>OY728127.1:701297335-702547335 GCA_963277665.1 Viscum album
TAATGGACAATGTTGAGAAGATAATCCAATCAAAATTTCTTTTAGAAGTGAAATACACAATATGGATTTCTAAAATCATCCCTATCAAAAAGAATAATGGGTGGATTAGGGTCTGCATTGATTCCAGATAACATAACTATCAATTCCCAAAAGAGGATTGCCCATTGCTGATCATAGAACTCTTGATCAACGAAGTTGCGGGTTTCCATGCACATTCCATTATGTATGGTTCCTCGAGGTACAGTCAGATAAAGATATCCCCTAAGAATAAATAATCCATTGCTTTAAAAGCATCTCAGGGGATATTTTGTTATCAAGTGCATTTCCTTTAGTTTGAAGAAAGCTGGTGCGACATATCAAACCAATATTTTTCATACATTTAATCAATTCTTGGAAAATATTGTTTAATGTTTTTTTGAAGAGCTAGTTATAAAATAATAATATTGATGTATCCACTGCAAGGATCTCTAGGTAATCATCGACAAGCTACGATAGCATAGTGTGAAGACGAATATGCAAAAATGTTCTTTTGGGGTGACATCAGGGAAGTTCCTTAACTTGGTGGTATTCCACTGCAACATCTCGGTAGACCCAGAGAATATTAGTGCTATCATAGAAATTTCACAACCTAGAATTCTCAAATATCATAGGGGAGTCCAAGGGAAAATAACCTATATTCAATGATTAATATAAAACATATATGGAAAAGCTCTCCCCTTTACCTGGATAATGATTAAGGGAATATTCTGTCAATGGGATGATGACTACTAGGAAACCTTTGAAAGTATCAAGCATTACTTGTTGCACCCACCAGTCGTAATTACTTGGGTAAAAGGTATTCCACACATCATATATGTGGCCACCATGGAAAAATATCTTATTCCTTCCATGAAGTAAAGAATGATATGAGAAGGGATAATGGTCTATACTAACTCAGTTGAACTATACTAGTTTCTAGGAACCAATACTCTGATGTCGATAAGAACTATCAAGCACTCATCTTCTCAGTACAAAATCTGAGGCATTACATATAGCCCCATGATGTCCATTGTTTCTCTTATATCGATACACTCAAGTATTTCCTATGTAATCAAATGCATACTAGTTTTTTGTCCTAATGCGTTATCATTCTTTATTAATATGACATTCAATTCTTTGCATAGATTTTAGTGAAAGGATAATCCCTCGCTGATTTCCTCACAGCACATCCGGCCCCTGAAAATACACCAAAGTATACCAAGCTTCCATATGAGGATGTATTTTATTCCCGTGAAACTCCCCTAACATGGGATACGATTTATGAATATTCCCATTGAATCCTTAATGGAATATGGATTGAAAACTCAAGCTCAATTGGGATGTTCTAGGGGTCATACTTGTCTCTCCTAAAAAAACGGGTTTCCAAAACTCATTCTCACTAACCAAAGGCTTTCTGAATAATGAGGAAAAATACTAATCCCTCATTTCTAGATTATTATTATACCTATATGAGCACATATACAACCTGAATATCAAATGGGACTTAGAGTTGGTGATAAAAATGATCAATGGAAAATATGCAATTAAAAGTAAGAATTGGGCCCTCACACTGGATATGTCATGGGACTGATTTCGGAGTTTCCTCTCGATCCCACATTGCATCATATTCACTGATATTAGAATGATCGTCCCGATGAATTGGATAATTCATGCACTATTCTATCCAACCCTAATCATGAACAATCAATCATCCATATCAGACACCAAATAATGGTCTCGGTGATCATCATATGTGAAATAGAAGAAATCAATCAGGTCAACACCACCTCAAATATTGATGAACCAATAACCACACTATGAAATATGGATCCCATAATCAGTTATCTTAAAAATAGGAATCTTACTCCATATTGAACCTGAATGGAATAGACTCAGTGCCAAGCTCTACAGGATGTTTCAGATGTGCTGAAAACCCTCTAAAAATGATGATTCGATGGAATTATCCATAGATTCATTATAGAAATAGAGATTCACACTGTCACGAAATAATTCCACATAGGCTCTTGAGGCTCTCATTGGACTGAAACTAGACTCTCCCATTAAATCAAGAGGTTGGGATATTACTGGAAAATCATGATACATGATAGTATGGAATTCACTAAGAAATTTCTTGCATTCCAAGTCCATGAAAACAACATCGATCATCACCCTGAATTACTACACACGACTAAATATTCATGGTTATTTTTCATTTGGGGGATGGATTTCATGAGGCCATAGCCCTACCAAATCTATGTTGTTCAAGTACATCTATACTTGCACCTACTTCCATTCCAAATAGACTGAGGAAATACCCCTTAAGGAATTTAGTATTAGTACGTCATCAACTTCATAATGTCCCATATTATAACTAGGTTTGGGGTCCCTCACACAATATTAATGAACAATAGCACCAATTTATGTTATATGGATTTGAAGAAACACTAACAGGAGTAAAACAACAAGCCCAATAACTCATCATTCTATCAAGTAGTGGAAAATGGATAGATAGTGGCCTTCAATAAGACTCTAAAAATAATCATCAAATTGTGGTGAACAAGGATAAAAAGACTTGGCCAAACAAACTCCTCCATGATCTAGGGGACTTTTGAACCACCACACATACAACTACACAATAAATTCCATACTCAATGGTGAATGGTGTTGAGGTAGTGTTAGCTATATAATTCTAGTTTCCCCCACTCTTAATAGCTATATGTGGATAGCTCTCAGATAATACGAAATCACAGAAGTAGCTGGATGAGTGTTTTGTCAGTTTTTGGCGTCAACGTGGAATGGATTCCCCCTTGATGGTTTTATTGAGGGGTATTTTACGGAATCTCTCAATAGAACTCATTAATTTTTATATATGTTTCATCTTCCCTAGAAACTCTCAATTGTTCCACCTTTCATAGCTAATTACAGACCTACTTACCAAAGACTGGTGCTCATCAAGGATTTTAGGCCCAACGACTCTTGGGAACTCACATTGGTCGAGATGATGGGAGTTCGGGATCATCACACCATTTTTTGGTGGATTTATGGCCTACTCTAGGATTCACTTATAGATTTAAGATAGGTTCATTAACCTCTCCCTAATCATGATATGGGACCGGTTACCCTAATGTAATGTCTATAGGTAAATTATCATTCTAATTAAAAGATTGGGATCTGTTTATTGAATCCATCAGTATGAATCTGAGGTTGTTTATCATTTTACGGTAACAAGCAGTTTTTTATATGTTTAATCTGTATAAACAAGTGATTTATATTGTGATTCTGTGTAAAGAGGTGGTTAGTATTCCGAGGAGGGAATTTATAGCACCCCTGGTTTGAGGTATGTGGCCTTTTTTATGCATCTTTAAGTGTTCAAAGTGCATTGGATGAGTTTGGAAGAGGTTGGGAGAGTTTGGAATAGTTTAGGATGAGTTTGGAGGCCTTTAAAGGGGTGCACGGTTTGAGAACGGTTAGTGGAAACCATGAAGGTTACCCAGGAAACTGTGCAGACCCTTGTTCTCGAGACAGTAGGCCTCGAATGGCCTGCGCACGGTTTTCCAAACCGTGCGAGGAAACCTTGCGGACCCTGGCTCTCGAGGTTGTGGTGTGTGCACGGTTAGTGCGCGGTTTTCCAAACCGTGCGGGATAACCCTATGACCACTTAAAGTTAGGGTTATAAGTTCCAGGCTTACTTAGGACTGGGTCATTTCATTTCAATCTTACTCCCACTCGAGCCTCACTCGGGATTTTGGGTTCTCATGGGTTAAGGGTGCTCTTCCACTCGATTTGGAAGCATTTTGATGTGGTTTCTTGGCGGTTTGAGGGTGGTTTCTCCCAGATAAGTCTCTCCTCTTGTTTCTGTTGTGTTTTCCTCCAGATCATCTCTTCTATCTTTCTTGTATTTCAATATCTACACTTTTTGTGTGTAGATCTAGGGTGGTGGTTTCCTTGAATGATTATTTTAAGGTTTATGGATGCTAGGGGAAGGGATCTAGAGAGGTTTTGGTGGTGTGTTCTCCGGATTTGAGGAGCGATTGTTCGTCGGTCGATTTCTCGGGAACCCTAAAGGTAGGTGACTTCTCTCTTGACTCTACTTGGTTAGAGTTAATGGTTTTGGTTACAATAAATTTTTTGTGCTTGAAAGTAATTGTGTTTTGATCTGTGAAATTGATTAGAAATCTCTTGGGTGATGTTTTTGGGATTTTTGGGAAAAGGCGGGTTTTGTGGTGAAATGCTATTACTGTGGATTATAAAATGGAGATATTAAAATGGGATGATATGGTTGATATGTGAAAATTATTGATGGAAATGGTTTTCAATAAAAAAGTGTTGTTTTATTGAAATGTTGTTTAGCATGGAAAATGGTTTTCAATAAATGGATAATTTATTGAAATGGATTGATATGAAATGGAATTGGTTGATTGCATGTGGTTGTGACCTTGGTGGGTTATATTATTGGCTTGTATTGTTTGGAATGTCATGTGTAAGTGACGGGATGTACCACTATAAAAAGGGGATGGATAGTTGATGGAAGGGTCACAATCAGTGGTAAGTGGATGGGAAGTTCCACTAAAGTGTGAATGTGTGAACGGGTTAAAAGGAAGCTCCACCGTTTGGTTGTTTGGTTTTTTTGGTTGTGTTTTTGTGAATTGATTTGCAAGAAAGAAGTTGTTGTACTAACATGTAAATGATGAGATGGTTTGTAACATGTTTTCCTTGGCATTCCCTTGGTTGCTTGGGTTGGATGTGATGGTTGGGTAAGGGAATGTTTGGCTTATGAAAATGGTTTCACTTGTGATTTAATTTATATAAACTGTTTTATATAAATGTTCTAATGGTTTTATACTAGTGGAGTGTGTAGGGAAGTCATTTGGGGAACTCCTACTAAGTTTTAGTACTCACCCCCCTGCTTTGGAATTGTGGTGTCCTTGCAGATGTTGTATACCGTGACGTGGGTAAAGGTAAGTCATCAACTTCCTTTAGTGGCGCGTTGTGATGTCTGGTTGGATCTTGGAGCTTGGAGCTTGGTGTGGAGCTATGGTGGTGTCATGGATCATGGTGTTTTTTTGTTTGGTCTTCCACATAGTACTCTGATGTAGTTTTTGGGTTGTGTTGACACGTGAGATCATTATGGGTTATCTGGTTGTTTTTGGTAATGTATGAGGTAGGTTGTTTTTTTGACATGCATCATATATTTGTGGATTGTTTGGTTGGTTTTGTATTAAGGGAAAATCGTTCCCGAATTGATCTTAAAGCCCTCATAATTTATTGCCAGCCTTTGGCGTCGTGGGAACATCACTTAAGGCCAAGTATCCCTCACCGCCTCCTCAAGCCAATGAGGCAGGGGCAGGGTGTTACAAGTGGTATCATTTTATTTGGTCTTTTGTAGTTGATTCTTAGATTTGGTGTTGAAATTTGTTCTGTTACATAAATTGAGTCGGGATGGTAGCAAGGCGTAGGATTGTCGAAACATGGAATGTATTGTATAAAAGGACGTAGCTAACCCTTTTATGATGAAATTAAAGTTACCAGGGAGTTGGGTACATAAGTGTTTTGGAGACACTTATAGGCATTGGATACCCCATTGTCGTGGGTGTTTCCAATGAGATGAGCATGTCATGCATGGTAGAAATGACTTCCCACTAGGATGCATATTTCATTGGGGTATAATGATCTATGGGATGAATTGAGAAATGGTTTTTGTAGAAAAATGTAATGAGAATAAATTTTTTATTTTGAAAATGGTATGATTTTCAAAATGATGAAACATGTGAAATGTTAACTTACGGAAAGCCTTGTTGTGAAAGTGTTGTGTAATGTGATTTGAAATGGGATTTCGTGATGTCTATGGAAATGAGACTCATGGTTGTTTGTTTTCGGTGTATTGAAATGGCACTGGGTAGGCATCATAGAGACCAACTGGAGAAGGCTGCTGAGAATGTGGTAGCACCTAAGCCTCAGGTGAACCAGCAGCTAGTGTAAAGCATAGTGAAAGCTTTCCAAGATGTGGAAAGTGGAAACAAAGTGGATGAACCATGGCATGTAGATCATGAAGTTCACTTTCAAAGGAAGAATCCACCCATCTTCAGGGATGATTTAGAGCCGAAAAGGGCAAAAGCATGGTTGAATAGAATGACCAAGATTTGTGAGTTCACGGGAACACTGGTATAACTAAAAGTGAATTGGCCACGTATATGTTGGAAGATATTTCCCTTAAGTGGTGGGAGTTTGTAGTAAAAGAGGGGACAGACCAGGTCATTATGTGCGAAGGCTTTGAGGAATTTTTTAACAAACAATTCTACCCACATACGTTCAGAATTCAGTGTACGACTGATTTCATCAGTTTGAAGCAAGAGATGATGTCTGTAACGGAGTAAGAAGCTATGTTTATGAACTTAGTGTGGTTTTCACCTGAGGTGGAGGGTAGCACGTTGTTGAATGAAAGGATATTTGAAGCGGGGTTAAGGAAAGAAATCCATTAAAAGATAGCAGTGATGTGTATATATGATTACACGGAGATGGTGAATAGAGCCTCGGTGGCTGAGCGGGATCTGTTGGGAGCTCCGGGTGGAGGAAGCATGGAGGTACCCATGGGGAATACTGGGAACTTTAACGCTGGGTTCAAGCAAAGGAGGGACACTAATTCCCATGGTGGGAATATGGCATATAATCCGATGGTAGGATCGGTAAATCTTCCTCCGAATCCCCAGAGAAAGCTGGGATGTTTTCAGTGTGCTTCGATGAGCCACATCAAGCGAGATTGAACGACACAACCTCAAGAATGTCATAATTATAAGAATATGGGGAATCTGCAGCGTTATTATCAGAATGCTCCAAGGTCGGGTGCGCATGATACTCCTTAGGGATCGCAGACATCATATGCTTTGACAGGAAGGGGATAGCAGCATACCCCTCGTCAGCAGAGTAAAGTGGGTCATGGTGATTCTCGCAATACTAGGATGCCTCAGCAGAGCAATAAAGAGAAGAGTGTGGAAAGAAAACATGTTTTTGGAGCTGAGTAGGTTGTGGTGGATGATCAGTCGGGACCATCCACTGTGCGAAGTACTATTGTTTTAAATTCTACCTTGATGAAAGTTTTGTTTGATATGGGTGATTCACACTCTTTTATTGCTGCACGTGTGGTTGATTTGCTGGGTTTAAGGGTAGAAATGATGCCCTCAGTTTTGAAACTTCAAACTCCTCTGGGTCGAAGAGAGTGTTGAGCCTTCTTGTGTAGAGAATGTTATATCGTTGTGGGTGAGGTTGAGACAGTGTGGAATTTCTCAATGCTTAACATGGTTGGGTATAATGTAATCATGGGAATGGATTGGTTGGTGGCTTTTAAGGCCCACATTGACTGTGATGTGTGGACAGTGGCTTTTACAACACACGATGGCATTAGAAATCTCATTAGAGGAGAGAAGCATGAAAGGCAGGGTGTAAATGGTTTGTTGGAACTAGTAGTGTGTACATTATCGTATCAGTTGGCGGCATTGTCATTGGAATCGGTAGATAGTGTTGAGTAGAGTGTTCTTCCAGTAGTGGTGGATCAGTTCATGGATGTTTTTCCTGAAGAATTATCTGGGTTACCTCCCATAAGGGAAGTGGAGTTTATAATTGATATCTTTCTGGGGACCAGTCCTATCTCACTTCTGTCTTATCGGATGGCACCTACTGAATTGCAAGAATTGAACATCCAGTTGGAAGAGTTAGAAAACAAAGGGTTTATCCATCATATCACGTCTCTGTGGGAAGCACTGGTGTTGTTTGTGAGAAAGGTTTATGAAACCTTGAGGCTATGTGTTTATTATCATAGACTTAACCAAGTTACGATAAAGAATAGATATCCACTTCCATGAATTGATGATTTTTTCGAACAGTTGAGGGGAGCTCAGTGGTTCTCCAAGATTGACCTGAGGTTGGGATATCATCAATTACAGGTGAGGAAGGAGGATATTTCAATAACAACTTTCAGAAGTAGATATAGTCATTATGAATATGTGGTTAGGCCCTTTGGTCTAACGAATGTGCCAGCGTTGTTTATGGCATTGATAAATCGGATATTTCAGAGATATCTTGATTCATTTGTGGTGGTGTTTTTCAATGATATTCTGGTGTATTCAAAGACAAGGGTGGAGCATGAGAAGTACTTGGAAACAGTGCTAGGGATCTTGAGGGATCATCTGTTGAATACCAAGTTGTCAAAGTGTGTCTTTTGGATACAGGAAGTTCGTTTTCTTGGCCATGTGATTTCTGAAAGAGGTGTTTTTGTGGATCCAAAAAAGATAGAGGCTGTTGTCTCGTGGAAACCACCAAATAATGTGTTTGAGATACGGAGTTTCCTTGTTCTCGCTGGGTACTATCAGCATTTTGTTCGTGATTTTTCACGTTTGGCTTGGCCGATGACAGATTTGACAAGAAAGAATGTTCTATTCTAGTGGAATGAATAGTGTCTACAGTGTTTCGAAGAGTTAAAGTGTGGCCTTACATCATCACCAATATTTTGCTTTCCAGAATCAGGAAAAGGGTATGTGGTGTATTGTGATGCATCGGGATCAGGGTTGGGGTGCGTTCTCATGAAAGAAAATCATGTGGTTACTTATGGCTCACGGTAGTTGAAGGTGCATGAGAAGAACTACCCAAAACATGATTTGGAGTTGGCAGCAGTGGTCCATGCTTTGAAAGTGTGGCGTCATTATCTCTTTTATGATAAATTCATGGTATATACAGATCATAAGAGCTTGAAACACATTTTAACTCAAAGGGATTTGAATTTGAGGCAAATAAGATGGATGGAATATCTCTAGATTTTTATTTTGACTTGATATATACACCGGGTAAGGGAAATTTAGTGGCAGATGCATTAAGTACAAAATCATATCCTCAAGTGGTGAAACAGGCATCAGAACAGTGGCAGTTGATGTCATTTATAGCTGATATGCAGTTGAAATGTGCCGACCAGGGTGATAGAGCGGTCTTCTCTCCGGTTTTGTCGATTCTTGACATGGTTGGGCTAGTTAGAGAGGCACAGATATCTGATTCTGATTGTGTGACTGTGGGGTCAAGACTCAATGGTGGGGAGACCATTGATGGTTGGCAACTGAATGGATATTCTATTTTGTGTTTTCGGAATCTGATGGTTGTACCAGTTGCTTGTCAGGATAATCATCTCAGGGTGTATCATCATTCCAGGTGGGTTGTTCATCCTAGAATTTAGAAAATGTATAAAGTGATGAAGGTGCATTTGTGGTGGGATGGTATGAAAAAAAGTGTGGCCAAGTATGTGTTGAGATGCTTGACTTGTCAGCAGGTCATGGCAGAGCATCAGAGTCCAGTAGTAATGTTGCAGTCTTTACCAATCCCTTTTTGGAAGTGGGAGAAGATAGCAATGTATTTGGTCACAGGTCTCCTAAGAACGGTCAAGATGCACGATACCATTTGGGTGATAGTGGATCGATGAACAAATTCGGCCCATTTCATCACGATTCGTGAATATCATACGTTGGAGGATCTTCCTAAGATCTATATATGGGAGGTGGTAAAGAGGAATGGTGTTCCAGTTTCGATTGTATCAGATAGAGATCTGAGGATTACATCTCGTTTCTAGAAATCCTTACAGCAATCCCTTGGAACACAGTTGATGATGAGTACGGCGTATCACCCTCAGACAAATGGTCAATCCGAGAGGACGATACAAATTCTGGAGGATATGTTGCATGCTTGTGTCATGGATTTTGGTGTCTCATGGGAGGATCACTTTTCATTGGTTGAGTACTCGTACAATAATAGTTATCAGGAATCCATACAGATGGCTCCATTTAAAGCATTGTATGGGCAGTCGTGTCATTCTCCACTATGTTGGGTGGAAATGGGTGAGTCATGGATGGTTGGACCGAGCCTTGTCTAGAAGACTACGGAGAAGATCAAGTTGATCAGGAAGAGAATGGAGACAGCTCAGAGTCATCAAAAATCGTATGCAAATCATCATTGACGGCCATTGTCATTCCATGTGATTGATCATGTGTTCTTGAGGATCTCTCCTAGGTTGGGACATCGTCTGTTTGGGAAGCATGGAAAGCTATCTCCAAGGTATATTGGACATTTTGAGGTTCTTGAGCACGTTCGTGAGGTGTCTTATCATTTGTCTTGGCCACCATGGTTTAGTGCGGTGCACAATGTGTTTCATGTCTCGCAGTTGAAAAAGTATCAGGCGGATCATGACCATGTGATTTGATGGGATCATGTTGAGCTAGAACCAGATGCTTCGTTGGTGCACATGCCAGTGCGGGTTGGGGATAGGAAAGAGAAAGTATTGTGTGGTAAAATCATCATTTTAGTTTATTTTTTTGGAAACATGGTTAGATTCAAGAGGAGACATGGAAGTGGGAGAAAGAGATGGTCAAGTAGTGGCCCGAGCTCTTTCGGCAAAGGGCGGGTTCACTACTTTCTGAGGATGGAATTTCCAATGTGGGGGAGAATGTAGCACACCCAGTTCAAGTTATTTGTCCTTTTTAGGCGTCTTTATGTGTTTATAGTGCATGAGATGAGTTGGGAAGAGGTTAGGAGAGTTTGGAATGGTTTTGGATGAGTTTGGATGCCTTTAAAGGGGTGCACAGTTTGAGCACGGTTAGTGGAAACCGTGCGGGTTCCCCATGAAACTGTGTCGACCCTTGTTCTCAAGACAATATGCCACTCATGTCCAATGCACGGTTTTTCAAACTGTGCAAGGAAACCATGCGGACCCTGGCTCTTGAGGCAGTGGCGTGCGCACGGTTTGCCAAACCGTGCGGGATAACCATGGGGCCACATAAAGTTAGGGTTATAAATTTCGAGCTCACTTGGAATTGCCTCATTTCACTCCAATATTTCTCCCACTTGATCCACACTCGGAATTTTGGGTTCTCAGGGGTTAATGGTGCTCTCCCACTCTATTTGGAAGCGTTTTGAAGAGGTTTCTTAGTGGTTTGAAGGTGGTTTCTCTCAAGAAAGTCTCTCCTCTTGTTTCTCTTGTGTTTTCTTCTAGATATTCTTTTCCCTATTTCTTGGTTTTATAGATCTACACTTTTTATGTGTATATATATGGTTTTGGTTTCCTTGAATGATGATTTTAAGGCTTATGTATGATAGGGGAAGGGACCTAGAGAGGTTTCGGTGGTGCGTTCGCCGGATTTGAGGTGCGATTGTTCGTGGGTTGATTTCTCAGGAACCCTAAAGGTAGGTGGCTTCTCTCTCAACTCCACTTGGTTAGAGATAATGGTTTTGGTTACAATTAATTTGTTGTGCTTGAAATTAATTGTGTTTTGATGTGCGAAATTGATTTGAAATCACTTGGGTGATGTTTTGGGGATTTTTGGGAAAAAGGAGGGTTTTTTCTTAAAATGATATTGTTGTTGATTTTAAAATGGAGATTTTAAAATGGGATGCTATGTTTGATTTGTTAAAATGACTGAGGGAAATGGATTTCAATAAAAAGGGTTGTTTTATTGAAATGATTTTTGGCATGGAAAATGGTTTTCAATAAATGGATAATTTATTGAAATGGATTGATATGCAATGGAATTGATTGATTGCATGTGGTTGTGACCATGGGGGGTTATGTTATTGGATTGGATTTTTTAGACTGTTGTGTGGAAGTTGTGGGAAGTACAACTATAAAAAGGGGATGGATAGTGGACAAAAGTTCTACCATCCATGGTAAGTGGACGAGAAGTTCCAGTAAAGTTTGAATGGGTGAACGGGTTGAACGGAAGCTCCACCGTTTGGTTGTTTGGATATTTTGGTTATGTTTTTGTGCATTGTTTTGAAATATGGAAGTTTTTGTACTAACGTGTAAATGATGAGATGCTTTGTAGAATGTTTTCTTTAGATTTACCTTTTTTTCTTGGGTTAGATGTGATGGCATGGTAAGGGCATGTTTGGCTTATGAAAATGGTTTCACATGTTATTTAATTTATGTAAACTGTTTTATATAAATGTGCTAATGGTTTTATCATAGTGGCGTGTGTAGGGAAGTCATTTGGGGAAATCCTACAGAGTTTTAGTACTCACCCCCTGCTTTGGCACTGTGGTGTCCTTGCAGATGTTGTGTACCATGACATGGGAAAAGGTAAGTCATCGACCTCCTTTAGTGGCGCGTTGTGATATCTGGGTGGAGCTTGGAGCTTGGAGCTTGGTGTGGAGCTATGGTGGTGTCATGGCTCATGATGTTTTCTTGTTTGGTCTTCCGCATAGTACTCTGATGTTGTTTTTGGGTTATGTTGACATGTGAGATTGTTATGGGTTATCTCGTTGTTTTTTGTAATGTATGAGGTTGGTTGTTTTTTTTTGACATTCATCATATAGTTTTGGATTGTTTGGTTGGTTTTTTCTTAAGGTAAAATCGTTCCTCAACTTGATCATGAAGCCATCGGCATTTATTTCCATCCTTTGGCCTCTTGGGAATGTATCTTAAGGCCAAGTAGCCCTCACAGCCTCCTCCAACCAATGAGGCAGGGGCGAGGTGTTATAGGATTTAGCCATTATAAGGCATCATACATGTCCTAGTTTTTTCAGGAATCAATACCCATGTAGTTCATTACTCCCATGCAGTTTAATGTAATGTAGAGAGGACATATGTTCAGGTATCGAGAGACCAAATATTTGAGCTAAAACACTGAGGAGGTTTTATATGTATTCTAGTTATACCAATAATAAAAGTTGAAATTGTTATCATGTATTGGGGATGAACATGTAATTATAGTTACTCATATTGAAGATGATATGATTATATTGAATCTCTAAGATCATGTGAGATACAATCTGTGTGTGAAACAATGGGTGAAAAATGATAAATTTACTGCCCATGATGTAGGAATTTTGTATTGGGAATACCTTGATATGATTTATTATGGGACTAAGGTATCAGATAGACATGTTATGTATCCTAGTTATGTAAGGGATCTGATTCATCATAGCTTGGTGGGTTTCTCAGTTCACTGATGGATGAGATAAGGTGATCATATCTTGGGACTTATTGTGTCCCACTGTTTGAGATGACAGAGTTATGAAATGACTTACACCAAATAGACTGTTTATTTGATCTTAGGCCTTAAGAAGGAATACTATATATCCTAGTTATTTCATGAATCTGATTCATTGTATTTAGATTTTATGTTAGGGATTACAAACTTAGGCTACGTTGTACTATTATAGAGGATTATAGTGCATATGATATTGTCATTGATACTCCCTAATCTCCTGTGAGCCTTATTTTTTGTGATAAAAAGGTATTGAATATAGTCAATGTCCATTTATTAAATATGGGACTCAGATACTTGGATTGCATTAGATTATCATATGGAGCTATAACTACGGGAAGAGGCAGTCTACGTTTCCTAAATATGGCAGGAATCAGAGTCATTGTAGTTCTCTTTTTTTTTTCAGGACACAAAAACTGATTATACCCTATATTTTGGGTATACATTGCAAGGACAGACAATGTTCACGAGTCCAGGTATGCCCTATTGACATTGCCTTTTTTTATATTGGGCTTGGCATTAAATAGTCGATATGTCTTGGTAGACATCGCATGACCTGGCATGACACATGTGGAGTGTGTAGAAAGAGTCATTATGGAATAGATTGAGGGGTGTCACATATCTTATATGAAACCTCTGGGAAACATCGTGAGACCTGGATGACATGTTTGTAGGGCATCGTGAGTCTCTGTCTGATTTCCCTATGGGGGAACTCTGTGACTTTCTCTGAAATGCTTGGAGTATTCTGTGTATACCCAATGGCATGCGGAAGGAGTGTTGTAATATCCAGAATACATGAATTGGTGATTTCATGAGTCATTGGATGACTTGAATGAAGTGCATGAGGGTTAAAGAGCATGTCCTTTACATAATCCTTCAACCATTGATCTTGGTTCCCGTGAATCATGAATTCCCATGTTTTGTTCATTGTTAGTTCTTCTAGAGTCACGTGTTATCTAGATGGATTTGGGATGTCCGTTGCCTGAACTACCATACATATTTCACATGATCTATGAATGAACTTGTGATGTAATTTATGCCTAGAACATGACTAATCCAGCTTCTTGTTAGTATATTACCTGATAGAATGTTGGCTGGTTGCATGATCTATGATATAGAGAAGTCAATAGAAGTCAAGAGTTGAATCCTCCAGATTCTGGGAATCTAGAGGATGTAGTATTGGTGTCTTTTTTGTACTACATTGGGATATTTATTGGCCTCTCCACCCAGAATATTCACTGGTTTGTGTGGCGTATCTATCATGAGTCCAATCTAGAGTCTGTGAAGGGACCAAGAACCACATGAATTTTTGAGTCACTATCATGGGCTAATCCATAAGCGTTTATTAATTTTCAATGACCATGAGTCTCTTCCATCAGCTCTTTATTTATCAGATTATTTTAGACTAATAAATACTTTTTGGGTCATGTGGATGTGTCAAATGATTTTCATGTCATCGTGTAGACATATCTGAGGGCCTTCACAAGATTCATGCCCCAATTGGATGAAACTCACGAGACCTTGGTGACTTTCCTTTGGGTCTTAAGAAATGAGGATGGTCTATCTAGGGGACTCCTGGGAACATTCCTCGGGGGAACTAGGTGAAATAAATGCCTTTTAGTGGCTAAAAATAAATATCACCTCCTCCATTTTGATACCCTTGGTTTTATGTGACAATGTTTGGGAGCCATGTCATATTTCATTTTAGTTTTTTAGATATTTCATATATTTTAATGGTGATTCATCATGTGAACGATATGAATCATATGGGGTAGCATGATTATTTCATGGAAAAATCTATTCATTCATCCTTACAGTTCCAAAGTGGAATCCTAGATATACCTAAGGACTTATGTGTGGTGAGTCTAAAAAGCCATTGGGCTACCATAAGATGAGTTGGACATGACGTAGAGGTATTGTGATTTCTCTCAGATCACCAGGTTATGTGTGGCATATCATTTAGGTACCTCAAACACCTCTCACATCCTCCATTTCATTTCCTCTATTCTATATTTCAAAGCATCAGTGATTATGTGACATATCTTGGATATCATCAAGGGATTTTAGTCTTCCAAATAGTGATATGGCACCTATTCTTCATGAATAATGGTGGTCCCTATATTTGAATAATTTCATGTTTTTGGTCAGGAATGTTCTAATGACAAACCATGTAGTTTGGGGATGCACATTTGGCTACCAACCTTCAACTATCGGTTTTCTAGGGAACCATCACAAGAGAAAGATGGTTTGTCAAAGGGGGGTACATGTAACTACCTATGGGTTTTGAACCATGTGTGTATCCTTTTCATGACCATTAAATGGTCATGTGATCATGATTACTTCTCATGCTCATGCAATCTGTATGTCTCAACCATCCTATTATCCCTTTTCTTTTACATTGAAAATAATACATGAATTTAGATGTTTCTCCATTTGTGATTTTTTTGACATTCATTTGGTGGGCATCAAAAATACACCCCCAAGGAGTGGAATATTATGGGATGAGGACTTATTTCTAAAGAAAACTAATGCCCACCAATGTCGTTGGTGGTGTCACAAACCAGTGCCTCGGTTATTGTTTGGTTTATTGGGATTCATTTGGTATTTCAAAAAAGGCCTATATATAATGGGGAGATCAATTCATCCCACTACCTACCTCTTATCTATAGTGCACCCTCTTTTGACACCATCACAATACCCTACCATGAACCCTGACCACAAGCCTTCATCATGAGTCTATTTTGTTTGATCACTCCTGCACGACTATTTCTTGCACAGGTGTCCGTTCGACCTAGTCATGAACTACTCTTCGATAATTTAGTAGACATAGGATATTAGGGTTGTGGTTTCCATGAATACATCATAATATCAACTAAGTAAATTGTTTTCGTGGTTTACTTTTGGGCCTTTTAGATTGGACCAAATATTGCTTTAGATATTGGTATTTTAGCTCGAACTTTCTATTACATTATTTAAGGGTCATTTAGATTATACATAATATTTCTTTTGTTTATGTTATTTTTCTTCGAACTTTTATTTATTTAGTTTAGGGTATTTTATCTAAGAACACATATTGTTTAGTTTAGGGTCTTCTAGATCAAACCTAATATTTTTTTAGTTTATGGTCTTTTATTTTGGACCACATATTTCTTTAGTTTAGGGTTCTTTATCTTTGACCTCATATTGATTTATTTTCGGGTCTTTTAGGTCAGACCTTATATTTCGTTAGTTTACGGTCTATCAACTCAGACCAAATATTTCTTTATTTTAGGTAATTTTATCCTTAACCTTCATTAAGTTCATGGGATATGGTGCAGACATAACAAGAATGACCTAATTCACTATTCATTGTTGGGTTCTTCCATGGTGTTGTGAAGGCTCACAAGGATTATAATTACAATTTTTTAGAGTGATGGACATGGTTTATGGACATATGAACATATTAAAGAGACATAGTCAGGTATCCATAGACAAGAAAAGGGTCCTTGAAGCCAGGTATCTTTTCAATGAGCTATGGATGATTTATGTAAGTAATATGGTTTAGGATGGAATACTAGGGATACTAGGCCTCCAAAAAATAGTTGGAGTATAGATTGTGTAAATCAAAGCCCAAAATTTTGAGTCCATGAGTATGATAAGGTTGTGACATGCTGGGTATGTTTTGTGACATTATATAATTACAGTTTCCTTTGCAGTGTTGTGAAGGCCCACAAGGATTGAAGATATTTTTTTGCATGGAGAATATTCCTTTAGTTTCCGGGTCAAGGCCCTTATGCATCGGTATAATTACAAGGTAAAGAAAATCATAACTTATTTCTAAGGGCTATGAAATACATTCTAAGACTCAAATATCTAGATGATGAAGTTGGCTATGGGAATAAATCAATCCAGGAAGGGTTCTACCACCCTGGGGATGTTTAGCTCTTAATGAGAATCTCAAGACCTATGAATTGGGATTTAGAATCACAATGTTTGGGTAAACAAAGGATAAGGGATGAAATGTAACCTTCCATCCTAGAGAAAGGGTATGAAACATGGTGGTGTAACAATGATGATATGAAATATTCTTGGATAGATTGGTGTGGGGGTTGTAAGTCGCTAACTGGAGTGCTCGAGTCAGGATAATGACATGGGACAGTTATACCAAGTGGGGTTTAGACACACTGACATTTTGAGTGTTGTCGCGGAGGTTTCAGGGATCATGAGAATTCGAATATACTTTTTTAGACTGAGTCATTCGGTTGTATTCCATAGGATTATTTTTAGGAGCCATGGGAAAGTATGAATAATCAAAAGAAAATGTCCTTGAAGCCGGATATCCTTTCCAAGGGTCGTGGATGGTTATGGAGATTCGATATAACCTGACTCAAGATGTGTAATCCATGGAAAGTGTTAAATCCATGTTGGTTTCAGGTGCCATAAAATGTTGTATCACCAACTAGGGAAAATATTCCCATGGTGAGGAGATGTAGAAAACATTACTCTATTTTTCTTAGACCAGTGGGCCCAATGATCATAGATTATATTTTAATGTGGATACAAGGTAGACACTATGAGAATTATTTATTTTATGTTGGTTCTCTAATTTTCTCCAAATCTCCAAGGATGAAGAGCTTATTGGGAGTATACTTGAATTTTTCATTGGTCTCCCTTTTAGTTTTTCGACCTGAAAATTTTTGTGTCTCTTTCATTAGCAGTTTAAAGTCTTGTGATTTGGAAAATTATGTTCTACTTTTTAAGGTCATACATATTTGTCCAAAATATAGATAGTTTAAGGTCATGAATTACATAGACCGAATATAGATGATGATATACTAATATTGTAATTAGGATATACATGGTCAAGAATACTCCATCATCTTCTCGAGTATGGAATGGAAATATTGTAAATCGCAGCTCAATTTTCTTGAGTCATGAGTAATATTGTGGGATAGTCATTCAGGGAGTGTTTTAGACACACTTAAGTGTTTCATGATTACACAATGATGTTAGGGCTCACCTGAATTGAAAAGTCCTTTTCTAGAGTGATGCATTTGTTTGACAGACATTGGCACATATGCAGGAGCTATGGGCATGTGCACATAGTCATGCAAAGGGTACTTGAAGTCAAATATCCTTTATAAAGGAAATGTTAGATTTTAGAAACCTAAGACACATGAGATATGAAGTCCAGTATATGGATTTGAGGTTATCATGAAATTAATTGAAAGAATCTCAGACTTTGGTTGACTGAGGTATGTCTCTCATGGAATATTGGTGAACAATGAAAAAGGGGACTTGGTATGAAGAATTTATTTTCATGTTTTGCGGATTTTTTTCCATATAGTTTAATGTCATGCTGTAAGGAAATTTACAATGAATTTTATCTTCTTGTAGAAAGAATTTACTTCCATTCAGTTTATTGTCATATGTATAGGACATACTTCCATTTAGTTTAACATATAGAAGTAAGGATTCACTTCCATGATGTTTAACATCATGTTGTAAGTACATACATCCTTGATGTTTAACATCATGTGGTAACGATATAGAAACCAATAATAATGTGACGGGATATTGTGTTTGGTACCAGATATGGACACTTGGGAGTCACTATGTATGACACGATGATAAGAACAAATCCACAGATAGTTGTGGAAAGCTGTGCAGTTTAATATCTTGATGTGATGACTGATGCAGACTGATATGAAAAGTGGTAACATTTCAGTTGGGCCTAAGGATGTAGACTTTGGAGTCACTATGTATCTCGTGAGGATGAGAATCAATACACACATAGTTAATTAGTGGGAAAACTCTATGTTTTTCTGACACATATATAGAGGTGTGCACTGTTTCCCTTGATGGTTATAGAGGGGCCTTTGATTGGAGATCCATGCATCACTATGTATCCTATAAGGATAAGAATCAATCTACATGTATTTCTTGATGTTCAATTCAGTTTACAATTATGTGGTGAGGATGGACTCAAGACATCTAGAATTTATGTGAAAATTATAGTTTGACACAAGGGTGGATGTCTTGGAGTCACTACGTATCTCAAGAGAATGAGAATCAAACCACATGTAGTTTTGAAAATTCCATGCAGTTTACCATCACGCGGTGACGACGATGGCAGACCGACGTGAATAAATAAAAATCTTATAGTTGGGCCCAAGGGTGGAAGTCTATGCATAACCATGTATCTCATGAAATATTGAATCAAACCATACATATTTTTATAAATCCATGCAATTTAACGTAATGTGGTACGAAATAGAGCCTATCAAGGTTTTTATTCCTTGTTTTTGTGGGGAAGCCTTTTCCATTATTCCTATGCCCACATTATCCATTCTTGGTGTGATAAACAAGGATCGATAAGGGCCCCATGTATGATAATGGTATTTTACATCATGTAGTGTCTGGAAAAACAAATAGTATTGATGCATCTCTACATATCTCATTGGAAATGAGAGTCAATCCATATGTAGTTCTAGAAATACCATGAAGTTTAATGTCATGTGGAAATGATGTAGGTGACTCTGCTTGAATGGGGAAAATATCATAGATCAGTGTAGCTTTATGTTGTGGGATGAGGAAATTGGGCCACCCATTGTGAAGGTGAAGTTTTGGGTATAAGAAATTTAATGTCGTGTAGTAAGGACACCAGATCACCTGACAAGAAATGAAAAAAACCCTACAGGTAGACCCAAATAGAAATGTTTGGGCATTAATATGTTTCCTATGATGATAGGAATCAGGCCATATATATTTCATTAGAAACCATGTAGTTTAACATCATATAGTAAGGATGAAATCCACATAGTTTAACAACATGTGGTTTGTATAAAGAATGTCGCGCAGTTTAACATCATGTTGTCAAGACGAACTTTTATTGGTTAACATCTTGTTCTTACGATGAATGATGGGACATACACCGATGTGGAAAACCTCATGGTGACATATATAAAAAGTATTTCATGAGAACTCTTGCATTGGTATTTGGTGTTATAGGCTCCCTATCCATTGTGACCAATGAGTAGGCACTATTATGATATACCTTGTGTATGATGTAAGGCCATTCAGACATGAGGTCTAGTTTTAGAGGATTTATTCCTAGTATCATTGGGGTTTTCAGAGCAAAAAAAAATTCTCCTTGAATTGTCACGACCCATCCCAGTGGGGCCCGAGCCGAAACTCCCCAAGCCCGCCTCTAATAGGCCAGGGGCTGGTGACTAGCACCAAGTAGGCATGCTACTAACATGGGAGGCATTACCTATAAACCTGTACACACACACACACATTTCCAAGACCAAAAAGATGAAAAGTAAAAACTACTGAAAGGAAAAGATGCATGCATACACTAAAACCCAACCACAGAGTACGACAGGGAAGTAAAGTACAGTAAAGCAAGACCCTGGGCCAAAAGTACAATCCCACCAAAAGAAAATCTGCAACAAAGTCCAGCCTATAAGAAAGGTGTTGGGACTGCATTCTGTAGCCGTAGGAACACACCTCGGCCTGTCTGATCTCACTGAGCTCCGTCCAGTCCTGGTCCGCCTAGAATCATGTAAAAGGCTCGCTTGTCCGCACAAGACACGACATGTGCGGGAAAAGCCCATGTAGGGGTGAGTATGACAATACCCAGTAGGACACCCCAAAAACCACAAACTAAATACAACAAAGTAAAATACCACATATAAAGGTAGAGTCAGCTCTACACAATATCTATCTACGGAACACATAATAAGAATATCCAGATATACTCATACATAGGCAACCATTGCGAAACCACTACTAAGATCCAGATCGAAGATTTCACTAAACATACCACTGGGAGAACCCACTCCTAGGTCTGAAGAGGGAGAGATACAAAGTACTCGTTCTGGGAGAACACACTCCAGAAGTACCTAGGGGACATGATGCTCAGATGAGTATCACATCCAAGTCATGGGGTGATTCCAACAACTCAGTTTGAGCTAATCCGCTAAGCAGAGGATTGGCGCACGGGTAAAGTTGGTCCCGTCGATACCAAGAACTCTACCTAGGGTTCCAGGAATTAATAGAGGATCCAGCTCTAAGTCTCACAGAGGGGATTCCAACAACTTTATTCAGGGAGGTCTACTGAGGGGATCATACCCCTGTATAAAGGAGTTGATACCAGAACCTTTAGGGGATTACCAAGGGTACGAACCCTAAGAACTAGTCCATGTCACAGAAGGCAAGTGGCTCAATCCATGAATAAAAAGTTACATGGCATGTAGTATGGCTACACGCCGTGTTCCATGACCCCGGGTACTGCCCGTGTGAATGGCCCGTGTCCTTCTTTAAAGCAATGAAAAACCAAACTACACAGCATGTACAAAAGGTAAACCTAGTGTTCCTTGACCATGGGTGCTGCTCGTTTAACCAGCCAGTGTCACTCATCTTGTCGAAAGAAACTACACGACATGTAGATGAAAACACATGTCGTGTTCGAGCACATGGGCTCACTCCGTGTACGCTGGCCATGTGCGCGTACATGATCTCTGCCCGTGTCCGTGTCACCTGCCCGTGTACCAGTACACGGGGTACCCCGTGTATCTGGCGGGGTCTGGCCGGGGAGGTGTATACAGGGCGTGTCCATGGCCGTGTATTCTTCCCATGTTTGTGTACTCCCAGAGTACACGCGGGGTAACCCTATCGCCGAACACACGTCATGTAGGCCATACTAGACGACATGTAGTCGGGCAATTCCCAGAACCGTCGCCTTCCTCCACGCACCTCAGTTGAACCTCCGGATCTCGATTCTCATGTATTTTGGCCACGAAACTCTAGATGTTTGGTCGCCTCGTCCTCGTGAAGCCAAACCCGTGAGTTTTGGGCCTTTAATTAGCTCCAAAATCCGATTCCGGCCATCTGAGAGAAAATCGCCCGAAGAACGATTTCTTCCGATCCACTTCGATCCATCTTCCGAAACCGTCTTCACACCTCCGCAAGATCGTTGCGGTGTTGATCCTTAAATTTGGGATCGTTGCATTGAAGAATGGATACACAATGATCCGTTGTTCATCGCTCCATGAAGAAGCCGAAGAACACTCACGAAGAATGCGAGAATTGGGGAAGAAGAACACAACAAATCGAGAGGGAAGAACCCCGATCGATGTTCATGTCGATCATGGTCCGTCACCATTATAAGGTTGAATAAAACAAAAATAAAAACAAGAATCAAATCCCCACAAATCCCCACAAAATCTCATCCCGCAAATACGATCGATCCATAGGATAATCTGTTCATGGATTAGTCCACATTCGTCGTAGGAAATCAAAACGGGGAATGGGAAATCAAAATCAACATCCTACCTAGATTCTCTGCGTTTTTCGGTGATGATCTACTCACCGCGTCGTCGTTGTCGTTGAAATTCATCAAGAATGTCGCCGCCACGTTTGGGGTTCCATCTATAGCTTTCCCAGAGCCTCCAGTTGAAAATCAGGGTTATGGGGATTGTAACGTTGATCCCCTACGAAATCTCTATTTAAAAGATAAGAGATATGATGTATCAAGGTTTAAATAAAACACTTTAATTAAATATTTTATTATGGTTACGTCCCAAAAACCAGATTTCACCACCGACCCGCGCCGGCCAAAGTTAGGCCTCGCACAAGGTATAATCGCTGTTTTGAACGCAATGGTACCCTCAGATTTCTGATCCGAGCACTCATTCGGGAGTTATTCCACTTTTTCCAGAAAACCGCACGCGCGCGTAATTTAATTAGTAAATTAAATTCAAACATTTGTTCCGAGCTCACTGGGCCTCGGAAATGCACGCCGTCTCAGAGCCTGGTCTCGAAATAATTCCCATATAATATTAAAATAATACATGGAAAAATCCAGGACATTACATCACACCCACCTTAGGGCTTTTACGTCCCCGAAAAGCCAAAACAAGGGCTACTCAAAAATATGTGGGTACTGCACGTGAATCTGAGCCTCCTGCTCCCACATGCTCTCCTGGAGATTCCCGTGATGCCACCCGACACACCCCAAGGGAATAGCTCGTCCAAGAAGGATCTTCTCCTGCTGATCCTCGTTCTCCACTGGGTACTCAGCAAAGGTCACTCCATCATCGATGTCCCACTCACCCCCGTCGATGACGTGCGATGGATCATGCACGTACCTCTGTAGCTGCGACACATGGAAGACGTTGTGTACCCGGTCTATCTAAGGAGGTAGGGCCAAGCGATACACCACCTCACCAACTCTACTCAAAATATGAAAAGGGCCAACGAACCTCGGAGATAGCTTGTCGCCTCGGCCAAATCTCTGCAATCCCCGTCGAGGTGAGACCCGAAGGAACACATGGTCTCCTTCCTCGAACTCCAAGGGCCTCTGTCTCCGGTTGGCATAAGACTTTTGCCGACTCTGTGTAGTCTTCATCCACTCCTAGATGACCTGCACCTTCTCTGTAGTAGCTCTCACCATATCTGGGCCCATGAGTGCTGAGTCTCCCGGGTCAGTTCAGCAAAGTGGCGACCTGCAAGGTCGTCCGTATAGAGCCTCGAATGGTGCCATACCAATAGTGGAATGATAACTGTTGTTATAAGAAAATTCCACCAATGGTAGATGATCTTCCCAGCTATGACCAAAGTCAAGTTTGTATGCTCATAGCATATCCTCCAGGACCTGGATGGTCCTCTCCATCTGACCACCAGTCTGGGGATGAAATGTTATGCTCAAGCGTAATTGTGTCCCAAAAGCTTCCTGTAATACCTTCCACAACCGGGATGTGAAACGAGCATCACGATCTGAGATGATTGTGGATGGTACTCCATGATTCCGAACTATCTCATGCACGTAGAGGCATCCCAAGCTCTCTACTGAACTCTGCTCTCGTATGGCTAGGAAGTGGGCTGACTTGGTGAGTCATTCAACGATCACCCAGATGTCATCATATCCCCTGGACGTACGTGGTAAACCTATCACGAAGTCCATGGATATTTCATCCCACTTCCACTCTGGCACCTCAAGGGGCTGAGTCAATCCTGATGGAACCTGGTGCTCAGCCTTTACTTGGTTACAAGTAAGGCACCGAGAAACAAACTCTACCACAATCTTATTCATTCCGGGCCACCAGAACTGACGTCGAAGGTCCTGGTACATCTTTCCCACGCCTGTATGCACTGCCAAAGGGGATGTATAGAACTACCTCAGATCCTCCTTCCTCAATGTCACTGGTAATACCATGCGTCCTCTGAAAAGGACAACGTGCTATCCACCTTCTAAATATCCCTCAGTAGCATCACCTGTGGATATTTGAGCACGTAGAGTCCAACAGTTAGAATCCTCACATTGTGCCTCCCTGACTTGCTATAAGACTGGAGGGGTAACAACCATCGACTAAAGGTAAGCTCCCTCATCTCCATCCACGAAGGAAAACTGCAAAGAGGCCAACTTCCTTGTCTCTTCATCTAGAAACTATGAACTGGATTTCCTACTGAGAGTGTCTGCCACCACGTTCCCCTTCCTAGGAGTATAAATGATCTCAATGTCGTAGTCCTAGAGGAACTCAAGCAATCACCTCTGTCTCAAATTTAGATCCTTCTCAGAAAAGATATATATGAGACTTTTGTGATCAGAGTAGATGGTAAAACACTCGCCCATCAGGTAGTGCCGCCACATCTTCAATGCGAAGACTACCGCTGGCAACACAAGATCATGGGTCGCGTAGTTCTGCTCATGTGGACTCAACTGACGTGAGACATAGGCAATCACCTCTTGCCTCTACATCAAGACACAACCAAGCCCGGTTCCTGATGCGTCGCAGAACACTACGTACTCAACACCCTCCTCCGGTAATCTCAAGATAGGGGTGCTCGTCAGACTCTATCTCAACTGCTGGAAAGCCTACTGGAATCTCTCAGTCCACACGAAAGGCTGTCCCTTTGGGGTCAAAGCTTTCATGGGTGCTGCAATCCTGGAGAAATCATGGATGAATATCCGGTAGTAGCCTTCCAACCCAAGGAAACTCCTCACCTCCGTCACGCTCTGGGGTGGCTCCCACGCTAGCACTGCCTCCACCTTTCCTGGGTCCCCTGCTACACCATCCGCTGAGATAACATGCCCCAGAAAGTGGACCTTCTATAACCAGAACTGACACTTAGAGAGTTTCCCATACATCTGCTGCTCTTGGAGTGTGTTCAGAACCATCCTTAGGTGTCTCCTATGCTCCTCCTCAGACGCAGAGTACACAAGGATATCATCGATGAAGACCACTACAAACTGGTCTAGATAGGGCTGAAAGATCCAGTTCATGAGTCCCATGAACATTGATGGGGCATTCGTCATGCCGAAGGGCATCACCAAGTACTCATAGTTACTATATCTTCATCTGAAAGACTTCTTCGGTATATCCTCTTCCCGTACTCGCAACAGGTTATAGCATGATCATAGATCAACCTTTGACAACCATCATGCCCCTCTCAACTGGTTGAAGAAGTCATCGATCCTCAGTAGTGGATACCGGTTCTTCACGATCACCTGATTTAAGCACCGGTAATCCACACATAGCCTCAAGCTCCCGTCCGCCTTCTTGGAAAACAGCACTGGGGCCTCCCAGGGTGAAACACTAGGTCCCACAAATCCCTTCTTCTGCAAGTCGTCCAGCTGCATCCTCATCTCACGAAGCTCTACAGGAGCCATCCGATAATCTGATGTTGATATCGGGGTCGTCCCAGGTTGCAACTCAATGTAGAAATCTATCTCCCGATGGGGAGGTAGCCCGGGGACATCCTCTGGATAGACGTCCTCATACTCAGCAACCACTGCTGGAAATTGGAAACTCGTAATATCTATCATGAAAAGGGCTAGGATAGCCATCTGGTGTGAAATTAGCTATGCCCTCCTATGCACGAGTCTATCCTGCGCTGCTTGGGTCTCTCTTTCACTGACAAAAGAGAACCTAGTTCCATCACTGTGAACACACCCCACCCTTCGCCTAAAACAATCAATCTCGGCATGAAGTTTGGATAACCAATCCATGCCATGAATGACATCGTAAGGACTTGATGCTACCACCAAGAGGTTCCGACCGAAACTCTCACCTCCAAGGGTTAGGTCACACTGCCTGCAAAGGTGTGTGATCTCTGAATCTTCTCTAGTCGGTGTTTCTAAGCATAAGGGTCGAGTCAACGGCTCAACTGGAATCACAAGGTCTCGAACAACATAACAAAACAGAAAGGAATGACTAGAACCTGTGTCTATCAATACGACATCCAAAGTAGAAAATACATAGATAGTACCTCTAATCATTCCGGGAGTACCTGGGTCATAAGCCTCTGCCGCCTGTAGCTATTCCTGCCTCTGTCCACCAGCTCTCTAAGCCTGGGGTGGACCACCTGGGGGTGGTGGTGGTAAAGGGTTGAAATACCGACCACCTCCAACTGCTCTCCCAGCTCCTCTGCCACATCCGCTGCCTCAAAGATCTTCCTGCTCCAAATGTTGCCTCTGCCTCAGTGGTCCATCCACTTATCCCATGTCAGTAGTACGGCGGTTCAAACAATCTCGAGTGATATATCCCCTACCGTCACATGAGTAACATTACCTCTCCCGAGGATGGTTGGAAGCGCCCTGTGAAACCAGTACAGTTGATCCCCTGTCCTGGGATATCCTCTCGAAACTTCTCCCACGCCTGGGTCCCTGACGTCAACTCCCTGCCGCCGATGTCTCTGCTCCAGCTTGCCCATTACTGAAAACTGTCGGTTTTCCCTGCTCTGCCAGGAAGATCTCAACCACCAAAGCCCACTCGAGCACCCCAGCATAAGTAGGAATGCTCATAGGGATGATGCTAGCTCAGATATCTCTAAACAAGCACCGCTCAAAAGTCCGAGCTCTGAAGTACTCATCTCTGACCGTATCCATCGTGTACCGCGAGAGGCCCGTAAACCTCGATGAATAGTCAGCCACCATCATGGTTCCCTAGTGGAGCTGAAGAAGCTCCTGTATACACACTGCTCTCAGGGTAACCGGTGAAAACTCCTCTCTGAAGAGATGCTCAAACTCCAACCATGCACGAGTTGCCTTGTCGTGAGTCTGGATGACCAAACTCCACCATCGCCCTGCTGAGCCCTACAGAAGGCTCGCTGCCAAGATCACCATCTGGTCTACCGGTTTCCTGACCAAACGAAATACTCTAGTAACTTCCTCAAGACAGTCCTCTACTACCTGAGGGACAGGCTCACCTCGAAACCTGAGGGGTCTCTGTCTCTGAAACTTGTGGAGTGCGCTCAGCCTGCACCACTCTTCCACTGGTACATCGGGCGCTAAACATTGCCCCACAGGTGGTGGAACAACTGGCACACCACCTGGTGGTAGAACTGGGGGATCTGGTCCCCTTATTGATGCTTCATCACTGAGGGGTTCATCCTCGTGATCGAGCTGCTGGATCCTAGCGGGTGCACATCGCGGAGGCATCCTGTTTAAGAAACAAGATGTATCAGAGTCAGTGAGTATATCTGGAGAGCTGACTCAAGAAGGAAATGGAAACCACAACCCATTCCTATATGATTCATGTACCATTATTTTTCCCCATGAAACTATTTTTTTCATGTTCCGAGTCGAAAAGTAAGTTATCAGAGTCCTGGAGTATGGATACGTCGGCCACCGCACCGACACTGGGGTCCCTGGCCTGAGAGGCGAACTCAAAACACGTAACATTGTTTCCCCAAACCAACTCACAGACTCTCGGTCCTAGGGTAGAACCGACCACCTCTGATACCACTCTGTCACGACCCGTCCTAGTGGGGCCCGAGCCGCAACTCCCCAAGCCCGCCTCAAATAGGCCAGGGGCTGGTGACTAGCACAAAGTAGGCATGCTACTAACATGGGAGGCATTTCCTATAAACTTTTACACACGCACACACATTTCCAATCCCACAAAGCGGAAAAGTAAAAACTACTAAAAGGATAAGATGCATGCATACACTAAAACCCAACCACATAGTACGACAGGGAAGTAAAGTACAGTAAAGCAAGACCCTGGGCCAAAATTACAAGCCCACCAAAAGAAATTCTGCAACAAAGTATAACATGTAAGAAAGGTGATGGGACTGCAGTCTATAGCCATAGGAACACACCTCGGCCTGTCTGATCTCACTGAGCTCTGTCCGGTCCTGGTCCCTCTAGAATCCTGTCAAAGACTCGCTCGTCTGTACAAGACACGACACGTGCGGGCAAATCTCGTGCAGGGGTGAGTATAACAATACCCAGTAGGACACCCTGAAAACCAAAAAGGAGATACAAAAAAGTAAAATACCATTATGAAAGGTGCAGTCAGCTCTACACAGTATCTATCTATGGAACACATAACAAGAATATCCAGATATACTCATACACATGCGACCATCGAGAAACCACTACTAAGATCCATCTCGAAGATTTCACTAAGCATACCATCGGGAGAACCCACTCCTAGGTCTGAAGAGAGAGAGATACGAAGTACCCATTCTGGGAGAACACACTCCACAAGTATCTAGGGAACAAGATGCTCAGATGAGGATCACAACCAAGTCATGGGTTGATTCTGACAACTCAGTCTGAGCTAATCTGATAGGCAGAGGATCCGTGCCTGGGTAAAGTTGGTCATGTCGATACCAAGAACTCTACCTAGGGTTCCAGGAATTAATAGAGGATCCGGCTCTAAGTCTCACAAGGGGGATTCCAACAACTCTATTTAGGGAGGTCTGCTGAAGGGATCATACCCCTGTATAAAGGAGATGATACCAGAACCTTCAGGGGATTACCAAGGGTACGGACCCTAAGAACTATTCCACGTCACAGAAGGAAAGTGGCTCAAGCCATGAAGAAAAAGTTACACGGCATGTAGTATAGTTACACGCTGTGTTCGATGACCCCGGGTACACCCATTTGAATGGCCCATGTCCTTCGTTCAAGCTGTGAAAAACCAAACTACACAACATGTAAGAAAGGTACACGTCGTGTTCCTTGACCCTGGGTGCTGCTCGTGTAACCGGCCCGTGTCACCCGGCTTGTCGAAAGCAACTAAAAGGCATGTAAAAGAAAACACACACTGTGTTCGAGCGCCTGGGCTCGCTCCGTGTACGCTGGCCATGTGCCCATACATGGTCTATGCCTGTGTCCGTGTCGCATGCCCGTGTACCAGTACACGGGGTACCCGGTGTATCTGGCCGAGTCTGGCCGGGGAAAGGTATACATGGCGTGTCCGTGGCCGTGTATCCTGCCCATGTCCATGTACTCCCGGAGTACATGCCGGGTAACCCTACCACCGAACACACGCCGTGTAGCAAATACTACACGGCGTGTAGTTGGGAAATTCTCAGAACCGTCGCCTTCCTCTGCGTGCCTCGGTTGAACCTCCAGATCTCGATTCTCATGTCATTTTTTCACGAAACACCAGATGTTGGGTCACCTCTTCCTCGTGAATCCGAACCCATGGGTTTCGGGCCTTCAATCAGCTCCAAAATCCGATTCTGACCATCTGAGCAGAAATCGTCCAAAGAACGATTTCTTCCGATCTGATTCGATCCATCCGCTGAAACCGTCATCGCACCTCCGCAATATCACTGTGGTGTTGATCCTTCAATTTGGGATCGTTGCGTCGTAGAACGGATACGCAACGATCCGTTGTTCATAGCCCCGCGAAGAACGCGAAGAACACTCACGAAGAACGCGAGAATTGGGGAAGAAGAACATAATAAATCGAGAGGGACGAACCCCGATCGATGTTCGTGTCGATCTTTTTCCATCACCATTTTAAGGTTGAACGAAACCAAAATAAAAACAAGAATCAAATCCCCACAAATCCCCGGAAAATCCCATCCCACAAAAACGATCGATCCGCATGCTAATTTGTTTGTGGAATACTCCTCGTTCGTCATAGGAAATCAAAAATGGGGAATGGGAAATCAAAATCAATATCCTATCTAGATTCGCTGAGTTTTCTGGCGAAGATCCTCTTGTCGCGTCGCCATCACCGTCGAAATCCGTCAAGAATGTCATCGCCGCGTTGGGGGTTCCCTCCAGAGCTTTCCCAGAGCCTCCAGGGGAAAATCAGGGTTATGGGGATTGTAACCCTGATCCTGTACAAAATCCTTCTTTAAAAGATAAGAGATATGGCGTAAAAAGGTTTAAATAAAACATTTTAATTAAATATTTTATTACGGTTATGTCCCAAAAACAAGATTTCACCACCGACCCGTGTCGGCCAAAGTTAGGCCTCGCCCAAGGGAAAATCATTGTTCTGAATGCAACGGTGCCCTTAGATTTCTGATCTGAGAACCCATTCAGGTGTTATTCCACTTTTTCAGGAAAACCGCACGCACGGGTAATTTAATTATTAAATTAAATTCAAACATTTGTTCCGGGCTTGCTGGGCCTCGGAACTGCATGTTGTCTCAGAGCCTGGTCTCGAAATAATTCCCACATAATATTAAAATAATACATGAAAAAATCCGGGACATTAAAAGAATGAATATACATAGGAATACGTTTTTATTTAATACTCATGAAATATGGTTCATATTAATTTATATATTGTGAAATGTATGCATCCTCTTCTCATCTATCCATTCCAAATCGTCCAATAACTTTTGAGATTGTTCATCATCTAAGAGTTTTCTTCAAATGGTTATTCATAGTGATGGAACTCGGACCTCTATGGGTAACACTACCTCAATCATTTACACCAATGATCATGGTTTTTCTTTTGTATTTGTAGAAAAATGGTGGTATTTTTGTGCCATCAATCATGGAGGAGTTTGTCTATGCAAGACTTCTTCTCCATGCTCACCATATCTTGGATAATATTTCATAAAGTCATATTGAAGGCCAATATCTATCCATTTTCTATGAAATGATAGCAGTATAAGTTATTGGACTCTATGTTTTACCCCAAGTATATCATCTTCATCTCCCTGAAACAAAAGTTGGTGGCATTTTCCGTCAACATTGTGTGAGGGACTCTGAACCTGGTGATGATATAGTACTTCAAGAAGTTGACAATATTCTTCATCCCAACATCTTTGAGGGGTATTTACTCATTACACTTCAAATATATGTCTTTATATGTATGTATGTACATGAACTGCTTAGCGATGGTTAAGGAATATGGCCCCATAACATCCATTGTCTAAACGAAAAATGGCCAGGAATATCAAGTAGAATTTAGAAATTCTAGCGGCCGATGGATGATGTTTTTTGGGATCTTTCATGCATGAAATTTCATGGGGAATTCTACAATGTTATGTATCATACTTTTCCAGTAATATCCCAACCTATTGATCTGGTGGTAGAGTCTGGTTCTAGAATGGTGGGTACCATAGGAACCAACCATTACTTCTTCTATAAATGTGAGAACTTCTCCTTCTTCTATGCACCCAAGGATAATTCATTTAAATACAAATTTTTAGAGAAATATTTTTGTGTTTGTACCATCATAAAATGTTAATTATTCCATCTAGTGATAAATAAGTTCCATTTATAGGTCCATATGTTGGTAGATTTTGGTATTGATAATAACCGATTATAGGTTCCATCCGTCTAGGGGTGGGTATCAGTTCATCATGCTCAGGGAGATGCTGACCTGATTGATCTATTCCATATCACATATGATGATTGTTGAGACCATTCTTTGATGTGTAATAAAAAAGGATTCTTCCTCTTGATCAGGTTCGGTGAGGATGATAGTTTCATAATCTAGTGCATCGATAAGATCATTTTGTGATCGACGATGACAATGCAATGTGGGATCAAAAGAGAATTATTCCGTCAATACCCTAACGTAGCCAATGATAGGGTCCATTTACTCATTTTTAATGGAATATTCACTATTGTTATTCCATATAATTAGATCAAAGTCTACATTGATATTTAGGTAAGTTATGTACGGTTGTAGGGCTAGCTCCAATCTAATGGTGAGGGCTTCATATCTGGCCTCATTAGTTGTGTAGCCTTCTGATTGTGAGAAAGAGTATAGAATTTTTCCTTTTCTTGAGAAAAAATACAATCCCCTGAACAACATGATTGAGATACATTTTTTTCATTCTTTTATCAATAGGACACTGAGAGGCACTATAAAAGTATATCTCCCATGTCAGGGGGTTCCATTGGCATTGAAGATCTCTTCATTGGGGAGATCAGTGTCTTCTAATGTATTTTCTAACGTAGGATGTGTTGTAAGGAAATTAGCTGGGGATCATCCTTTCACTGAATTTTGTGATATGAACTAAATGTTCTATTACGGAATAATATCCACCCATTAGGCCAAGAGCCCACTAAACATTGAGAGGGTGAGGAGGTACTTGACTATGATAATACAAGATACCAGATGGATTTTTTGGTGCTCCAAGTAATGCCTCATATTTTTTACTACGAATATGAGTACAAAAATGTTCATATCGACGTCAGAGTATCGGGTATCAATACATATAATAGTTTGAATGAGGTAATGTTGACTATTTTCAATTCCCAAATCATTTTTCATTGTAAGGAGGATTCCTAATGATCATTCTATGGTAGCCACATATAAGATGAGAGGCCTCCCTTACACTGGAGGGATAAGAACTTGTTGGTGAAACAAGTATTTCTTCAAACTTTTAATGTCTTTTTTTCATTAATCATCCCATTATTAGGAATGTCCTTTCTTCATTAGCTTGGTGAACGAGAGATCTTTTTGGCTAGGTCGGCTATGAATCAAGAAATTTAGGCAATATTCCATTGGTGTCCCCATAGTATTTTGAGATTTCTAGGGGTGACATCTCTAAAATAGAATTCTTCATCATTGTGTACACTTTAATGATGTGGTAAAAATATCACAGCATCATGGAACATTCATAATGTCACCCCAAAAGTGCACTTAAGTGGATTCATCTTTACACTATGTTGTCACATCTTATCGAATAGTGTTCAGGCATTCGTAAAGTGATCACAACGCTGTAGGGATTTGACGACCATTTCATCGACATAACACTCATATATCATCCCAATAATGTCTTAAATATAAAATTCATGGCATGCTAATATGTGGTGCCATCATTATTTAGTCCAAAGGGAATGTCCTAGTAGCATATGATAGTATTAGGTTCCCTAATGGTTGTGGCTTCTTTATCCTCATGGAATATCTTGATTTGATTGTACCCTGAGTACTTGCCTGTGATGGAAATGTTTGGAAAGCTAGTGGTTTCATCAATCAATTGTTTTTTATCTATAATGGGAAGTAGTCCTTCTGTAAATTCCGATTAGGGTATGTAAAGTCAATACATAACTAAATTGGTATGTCTTTCATCTTGATGAGGACAACATAGGGAAGCTATCTTGGGTATTTTAGTCATATGAAAAGGTTGGATTTGATCAATTTGTCAACTTCCACCTCCACATTGGTGGCATGAGATGTGTGAATTCTCTTGGCCGCCTGCTTAAAGTCTTAATGTTCATCAGGTAGTTCGAGATGGTGCGTAGCCATAACTGGATTCAGTCTGGGAGTTTAAGTCTAATTCCATAAAAACAAATATCATAGATGCTTTAGAAATGAGATGTCAATATCATGATCTTTGAGGGTCACAGTGGCACTGATCAGAGTAGGGCATGGGTCTTCATCTATTCCCAAATTTATCTACCTGAGCTCATCTATGGTGGTGGAGACACCTTCATTGATTTCTAGAGGGGATATCCTGATATCATCTTCATCCATTTATGATTTCATAGAGGAATATTCAAGAGAGGACATCAATATTGGGGTCTATCCATTAATATCACGGTGAGGGCGGATATTATAATAGAAATCATCATCCCTTTCTATCAAAGTCATTGCATAGATATGTCAGATCTGGTTGTTATTAAGGGGGACAAGTGAGTACTGTTCATCTGGTATTTGACAAGCTACTTTGACCATATATATGGGGATCACATAATCATAATTGAGCATGCTCCAGGGATTCATTGGGGCAGTACCAAATCCATTGAGAGATGTAACCTATATATCATCATCTTTCATTGGTTTCTTATGTCCCTTCAAATAGAAATTTGATTCAGAATATGTGGCTACATATGTCTCTAAGGTGGTGTTATAATCATGTTGTATGTAGACCATTCCATTGATGGGGTACATCAGACATTGATGTAATATTGATGGTACCTCCATGTAGCTATGGAGATAAGGTATTTCAAGTAGGGAATTGTATGTGGTGTCTTACTAGATAACCATGAGCTCTGCAAATTTGAGTTCGCCAAATTGGGATTTCGGTCCAATCCACTTGATAGGTCTTTTCTAAAACTTATCATATCCATGAATGGTCATCTTTTTTGAAGAAAAGTCCTCTTTACTATACCCCAAGCCCTGGAGGGTTTTAACTGGGACGAGATTTATCCCATATCCATTTTCAATCAGAACCCTTTGTACATTGACATTATTGAGTCTACATAAAATGTCTAAGGGTCTAATGTACACTTGGTTTACCTACTCCAAATCCTCATCATTGAATGAGATAGAAATATAAAATCCTAAGGATATAGTATACACTCAACATACCTCATAAATGGATACTAATATATTGAATTATTTTTGGATTTATAGGGCTTCAACAAGTACAAAACATGGTTATTTAAAAATAAAAAACACATCAAGGATATAATGCATAGCTAGGATTACAGCTAGCTATTGAAAAACAACTTTCTTTCCTACCAAAGGTTGGCACTTAACTATATGGGATTTCTCCTAGGAATGCAGTTTAGGAGTTGGAGCATTTGTGGGGGTGAACATGGAGCTTGTGCAGATGTTGGGGGAGTATCTACTACTAGAAAAGTAAGCCACACCAACCTTCCTTATTTCTTGGATTGATCAGATTGAACCCCTTTTAAGAACACATGTAAGAAAATCTACTACTGGAAACATGTAGAGGCCACTGAAGCACCTCCGTTCCACTTTGGAGTCTGCTGAATCACTTTCCCATGGGTCTCTACTACATTTATGTCTTCTATAGGGATATGACTAAAAAATTATATCCTTCCATATCTGCATTGTCCCTTGTATCCTAAGCTCTGGAAAAGGCGACCTCCCATTCCCCAGTTATATGTTGTAAAAAAATATTCAAGATCTTACTCATCATTCAATATGGGGTTTGAAAAGTGTATCACACTGATATAACCGACAATGATCTCTTCATCTAGTGAGGATTCCATTTAGTGGGGTGATTCCCATGTATCATATGGCACATGGAAGAAAATTGTAAGAGTTGAGGCTTGGATTGGAGTAGAATATGTTTCTTCTTCCTTTGTCTCTTCCTACATCTATTGGTCACATCCACCCATAGGAGGAAAATTTGACTTCTCCATTTTAGGTGGTCGATAAAATCATGAGTTTTCACAATTATTCTTTCTATTTTGTATGATCTTGATCAACTGTCTTCCAAGTCACCTAGTTGTAAAACGGTTGTGATTTCATAGCCATCATTTTCATCCAACCGCCATCTTTATCTAACCAGACGATGGTTATGAAAGCCACCAACATTGGATAATTTTATACCATCACCTATAAAAATTTGACCATGCCTTGAAAGACATATTTAAAGATGAAGAAATTCTACATATGGTGACCCATCCTTCAATGGAACGGCAAATAGTCCAAATGATCGAAGATGATGACATCATTAGGCCTCCTAGGTTGTGGAAGGGTGAGAATGTTATTATCCATGGACACTAAGAAATAACCTGGGACATGTTCATTTCAGAAGGATTGTATTTTATTCAAATGATCATCAAATATTGAGAAACCACTATTTCTCTTCACTTTTGGAAGAGGGTGATTCTGTGATGGATGCCACTCGACAAGAGGAGCTGGGATGTTTGGGTATTTCCTATTAATGTGTATGGGAACCACTTTAGGGTTGAGAGTGAAAACTATAGCTTTTTATCTATCTATATTCCTCCCATATGTTGTGGTCATGTGTCGAGACTTGGATCGGGTTCACTGAATAGTCAATTCAAGATGGTGTACCATTTTAGTGAACTATTGAAACATTCCTAGATATTTAATGAATATTAGGCATGTTTATAACTAATACATGATATTTTCATCACAGAGTTCCATAAGATTCTCCTTCAAGAGGGGGATGTTGAGGAAATAGGTTAAACCATTACTCCTTGATATGAAATCAGAAACCCTCTATTTCTCCTGTTGTTTCCAATTAATCGGGTCAATGATAATAATTTTCCTTGAGGTTGGACAAATCTGATTAAGAAACTATTGATGAAGGTCTTCCCATCTGGCAACAAATCTCACTGGTAGATGGTTTTACCAAACAAAGGTCGACCTTATCAGAGTTTGTATGAAACACCTCTGTTTTGTAGCCTATTGTTGATCTCGAGGTCCCATCATCATCCTACATCAGAATAAAATGTGTGTGACATGTTTTTCGGGGTCACATGCACCATAAAAGGTAAAAAATGTGGGGTTTCTGAATTTGGTTGGAGGTGGAGTAGCATCCACCCATTCAGGATATCGCTTCCTTTTAGGCATTACAGCTGTGCTCCTCCATTCTATGGCTTATGTTCGAGTTCCTAGGGACTCAATGGAGGTATGAAGATCTAGGAGAAATTCTTTCTGATCCTCCTCCCATACACAAGGAGTATGTGGGACAGATGGTGTGGTCCCACCAACATCTCTCGCTGATCCTCGATTCGTCGAATGACCGAATGATTACCCTATAAAGGGAGAGGAGGTCAATTAAATTGAGGGAAGTCCTGATCATTTTCAACATCAACATTTATGTAGGCTTTTTGTCTTGATCTGGATCCAGACTAAAACTATGATATAGCTATTGTTGGTGGATCGACTATCGGAAGGGGAATATTTATCTCTGGATGGAGAAGATACCCAACAATAATATTTCCTATAAGTAACTCCCCATTGATTTGTCCTAGAGCTCGTATTACACTCTCATATTTTGAAAACTATTAATATGTGGATGGAAACTATGATATAGTAAAATATTTTCCTTTTTTATTTTCTATGATTCCATAGAAGAGATGGAAACTCATTGTTTGGGGGTGCCAAATTTTGGAGCCTTCTTTGGTTCTGAGTGCATGAAACCTCATTTGGTGTGTCCAAATCACCCTCCACCTAGGTTACACGTTCCCTGTTGTGTAAATCATCATTTCAATCTTGATCAAAATATTCTATGTTGATATTGAATAAATTCACAAAGGCATATTGGGAAATAGTGGTTATTTCATTACTTTCTACACAACATGATGATTCTACACAACTTCTGTCAGGGTTGTTATTTGAACCCTTGGCCTTATTGAGCTATATTCGATTTTGAACCTGGTGGGTTCATACTTACTCTTTCATATTCTAATTCCATATATTCCTAGGAACATTTACTCTAAGGGATTTTCCAACCATTATTAAAGAGTGATCCCCTACCAATAGAGGTTTTTATTATAGTGGGCGGAATAGGTGGGATGTTGACCGTCGGTTTCTTCCTACCATCTTAGAGATACTTATTCCATCTATAGTGATGATTATGATTAAAATTACCTCATACCTATGGGGTGGGGTTTTTTTGGGGCCACCATTGGCACTGATTGGTCCTGTTGTTGATGATAAAATTGCTCTATATAGGGACTTGATGATTAGCAGGACATGCATGAAGATATAAATGCCCCCATCCCAGTAGGTTGGGGGTGATCTAGAATCATCATTGATGCCATCAGGGTCTTATCAGGGGATAATGAACCTTATGATGATGATTTAGATATAAATTCCCAAAGCATTGTGGGATGGGGTTCACCTAAAACTTTCGAGGGTATGTCTAGAATCTTCTTAGAAACTGATGTTTTGAGGGGTGGAGGTGGTGGTACATTTTCTCCTAGCCCAAGGGGAAAATTATTATCCTAGAAGGATTCCTTGAAAGCGGATACTGCAGTCTCTATGATGTGACATAGCTATTACTATGTGATAGATGGGTACAATGACAACTCATGATGAGAACCCTTCCTTATGGGAAGTTATCTCGGTGATCGAAACATCAAAATTCATGTTCGTAATGTCCTCATAATATCATCAGGGGCCTAGTTTGAAGTCATATTGGTTATCCAATCTCCTTTTCTATGGTTTCCAGGATCTTTATAAGTGGGGGAATTCTATTGTAGTGACCAACTAGCTTGAGAATTACTAGGTCCCCTAATTTCACCGGAGGCTACAACATTGCAAGATGTCATGTCTGAGGGGTTATGTTATTCCAAGGGAGAGGAAAAGTGTAATGATCCATTTTTTCCCATCCATGAATATGGATTCCAGATGTGGATTTGGAGATAATAATCTAATGAATCATGAGTAATGAAAGTAATCATGTGGGAAATTGGTGTTGTTCTTTCCCAGTTTTGGATCTCGTGCCATGGTGATAACATCTAGGTCAAGCTGAAATTTGATTATCTTTATTTGATGAAGGTGACACTGATATCCTAGATATGGGATATATTGATCCTTTATTCACTGATGAGTTTCCCACATATTTTGGTGTATAAATGGAATCAAATCCATTTCTAGATCATCTAGGATCTCATAGTTGGAAATACTGAGGAGTCAAAACCTGATGGGGAGGTTGTTTCTAGATAAATATCTTCATATGTTAATGTCGACCTCCTCCTCATCATACATACATTCTTCTATATGGTCAGACCATAGAATATGGCTCTAATGGTTCCTTTCTGGAAGGAGTGGATTCTTACTAAAAAATGATGGGGAAGCATATACGGTTGACCCTAGTGTTTCATCCACCTATATGTTGGAAGGTGTCAGTTTTTAGATCACTGCTCTATACTAAGGTGTATAGAAAAAGGTAGGATTTCAATTCCTATGGGATATATCTCCATGGGGAGGTTAACTACGGTTGATGTCAGGAGTGGAGTTTATTTGATCTATCTCCACTCTACTATAAGTATGACTATCGTGTTAATAAATTTCTTCTACTTCTGCTTCAATAGATGAGTCAACTAACACTTGGGGAATCAAGAATGTTTCTATAATGACCCCAAGGACACTATCGTTGAGAATATTAGAAATATGGGCCATGTTTTGTGTCATGTTAGGGGAATGTAGACCTACCTATTGTGATTGTGTAGGTATATGAGCCAGCTAGGAGGTGGTTGCTGGAACATGTGTGTAACCATCGGGTGTTGTTGGAGTTTGACCCCATTGTGGAGAAGATGATGGAATATTCCAATAAACAATGTCATTATTGATAAGTATATGATCATATCATAAGATATGTGCCATTATAACTTGGTGAGCCTCATTTAAGATGGAATTATGTTCTGAATCATGAGACTTTGGGATATGTCACTGGTCTTTCTTGGCAAGAGTATGAGCCAACCCTGAGGCATATGCCACTCTCACCTGGTGAGCCCTGTTTAGAATAGGAAAATGAATGTGGTTGGAATATACATTCCCCGTCATAATATGCAACGGGACCACTGGAATGGGTGATGGTATATGAACCTCATTTTATATTTCTGTGGAATGATGTTGGTGTAGTCATTCATCATTGGAAGTAAGAATATTCACCTTGATTCTTTAATCTACTGGAGTATGCTAGGCTGATTCACTAATAGTAATATGAGCTTGTCCCAAGGCTAGTGACATTTTCACATGTTTTCCTTGGATGGAATTGGGATATATGCCTGATACTAGGCCTTTGGAGTATTCCCTTGGACTTCTTCATTATGAATATGAACATATCAGAAGGCATTTCCCCTCTCACATGGTGTGCCCCATCCAAAACTGGGATATTATCCCAATCCAAGGCCATTGGAATATGCCACCAAATATTTTCAATAGGCATGTGACCCTTTCCCAAGGCATGATCCTCTCTCACCTGGTTATCTTCTATTGTAATGGGAGTATGAGCATGGTCAAATTCCTTTCCCTTCATCAGAATATGTTGATAATCCTCCTAGGGAAAGACCATGTGTTTGCTCCGGTACAGCCACTTGTCAGCGATGATCTGAGTGCTGAGTTGTACTGGATGTAGGGATAAGAGTATGAGAATGTACCTTTATCTATAATAGTTCCAGAATATGCCGAAATTTTTCTTTATATGTATATAAAATATATTGGAATTTTATTAGGGTATGTGCATAGATATAAACCAGGACATTTTCATTCTCCATTAACTATTGGTAGATATCTTAGAATTATGTGGGGAAATGTTCCCACTTTTTCGTCCTTCTCCATCATAGTATGTCGATGGGATTTGTGCATGGGGGTATGAGTATGAGACTTCCCCATTCTTGCTTCAAGAATTTACCTCCAATATTATTCCATACTAGTAGGGATAAAAGCCTTATTGATGGTTCCAACTGAAGAATACTATTAGGTATCATCAGTAGGAGTGGGGATATGAGCCCTCTCCCATATATCCAACACCTTACTCCTCTGAAAAGTCTTCCTTATAGCCCATTCATGGGAATTTGAGGCAGCTGTTTGTTACATGGTACCCTTAGTAGGTGACCTATGGGTACTATTGGGATGGTGTTAGTAACGATTATTGGAATGTGACCTCCTCATTGGAACCTGAACCAAAAGGGATCAATATTCGTCTTCATGTTCCACCTTCATCGGCTATGGATGGTGGTAGTTTTCAAGCTTTGGGGATAATATTTTGAAGTGGTGGATCATAGCATCGAGGACTACTAGATTAAAAGCTTCTATTACCTGGTGATGCAGATTCACTTGCTGCAATGTAATGACCCGATGTTTCATCAATAGAAATTCCACTCATATAATTATGTCTTATAATCACATGAAATCACAAAACATTGAACCACTAAGTACTATGTTACCTTTAAAGGTAATATTGTCACTTCTGTGAGTTGAGTATTGAAAATATATCATGCACGGTTGCGATCGGTAAGATATTTGATATCCGATAAGGGAAACATAATTTTTTTGTTGAATAGTAACCTACTGTTATGAATAGTAACCATCTATTATGAATAGTAATATGATTATTATGAATATTAAATCATCCAAAATAATATTAACTTCACCATTGAATGTATAAATAAAAATTAGACATCTTATAAGTGATAATATGACCATAGTAAAAATATTGGTGTTTTTTGTAAGTCATAAATAATTAATTAGGATTAATTAAATAATTTAAAAGAAAGTTTATTTTTCTGAAATGTGTTAAAAAAATTTCAATTTTATGTCTTTTAGTTTTAGGATTATTTTATAAAACCATGTGTAAATTTTTGGAGCATTATAAAATCAGTTTTAGTTTTACAATCCGTATTTTTAAAGTAAATTATTATTTTAATTAAAAATTAAATTAATCATATATAGAAAATTATTTTTTGAAAAATGGATTTAATTTTTAGATTCTAAACATCAAAAAATGGTTATGGTGATTTTTGGTAATTTTTATGAAATAAATAATTTTTTAGTGGATAGTATAATACAATACTTTACGATAAATGCTAGATACATGAATTATGATGTCATCACATGATGTATGGATGATGTAAGGCCATTATCTCTAACTCACATGAACTCCTTACTATTTTAGGTCACAATAATAACTATTATTTATTTTTATATGTAAAAATAATAAACTAATGATTAAAATATTAAGAAAAGTCTCCTCCCCTACACTACAAAAACCACCCACACTCCCCTCTTCACTTCACCCCTCTCAATCCTTGTTCCATAACTAAAATCTGAGGTAATATCTCCACAATATCCTCTCCAACGTCTATTAGTCTTTTTTATACCAAAATTTCCAAATCATCTCCCATTAAGAGGCTTCCATTGAAGATTAATTCAAGGGGTAAACTCTTCTTTTATTTTCCATCATTTTCCATTCATGTTCGACTATTCTATTTTCTTTTCAAAACAATCCTCATCCAAATGGTATGACAACTCAAGTAACATAAATTTAATGAAATTTTCTTATTCTAATGTTATAATTCATTATCATATATATTTTCCCCTTCCTTTTTATGATAGAATTCAAAACATCATCTGAGATGTGTTAATTTATCACATTCATGGACGACAGGATATCAATTTCTATTACAATCTTCAATTCTGGTCATGAAACCATTATTAGGGTTTCACCATATTATTAAATATGTATTTTATCTTATGTGATCTTATGTAATCCTCTTTCAGGCATGATGTAAAAAAATAATAGAAAACTAGTTAATTATGATCAAAATTTCCAAGTTAATCCAAACATTTATCATTACTATTTTATATAATGATTCACGTTCACTCAAAAAAAAATTAATTTTATAACCATGTAATCTTATGTAATTCAATTATGAAATATATCTTCAATTTTAGAAAACCATTCTCATCATACATGTGTATCCAAACATAAATATAAGTGAACTGATCATTAAAACCCAGGAAACAATCGGACCTGAACTATCAAATTGAACCTCATAACCAATCAAAAAGGATATGAATGAACTCAAAAAGATAAAATAAATAATCTTAATGTAAAATAAGTTATGTAAATATTAATTAATGGATGTAATTTTATTATTCATGTCATTAATATCAAGAGAATATCAACATCAAACTTATGTTAATGGATCCTCTCTTTCTCACTCTTATTCCAAAATGCCCTCTATATTATGCCATTTTATGTGTTATTACTCATGATGGGGTATAATTTATCACCTCCACCATAATTCCCACATGATGTATAAAATATTATAACCCCGTTTATATCTCATTATTCCCTCCTATATACACCAGATAACAAGACGATATTCCGTAAGGGATTCTTCCCGAGCCTCCATTATTCGTTCGGCTATCTCAAACTATCTGTATACAGAAATAAAGTCGTCTAAGATACTTTTTTTTGTAAATCTTTTAAATCTTTTGTATACTATCTAGTATTATATATCATTATCTATCATTCAATTTCTTGGATATACATGTTTATAAATGATTCCCTCCTCAATACTTTCATATAAGAAGACCCGTTTTCAGGGAACTTCTCGAATATGTACCCAATTTCAAGTGAACTCTACCATTTGTTTTAAAACACCATAGTTTTAATAAAACTAATGTTTTATTATGAAAACATTATTTTATAACTTCTTGTTTTGTACAAAATCTTATTCCCCATTCTATTTTAAATGATTTTTCATGTTTTCTATAAAACCACACTGAAATTGTTTTAATGATAAAAATTATTAAATAATATTTTCACATATTTTCACTTACATTTGACATCAATTACCAAGTATATATTCTTATTTTACCTTATGAATTTCCATATATGTTCTAATTCCATTCTTTCATGGACACTTTTATGATACACCCAGTTAATATGATTTTTGACATGATTATGATACCCATTTAATTCCACAGGTGACTTTATGTTTATAATTGTTTTTGTATGATTATATATGTGGAATAGATATTCATTAACATGTTATGATGGGTATTCCAAGATCAATCGTCAATTCCTTTGTTAACGTTTAGTCTAAAGAGACGTTATGTGCAACGGTCCTAGTGGTTAGTCAGGACTTGTGCTAAAATGTGCAATGGTATTGGTGGTTAACAATGAATTGTGCTCCTCTTTGTTTAACGGGCCTCGAATCATGATAAAGTCATGATTTATGTCTCTTCCTCATTACTATTAATTCATGTTTATTTTATCCCATGTTTATGTGTTATGATTCCATGTGTTCCATGCCTTTTATTTTTCACTATCCCTTGCCTTCTAACCCATGTGATAAAGCATTATTATTATGTGTTTACCTAACTGGGATTTTAGTTTATCCATTCATTCATGTGATTCCTAGGGTACCCTTTGAGGATTTAAGGGATCATAGGAAGTTAGTAGATCTTTAATAAAATTTAAAAAATAACTATGTTTTAGTTCGATGTTTTTAGTTTTATGAACCTCGTATTCAAAGACACTAGAATTCATGATTCTTGTCTTGCATTTTGATGTATAATTGTGCTAAAAATACTGACATGTTATGTGTAAAAGGATAGGATCACTATTTTTAGTATCAAAGGATGATCTAGTTATATTTAGAGCTAAATAATAGAGTAATATAGTAAGATCCATAAGTATGAGACTAAGTATAATAAAGCACCTCTAAATTTTGGGTTATAGAGAGTAAGTGGTTTATCAAGAAAATACGTCCCTATCTAGATAGAATTAGGTATATGTGGATCAGTCATAGATGTATATTGTCATAAAACCCGAAAACAACCCTTTGATCTATACTTGAACGAGAACTGGTGCACGACAATGGTCATTGTGGCACTCTTGTTTTGATAGTCCTAGGGGATTTGTTTTTGTATATTCATGAACATAGTACAAACCAATATTATTGGAATAAAAAATACCATATGAATATATGTTAAAAAATAGATCAAGGATAACCTAGATTTAAACATAGGGAATCAAAAGAAAAGATATAAATATCATTTACAAGTTTATCCTATTATGTTCAATGTTTCCTTTTTATGTTTAATATCTAAGTATCCAAGCCCTATAATTGTATGTTATTTTTTATATTTAATTATGGGAAATAAAATAACACATGCCAACAGTCAATGTGATATTGAATTTTATGCTTTCCCAATTGATATTCCTGATATGATGGGAATGGGTGATCAAAACACCATGATAGTACTTGCACAGCTGGATGAAGTTATAAATAATAACATCAATCCGGTGGGACACCCTACTCCTCCAAGGAAATAGGATTTTGTAGTTGGATCCTTCATGTGGTAAAGGCCTCCCATATTTAGTGCATCCACTGATACCCTCCTCGTGGAATAGTATATTAACTCCATTGAATATATATTCTCTGTTCTCCAGTGATTAAATGAAGATAAAGTCATTCTGGTGGTCTATTGTTTTGATGGGGAGGCTAATCCGTGGTTGAAACTGATCAAGAATATGAATCCCAATGAGTAATTTGATTCCATAGATTGGTAAAAATTCAAGAGGATGTTTTTCAATAAATACATTCCACTAACCCACGATCTCAATAAAGAAAGATAATTCCTAAGACTCAAATAGAAGGAAGATGGGTCAATAGCGACATAACAATCAAAATTTACAAGGCTTACAAGGTATGACTATGGATTTGTCATGAACATTGAAATCAATGTGTATCGCTTCTTTAGTGGACTAAAGTCGAGCCTACGAAAATCATTGGCTATTTGAGACTTCGAACTCTATCAAGATATTTCCATTGAGCAATTATGGATGAAATGGAGATTGAAGACTCTCAATGGAATCGTGGGCCCAATGAATGAAAGAGGATATTGGAATCTAATGTGGGGTGTTATAGAAATAAATTCCATGATGTAATGAACCTCAATTATCCCACATGTAAATATTCTGGGAAGAATCATCTTGGATACTGTCTAAAGGGAACCGTGAATTGCATCAAATGCGGAAAGCTGGGACATCGTGCTAAAAAATACAGAAGAGATATGAAAACTCACACTAATGTGGAAGAATAAGGAAAGGTTTAGATCAACACATAGCCTATAGTGCAATGTTAAAACTATAAGGAGCATGGGAATTATTCAAACAATTACCCTATGACGAGGGTTGTCGAAGGCAATAAACAACTACTTATAATGCAACAAGGGAGATATTATTATATCAAAACTGCTGAGGTGGAGCCAGATAATTAAGTGGTGATATGTATAGTAGTTATACATTCTAGAATAGTGAATATACAATTTGATTTTTGTTCAAAACATTATTTCATATAATTCATGTTTAGTAGGACAATTCAACCACCACCTCAAAATTTATAGGATGATTTTTCAAAGAGAGAATGGGGCAGTTATTGTGTCCATGGTTTATATCTCCTCCCTAGTTAATGTTTATATAATGAACCTCAATTAAATTTTTTTCATACATCCTTTTGTGGATTTAAATGCTATCTTGCACATGGATTGGTATCTTTATACAAATTTAACATCAACTTCTAGGAAAGGGAGATCACTCTTCAGATTATAAATAATCATCCATTTCTTTAAAAGTGTAACGATCATGATGAATCTCTTTTAGAATCATTTTCTCAAGTGTGGATATTAATTCCTTATGATCAATCATGTCAATCTCAAATGATTGAGACAAAGAGAGAATCATGCTTGAATACATGCCCATCGTGAGGGATTACAATGATGTATTCCCTGATGGGTCGCCTGGACTTCCTCTTTTTCAAGAGGTTGAGTTCTCAATTAAACATATTCTTGGATCTCTTCTTATATTAAAGAGACCTTATATAATGGCCACTGTAGAGCTAGAAGAGTCGAATAAGTAGTTACAGGAGAATTTGGAGAAGGTCCTTATACGACTGAGTGCTCCACCATGGGGTACACTAGTCCTATTCGTATAGAAGAAGGGTGGATCAATGAAACACTTCATTTATTATTGTGGGATCAATAAAATAACAAAAAAGAACCGGTATCTCATAACTCAGATAGTTGTATTGTTTGATCAACATCATGGGGCCAGTTAATCCTCTAAGGTGGACCTACGGTCAGGATATCACCAATTAATGGTGAGGAAGGAAGATATTCCCAAGACTGCCTTTTGAAAAAGGTATGGGCACTAGGTGTTCATGTGATTCCCTTCAAACTCACTAATTATCCAGAATTATTTGTTAATTTAATGAATCGAGTCATTAGAGAATAACTTAACAATTTTTTGGTAATCGTTATTGATGATATTCCGATATACTCCAAGAGCAAGGTGGAACACGCAGAGAATTTTAATAATGTGCTAATTACCTTGTGACATGATAATTTGTATGAAAAGTATAGTAAATGTGAGTTATGGATGGAGGAGGATCATTCTTGGGTCATGTTATCACCAACAAAGGGATATCTGTTGACCCTACCAATATAAAGGCAATTGAAGTGTGGCCTAGGCCGTCATCAGTAATAAATATCCACTGCTTTATGGGTCTATCTGAGTATTATTGATGATTTTTGATGAACTTCTCATGATTTTCAAACCCAATGACCAATATTACATAGAAGGGAGTGATGTTTTTCTTGAATCAAGAATGGGAAGACTGCATTAAGGGGTTTAAAATGAGTATTATTACTACATAAATAAGCACACTCCGAACAAGTTGAGAATAGTTTGTGGTGTATGGTTATTCATAAAAGAATGGATTAGGCTGTGTGATGATGAAAAAAGATAAAGTGATACCCTATGCCTTAATGTAGCTGAATATCCATGAGAAAACTATCTTATTCATTATTTGGAGTTGGCGACTGTGATCTTTGGGTTAAAAATCTAGCAATATGTTCTCTATGGAGAGAAGTGTAAGATATATACTGATCAAAAGAGTCACAAATATATATTTACAAAAAAATCTTAATATGTTCCAGTGAATATGGATAGAGCTCATCAAGGATTATGGTTTCTCAATTTACTACCATACTGGTATGACAAACAAAGTTGTAGATGCTCGGAGTAGAGAGGATCTTACATATTTATCAGTGATGAGAATTGAAAAGGATCTGATCTTATTAGATTTTCGGAGGATGGACATGGGAATCAATAATGGATGAACATCATCAATCCTTTCTCAAGTGATTTTTGAACCATCCCTCTTGGGGAAAATAAAGGATGATCAAATAAAAGATGTGGAAATTCAAAAAAGGGTGGAAGCATTTAAAAATTAAAAATCCTCTTAGTTCAACATTGAAAGGGTTGGAGTCGTAAGGTTTGGATTATGATTTGGTTTACAATCCAATCCAAAAATAAAGAATGATATTTTGAATGAAACACATAGCTCAATCTTCTCTATTCACCCAGGGAACACAAAGCTGTATTGAGATCTCTAAGAGATTTTTTTGTGGGAAAACATGAATAAGGAGATTGATGAATATGCATCAATGTTTGCGGTATTTCAAAAAGTGAATCCTGAAAGACAAAAGTTTACGAGGCTGATTCAACCACTACACAAACCAACATTGAAGTGGGAGAACATCACCATTGACTATTCCACTGGACTTCCAATTAAATCCATAAAATACAATGATATATGGGTCAATGTGGATTGTCTTACAAATACATCTCACCTTATCACTATTTGAGAGGACTGTCATTGGATCATCATTCATATATATAAATCAAATAGGTGGTAAGGTTTTAGGGATTACCCCTATCTATTGTATCCTATAGAGATATGATATTCACCTAGATGTTCTTAATAAGTCTCCAACATGCTCTATGCATGGAACTGAACTTCAGTACGGACTATCATTCTCAATCTAATGACCAATCTGAGATAAATATTCATATACTAGAATATATGTTGAATGATTTTTCAATGGTCTTCATAAAAGGATGGGACCAACATCTTCTATTAGTTTAATTCTCCTAAAACAATAGTTTCCAATTCAGAATCTGAATGGCACCATAAGAATCCCTGAGGGGAAAAGGTATAGAACACCGGGAAGGTGGGATGAAGTCAGTGAGAGTAAGCTACTTGGACCTGAAATGTTCAATGAAATGGTGGATAAGATGAAACCATTCACAATAACATAAAGGTAGCACAATGTTGAATAAATAATTATACAAGAAATGGTTTATGAGACCTTGAGATTAATTTTGGAGACATGGTATTTCTACACATATCTCTATGGAAGATGGTCATGAGGTTTTGGAAGAAAGGAAAGTTATTTTCTAGGTGCATAGTCACCTTCAATATTCCTGATCGTATTAGGGTTGTGGCCTATTGACTAGCACTTATACCTACCATGGCCAAAGTACATGATATCTTTCATGTCTACCTCTTAAGGAATTTCATACCAGATCCTTCATATATACTCTCTTTAGTGGTGGTACAGTTGGAGAATGGTCTTTCTTAGAGAAGAAGCAAGTGAAGATCTTGGATTGTAGAGATAATGTTATATGTAATAATACTACCCACATAGTAAATGTACTATGGAGGAACCATAACTATGAAGAGGCAACTTGGGAACAGGAGGAGGCAATGAAGGAAATGTACCCTCACCTGTTTGTGGCTTAGAATGTAAAATGAAATTTCGAGGGAGAAATTTTATAAGTGGGGAATAATGTAATGACCCAATGTTTTTTCAATGTAAATTCCTCTCATATAATTATGTCTTATAATCACGTAAAATCACAACTTAATGAACCACTTACTACAATGTGACCTTTATACCAAATATTGTTACTTCTATGAGTTGAATTTTAATAATATGACATACACGATTGCGATCAGTAAGATGTTTGTAGTCCTATAAGACAAACATAGTTTATGGTGAATAGTAACCTACCCTTATGAATAATAACCTTCCATTATTAATATTAATATGACCATATTGAATATTAAATCATCCAAAAGGATAATAACAACACCCTTGAATGAATATATAAAATTTTGGCATCTTATAAGTGATAATATGACCATAGTAAAGTAAATAGTATTTTTATAAGTATTAATAAATTATTATAATTAATTAATTAAATTAAAAAAAATTATTTCTCTAAAATGTGTTAATAAATTAAAAATTTCATGTCTTCTAGTTTTATGATAATTTTATATGGCCTTATGTAATTTTTGAAAGCATTATAAAATTAGTTATAGTTTTAAAATCCGTATTTTTCAAGTAAATTATGATTTTAGTTAAAAATTAAATAAATAATATTGGAAAATTTATTTTTGAAAAATTTATTTAATTTTTGGATTCTACACATCAAAATTTGTTAGGGTGAATTTTTGGTAGTTTTATGAACTACTTGATTTTTTATGAATAGTAAAATATGATAATTTAATATACATGCTAAATACATGAATTATGATGTTATCCGCAGATTTAAGGCTGATGTAAGGCCATTATATAAAAATCACACGAACTATTTACTATTTTTTGTCACACAAATCATTACTATTACTTGTCTTATGGAAAAATAACAAACTAATGAATAAAATGTTGAGAATATTCTCCTCCTTCCACTATAAAAACCTCCCACAATCCACGCTTCTCTCCACTCCTCTAAAGCCTTGTGTATTCCATATATTCTTCCCAAATATTTCCCCAAGATCGTCCCACACGTCCATAAGACTTTTTACTGCTAAAACGACCCAATCAACTCTCCTTAAAAGGCTCTCATGGAAGATTAAATCAAGAGGTAAACTCCTCTTCTTTTCTTTCATTTTTTTCATGTTCCATTGTTCTCTTTTCTTTTCTATCCTATCATCATCAAAAATGTACGAAAATTCAATTACCATATCTTTACTGGATTTTTTTATTATAATGGGATAATTTATAATCATCTGTCCTTTCCCCTTATTTTTTACGAAACAAATGAAAACACTGTCTGAGATGTGATAACTTATCACATTCAAGGATGTCGGGTTATAAATTTCTCTTAAAATATTAAATTCTAGTCATGAAACTATTTTTATGGTTGATCTAGACTATTAAATATGTATTTTATCTTATTTTATGTTCTGATATCCATTTCCCACAAGATGTAAAATAATAATACAAAACAAGTTAATAATGAGAAAAATCACCATATTAATCCATGTTTTTATCATTAATGTTTTATATAATGGTTCACCTTAGCACCAAATGAACAAATTATTTTTATAATCATGTAATCATCTATATGTTCACTAATGACATATTACTTCAATTCTGGACAACCATTCTCATCATACATGAGTATCCAAACATGAATATAAATGAACCGATCATTAAAATCATGGAAACAAACGTACACAAACATGAAATTGAACCTCATAACCATTCAAAAAGGTTATTAATGAACTAAAATAGTTTATAATAAATAATTTACATTTTAAATAGGTTCTATAATTTATAATTAATGATCCTATTTTTACTATTCAGGTCATTTTAATAAAGAGAAGATCACCATCAGACTTAAGGTAAAGGATCCTCTCTATCTCACTCATATTAGAGAATTCCCTCTACGTTATGTATTTTATGTGTAATTACTAATGATTGGGAATGATTTATAAACATCCCCAAACTTATCTCATTATTTGAAAAATATTACAGCCATATTTATCTCTCATTAATCTTTCTTATGCACACATGTTACCATACTGGTTTTTTATAAGGGATTCTACATGAAACTCTATTTTTTCTTAGGGTTTCTCAATCTTTCCTTACTCCAAACTAAAGTTATCTATTATGTTTATATAAATATAATAATTTCTATTTATATTCACCAAAATCATGTATCATGATCCATTCATCATTATCTTTTGGGGATATATATGTTTTTAAATGATTCCCTCCTCAATACTTTCCGATAAGAAAACCCGTTTTAAGGGAACTTCCAAAATCTATACCCAATTTCAACTGAACACTACCATATTTTTTAAACCACTATTTTTTTAAAACTAGTGTTTTTATTAAGAATATTTTACATTAAAAATTCTTTTTTTTAGAAAATATTATTCCCTTTTCTATTTTAAATGCTTGTTAGTGTTTTCCTTCAAACGCACTAAAATGTTTTAATGCTAAAAATTGTTAAATACACTTTTCACATGTATTCACTTAGATTTGACAATAGTTACGATGATATATGCCTATTTTAACTTATGAATTTCCATTTGTGTTATAATTATTTTCATTCTTGGACACTTTTATGATACACCCATTCATTATACTTTATGACATGATGGTGATACCTATTTCTTTCTATGTGTTCCATTATGTTTATGAATGTTTATGTAATATTATATATGTCGAATTCATACTCATGAACATATTAAGATATTTGTTCCTAGATAGCACTCAATTTCATGGGTAACAATTTAGTCTCATGAGATGTTATGTGCAACGGTCTTGGCAGTTAGCCTTGACTCCTACCACCATGTGCAATGGTCTTGGTGGTTAACCATGACTTGTGATCCTCTATGTGAAATGGGCCTTGAATCGTACTAATTTCATGATTTAGTTTTCTTCCAAATTACTATGTATTCGTTTTTATACGATCCCATGTTTATGTGTTATGATTCCATGTGTTCCATGCCTTTTATTTTTCATTTGGGCATGCCTTCTATCCCACGTGTTTATGTTTTATTACTATGATTTTTCCCTTACTAGGATGTTAGCTCATCACTTCTTTTATTTGAACGCCAGTGTACTCTTTGTAGATATAAGGGATCAAAGGAATTTAGGATCCTTTTATGAATATTAAATAATGAAGTGATTTTTTAGTCCTATTCTTTCAGTTTTATGTACCCAGTCTTCGAAGACATTAGACTTCACGATCAAAATCTTGTTTTCAGATGTATAATTACACTTTAAATTTTGTAATGATAGGTGTAAAAGGATAGGGTCACTTAATGAAATCTTAGGATAATCTCATGGGTAACTTTTGGGGTCATGATCATACTATGTTGTTGGTATTACGGGACCATCATATTCTCCACATACTTTGGGACTCTCTTATAGATTTTAGATATGTTCGTGAACCTCTCCCTAATCCTGCTGTAGGACCGGTTACCAAAACTAAATTACAATTGGTTCAATATCATTCATATAAAAAATTCATGTATCTCTTTAGGGAATTCATCTATATGATTCTTTAGTTCTTCATCATTTTCTGGTAATGGGTGATTTCTTATATGATTAATCCATATAACCAAGTTCTTTAGAATATGATTCCATGTTAATAGTTAGTTAGTATTCTGAGGAGAGGATTGATCCATAATAAGGCATCCTATGTATCCTAGTTATTGAATGATTCAAAATCCACGTAGTCTATTAGTCCTATGTAGTTTAATATCATGAATAGAGGGAATGTGTTTTGGTAATAAGACACCAAATGTTTGAGTTCAAACCCTAATGGGGGTTTCCTATATATCCTAGTTATAGAAGAAATTGGACTTTTGATTGTTCTCATGTATTGAGGTTGCTCGTTTCATTATAGAGACTCGTAGAATATATGATACGATTATCGTGAATCCCTAAGATCATGTGATCTATGATTTTTGTGAGAAACAATGGATGGTAAATGAAAATTTTATTTTTCATGATGTTGGACTTATGATGTGGGACTACCTTGAGATGATTAATTATGGGAATCAGTTCTAGGAAAGAAGTCTTATGTATCATGGTTATGGTAAGAATCCGATTCATCGTATCTTGGTGGGTTTCTCAGTCTGTTGATGGATAAGATAGGGTGATCATCTCCCCATACATATTGATTCTCACTGTTTGAGATGCTAGAGTCCTGACATGACTTACACCTAAATGGCTGTTTTTTTTTGATTTTGGGCCTTAAGAATGTGTCTTACGTATCATGGTTACAACATGAATTAGAGTCATCATAGTTCAGTTTTATGTGAGGGATTACACATTGAGGCTACCATGTACCATTTTTTAGGTTTAGAGTGAAAATGATATGATCATTGATACTCCATATGACCACATGGTCTATGCTCATTGTGAGAAACAAGGGATAGAAAATAATCAATTTAATTTCATAGAATAAGGGACTTAGATGCCAGGATTTTACTATATGATCAATATGGAGATCGAAACTAAGGGATAGGTAGCCTATATATTTTGGATATGGTAGTAATTAAATTCACCATAGTTCCCTTTTTTAGGGACTCAAACACCATGGTTTGAATATATTTCGGGCTTACACACCGTGGACCTAAAATGATATCACGTCTCGGGATTCCCTGTTGACATGGACTTCTTGTTTGGATGGAATTGCATGACCCATTCGACATGACCTAGCATCTATCGCATGAACTAGATAGTCACATGTAGAGGGTCTAACAAGAGACAAGGTGGCATAGTCTAAGTGGTGTCACATATCTTGGCTGACTCCTCTGGGAGACATCAAGAGACTTGGAAAACAAATCTAGAGGGAATTGTGAGTCTCAGTTGGCTTTCCCATAGGGCGTTGTGATATATTTTTTATTATGTTCAGATGTTTTTCTAAGACCTAGATGATATTAAAAGGTGCTGTTATATGTTCCACAATATTTTTATGAAGGACATCACATTTCCTGGGTGATAGACACATGGGGTTCAGAACATTAGATTGGTGGCAGTGGGGGAACATTATGACTTGCTCTGACATGCATGGAGTATTCCCCATGTTTTAGATGGAATGATAAAGAAGAATCGCAAGATCCAGGGGACATTCCTTGGTGTTTTCATTTGTATTTTTAATACCTATGCAAAGTTCCTGAGGGTCAGAGAGCATGTACTTTTGTTAAGCCTTCTATCATTTATCTTGGTTATAACCGTTGCATTACGAATTCATTGGTTTTTTTCAGTGTCTGTTCATCTTGGGTCTCCTATGATCTAGTGAGATTGAAATATGTTCATCATGTAACCTATCATAGATCCTTAATATGATCTAATAATGATCACTCTATTGCATTATTCATAGAGTAAGACTACTCTGGCTATCAGCTGTTATATTACCTAATAGAAATCTGGTCGGTCAAGTGATCATCCACTCCAAAAAGTTTGTAGAAGTCAAGAGTCGAATTCTCCAGAGTCTGGATTTCCATTGTTCATAGTATTGGGGTCATTTATTATAATATATATGGGAATTTATACACTTTTACACCCCAGATACTCTATGGTTTGTGCTGAGTATCTACCGCAAGTCTAGGATGGAGTCGGTGAAGCGGCATGTCACCACACTGCTTTGAATGTATCATCCATGGGCTGCTTTGAGTTCATCGAAAATTTTTAGTGATGAAAAGTCTCTTCAATCCATTCTTACATTATCGTATTATTGATTATTATCAAAAACTATTTTCGTCTTACGAACATGTCAATGGACATCCATGTCATCATGGTGACATGTCTGAGGGCCTTCGCAACATCTATGTGCTTGTTTGGAAGATGCCAGCATGACCTTGGGTGACATGTATTTGGTTATAACAAGACATGGATGGTTTTTCCAACGGTCTCATGGGACTGCACTATGGGTGTTTTGGGTTTATCATATTACATTCAGCTATTGTGAAAAACACTCACTCCTCCCTTTGGACCACATTTGTTTTATGTGACATTGTTTTGGAGTCATGCAATATTTCATGTGTGTTTTAGTAAATATATCTCCTATTTTTTGGAGACATGTCATGTGACCAATATTAATCATATAGGGGTGCGTGAGTATTCTATGGAAAAATCTATTCATTCATACGTAGAGTCGTGAAGGGGCTACGTGGACATACCCGAGGACTTTTGTGCGACTAGGTTGACAAGCCAGAGGGATTCCACAAGATGAGGTAGACATGTCACTGAGGCCTTCCAATGTATTATAGATCCTTGGGGTGAAAAAACCATGTATTTCTATGACCAAGAACACCGCTTTCCTCCTCTCCTTTATTTCCTTAATTTTATCTTACAATAGTTCAAGGATCATGCAAGATCTCTTGGATATTATCAATGTATTTTATTCTTTCCAATGATGATATGGAGAATGAGCATCAGGACCACTATGGGTCCCTCTCTATGAATATCATCCCTCTTTATTTTCAAAGTATTTTAGGTGATTATTTAGGTACTTGACAATGTCAAACCATATGTCCTGGGAAAACTCATTTGGCAACCACCTTGCGGACATCAGTTGTCTGGGGAGCCATTGGAAGAGCAGGAAGGTTTGTTGAAAGAGTATCATCAAGGCTTCTTGTGAGTTGTGAGCCATGCATGGAGCCTCCACATGAACCATAATGTGGTCATACAATCACAAGTCCATCAGAGGTTCATGTGATCCATAGGTCCCTTCCATCCACTTCTTCCATTTATTTTACGGAGAAAATAATACCCATATTTATGTGTTTCTTCATTTGTGAATTTTTCATTGTTTATCTAGAAGGTATCAAAAACAAGTTAGAATAGCTATATCACAATATTTTGAGCACATTGTGGTACCTGAATTTCTATCCCAATCAGATAGAATGGTTCTTTAATAAAAAAGGATCACCTCTATTCATTCAATCATGGAGAACTGGTTCTGGCTCTCAAAACCCTGATGATATCATGAAAGAATCCCCCGGTAAGTGCCTTATATAATACATATGTTTTTTCCTAATAGAGACAATGAATTGGCCACCAAGGATATTGATCATGTCACAACACCCACCAATGTGATATTTCTCAATAAATACTTCACATAACTATAATCAGGAGGGAATCCAAATCAGAGTAATCCCCTTCATCCCTCCTAACCACATCATGATAGACTATATAATTATCTTCTTGGGTACATGAAATTAAACTGTATAGATATCATCCTGATTATATGATTTTAAACTATACATCATTTCCTAACATCATGATGTTAAACTACATGGTATACCAAGTCCTCACGACATGACCTAAATCTATATAGATCCATAATCCCTCTATACCTTCACATTAGTGAATCAAATGTCCTTATTGAATGATGTGAAACTGCATGTCTGTCATCCTCGCCACATTGATATAAACTTCATAGTAACTCTCATCCTTACCACATGACAAAAAACTACACGGGTCCATGACATTCGTCTTCATTCACTTGGTTCCACCCACATTCCTGTCGCATGACGTTAAACTATGTGGTTCCATAATTATCCATTTACTCCATTATGAGTGATCCATGTCCTTACCACTTGATTTTAAACTATATGGTAGATATAATTTCCAAGAAACGTTAAAATTCAAGGTTTTTGTAGAACGATGTATGGATTTATTCTCATTTATCAATGAGATATGTAGGAACACCTCGATCCTATATCATGGTCCAACCACTACAGGATATAAAGCACCTTTTTTGTGCTTTCATATTCCATTATATTGTGTTAGAATCCTTTTTTGATCCTTGTTTCTCACACCGAGCATATCTCACATGAGCATTGTAATTTTAGTAAGGGTTTCCCCACACATGATAGAGGAACAAAAGTATAAAACATGTTCATCACGGTCCTGATTTTAGGACCATAAAAGGAACAACCTATATACTTTTTCACGTGACATTAAAATGCATTGTTCATCAAGAAATACATGTGTCTTTATTCACATTTTTCAGAGATATGTAAAGACTCATGTACTTCCACCTTTGTGACCAACCGCAACATCACCACATTTCCATATTGGTCCATCTTTGTCCTTTCCATATGACATTCAACTACCTGGTTATTTAATAAAAACATGTGGCTTGATTCCTGTCAACATTGGATATCTAGTGACACATAGATATTCAATATTGGTTCCATCCACAATATTCGATGGAAATAATGCCCTCCTCACCATACGGGCCGTTCCCATGAAGAGGGAGTTTCGCTTTCAATAACTATGTGTGACTTCATTCATGTCCTTAGAGGATATGTATCGATTCTTGGCTTTCCAAGACTGGACCCAGTCATTTAAAGCCCCAACCCTAGTTACCTGGAGTTGGAGCATTAGTTTATTACATTATCGTGATCACAATAAGTCAAATCCTGAAGTATTGATCGGCTTAGTAGCCTTTGAAAAACTAGATACAAACATAAGTTTGAAATTATATCTTGAAATAAAAAACAACATATTTTATCCTTTAAAAACACTCATATCCCTTATATTAACCCAATAGGTTAGTCATAATATACTTCTTCACATACTATGAAAAAATGAAACATATGAAAGGGGTGACCTCAAACGCTCAGTAAGTATAAAAAAATAGCATAAGTTATCATAACTAAGAATAAAATTTTAAGGCAAGGTATAAAATTGAAACATAAGCCTTTTAAAGATAATATTATGCATAATATGGAAATAATAAATCAAATAATTTCATTTGAGAATTCACATGGATATTAAACTAGTCGAATAGTCACATGTAATATCAATAACTAATATCATAATAAAGAAATGCATAATGTTGAACATAATAACCATATTTTCATTGCCTCATTCCATGACCATACATAAACATGAAAAAACACAATCTAGTTTGTATCATGATACCTACTCATGCATATTGGGGATATAGAGGGCCCCACCCATCACTTACTATGTCCAATTCATTCTTCATAAGAAACGGTTGAAGCATAAAATAAACAGTTTTATTAAATCTATTATATAAAATGTTAATAAGTTAACCATAAACCATGAATGGAATAAAAATATCACTTCCATGGTCAAATATATCATAAAATCATAGATAAACTACTGAATATTGAATCATAATAAATCAACCTCAATCAAGCATTAAATCCAACAAAGGATATTGACATAGATGAAATTAATCTAATAAATTCATTAAAAATCCTTGAGAGAAATATCCCTTGTTTACATTGTAGTCGTCTAAATTCCCTGAAATTATAAGATAAAACATTTCTTTTGAAACTAACCTTGTAATATTGTAAGGGGAACTTCAAAATGTTAAGTCATCTCCTTTTTATTTGAACAAAAGGACTCCATAGGATGGATTAATGACCATAGTATGGCCTATATGATGATGTTATGGATATTTTGAGGAGAATTAGGTAGGTTTTGGAAAATTGAAATGGCTTTAGAGGTATGAATTAATGTACAGGACATTTGGCCTTTGATATGAGAGGGGAGGGGCACTTTTGGAAACTCAAAAACTATTAATTTATTATAGAATTATTCTACATTTAAAAAAATTACAAAGAAATTTAGTTTGAGGATAATATGATTATGGGTCTAAATACTCTCAACCAATTATTTTTATATAATTTTAGATCAAAAATTTGACCTTATGTTTTATATTTAAGCCTTAGCTAAATAGTTTAACTCTTCCCACGACTACTTATCTTTTTTACACTATAGGGTTAATATTGTCACTATAAAATATCAAGATAATGAAAATTATATCATTTAGGAAATACTTAACATTATAAATTTTATTTGACTAAACCTCATATTTTTATGACTTTTATATCATTTTAAAAAATAGTATTTATTTTAAAATCTCATTTATGGCAATTTTGACACTATTTAATACAAAAATTTCTAAATGTCATAAAAAATTATTACTTGAAAACAACTACATTAAATCATACATAACATGACAATTTAATCCAAAAAATTATTGTATGGCATAAAATATTTAATATTATATTTATTTTAATATTATTGAAATCATTTAATTGATTCTTCCTTTTGTAAATCAATTACTGCACCTTTATTCTTGTCACCATTTAATTTAATTTATTAGTTCATAAAATTATAAATAAATTACTAGTGTGTAGATAAAAATTTCAGATAATTAAATAGTATTTATATTTTACCACATCACTTATATATCCTCAATTTAAAATGATAAAGTTATTAATATTTTAATGTGACATTTTTAACTCTTCCTTAGGAAAAATATAATAAATGTTGTAATCTAACACATGTGGATTCAAAAGGATCACATTTTAGATATAAAGATTATTTTCATTTAAAAACCCTTATCCAATTAAATTATAAAAATTGTTAGGGTAATTTTATATTATTATAATATTATAATAAAATTTAAATACCCTATATACCTTTTATTGTGGTAAAAGAAATCCAAAAGATAAAATTTAAAAAAAAATATTTTCATTCTATCAGAATTTTTTTTATAATTATTACTAATATATTCTTATATTTTTTTAAAATTCAATCCAAAAATTTGGAAAAATTACGTTTAATGCGATCTTGTAGATGTGATTATAAGGTTGGTAAAAGTGACGTGTAGAAGTTCAATATATTTTTATATCTAATTCTATTATAATATGATTCCAATAAAATATATTAGAATAATATATGAATTATTTATCTATTTGGACTTTAAAATAAATTTATAGTTTAACGAATTAAATGAAAAAAATACATTTTTTAAAAAAATGCAGTATTTTTCAATATTCATCAAAAATTGAAACTTTTCTGAAATATTGAAAAAAATCACCCAAAGCTAATTTTGATATTCCGAATTCAAAAATGAAGACTATTTTGAAAATTACAATTTATATATTTCATAATTTTGTTTATACAATTCATAACCTCGTTTTAAACAGATAATTTTATTAGACATGGTGCACTCGAACTTGGTGTTGCGCACAACACAAGATATTGAATTATTTAAAAATAAGTGTACTATGGAATCATTGGGTGTTGAAAGACACAATAAATAAAAATTAATATCCCCATATTTATGTATGGGTCATACCTACATAGTAACTTCATCAATAATTGTGTGTGGCTTGATTCCCTTCACAATGGGAAGCATAGGGATGCCCATAATTCCATCCATGGGCCCAGTTAAAATACCACCATTTCATGTTAGGAAATCCATGTCCTCACCACATGACAATAAATTAAATGTCCCATCACGAACTACATGTAGTTTAATTCTCATCCACATGAGATAGGTGGTGATTCCCAGATATCCACACTTGGGCCCAACCGTAACATTCCCATTTAAACATGTCAATTCACCTCCTCCATCACCATAAGACCTTAAACTACATGGGATTTCCAGAACTATGTGTGGATTGATTCCCATTATCATTGGATATGAAGTGATGTTTAGATCTCCAATCTTAGTCCCAAGTAATATAAATATTGTGAAATGATAACGTCCTTACCGAATGACAATAAACACCATAGAACATTTCTGTATCGCATGACAATAAATTACATAGAACACATCTTTACTGCATATTGTTAAACTCCATTGAAAAAATCCTTACTACATGACAACAGACTACATGGAACACGTCCTTACTGCATGACATTAAACATCATGGAAAAAATCATTACTACAAGATAGTAAAATGCACGAAACATGTCCTTACCACATGATGATAAACTACAAGGAAAATGTACTGGTCACATGACATTAAAACTGCAGAAAAAATATCTCCATACTATATCACAATAAACTACTTGGAGAACTTATTTACCACATGATGTTAAAATACATGGTGGTCATCACCCATCATCATTCTTTTTCAAATGACCACAATATCCTAAACCTGGTTAACAATAGTACGGGGTGCTTCCATCATATTTTTAAGAACTTCAATCCATACACCATACATCAAGACATGAGCACCTCATGTTACCAAATACTTTTTATTTCCCGTGAAAACGAAAATATATTCCACTAAATTTCCATTCTATTGATGGAAAAGGGATTATACCCACAAACCTGAGACATCTTGGAATGGTATAAAGGGTATTTTTATTTTCATGAGCCTAGAGTAACCACAGAGGAACCTAGAACACCATTTTATTTTAGTTAATCCCTAAAATGATTGTCACGTATAATTAATCATGACCTGAGTACCCTAATACATTATTTACAACACTTTCACATCTCACTTAGAACGATGCCAGAGTACTCTTGACCGTAGGAATCCTAATTAGGCTATTGTCTAACATTTCCCATAGAGGTCCATAATTTTCATGAGCTTAAACTTCTCAAAATTTGTTCAAATATATAATACCATAATATCTAGCATATAATGGTCCAAATCTGAAGACCTTAATATACTTTTGAAAGAGACACAATACTTTTCAGTATGAAAAATCATATAGAGAATAATAAGGAAAAGTCTACTGTTTTCTATCTAAAATCATCACCTCAAGAGATTAAGAAACAATTAGTGCACAAATAAAATGCATAAATATCATAGGATATACTCTATACACCTAGTAAAATCTAAGATGTGCTCACTGGACACCCTAGTCCAGCAAAAAGTTATAGCAGTGATTTGTCACATTTCCCCACCATAAGAATATATTTGTTAGGTGGTTGTTCACATTTTAGGGTGATCGAACCCTTCTTGGATCTTAGCTTTTCCATAAATCAAACTTCATGATTTATCGAATCTTTGGTTGTCTCAAACCTTTAATTCTCGTAAAAAATGAAAATAGATCTCTTTTAGTGAACATGATATCATTGAAAAAAGGCTTAGACCAACCAACCTGTGACATCTTGGTCTGATAAAAAGGTATTTCCAATTCTTGTCAGTCTAACATGATCACGGTGGAACATAGCACCCGATAGTGTTTTAAGATATCCCTAGTGTGATTTTCCTATACCTTCCACATGGCTTGACAAATTTGGACTATGATTTTCAATCTCTAAACCATTTTATTCAAGTAGATCTAACATCCTTGATGTCGCATCACCATATTTTGTACCCTTTATCATGGCCAAATTGTGAAAATACATTCCTGAATCATTGATGGCCCATACCTCATGAATCAAAACTATAGGGAATTGGTGTTTATCTTAATAATATATGATAAACATATCCAGGGTTCCACAACCCATCACTGATATCCTCCTTCCATACCAACATCGCCATCTACACATTTGAGAATTCAAAAATCTATCAAGACCCACAGAAAGATGTGAAGATCGGATTTTCCCATGATATCGATGCAGAAGGGCTTATAAACTCTAAATAAAGGCATATCATCCTTGTATGAAAAGAGATTCAGTACTTGTGATCCTTGGAAACATCATTGAAAATCAAAACATCTCTGATTTTCATGGTACATTCCGGGCATGTTTTCCCCATCCCAAATTCACAAACTCATGCTTTTTGTTTATGACTTACATCATCCACATTCACACTATTCAAGATGGCCTAGTATCCCTAGAATTTCTCCCTAAACCATACAACCTCCATAAATCTTTAATATCCCCAGAAAAGAGACCCAACCTGATGTACCCTTTTTTTGAATATGAATATATTCCTATGGCTCCTACATATGAGCCTATGGTCGTCAACCAAATGCATCACTCTACAAAAGGGTAATTATTATTCATGTGGATCCCTTGAAACATGATGGTAGAACCCAACACCCCAATGTATTTTGGGTCACTAATGGAATGTCTCCACAATATTCCATGATCAACAAAAGGTCTTATCAAAAAGATCCTAAACTAAATCAACAATAAGTCTGTGCTAAAAGACCCTAAATTAATGCACTAATAAGTCCTACCTAAAATACCCAAAACTAAAGTAATATTCAGCCCAAGATATAAGACCCTAAACTAAAGAACTATAGGTCCTGTCTAAAATACCCAAAACTAAAGAAATAATAGGTCCGACATAAAAGAACCTAAACCAAATTGGTAATAGGTCTGAGATAAAATAACCTTAACTAAATCATGATAGCAATTTAGTCTATAAAACCTTGAAATTCCTACCATAAAGCCTTATAAAATAAAAATATTTTCTGCAACCATATTGACTTAAGAAAAAAATAGAGCACTCTCCCTCTAAGATACACATTTTAAAAAACTATATTTCTACAAAACAAGTTATCTAAAGAGAGCTAGAACACAATATCAATAAAGGATATCATTTTTGTGGGCATTCATGAGATTCTATCAAAAAGGATCTATCAGAATCTCAATATTTGATTCTATAAATTCATATTTATTTTATATAATGAAAAGGATGGGTATCATTGGGGATTCACATAATACATAAGTGACCTAATTCCATTCATATCACGAGTGAAAGAAAACTGGATAGTAATATAGAAAGTTCAGAAAATTCATCCAATCATTGTGTACAAAAAGATAGAGGAGTCTCCACATTTCTAATTCTATCCATTCTCTAAAAAAAGTATAGTATTAAAAAGTTCAAAGTAAGATAATGATCGATCAGCGGCACTGGTAAGGTCAGCAAGAGTCTAATGGGAAGTGTCAAGGGAATACTAGAGTGACACACTCCCTGCCTCTTCTGCTTCCACTCTTGGATGAAGGGTCTCAACTAAAGTTTTAAAATCTTTCACCATATTCTTATAAAAAAAAAATTTGGATGATGATGTCGAAAGATCAAATGTAAAATGATAAATGATATCCTTACTTCTCCATATTTGCATAGTCCATGCATCCATCTGATCATGTAGTTTTGATATCAACTAAAGTCCCTACACCAATTCCTCGGACATCTCATTCATATTATTAGAAATAGAAGAATCATATATAAATACATAAAAATATCTTTCACTTTGGGACAAATATTTTCTGTTTAGGATGATTTTCTACATGATTTCATACAAATGTTTTCAGTCAAAAACACATACCACTAGTTCATGAAATAATTGATGAAAGTGATCGCCTTGGTCACAAAATAGGTATAAGGGGGTATAATTGATCAAATTATGAATATATTTCTATATAATCATACATTACACATTATCCTATATGACTGGATGAGAGGACATGGTAGGAGGATGACTAACCAGTTGGACCCATGTAAAAATAGGAGAAGAAGCCCCATAGCCCCTTATCTCGACAGGAATATCACATGTATCCTCTGATAAAGGATTGATCTCCTCAACAGAATTGTTTCCATTATCTGTATGATCATCACTATGACATTATCACTTCCTTGATGTCTCTCCTATGTCTTCGATTAATACCATAATCGCCTCTAAAAAAGGATTAAGAGAAGAAAAAGGCATTCCTACATGATGGACCAGTTGGTTTAGCACACTATTCAGATAGGCCACAAACCATGTCTTGGAAAAAACCTGGGTATGAAATGATGAAGAATAATTAGTAAGAAGAATCACAATCTCAACCTCATAGTCATCATGTTTTAGCATCTTCCAAAATTGGCGAATAACCCCAGGATGTCACCACCCTAAAACATCGACCAAAAGAATAGAGGAGAACCATTGAATACAGTCAAGATAACGAGTGAATAGATATGGTGTATAATTATTTCATATGACTTTCTCATTCACCCTGGTTATGACAACCCCATCCAAAAGAGCTATCGTATAAGATCATTCAACAAGGGATCTACTTCCACCATCAATAATCAGCCAATTCGGTGCAAGATATGTGAGAATGTAAAATATATCAGGATGACATAGTGAATACTCAACCTCAGTGGGATCAGGGACATAGCCCCAACCATAGAGATAGGATAGGTTATAGAGTCTGGGATCTTGGAAGTATTTTAGAATTCATAACAATGGAAATTATCCCCTATACAAACAAATAGGAATGAGAGAGGACCACAAATCCAATAAGGGGTGATTCTTTATTGAATATGGATCAGAATTTAATAAATTCATTCAAGGACTAGTACTACCATTTTATGGCATCATGATTCCTCAAGTTTTACTGCCTTCATCAACATAGTAACTCATATTCCTAATCATGTATCCCTAGTTGGTAAAACCCATCCATTCAAGAACATGAACATATAGCCTTCTAGTATTAGGTTTAGAGATATGTATAAATTCATACAATATCCCAAGGTGGTATAATCTATAGTCTATAAAATGGCTCAATATGATCTGTCACTATGACAGACTCGTTGGGAAAGAAACTTATGAGGGAAAATAATAGTTGGTCTAACTCTGTTGCTATAGAAAAAAATTAACAATCTGATCCTTGAATGAAATGATCAAACACATTGTTATATCCTTCCTCAATTTTTCTTTTACAGCAGTGTGCATATCCCTCACTAAAAACTGTGGTATTATGAGGATCATCCTAGTCATCTGTAGTAGAGATGAATTCATCATAAATTTATCCCAGGGAAGAATCTCTCCCAACTGATAAATGTCCCTTAGGGTGATTCCCACTTCATATTGGGAAAATAAAATTTGTTGGTTCTAGGGCACCAAAGAATGATCATATCTCAGAGGAGGTTGGGCTGGAGATAGAAAATAAATTGTGAGATCCATATGGATTCATATAAACGAACCCTTTATAAACCATCAGTGAACCCTAGAAAACTTTTTCAAGCCCAAAAAGGCCATTCCCACTCATTAGAGAAATTATCGTCGGGATGGATATCCCTCTTCGAGTAACATACACTATTAGAACTATTCATATAGGAGGTGAGTATACTCAAATAACATAGAGAAATAGGTTTTTGATGGAAATCTGAGACATCCTGACCCATAAGATTGATTTCTAATAGATAATATGAACCCTGAGATTGAGTTGTGACCAGCTCAATGCCATTTGTAATTGTTATCAGAAACTAGTCAAGATAACGGGACACCCAATGAGATGGAAAATTAAATTTTGGAGGAGGAATGTGAGAATCATTCAGTAAACCAAACCCATGTCGAAAAATTCTATAAGATAAGGGTTAACCTCAATCACCATATGAGAGTAACCTCTTCAAACTCACAATATCGGTATACACATGGTAGCATGTATCAACATTATAGTTTCTAGAAATCATAGCCCTTTTATTGGATATAGTTGAGGAACCTTGATGAGAGTCAGAATTCATCTAAAATAATGTAGGTGTAATATGTTAGACAAATAGAATATAAAATCTTGAGAAATACAAAGACAAAAAATTTATGGTAACATCATGCATATCAAATTAATCTGTGAAGGATCTGTGAATAAAATAAAGAGGTTGTGAATAAAAGAAACCTGAAAGGACTCTATGGTCACATAACCCTTACGATATTTTTTTCAAATCACTTGAACCCCTTTTAGTCTCACAGACATGTAAACTAAACATGGTCATGCGAATCATATGATACATGATCTCTCATATGATTGAGCTAGAAGATCCCACAAAACTATCAAAGACAATCACAATCCTCATGGACACTGTTTGAACAATTAATGATGTAGGATTTGTGGTCAGATCGAATAGGGAAAGAGTAAGAAACATTTGTGTGGAAGATATCTAGTGAAATTGAATTGAACCAAAGGCTTTCAAACATGTCTCATGATCTGGGTTTGCAGAGCAGCCTTGTGGTAGAGGTACATGATGGAGACCAAGGGCAAGAGTGCTTTGGAGAAGTGATGACTAGTGGAATGAATTTCTCTACACCACCACCTATATATAGGTCATTTCTAATAATAGAAAACATTTCATGGTAAACCAAAATCCACCCATGACATCAATTCAGGACACCATCAAAGAACCATGAGGGAATTTAATATCCCCATAACTAATTCCTTATCCCAACAAAAATTTCTCCTGAGGGGGGGGGGGTTGTTGAAACCTTCCAAAAGAGCCTTAGTAAAATCATAAAGGAAGGAATTCTGGAATATGTGTATTATTTTCCATGTGAAATCATTGGATGGAGAAGGTTGTTGAGACAAATAGATCATGTGAGCCTTTAAGGGACTTATGATCATGTGACCATTGTAAGGTCACATGAAAACTCCACACGCATCATATATCCTTTAAATATTCCCATGGAACCACTTTTGAAAAGTCCCACTTCTCATATGAAGGCTCCCCTAACAACAAGTGGTCCCACGGTGGTAGCCAACCATGTTCACCTTGGACATGCAGTTCATCATTCACTGAACACCGAACAGTCCTTCTGAAACTCTTTTGAAAATATAATAACAACATTCCAATGGTGGAGACCGCTGGAAATTGAAAAAATCATACAGCTCAACACCAATGGGATAAATAACTACCCTCATAATCATTCATGAAAATTGACATGTCTCCCGATCCTTTTTAAAATAAAACAGAGATAAAAAGCGAGGAGGAGGGAGATAATCACAGTAATAAAAGACATGAGACACACTCCAAGTTGTCTGCATGAAACCATGATCCCCAAGAAACATGTCCTCCTTACCTAAAAAAATCCCACCAACTTGTCATTCTCATTGTGTAAAAGGCCATGGGAATGTCTAGAAATCTACACGGTTCCCCTTTTTCTCCCCAAGGAAAAATGTATGGATTTTTTTACAAAAATACTAGATACCTCCATATGGCCCCTATTAGTGACAATATACATCACCAAAAAATAGTGTAATTGTCTTAGATATTACTCCTGTAATATTTCATGACTCCTGAACCATTGTAAAAAAATACTGTCAATAAAATATGGAGGAGACAGAAGCCTCTCACAGTCGTAAAACATCTACAACGAAGAAAAGTATATGTAACCATTCCACGAGACCACTAGACAATCAATTCTACTCATGTAGAGAACTCCAAAAACACCTCCCTTACCTCAAAAAATGTCACAGTCAGGGTATCATGAATCTCAAGAATTCCTTTCAATAGGAACATTGATCATGTGAAGGTTCTTAGACATGTAAAAATTACAACAAGGAATTCCAATGACATATACTCATGTTTAAATAGGTACTAATTAATTTAAAATAATCCAATAAAGTAAAATGTTATGATATCGAATCATGGTTTCAAAAAATTTGGTAATTCCCTTTGAATCCGCCCATAGAAGAGAATCACAATGACACATGATGCCTGGCCCCTTCACCGACTCTAGCCAGTATCCACACCAAATATGACATGAAAAATATATAACAACCGGTGTTTATAGGCCTATAAATTAACCAACTGGGCATGAAAAATACACCACTAATAATTCATAGTATGGCTACCCAAGCACCAGAGCAGATTTCTTTGAGTGAATGATCATACGACTGGTAAGTCTCATTTTAGGTAACAGAACGATGAACAACAAGAACAATCATGTGTTATTAATAAATCAATCCTCATGATTGATCATATATCACGTGAAGAACCTCTAACGGGGCATGCGATGAGCAAGGCACATGTCTTCTTGATCGCTTGAGAGTCAAAATAAGTTGACACTATGTAATTATAAGGTATACACAGTATAAAAGTTAAAACAAAGACTATGGAAGAAATACATAAACAAAAACATGTCTTCTATCCCTCATTCTATTCGTGTGAAATATATGTGACATGTGAGAGAACTTGGAAATGTCATCCAGATCTCATGATGTTCCTTCAATAAACTATATGGGTCTTGGGAAATCATTTAGACAAGTTAGAGAAAGTTACACAGCCCCCCTAGGTGTCCCACATTATTCTCATGACTTCCTCCCATGGAATTTCCACACAATTCATGAAAAATACATAAAATGCATAAAATTACAAATATATTGGCTCCCGATCATTTCATTTATGTCTCGTGATTGCATCTGGGAATGTTAGATGATCTCTCAAGATACCCTCTAGGTGAGTCAGCTAAGACTCATAACGCCTTCCTGATGAGTTGACCAAGACTCATGATTCCCTCCATGTATGTTAGCCAATATATGTGAGACCCTTTAATATGTGTCAAACTGAATCCTTCAATACCCTCTATATGTGTCATCCATCTCTCATGATGACACATGGGAAAGTAATCTAGATCAGGCAACACCCTCTAGAAAATTTAACTATATCATGTGATACCCTTTAGAAAAGAAGTTCAGGTTGCAAGGGTTTCTTAAGGCTTGGTAAATTTGTAATCCATCAGTGTATAAGCCCAAATCACTATAAGTAAACATTAGTTCTTAATCCCCAATAATGAGAATGATGAAAAATCTTATTCCTATAATATCCAGGATATGTACAAAACATCCCTCAGGTCCGAGCTCCATATTAAAACTCAATAGGAAAATAATATATGTATGTCCTACGCCCATAATAAATGAGGCATATCATCCCCCTACCTTGTTTCACACATCGAGCATAGCTGACATGGATTTATGTAATCAGATTAATCATATAATTTCCATTATAAGTCTCTACAAAATAAAATGAAACCTTATAGTGTAATACCCAACCAATTGAACTATGAAAACTCTGATTCTAGCCATATTCGAGATATGTAGGACACCTTCCTAAGATCTTATAACAAATAATCATCCACATCAATGTGAACCCCATGTCTTTGAAATTACCACCATTGGGACCCAATCATTTACATTGGATGATCACAATATATAATCCATCATTAGATGGAGAAACCAACTAAACCATTATTAATATGATTTATCCTATAATAAGGATATGTAAGATGTCTCTCTAAGGCCCTAGCTCTAAATCAAACATCCCAAGGACTATCCTAGTACACAGGTCTCATATCCAAACATTTTTAGTCTAATCATCCACCATCCGTTGTTTCTAACACATAGCATATGTCCCGTGGGATTAGGGAAGTATAATTAAAACTTCATTAGAATCATGTGTCTCTACTATCTAGGGAAATATCATAATGTATTCCAAAATGAGTGGTATGATATGATAACCCCTCATATAAGGATATATACCTTAGGTCCAGTCTTAAGGGAATGATTGAACTATGATATCTCGGATTCCTGCAATAACAATAAGATATTGGACATCTTCTTAAGACAAAATCTAAAATAATTGGTGGCTCAATTCCCTTGCATATGTACTCTCAACAATATGTTAAATTGCACAAGTTTAACAAAATTCATGGGTTTTGATTCCTTTAATAACCAGGATACATGGTATGCATCATAATAAATCAATCCCCTCATTGGAATATTAACCCCCCTCTGTATGGAATCATAATTTTAAGCATATGGTTATAATGTTTCATAATATAAAACAGTTACCCATCAATTTTGGGAAATGGATAGATAACCTCAGATACATACAGATAGATTTTCCAATGGGGTCAACTCTCCTATATTCATCAATGATCTTTCACCCCTTTTTTCATAATGAGTTTTAACCTATGATCATTTTGTTAGTCTAACTAGACCCATATTATGATTAGAAAGAGATCCAATATTATATCATTAATGTATCATAGTGTCCCTGAGTAGGTAATAATTCCACACAATAGGGTGGGATGAGCCTGACCTCCCATCCTCTAAACTAATGTAAGTACCCATGAGTTATTGGTCCTAAAAATCTAGATGTCCACATGCCTTCAGAAAGAAGTTCTTTACCAAACTACAGAAAAGGGAACCATTGGGAGTTTTAGGTGAAGAGAAATCAAATGGAAAAAATGATGTGAGTGACGTATCAAGGTCTTCAAAAACCCAACATTTCAAAACATTGAGCTAAACCCATTTCCCCTTCCATTAAAACACATTAAAAACATTAATGAAAAAAGTATATGTAACCAGGAGAATACGGTTGTGATGCCATAGAACACCGCCGATCCTCAAGAAGGTTTTTATTACACCAACACTATAATTTTCTCACTACATGAAATAATTAATCCTAATCTAATCCATAATAACATCATTTCATGGTAGAAAAATAAATTTGAGAGTAAAGTCATTCAAACAAGTTAAATCATTAAATACGTTCACTGATTAACCCAAATATGGATGCTCTAGTGAAGAATAAATAGGGGATCCTTAGATATACCAAATGTAGGGATGAATTGATATCAACATCCAATGGAGAAACAAGGATGTATAATCACTCATATCCAATGATTTTATATGAGGTTATTTTGAGTCCTTACACAGAAATTCTTGGAATATTGATGGATTCATGGTATATATAATTAGGTAGCCATTATTCAATTAATAAGGGTGTTAAAATTTGATTAAAAACCTCATTTATGACCCAACATGTTATTCCCACAATTGTTTTTCAATTTAGTCATGATCTGAGAAGATGGGGAATTGAATTTTTCCATTTCAAAATTTCCATTATATTAAATGGCTTGTGCCATGGCCTTGTCATCATGGTCATGGAGGTTCTTGAAGGCACTAAGATGAAATGACATGGTCTACGTTATGTTGGATAACTCTAATACATTTTATCGTCACCATGGATTTAGCTAAGTCTTCCCAATCCATTTTTCACTAATGAATGTTGGGCCTTATTCCACACCCCTAGGCACATGTTTGTAAATTACTTTCCTTGAATTTTTCACCTAGGTAACACCATGGTTAGTAATACAACATTATTAATGGATGTTTTGGATGAAAAATCTAAAACCATTTCTAATATTTCACATTCAAATAAAAGATCCCAAGGTTCCACAAAAGAATGGATTAATCCAAAAATCAGAAGGATAAGGAAAATATAAGGATTTTCATATCGAAACAAATGTTCTGGTACATTACAACCTCCCTCTCTAAGGACATCTAGTCCCCGAGAAGCATCTCTAGGGGTATCTCCTGAATAACATAGGCCACTCATCTCGATCTAATGATTTCCACTCCCATGTATCCTCCTAGACCCATCAAACTACCATAGTATCTTGAAAAGTGGTTTTATGTTCCCTCTTATTACATTCTTGTTGTAGTCTATAATCGTCATTATGTGATCAATGTATGTAGATTTAGGATCAACCTCAATATCCTAATAGTCGATGACATTCATAGGATCATGCATGTTCCTAAAAAGATGAAATAGGTGAAACATTCCATGAATACCTTGGTAGTAAGAAGTACTATCTAGATGATATTTCATTATCCCAACCATCTTAGTGATCTCTAAGGGTCCAATATAGTTTGGTGCTAACTTCCCTCACTTCCCCAAACATTGGTTTCCTAATTGAGGAGTCACTAGTAAAAAAACATAGTCACCTATGGAAAAATATAGAAGTATCCTCCTATGATTTTAATAATATATCTAGAGTCTCTGAGCTATGATCATATTCTTATAAATCTAATAATCTCTTTCAGAGTTCTCTTGAACCATATTGGGACCCACAACTGCTACCTCACCATCCCCATGCCAACAATGTGGTGAATGACATTGCCACCCATAGATCACCTCATAAGATGTATTCAAAATAAAATCCAGGTAACTATTGTTGTATGTGAACTCAGCCAAGTCTATGTGATTATCCCACACTCCACTAATGTCTATGATGAAAGCAAGAAGCATGTCCACCAATATTTATATCATCTTTTCTAACTATATATCTATTCGAGGATGGTATGTTGTACTCAGTCCCATATTATTCCATATGGAATTCTACAAGACTTTCTAAAACCATGACATAAAATGAGAATCTATGTTAGATATAAGGGTCAATAAAACAACATTTGTGAAAAACATCTAATATACATACTGATTTCTAAGCTCATCCACTAAGTGAATCACACAAATTAATAAAAAGTGATTAACTTCTTCTAACAGATTGACAATCACCCAGATAGTGTAACGGATCCTTGAGGTCCTAGGTAACCTCATCACAAAGTCTATCATGGAATCCTATCACTTATATATGGGAACCTGAAGTGGATTAAGTAAACCATCAAGAGGGTGGTGCTCGTCCTTTAACCTCTAGTAGTTATGGCATCAGTAAATGAATCCAGTAATGTCCCTCTTCAACGTTGGACACCGGAACTACATCATGAAGTCATTGTACATCCTTTTCACCCTAGGATATAATTCCAACTAAGATTTGTTGAATTCTCTCATCAAATCGTACCTAATGGAAGTAGGTATTATAAAAATCCCATGAACAAGGATTATATCATTTCCATCCAAAAACCACCAATGTATTTTGTTTCCTCTAACAAGCTATGGCCACATGACAGTACAATCTATATTAGTTTCATATCCATAATTTTCCCAATCTACCAAAAAAGATATGACTACCACTAGATCAAATTTCAAATATCCTTATTATTTTGAACATCCATCCTCAAATCATCCAACAAGATCACCAAACCTCATTGATCTACCAAATACCATTTACTAAGATCCTAAGAAACCTTCATCATATAGCTAATAGAGTCTATAAAAATAGTTCCTTTTTATAGTTCATGATTCATATCAAAATTAAATATCTCTATACACTGTACCCAATTCTCCTACCTCATGTTTAGGTCCCTCTTTTTTAATATATTGCGAAGAATCTTATGGTCTGTGTAGACAAAAAACATCGCACCGAAGAGATAGTGTTAATAACACTTCAAGGCATTGACCATGGATGTCAGTTCCAAGTCATGGGTAGGATAGTTCCACTCATGGGTACATAGCTGACAACACCCATAAGTTATTACCCACTCTATCTACCTCAATACTTATTGGAAGCCAATATCTGATTCATCAAATTAAATAACATAACCAATCCCTATATTGGGATGTGTCAATATTGGAGCTGTAATCAACCTCATCATTATCTCATGAAAAGCCTCATCACACCGGTCCAACCACTGAATCTCTTCTCCCTTCTACATCAGCATATTAAGGGGTATCTATAAATGAGATAAATTTTAGATAAATTATTAGTGTTATCATTCTAAACCCATAAGGATCATGATCTTAAAAAAAATTTAAGGATATGTCCAATAAATCAATACATTTACTTTATATAGTTCCACATATATATATATATATATATATCCAAGAAACCATATTCCCCAAGAGTTCCATCACATGAATCCAAAAGATACACTTCAATGGATTAGTGTAAATTATATGAGATCGATGTGTACTCAAGAAAATATTGACAAGTCTCGTATACTTCTCTAGCATTGGTGGGTAGATGAGGATATCATCAAAGAACACCATGATGAACAAGTCAATATATGGGTGAGAGATCTTTTTAATCAGGGACTTGAATATTGATGATGAATTTTTTCCATCCAAATGGTATCCCAAGTACTCATAAAGCCCATAAAATCTCCAAAACTCTATCTTTTATATGTCATATTATCTAACCTGCAATTGGAAATATCCCAATCAAATATCAATCTAGAGAAAAATCAAGATGCTCATAATTTTTCAAAGAGATCGTTGATTCTAGGAAAGGGATATTTTTTCTTCATTATCACATGGTTTGGATTCTGGTAATCTATTTAGAGTCTTATAATACCTAAACCTTCTTGGTGAACAAATCAAGTGAACCCCAGAGTGAAGTACTCGGCCTAATAAAGCCCTTCTATTATACGTCCTCAAGTTGTACCTCAATTTTCTTCAACTCAATTGATTCCATATTATAATGTGGTATGGAAATGGGATGTGTCCCAGGAATGAGATCTATCTCAAATTTAACTCCTTTATTAGGAGAATTTATTGTGAATTCATTCAAAAATATGTCATCATTGAGATCCAGAACTAGAGGAAAAGATGAGGTGGTTATCACTGATCCAATTAAAAGAGCCAATCCTGAAATCTATTTCATGATTGTCCATAGAAGAATTTATTTTTTACAGACTCACCCTACTCCAAGTTCCCATTATCGGGTCACCAAGTAATTCTCTCCCTTGGGTGAAGTAAATGATACACATCTCTGAAAGTAATTAATTTCAGCTCAGAATCCAGTCAACTGGTCCATGAAAATAATCAAATCAAAGATAATCATATTCATAGTCATGAATTCTCACTGATGTCCATAATCTAAAATTACAATAGGACACTCTGGGTGTCACTTAATATGGTCGAATTTTATGCCCAATAGTTTATTGATGGAAATTAACTTATGTGTCAACTTGACTAATAAGTCAAGTCTATAAAAACATGTACAGATAAAAATAAATTGGAAACTCCATAAGCATGAAATTCGCTAGCTTAACCCACTAATCCTTTAGAGCCCATACTAATTCAACGATTCCTATAATGATTTCAACCTATCCCTCGGCATCCTAAGGTCATTTGGTTCCCTAAAATGATAGAGAATGATGGAGTTGAAAACCATGGAATATTGAACCATAGTGCAGAACTCCTACACCAAAGACAAGCAGTAAGTGAAAGACGTCGGGATTAAGAACCCATGCTATCTATAATATGGAGTAGGTGTAGAAGCATACTCAGATACATTCTCTTACATGTCTGCTAGTAAAGAAGGATCATTCTCCCTTGTGAAATTATTCAGGTCCATGTACTTTTTAGTTAAATACGAATACGTCAAGGTGACATATTTTATAACATGAAGGGTTTCATTTTAGAAGATTTACGATAGATCATAATCAGTCTCTGGGATCACACAAATGTTCTCCAAGTACTCTACCAATAACGCAAGGTATATCACTCCCAGAACTATCCAAGGGTGTTATCCTAGAATGTTTGTCACAATAACATATATATACAAACATAATAGTATAATTAGGTTAAACTAATTATTTACAACATATATATATATATAATAGTAGAATGGGAAAATATATATATATCACTCATATCAAGAATACATGACTTTCCTAGTTAGATAGAACACATCAAGGAGTTTAATTAAAAAATTGATATGTATCACACAAAAATATATATATAGAATGTAATCTATGCACCTAGTCCTAATATATGAATGTACCCAAATCTCATAAAATTGAAACAGAAATATTATCAATAGTATGTTTTAGGTCTATTACACATGTGTTGGACAGGTACATGGAAACTCCCCTACCTGAGTCCCATATGGCCTATCTCATTTATACCATGTCCTAGTTGGTCAAAAATAAAAGAATAAAATTGTGCACTAACACCATTTTTAATTCCACAACCTAATCCATCTAGTTTGATCCAAAATGTATCAGTACCTCATGCATGACTCCCTATACATATGAGGCCTCTAACTAGAAGTGAGGGTCCATAGTCCGTCATCGGGGAGACTATAAAATCAATATCATGTCCTTGGTCTGAGAAAAATAAAATAATAAAATAATAATATTAACATATAGAAACTAAAAGTTAATAATGTAACAACACATGGCATACAAGTCTTGTAGAAAAATAAATGACATCCCAAAGTGGTAATCCAAACATGAGTATAAGTGAAACAAATAAGTAAATAAATTAAACGCAATTGAATCCTATAGAGTCTATCTTGATCCTAACACCAACTCATTGCTCCTAAAATCAACCATCTTACATGGGTCATTTCCCCTTTTGTGGATCCATATGCAGGATTCTTTAACTTGCTTCGAGATTCCCATACAAGGTTTGAGTAATTAAACCCAGTAGCACACAACCAATTCATCGTTATCATAATTAAACATGAATAAGAATATATATAAAGATATTAAATAATACTTCACATATGAAAATAATAATATTGAATAGTTAGGTGCTAAAAAAGTCACATCGAACCTCAGATGTACATGTTTTGACTCCTGGAAAAAAAAAACTGATTAGTCATTGAAACGTCACAAGAATAGGATCAAGAATTGAAAATTTTCAATATCTAAATATTCCATAGGACTCTTGTTCAGTCCATGATACTCCATAATTATCTTTTTTTATCACTTATTTGAAGTCACAATGATCACTATGACCCTTATTTCCTCATGATTCAGATCATTTGGACCATCATGCACTCAATTTAGGCCACACATGGAAATCTTGACCCATTATCTAACTTTTTCCAATAATTATGTCATATGGAGTATTAGTGTATTCACCCCCTCTATAGTCACCAAGCCACAATAGGTCCACCTATCAATCTGGTACTCTGAATAGAGTAACAATATTATATATACCAAGCACAAACAGAGCGCAAGAGAGAATAACATAACAAGGAATATATAGCACATCATGAGTGTGAAACAATATCCAAGACACAAATACATGTGATCAAAATCAATATAGACTATTAAAAATAAACAAACAAAATCATATATCAATCTGTTGATTATATACATGAACTATTTGAGTAATTGAACTTCGTACCACATGTTTGTCAAAGTCAACCTCAAGGTCCATTATGGTTCAGCAAGGGTGTCGTCTCTGAAACCTTGTTCACATGCCAACTAGAACATGGTCACTCACCAAGAACTCCCAAAAATGACTACAGACAGTGGAAAAATCCAATCCAAGTTGAAGTTTTTGTGAGAGACTAACTGTACTAAGACTCAAGATGGGAGTTAATTGAGTTTTTTGGATTATCCTTCACTAGAAAAACCACCCTCTTTACTTTATGATTATCCCATGATTTGTTCATTAAAAAGGTGTGAAGTGTCAATAAAACCAAAAATAAGAGAAGAAAACATAGTGATTTATAGTTGTTTGGGGAATAGAATTCTCTTAGGCCACTCTACCACAACTCTTTACCATGAGTGGAATGAGTTTCACTAAACGAGTCCATTTTTTATGACTCCATGTTCGGTTTCCCAGTGATGGAATGATTGTGTGAAAAAATCCTACACATGGTACAATCACAGGACCTTTCAATCAATATCTATAATGTATTTATAATTAATATCCTCTAATGATTATTTTACTGAGAACCTTTCCCAACAAATATTTTAAACAAATAGGTTTTAAATATTTCTGCATAAAAATGAAGAATAAAACTGATATAAATGAGAGATCTCCAAGAGAGATGATATAAAGGATAAGAATATCAAGGAGAATATTCTAAACTCATCAAGGATGTTCAATAATAATATCTGATGATATGAGACTTATTTTTCCATATTCTCATAGAAAATAGAGCATCATTTCAGAGATTTTTAGAGAAATAGTTATTTTTCATTCATGTACACTTTAGTTCATCTTTTTTAATCTTTCATCAATCATTATAAAACTTCTAATGAAAAGGACATGATTTTAAATTCATGAAATTCTTCTTATTTAAATACATAGCACATGATCTATATGATCAGATATTAGTCACATGTAATTTTTCCTTGAAATGACTTGGCAATAGTAGAGACAAAGAAGTTATCCATGTACTTGTTTTCTATCTTGGTGAATGGTTCTTATTATAATATATTTTACCTTATAGATGTAAATGATCATTTAAATATTATACAACATCATGAAAATCTTACTTGAGTGCTTCTATAGTAATAAATACCAACTTGAGGATGATGTAGTTGATTTCAAATTGGAATACACATGGTAGATTTTTCTTCATATAGAAAAAATGAATCAGATGATATTTTAACTCACATTGTGAAAAATGACTTAGAAGATTGATACAACATAGCTGATTTCACCACATAGGCAATTTACATAACCATTTTACATCACGAAATGATCTGCGTACCTGATTTCTCATGTATGAAATCTTGTCGACCTATGAGATTCAACGATGTAGTCAATTGACATAGTTGATTCCATTACATAGGAAATTGATGTATCTGATTGTTTGACATAGCCATTTCAGAAATGTAGTCAAAAAATCATATAGAATATTTTTCTAGACATAGACATATTTCAACGAAAAAATACAAAATGTATATTTAATGAAATTAACAACCGAAAACATAAGAATATGATAAAACATAATGAACACATTTAAAAGACAAGATCATCATAAATGTATGAAGGGCATTTGAGATCCTAAAAAAAACTAACGTATGTGGGGTATGCTAGATCAACATTAGTATTCTAATAATATCCCATTTTTTATCGCATAACCTGTTAGATACTCTAGTAGATATCAGACATGAAATTTAAAATGTTTAATAGAAATATATATATATATATATATATATATATATATAATTTAAAAATTAGTGTTTCTCCACCTTAGTCAGTTACCATAAATTTAATGTAGAAATGATATATCCTTCAAAATATAGTGTTTATATATATTAAATAGTTACTTCTCACCTTTTTAAAATGTTGAATCTTCTCCCATTGTATGTTATTAAAATGGAAGGGAAATAGAGGTAAATCAATGTTAGATGTAGCACTTTGGAGTTATTAACTATTTAACTGTAGTTTAAAAACTAAATATAGAATTATTGAATGATTGGGTTTCATTAAATAAAACAAATTGATATATAGAAAATTAAAAAATCAAAGCAATTACTAAGAAAGGAAAAAAATTACAACAAATTAAAATAATCACTAAGAGAAACATCAGAATCTATGAAATAATTAATGATTTCATTAATTATGTTGATGTAAAAATATACATATACTCAACACAAATAAAAAACTCCAGTTAGGGAAACCAATTTTTAAAATGGGATCAAACTAATATTTTTGGTCTGGGAAGTGGTACATTGATGGTTGGAACAGTTCAAAAGGTAGATGGAGTTTAAATGATGACCTAACGGATCATAGACACTTTTTATTCTATAATTGATTTTCAGATAACTGCTAGAGGGATCGGGTCCAAGTGGTCTTATTATTCTTATTTCAAACATGGATTCATCAAACATGTTGATCCTCATAACAACATGAGAATCTCAAAATTACAGAATTATAAGAGATACAAGCTTTCACATTAGATCTACTGATGCTAATACATTCCTGATAAATAAATTAGTATGATATAATTTCCTAGAGTAGAATCTTGTAGACCTAATGATAGTAGGAGAGTGAAGTAGAGGAGAAATTTCTATAGTATATAAACCAAAAATAATATACTCAATAATATTCATCAGAATTTGATTCAAAAAAATTCATGTCCACCATCATACCATTCACGGACCACACCTTATGATCTATTATTTCCACTCACTCTATAAAAATATGATAAAATTCAGAAACATTATTTTGGGAAGATTAAAAACTATAACCACTAACATCATTCTTGGGTTCAAATTGAACTAAAACTATAGGAATAGGAATAATTGATTCCACATTAGGAAATGTACATGGAGATTTTTAAAGAACTAAATACCTTCCTATAACTATAACTAGCACATTTGAAGCATCATATAATTCTAAACATGATTCTTTCTGAAAATATCGATCCACAATCACTAAAGATGTTACCTTCACCCACATGGAAATAATTTGAGTGTTTTTAATTACAGATTCATCCAAGAATGATATTTAATCTCTTTATAGCATTGAAACACCCAAATACTCTTCTACCATGTCTCCATGATATTTATAAATATTATCAACATGGTCATTTATGCACCCATATAACCCAATACTAATATTCCTAATAGATTCCTCAGTATCATGAAATTGTCCAAAAAGATCATTTTCAACTCATCCAACATGTAATTGTACGAGCCTTCTCTTTTATTTAAATTTTTAATTTTGGGTGTTAGATTTGTTTCATATGAGGCTATATGAGGTTTCATGGTGGTTGGAGGTGCATTAGAGGTGAGGTAGGATATTTTAATTGTTAATGGTTTACACGACCTGAATTAGTGATTTTTGACTTATGAAGATGATGAATTCATAGTTCTACTTTGGATGAGGTGTGAATCATGAAATGTATTCACATCATAAAAGTTAAATTCATGAAATTTAATTAATTCAAGTTGAGGTGATTTAAATTTATATGGATGTTTTGAAAAAATGGCAATTCACATCATGAATGGGTTACATGACATGGAAGTGTCGGGTTCTAGGGTATTTTATAACACTTTCATCTAATTTATTTTAATTCTAATGTACCTCTCTCTCTCTGATTCTAGATGAATCTTAGGTGCCCCGAGGAGATCAAATATTCCTACTACTCTATCTTTTATATGTTGGTTTAGGAGGTTTCTTATTTGTGATGTGTGATGATTTCTTGTCCATTTCATCTGGGTTTCATTATGTTATTCATTATAGATACATTTTAGTGGTCTGGTTTTTGTTTGGGATGTTTATAAAAACCATTTCTTTTATTATAGGTTGATCTAAGAGTTCATTTTTGGGTGTTGTTTTCTATAATGTTTCTTGTTTACCCTATGGTGGGCAGTGAGATCAAAAATCTTTTTTGAGGTGTGGAATCCTTGTTCTAGCATATTAATGTTCTATGTATGAGACCTTCATGGTTTTCATATCATTTTTGGGGATATTAAGAGGTTTAATAATGAGATTAGTAGTTGTATTGTGTAAAATATATTGGTAAAGGGTCTTTTTTCTTCCTTTACTATTTTGATACATGTTTTTGATGTGTTATCCATTACCATTTCCAATTCTAAAAATAACAGTTGTTAGGGCCTTGTTTGCGCTACAGATGTTATGTTGTAACGACAATTTAGTATTGTTGTGTGATCGCACCCTGAATAATGGGTTAACTAATGTATATTAAAATAATAAATAGTTTCCGCAGTATATATTTTTTGTGTGACAAGAACCATTCTAAATAAATAATATGTGTTATAATGCCCTCGATTAAATTTTTAAGCAGGTTTGTGTTGTTTTTATGTGTTTTCCTTATGTAGTTTGGGATTTAGTGCAAGGATGGAGGTGATCAGCTGGGCCATGTGGTTTGTGGGGCCATTATGTGGAGGTTTTTTTAGCATGGATGTGATATGCGATGTTGTGTGATGTGTTGCGAAGAAGTTGTAGCACAATGGTTTTGGTTTTGTGGTTGTGGCTGTAACACCCCGAGATTTTATGAAAAATATTATTTTAATTTCATTAATTTCTTGTGGTGTATGCTAAACCAAAATTAGCTTGTGATATACACAACACCGTATTAGCTTCTATTATATGCACAAACTATTCTTGGCTTGTGTTGCACACAATAGCAACCTTCCTCAATAGCGTGTGTTATACTCAATACTGAGTTTCACTAAACAACGATATATTATTAAAATATTATATAAACTAGCCATTATGAATAGTAATACACAATTTTTAAAATTTTATAAATTTTATCTTTCAAAATGGACATCATTTTTGGATTCGTAATATCAAAATTATCCTAGGGTGAATTTTTTTATTTTTCTCAAAACATTCAATTTTAGATGAATAGTGAAAACAATGCGTTATTGGTTAAAACCGAATTTTTATTTTAAATAATAATTTATTTTATTTAAATTTATTTTAGGTCAAAATAGATTCATAATACCTATATAATTTCAATTTAATTAATGGGAGTCATTTTATAATAATATTATATATATAAAAATTTTATTGATCTTTTTACCGTCTTTTACCCACCTCATAGAAGCATTTGCAAATTTACATAAAACTTAATTTTACCGCTTTTGTAAGTTTAATTTCAAAAAATTTGAGATACATGGTTGATATCAGTAAATAAAATGTGGTTCAATGAGATGAAAACAATTTTTGGTGAATAGTAACTTTTAACATTCATTTACCACGGTAAAATGTAAATTGGGTAATTAAGGGTAAAATTGATATTATTATTACCATAACACATGTAATAATTCTATTGGATAAGTGTAATTAGACCAAAAACAACCTTAGGAATAAAATATTACCCTTCAGGTCCACTTGGATTAGATTAGGACATTTATTATTAATTTATTTAAAGAATAGTTAAAATAGTTAAAATCAATGTTTAATAACTAAAACATTTTTAATATAGGGTTATACATAAGATAAATTAGACTATAAATATTAATTATAAAGATAAAAATATTTCTTACATAATGGTGTTTTATTTATATTATTTAGACATAAAATAATTTAATTTTTTATGACACAATGATGATGCAGTAATTTCCTTATTCATGAAATATTAACATAATTGATATTATAAATACCCAAATAAATTTAATTTGAGACTTTTCATGAATTAAAATAATTTTATAGGTTAATATAACGTATTAGGGTTAGTTTGATGAATTTTTTCAATGTAATAATGCCGTTATAAAATTAGAAAAAACAAAATACCAAATAGTGTCCAATTTGACATAAAAGAGTTTTTAAAACAAAGTTTATATTATTAATTGATATAATGGTCCTAAAAATATAAGGTTCGCCAAAAAGACTTATATAATAATATATATGACATTAATGAACCAATTGGGGTTCTATTTGTTGTTTATAGTTTGTTTATTAACCATATAGTGTAAAAATACAAGAAGACGCGGTAAAAGATAAATTTTTTAACTTAGAGTTAAATATAAATGATAGGGTTAAAATTGTAATCTAAACTTGTCTAAAACCTATTGGATGAGAGGGTTTCGACCCAACCCACCATATCCTCGAAATAAGTCACCTTGTATCCATTATATACCGAATATGAATTTATTATAATATAATATTTTAAGTTTTTCCTAAGGTGCCCCTCACCCTTCTTATAAAAGGGAACTCTCCATTCTCTCTAATTCACACCTCCAAATATATTTGGATTGTTAAAACCATTCCCAAATACCCTCTCAACTATCCTTCATTTATCCTGGAGGCCTTCCTTTAGTCATAATGCAAACCTAAGGAGCCCTTTTGATCAATTCAAAAGGAAGAACCCGAAGAAGAGGTAAATATCTCACCACCTATTTCAAAATCCTTTCTTCATCCACTTCCTCCTTCTTTGTTGTTTACATTATAAATAACATCTCCAGTATATTATATATTCTGTGATGTTATTATAAAAATTTTACAACCATATTAGTAATTTTATCCATCATATGAATGAAAAAGTCACCACACGTGCGTACGTACGGCTTACCGTCTCTATGTCGTGGTGTAATTTGTTATTCAAACATTTCATCATTTGTATGTGTATAATAATAGTATAAATGAAATAAATAATAAATATTACATTATTATTATTCTTTATATATGATATACCATCCAATTATATACAATTTTAATATCAAAAGAATGATATTTTCACTCATGCGTACGTACGGACTACCGTCTCCACGAACGAGATGAGATTAATTTTCCATGATTAACCATTAATGTATGATTATAAAGTATATATAATAAATAATCATGAAAGATATTATATAATAATGATACTGTATTTATTTACATATATGTTTCATTTAATTAATTCCATTCAATTCAATAAGGAAACAAAAACAGAATTCATGCGTATGTACGGCCTCCCGTCTCCATGAATGGTGTATTTCATTCCATTTATCGATATATCATATATATTTATATGCTGAATATATATTACATATAAATCATTTTTTACATTCTGGATTTAAGTAATCAGGATATAAGTAGTAATATCAAAAACAACAAGTCCAAACACGTACGATAAATGAAACGATTTTACCCAAAACAGTACTTTAACATGGAATTTGCAAAATAACGGGTAATATAAAGTCATAAATGATTAGTATATGATATCATAAATATTATTATGGTTATGTTAAAATTTAATAATATGTTTATACCCACTAAACAGGAGTCTCGAACACATACAAAAAAAATTGGACATAAGGTAAGGGATAATTTTGTAATCTCATTTTTATCCGAGATTGTTTATACGTAAGTATTTACTGGGGTTATATTTTTCATCCATGTCTATAAAATGTTTTTCATAAAGTGTTTAATATTCTTCCATGTATGTTAAAAATCATGTTTAACCTTCTTTGACTTTTAATTTTAGTTATGGAAGGAATTTTTCTTTTGTTTACCATAAGTTGTACCTTTTAACTTTTACATTAAAAGTACTAGGAGAATGTTTTTTTAACTTATAGGACATCAATGGATTTTTATGGTTTTATAACGCATTATTTTCATGAATCTTACTATACAAGATTTCATGATTATTTTCAACAAGATCCTTTTCTTTTAAAATTTCATGACATTTTGAGAAAAGAAAATGATTTAGAAGAAGAGAGGATATTTTCTTCAAGAATTCATTTCAAGTGTTTTATCAAAACCATTTTCTATATAAGATGAAATTATTTAATATGTTTATATTTCAAGTATAATGTCTCCATTATTTACACGGTATCATTTTTCTTATGATGAAATGATATCCATTTATTTTATATGGATTATGTTATGATTGGATGGTGTTTATGAAACCCATATTACTATTTTGGTTATGATGAATGATTTATGTGTATTATGTGGCACACGAAAAAATGATTTTATTATGTGTTGGGTGAGAAATATATCTCCATTAAATTAATTTGGTAAATATTTATATCTCATGATATAGACATGGATTGAATGGAACGTGAATCTGGTTCAGTAATACCGGGCTGGAACTGGAAGTAAACCCGGTTCAGTAATGGACTTTGTCCACTATGATGGTCTTGGCAGCAATGCCTTGGGTACTATGGAAATCGTAACACGTGCTTAATGGTTTCCAAAATTACATGTTTTATTCACATGATATTTTATCATGATTAATGTTCCTTTATGATCTATTCCTTACGTACTGCCAAGATTTATTTCACCACTCAGGATTTTGTTGTTTAAACATTATGTTCATGTTTTTAATTTCAAATGTATATGGTTTGTTTTATTTTCTCCATGAATTCCCATATTGAGAATTTTAGATCAGCCTTTATATGTTTTCTTTTAACTAGGATATAAAGAAAATTTTTAGGTAAGAAAAAAAGGGGGGAAATCTTTATGGGATATATTGAAGATCTTTCACCATGATTAGAAGATTTTGTTCCGAGTTTCCAAAGACACTAAACTATTATGGTCCTTGAGTGTTGGTTCTTGTTATTTATTAAGTATTATTCAAAAGTAATGTAATTTCCATGTACATCAAGCTTGGGTCTCTACAGTTGGTATCATTATATAGGTTTAGTTAACCTTTGGAAACTAGGACTCGAAAACTTTAGTGAGATCCCAGAGATATTTCTAAGGTATGTCTAGGGATTTCCCTAAGGTTTAGTATAACAGTAGGTTATAGTCCTTGAATTATGTTTAAGATCATGAATAACCTAGGTTGAACCTAAGGTTTCATGGATTAAAGAATGTATGATAAGTTAGACATCCCATAAGTGACTTTTAATGATTATGTGGTTCCTCGTTATTTTAACTGTTTCTTACACTATGATTTATGGTTTTAGTCAATGGAGGGAACAAGAAGGAATTATTTTAATGTTGATTCCAATGTAAAAATTGGTGATTGTGATCAATAAAATTGTGTAATTCCTTGAGATAATGATATTATGATTATGTCGAATCAGTCATCATGATATATGATTAACTAGGTTAAATTTGGTGGTATTTCAAAGCATCAAATAAGAAGAAGTTGAAATTTTATGCATGTTCCCATGGAGAGAAACATAGAGGAAGGAAGATGAATCTTTCTACATATCATGAAGAAGGGAAGTTGAACCTTGAGGAATACCTCAAATGGAGGGGAAGATGTTATCCGTGTGGAGAAAAGGGTCATAGAGTGATAGACTGTTATGGAGTTCAATGTCTTATATGTGGAGAACATGGGAATTACCCAACTCAATGCCCTGACAAAAGAGGTTACTTCTAAATAGAGTAAGGACCTATTCCTTTCCAATCATCGATGAGGATGGATTTAAGGGCTAATGTATTGGAAATCAAGAATGATGTTGTTGAGGTACTTCTATGGTATATTGAAATATCTGTGTATTGGTCCATTGTGGTATTCCATAAGAATATGGTATCTGTAACCAATAAAAGTGATTGAAATATTTTTGGAAGGAAGATTATATTCACATAATGAAGGGATAAGGATAAAATAATATGCTTGATAGTATTAATGTGCGCATGACTGATATAAAGAAAAACTGATTTCATGGTTTGAGTATACTGGATTTTTGGAATTTTTTGCATGTGGAAAGAGTTAACTTTTGACAACATTCATGTTTTCACTAAATTTCAATGGGTATTCATTTTTCAAGAGAATACAGGATTAAGTTATACACATGTTTGGAATGTGACAAAAAACAAGATATATCTTATGATATTTGGGGAATAAATGATTGTATTTACATGATTAGTAGATGAACTCTCTAGTAATATTTTTCTTTATACTATGAGATGAGACAAAAGTATTTTGGATAAGCCTAAAGATTGAAATGGATTATTTTAGACATCAGATATTATAATTTAAGGATAGAAATTTTTGATATTATTTCAAGAATTTTGTAATAGTATAGTTTTAGAAAAAAGGACAACTTGTAGGATGGGCGACAACTCGTCGCGTCGGAAAAGGTTGAAGGAATCGAACTCACAACCAAAGTGTGACATGCCATTATCGCCAACCATTGGCCTACAGGAAGTCCCTGGTTTGTAGAAATTAGTTTTATTTTATTAAGAGATATGATATATAAAGTATAAGTCCAATTTAGGAACCATTTACGATTAATCTCACCTTAGATGGACTTATGTATATTTAATAACTTTTTATAACCTTTTGTTTGAGATAGATGCAATGACCTATCATTCTATCACATGATCTGCTAACACTTCATGAATGACAAATTCAACATCATTTCATTAAGAGATGAATTGGAAATTGTTCAAGGCACGAACAACAGTGAGATTGTACCAAAATCTAGTAAGTATTTCTTTTAATTCAAAAATTCTCCAACATTAGGGAAATGATCTTGAAAACCAAAAATGTTGTCCTATTTTCCTCATATCTGATGAATCAGATGGTACCTTAGATCATCACAAATTTATGGCATTGTGATTGTTGGATTTTTCATAGCCATGTTCTCTACCACTCTCAATCAAAAATATATGGTTAGATTTCACTTTCATATCCATAATTTCTTCAATGTTATCCTATGTGGAAACTCAGTGATTAGTTAATTTGGGTAACTGTTAAGTTTCATACTTTAGTTTTTAAAGTTATGTTTTGGTATTCCTTTTTATGATGTGGGATTCTATTAAAGAAACTTTCAAGTAGTAAACCATTTATAAGCCTGATGTATTTCGAGGGAAAAATTCATTTTAAGGGTGGTATAATGTAACACCCTGAGATTTTAGGAAAAATATTATTTTAATTTAATTTATGTCTTGTGTTGTACGCTATAGAAAAATTAGCTTATGCTATAGGAAACATTGTATTAGCTTGTATTATATGCAAACACTATTCTTGGATTTTATTGCACGTAAGATAAACCTTCCTCAATAGAATGTGTTGTACGCAATATTGGGTTTCACTAAACAATGATATATTATTAAAATATTTTATAAAATAGATATTATGAATAGTAATACCCACTTTTTGAAATTTTATAAATTTTATATTTCAAAATGGACTTCATTTTTGGATTCGGAATATCGAAATTATCCTAGGGTGAATTTTTGGTATTTTTATGAAAACTATCAATTTTTTATGAATAGTGAAAACACTAAGTTATTGGTTAAAACCGACATTTTATTTAAATAATGATTTATTTTATTTAAATTTATTTTAGATAAAAATAGATACATAATACATATATAATTTCAATGTAATTCAATGGATTCATTTTATAATAATTTTAGATATATAAAAATTTTATTGAACATTTTACCGTCTTTTACCCACCTCCTAGGGGCATTTTCAAATTTACATAAAACATAATTTTACCACTTCTGTGAGTTGAATTTCAAAAATCCAAGAGACATGGTTTATATCAGTAATTAATATGTGGTTAAATGAGATGGAAATAATTTTTGGTGAAAAGTAACTTTTAACTTTCATTTACAACTGTTAAAAGTATATAGGCTAATTAAGTGTAAAAATGATATTATTATTACCCTAACACATGTCCTAATTCTATTGGATAAGTTTAATTCAACAAAAAACAGCCATAGGAAGAAAATATTACCCTTTAGGTCCAATTGGATTAGATTAGGACATTTAAAATCATTTTATTTAAAGAAGAGTCAAAATAGTTAAAATCAATGTTTAATAACTAAAACAATTTTAGTATAAGGTTATACATTATAAAAATTAGACTATAAATGTTCATTAGAAATATAAAACGATTTCATACATAATTTTATTTTATTAATATTTTTTAGGCACTATATAATTTAATTCTATTATGACACAATGATGATGCAGTAATTACCTTATTAATGAAATATTAACATAATTGATATTATAAATACCCAAATAAATGTAATTTGAGACATTTTATGAATTAAAATAATTTTCTTGGTAAATATAACATATTAGGGTTGTTAAGATGAATGGTTTTCTAAGTAATAATGCTGTTATGAATTTATAAAAAGAAAAATACCAAATAGTGTCATAATTGACATAAAAGAGGTTTTAAAACAAGTATTATATTATTAATAGATATAATGGTCATAAAAATATCAGGTTCGGCCTAAAGACTTATATAATAATATATATGGCATTAATTAACCAATTTAGGTTCTATTGGTAGTTTATAGTAACTTTATTAACCATATAGTGTAAGAATGCAAGAAGACACGGTAAAAGTTAAATTATTTAACTTAGATTTAAATGTAAATGATATGGTTAAAATGGTAACCTAAACATGTCTAAAAACTATTTTTTTTGAGTATTTAGACCCATACCCACCATATACTCAAAATAAGTGACTTTTTAGATATTATAAACTAAATATGAATTTATTATAAAATAATATTTTAAGTTTTTTCTATGGTTCCCCACACCCCTCTTATAATAGGGCACTCCCCCTTATCTCTAATTCACACCTCCAAATCCATTTGGATCTGGAAAACCCCTACCCAAATACCCTCTCAAATATCCTCCTTTCATCCTAGCGGCCTTCCTTTAGTCAGAAAGTAATCCTAAGGAGCCCTTTTGATCAATCAAAAGTAATAACCCGAAGAAGAGGTAAATATCTCACCACCTATTTCAAGTTCCTCTCTTCTTCCACTTCCTCCTTCATTGTTTTTTACATTATAAAATAATATCTCTAGTATCCTCTATATACTGTGATGTTATTATAAAAATTGTACAGCCATATTAGTTACTTTATCCATCCAATGAATGAAAAAGTCACCACACGTGTGTACGTACGACTTACCATCTCTATGTCATGGTGTAGTTTGTTATTCAAACATTTTATCATTTGGATGGGTATAATAATGAGTATAAATGATATAAATAATAAATATAACATTATTATTATTCTTTATATATGATATATCATCCAATTATATACTATTTTAAAATAAAAACATTGATATTGTCGCTTGTGTGTACGTACGGACTACCGTCTCCACGAACGCGATGAGATTCATTTTCCATGATTAACCATTCAAGTATGATTATAAAGTATATATAATAAATAATCCTGAAATATATTACAAAATAATGATACTGGATTTATGTACATATATGTTTCATTTACTTAATTCCATTCATTTCAATATGGAAATGAAAACAGCGTGCATGCGTATGTACGGCCTACCGTCTCCATGAACGGTGTATTTCATTCCATTTATAGATATATCAAATATATTTATACGATTAATATATATTATATATAAATAATGTTTTACATTCTAGAATTAATTAAATCAGGATATAGGTAATAATATCAAAAACACCAAGTCGAAACAAGTACGATAAATGAAACGATTTTACCCAAAACGTTGCTTTAACATGGAATTTGCAAAAGAACAGGTAATATAAAGTCATATGTGAATCATATATGATACCATAAATATTATTATGGTTATGTTACAAGTTAATAATATGTTTAAACCCACTATACAAGAGTCTCATACACATATGGAATAAATTGGACATAAGGTAAGGGATAATTTTGCAATCTCATTTTTATCTGAGATTGCTTATACGTAAGTATTTATTGTGGTTATATTTTTCATCCATGTCCATAAAATGTTTTTCATAAAGTGTTTAATATTCTTCCATGTATGTTTAAATTCATGTTTAACCCTATTTAACTTTTACTTTGTGTTATCAAAGGAATTTTTCTTTTGTTTACCATACGTGGTGCTTTTTGACTTTTTCGTAAAAAGTACAAGGAGAATGTTTTTTAACTTATAGAACATGAATGGATTTTTACAGTTTTATAACGCCTTATTTTCATGAATATTAATCTACAATATTTCATTATAATTTTCAACAAAATCCTTTTCTTTTAAAATTTCATGACATTTTGAGAAAATAAAATGATTTTTAAGAGGAAAGGATATTTTCTTAAAGAATTCATTTCAAGTGTTTTATCAAAACCATTTTCCATCTAAGATGACATTATTTAATATGTTTATATTTCTAGTATAATTTCTCCATTATTTACATGGTTTCATTTTTGGTATGATGAAATTATATCCATTTATTTTATATGGATTATGTTATGATGGTATGGTGTTTATGAAACCCATATTAATCATTGTGTTATGATGAGTGATTTATGTTTATTTTGTGGAACTTGAAATAATGATTTCATTATGAGATGGGTGGGACCTATATCTATCTCCAATTAATTGGGTAAAGATTTATATCTCATGAGATAGACATGGATAGAACGATAAGTGAATCCGGTTCAGTAATACAGGGCTGGAATGAAAATTAAACCCGGTTCTGTAATGGACTTTGTCCACTATGATGGTCTTGGCAGCAATGCCTTGTCTACTATGGAAATCATAACATGTGCTTAATGGTTGCCAAAATTACATGTTTTATTCCCATTATATTTTTTCATGATTAATATTCCTTTATGATCTATGCCTTACGTACTGCTATGATTTATTTCACCACTCAAGATTTTGATGTTTAAACATTATGTTCATGTTTTAAAGATCAAATGTATATGGTTTGTTTTATTTTCTCCATGCTTACCCTTACTGAGAATTTGAGTTCACCCTTTATATGTTTTCTTTTCCCCAAGATATAAATAAAGGTTTTAGGTAAGAAAACAAAAGGGGGAGATCTTTATGGGAGATGTTGAAGATCTTTCACCATGATTAGAAGATTATGTTTTGAGTTTCCAAAGACACTAAACTATTATAGTCCTTGAGTGTTGATTCTTGTTATGTATTAAGTATTCCGCAAAAGTAAGTTAATATCCATTTACGTCAAGCTTGGGTCTCTACAGTGGCGTTGTGGTTATTGTGTATTAGTTGTGCCACTGTGTATATGGTGCAATGATTTTTGCATAGTGGCATTGTTCCAGTATGTGTTGATAGCATTATATAGTGGTTGTGTTGTGATATTGCTTACAAAATGTGATGTGATGATGATGGTGGATGTGTGGTGTTGTGATGGTGGTTCTGTGAGTTTGGACAGTTGTTTTGTAGAATGGTTACATTAGTTTCTTGATTAACCATTGGATGAACTGTTATGATATATGAAACAAAATAGGTTGGTAAATAAATAAGGTGGATAAGAAAAGGATTTTTGATAATTATATTTACCTGAAATGAATTAAATAATGAGTAGTGTAATGTGAAATTAAATTTCTAATGAATAAAAGTAGTGAAACATCTAAGTGTAAAGTGGAATATTTTGTGGATCGTGTAGTTTTTCATGGTGTATTGTATATAATGGTGGTATTAGTTGAGAAGGTCTATGTTTGGTATGTGGTGGTGATGTGGTGTGTTCTAGTGTTGTTGACGTGAACCCATAGGTTGGGTATTGTGTTCTATATATTTAACATGTGTGTTTTTGTTATCTTATACATGCCCTGCCAGAGTTGTATAAACGTAATAATTATCAAAGGTGTTGAGTTCTTGGTTTTTTACCTAACATCATGGATTTTTGTAATTCATATGACTCGCTACATCCTCTCCCACACTCATCCTTCAAAATCACTGATACGGGTTGGTGTTGGAGATTACCCAGTAGTGATGTGTTGGCATGAGTTTCTTCAGGTAGGATGAAATGTGTTGGCCTAGGTGTCTATCGGAAAGAAGTGGTGTGGTGTGATGGGATACGTGTCAGGGGTCATTCATGGTAAGAGGATGAAACGTGGTTGATTTCCTTCAATAGCATGATACCTACTACTTAGTTTCTGGTTGTGATGTGATGCGATGTGGCATGTTTCCCATGTGTATACAAGAGGGATATGATGTGTGTCCCATGTTTCTATGGGTGGGATGTGATGTGATGTGATGTGTGGCTTAGGTGTCTGTGATCATGATGGGATGTTATGTTATGTGTGTCATATGTTTCTATGAGAAGGATGTGATGTGATGTGATGTGATAGGTTTGGAAGATATGAGAACATAGGTCGTCTGATGTGGGGGTGTGAGAGTGGAAAATTAGTCAGGAAGTATAAGTGGGGTTCCTTGATTTCATATGATCTTGAAGCTATATTATTGTATTGGATGCATGATTTGGTGAGAGGCCCTTGATGAGGTGGGTATTGGATAGATGACCTATATAGGTTCTTGTTGGTTTTCTTATTTCTTCACTGAGGCATTAGCATTCTGTTTTCACATGTTCTCTTGAGTCCTTGGTTATTTATCTTCTGAGTATACCTTTTATGCTCACTCTACATATATAAACTATATTTCATGTTTCCACGAGAATTTTTAGGACTGATCATGACATTACTAGTTGGGCTAGATCTGTGGTTGATTCATTTTCATAGACATGATTTTGGTATTTACTTTAGTGACTTTTATATATATTAGTTTTACATTATTCATGCATTCTGTTATGATTTTTTGTTTCCATTTATATTTAACATTGGGGCTTTTTTGAGGCTAGTTATCCTATCTCTAGATCCTATTTCATTTATAGAGGGTAATTCATCCCATACTTTGAACTTTTTATACCCTTGGTGCTAGTCTCCAACCTGAGCCCTGTTAGAGGTGGGAAGTTGGGGTCATCATCTCTTTCTCTCTCACCTCATTACAGCAACTTTTCTTAGAGGGGGTCAAGATAGAGTGGTATCAAATGTTTTTTTAATGATAGGATGGTGTATGGAGTTAGGAACTATGAGTTTTTCATGGTTAATTGTGGAAATGATTCTAGTTGACATTGGTTAATGACATATGCTAGGGAGACCAGCAATTACATGGAATTTCTGGGGGCCCTATGATCTGTGGCACATGGTCTATGATTATTGAACGAAAAAGTTGTGTGGACCTTCTTTTGGGGTAGATACCTTGAAGAGGTACATGCATCATGATTTTTTTTTCTAAAATGAGTGTTTTTTGAAAATTAATTGAATAAATAAATAATATTTGATAAAATTCCATGCTACCGGGATTAGGATGTCCTCCTTGTTTTCATGACTGGAAAATTTTCATCGTCTATGAGTTTCTCAAGTAGTTGAGGTTCAGTAGGTTGATCTGATTGATCATCGGAGGGTTTTCCTGATATAGTATGATGAGGCATGGAGGTGGGATTTTCATGCCTTAGAGCAATATAGTTTTTGTAATTATGAGGTGAGTGTCTCGGACATGGAGAATGAGTCTATAAAGATCTATTTGGGTCTGATACATGCATGATGGGATTTTTTTGATACCATTGGCAGTTAGTCAGATGTGTGGAGCTATATGTTAGTGGTGGACATTGTTAATTGGTGACCATAATGAGGTAGATGTGTTGCAGCCATACATTAAGAGGGATTTTTGGGAAGAATTTCTATAATTGATGGTGAGGGAATCCATGAGGCAGGATTTTATCTCCCTTTATAAAGACAGTCTGAGTGTAATGAAGCATGGGATTCGGTTCAAGGACCTCTTTAACATTGTTCTTGATTTTTTCTTAGTTGATGAGTATAGGGAGTGGTTTCTAGAGGAGTTTTTTCACCCAGTGATCAGGAATGAAGTCACTCATTTTATTCTCTTGACATATCTAGAGGTGTAGAAAAAAGAGGAGGTAATCATGTGTATTGTCTCCTTGTTATTTGAACCTTATCATGGTACCCAGAAGGTCTTTTTAATAGAAAATATTTAGGGAGTGGGTCGTGGGTGTTCCAGCACTGAGGGTTTCATTCATTGGGTAAATTGTTGTAATAGTTTCTTTCTGGAATATTGAGGATATGGGGTTTCTGAGTTCCATTCAAGGGTTTTCCAATTGTATTCCATATTCTATATACATATGGGAACCACCAATAATTGTGTCTGGCCACTTAGGGAGTTCAATTTTAGATGGTCGGTCAGGCCCCTCTTCAGTAGTAGTAGTTACCTCTGAGGTAGTTCCCACTACAGGGACCACATGTTTTTTTAGTCGATAGTAGGCAGAGATGGAAGAGGTCAGCCTCATGATAGTCCCATTAGATAGGGACCTAGGCCAAATCATAGTGGTAGAGGTAGACAATAGGGAGGTAGAGAAGTTGGGCACAGACAGATGCATGCATTAGAGGCAATGGTTCCAGCAGTGTTGGATGTTATTCCGGGCATGATGAATTTATATTCTACCATTGTGTGTTCTTTGTTTGATTAAGGAGAATCACAGTCCTTTTCCCCCTTTATATTGTCTATTTTTTGGGACATGATGTAGATATTCTTCTAATTCCCCTAGTGTTATCTATGATAGTTGGAGGCCAAGGTTCTTTTTTTATGTGTGTGAGGAATGTACACTGGTGGTGGTGAAAAACCATTCACTGGAGTCATTTTTATTATGTTATATATAGCTACATGATATTATCATTGAGGTGGATTGGATATATTCTGTTTATTCATTCATCAACTTCATTTAAAGAAGAGTTTCGTTTTCTAATGTGGAGGACAAGTGAGTGGTGTTTGTTGAAGAGTGAGGATATTGGTTGGGTGGTAGGCAAGTGGAGACTCTTTTTTCCTATTCAGTGGAGATATCAATAGAATATCTGGTTGGGTATGTTCCCACGGTTATGGAGGTGTTCCTAGATGTTTTACTATATGATGTTATTCCACTACCCCCTCGACGCGATATTGAGTTTTGGGATAGAGTTATATTTAGGCATGTCTTTAATATCAGTGGATCCCTTTCAGATTCACTTATAGAGCTACAAGAGTTGAGTTTGTAGGTGGATGAACTAATGCAGATTGGTTTCATCTAATCTAGTTTGACATCATGGGGTGCTCCAGTTTTTTCACCAAAAAAGAAAGATAGTGTTTTGAATTTTTGTACTGACTATCAGAGGTGAAATCAAGTGACATTCAAGAATCATTACCCTCTTTGAGGATAAATGATTTGTTTTAATTGTTGTAAGGAGATATCTTGTTCTATAAGATTGATTCAAAGTATAGATATCACCTGTTTAGGGTGAATGATGATGGTGTTCAGGAGAATTCCTTTCGATCAATGTATGTCCACATTGAGTTTTTATTCATGTCATTAAATGTTATGAATAAACTTTTGAAGTTCATGGGATTTATGAACACCATGTTCCATGTGTTCCTAGAACAGTTCTTCATCGTATTAATTGATGATAACATAGTCTACTCAATGCCAGTGGAGGAGAAATTCAAGTATCACAGAGTTGTTTTTTCGGTCCTTCGATACCACTAGCTTTATGTTAATTTGTATGAGTGTGAATTATTGATGCTATATGTGGGTTTCCTTGGATATTTGGTGTCTCATCCTGGTGTTAAATTAGACACATTAAAGACCAAAGTATTTGTTTCTTGGGAAGCACCCAAGATTGTGGTAGAGGATCATAGTTTTCTTAGTCTCGTAGGATATTAATGGAGGTTTGTACAAAATTTAATTTGATTATTATCCCCTAAAATAGAATTTACCAGGAAGGAATAGGAGTTTTTGTGAAAAAATAGTGTTAAGCCGCATTCAGTTACCTAATGTATAAGTTGGTCAGTGATACGATGCTTCAATTTCCCGATGAGGGTGTGTTGTTTTAAGTTATATAAGATGCATCCTATATGGGAATTGGATGTGTGTTGATGTATCATAGAGTGTTGATCTCTTATGGGTTAATTCAATTACATCCCCACTAGTGTAACTATTCTAACCATGATCTGGATTTGGCTTCAATTGTGTTCATGCAAAAGATGTGGGGGCCTTACCTCATCGGTTAGAATTTTTTGGTATTTTCAAACCACCAAATCATGAGATATGTTATCTATCAATAAGAACTGAATCTACACTAATGGGGTTTGATGGAGTTTCTTTAGGGTTATGATTTTGATATTTCTTACACCCTAGGGAAGGGTAAGGTAGTTGTTAATGAATTGATTTGTAAGTTCTAGTAGGATGTGGAATAAGAATCTACCTATTTTTGGAAATGAATTGAGGATCTTACACTGATGAATATTGACATTAGGTTCAGTAGTTTATGAGGTTTCCTTCATATGTTCACAGTAGATTCATATTTAATATAGATGATATAGGATTCTTAGTGGGGTGACTTAAGGGGAGAGGTAATTTGGGATCATGTTAACTGTGGTGATGCTCCTGAGGAGTGGTTATAGGATGATAAAAATTTGTTTTAGTTACAGGAGAGTAAGTTTTTCCTGAAAATTATGTATTATTTATTTCTCCACGAGAATCACATCTCACTATTATTTGTACATCCTGGTTTAAAAAACATGTATCATAGATTGAGGAGTGAGAATTGGTGGTTGGGGATGAAATGGATGGTAGCTTAGTTTGTGTAAAAAATTGTTTTTTTCAGTAGTTGAATATAGATCATCATTTTCATGGCGTTTTTCTATAGTCCATGGATATAAATGATTTGAAATGTGAGGACTTCTTGATGGTCCTTTACATAGGGTTACATAGAGAACCGGAGGATGTTATGAAATTTTTGGGATAGTAGACTGACTAATGAAATTGGATCACTTCCTGGTGATCCATGAGTCATGTGTCATGGGTGTTTTGGTGAGGTGGTGTATGGTTGATGTTTTTAATCTTTAGGTGTTATTGAGGACCATCATCTCTGCTCAGTATACTGTTACCTCACAAATATAGAGGGGTTTAAAGCATGATTTTGGCTCCTAGTTGTGCCTTATCCAAGCTTTCCACCAACATATTGATGGGAATATAGAGAGGACCATCAAGACAATGGAGGATTTGTTTGTGGGCATGCACCATAGGATTTAGTGGATCTTGGGTATGAATCCTACCTTTTATCAGGTTTTCATAAAATAATATTTAGCACACATCCATTGAAATGGATATGTTTGAGGTGTTTTATGGGTGTCTATGTAGTTCTATGTTGTGCTAGATGAAGGTTTTAGAGTCATCTTCTCTTGGTCCCCATGTGATACAGTGCATGATCGAGAAGATCTAGTTGGTCTGTGAGTGGATGAGGCTGGTGAAAGAATGTCTAAAGGCATATGATGATCATAGTCAGAAGCCCATGGAGTTAGAGTTTGGAGACCATGTGTTTTTTAGAGTCTCCCCAAAATTGAAAGTCCAAGTTTGGAAGGGGGAGTAAGATATCTCGAATGTTTGATGGGACCTTTGATTTTTTGGGGAATGTTGTTATAGTGTTGTTTTAGTTTTAATTTTGACCATGGTTGGAGAGGATCCACTACTTCTTCTACATGTCTCACCTTAATCGGTATCTTCATGATGACCCCCATGTTATTGAATAAGGATATTTGGATATCCAGGATGAAGAAAAGTACAAGGAGCATCTATTAGAGATCTAGAATCATTAAGATATGGTGCTTCATGTGAAGACCATTACCTCTATTATTTTGTTATGTATAAATTGTTTCCTGGAGGAGAGTACATGGGAGTGAGCGATAAAGATTCATTCCCAATACCTGAAGCTATTTTGAGGTTTCTATTTTCTCTATTTTTCATGTGATTTGATGTTTGGATATTCATATGTTATAAGATTTTTTCCCCCATTATGTGTGTTGTGTAATAAAACCCTCGTCATATACATTGGGAAAGACCAAAATCCTAATTGAGATGCATTATACTATGATGTGACTAAACCCATGTTGGAAAGTTATTACTACCTAGAGTGGATACAATCTTTACATGGACGATGGAATTCCATGATTTATGTTATAGGGGGAGTGATTTTTTTTGTTTAGGAAGTGGTTGGTTTGGGATGTGTTGAGGTTGGTGTGGTTATTTGGAAATTTAGTGGTTGTGGTTATTATCACATGATACAATGTGGTGTTTAATGAAAGGTTGTGATGTAGTTGTATAGTGTGTTTTTGAGTGTTTTAGTTTTCATGTATGGTTGGTCGTAGTGTTGATGAGTAATAATATATTTGATAGGTATCTCATTGGGTTGTTTTTTCAAACCCCTTTCCTTCTGTGCTTACTTTTAGATTATTGAGGTTGAGAATCATTTTAGATGTATCTAATTCTAGGTTTTGTGCCTTCTTGAATTGATAATTTTTCATTTTTCTGTGTTGGAGGTGATTATGATGAGTCTAGATGAGGTTTCATGGTGTTTCTAGGTGAAGTATAAGTTTTGTGGGATATTCACATTGTGAAATGTATAATCAATTTGAATTGGTTATTCGAGACTATTAAATCTAGTAAATTCATTTATTGTGTTTGGATAATGTGTGTCATATGAAATGGATTCATTTTTTGAAAGGTGAATTCATGATGTGTAATTAGATTTATATGAGGGGTAGTGAATTTCAACGGATGTTGGAAAAAGTGGAATTCATCTTGTGAATGTGTTGCATGATGTGAAAGTGTTAGGTTCCTGGTTATTTAATAACCCTTTTATCCTATTCATTTTCATTTATTAATACCTATCTCTCTCTAAATATAGAAAAACCCTAGGTTCCCTGAGTATAACAACTATACCTCTTCATCCTACATTGATATGTTGGTTCGGATGGATGCTCGTTGGTGGCCTGTAATGATTTCTCCTCTCTTTCTAATGGGTTTCCTTCTATTCTTCTTTGTAAAACTGCTATGTTGGTCCTATTTTGGAATAGGTTATGTTAAGGTTTTATTTTTGACAACGATTTTCATTGTTTTAGGTTGATCCATGAGTTCTTTATCCTAATATAGTTTCTTTGTAGTTTCATCTTAGCCCAGTGTTGTGCAGTGAAATCAAAAAACTTCCTTGAGGTAGGGAATCATCATTATCACCTATTTATTTTTTATATGTGAGGCTTGCATTTATTTTATTTTATTTGGGTGTATAACAAAGGTCAACATAATTATATAATTAATTAGGATATATAGAATTAATGGGTATGGGTAGTGACCACATGATTTATTATTTTTATACATGTTGTTTATGTTTTTATGAATTCTTTTTTCCAATTTTGAAAATAACAGGAGTTAGGGTCCTTTTTTTGAAAGTTGTTATGTTATAATGACCATTTTTCTTTGTGTGAAAAAATCCTGAACAAAAGTTTAATGAATTTATATTTAGATAATAATTTTTCCCCTAAGTATCTGGTTTATTTGATAATACTCATTCAAAATAATGAAGATATGTGATATTTCCCCGGAATTATTGTGTAAGATGATTTGGGTTGTTATCGGGTATTTTCCTTATGTGGTTTGGGTTTCTGTATAGTGGTAGAGGTTACTAGATGGACCATGTGGTATATATGGTTTTGATTTGGAGTTTTGTTAGAATTGATGTGATGTGAGAATTTGGGAAATATGGGGCGATGGGGTTGTGGTATAGGGGTTTTGGCATAGTAATTGTGGAACTTTGTTTGTGGTGTTGTACTTATGGCATAGCGGTTGTAGTGTTGTATTTGTTGTGTAGTGGTTGTGGCATAGTGAGTCTGTTGTGGAATGTGGTGATAGTGCTATATGAAGGTTGTGTTGTGAGATGGATTTGGTGATTTGATGTGATGATGGTGGTGGATTTTTGATGTTTTGGTGGTTCTTGTGCGAATTGGGCTGGTTGTTGTGTGACATTATTATGTTAGATTCCTGTTTATCCATGGGATGAACATTGATGATATATGAAACACAATAGGTTGTTAAATTAATAAGGTATACTGGAAACTAATGTGTGATAATTTGATTAAACTAAATTGAATGAAATAATGAGAAGTGTAATAAAAAATGAAATGGATAACTAATAAAAGTAGAGAAAATTCTATATGGAATGTGAAATAATGTGTAGCTTGTGTGGTGGTTGTGCAGTGTGTTGCTTATAGTGGTAATAGAAGTTGAATCAGTTGATGTGTGGTACGTGGTGGTGATGTGGTATTCACTAGTGTTGTTGATGGGAACACATAGGTTTGCTATTGTGTTCTATCTATATATCATGTATGTTTATGTTATTTTATACATGAACCACAGAAGTTGTATAACCTTACCAACACTAAGAGGTGATGAGTTACGAGTTATTTCCATAACTTCCTAGATGGTAATGATATGGATTTATGGCTACCCCCTCTACCCTTCTCCTTCATTAGTGGTAGTGACATGGGTTAGTGCTGTATATAACCCAGTAGTGATGTGATGGATCGGGTGTCTTCGGGCAGGATGTGTTGTTTTGGCACATGTGTCTACGAGTGAGACATGATTTCATGTGATGTGATATGTTGTGAGGTCATTAGTGGTGGGATGAGGTAATGAGGTTGTTTTCCTTTTCATTCATGATACCCTACAACTCTGGTTATGGTGGTGATGTGATGTGATGTGTGGCCAATGTGTCTATGAGCAGGATGTGATGTAATGTGATGTGTGGCCTAGGTGTATACAGGAAAGTTATGATGTGATGTGTTGTGTAACCCAGGTGTCTATAGATGTTTTGTGATATAATGTGATGTATCTCAATTTTCTATGGTAAGGAGTGATCTGAAGTGATGTGTTTTCGTGGAAGGGATGGGAGAAACGTAGGTTTAATGTTTGGGAATGAGAGTGAAAAATCAGCAAGGAAGTGGAAATAGGGTGCATTTCTTTGTTATAATGTCAATTCAATATTATTATATACGATGTGAGACTTTTTGAGAAATCTATGGGGAGTATGGGTTTGGTTAGATGAATTTTATAGGTGGTTTTTGTTCTATTGTTTGTTCATTGGCACATTAGCATGCTCTTTTCACATGAGTACTTGAGGCCTTGGTTATGTCCCTACTGAGTATATCTATTCTGCTCACCCTATGTATATAAATTATTTTTCAGGTTTATTGGATTATTTTGGGGATCGAGATAGAAATTAATAGCAGATTTAGAGTTTTTTGTGTCATTATCATAGACTTTTATTTTTTTTATTTACATAAAATACTTTTATATGTTTCATCTTCACTTTATTCATGCATTTTGGGATGGTTTTTGGATTACCTTTATATTGTATGCTTGATTTTTTTGGAGGTATTTTATCATATCTATTTATAATGTTTAATTTATTGAGGGTAATGCCTTGGTGCTAGTCACAATCTCAGAGACTACTAATGGCGGGACTCAGGGGGTCATCATCTCTCTCTCCTCATTATGGTATCTTTGGTGGGAGGGGTTCATAACAAAAAAAATCACTGTTGAATGTATATTATCTTGGAAACACTGGATCTATGATGAAAAAAACCAAAATATTACATCATCTAACAAACTCTAAACTCGAAATATGGAAGAATAAAAGATTCTATGGGATCTACCGCAGAGGGATGGGATTTCATTATAATTTCCCACTAAATCAACATAACACTTTGTAAAGTGTGCATAATATATTCAATTTATCTCTAAATGATTTGTTATCGTCATTCACATCATGAGATAAATTTTACTACATTGATGGAATATTATGAAACATATCTATTTGAGATGCAACAATAGTAACATGCTCATTAATCCAGACCTTTGTAGGGAAAGATTCTTTTAAACCACAAACCAAGGCTTTTATTTAATCAGGTTCCTTAGAATTTATATTAGAACTATCTTATTTTACAAGTGGGTTTTCCTAATACTCTTGATCATCACTCTTGGGGAAACCACCATCCCAATGACTTATAAAAAATTGTCTTGGAGACATAGCTCTCTTTAAGTTCTCTAATATCTTCATTTCATGAAACTTTTTCTAATTTTACATTAAAACAATCTAATATCAAAATTTCATGACCTATCATAACTTCATTAGAAACCACATACTTTTCTATTCTTTTAAAAAAAATTCTTACAGGAGATACTCTAGGAGAAATTGAGGGTGATGATGGTATCGTCAGTGTGTGAGAATGCTTTTAATTTTCCATAACTACATCAAAAACCCCACTTTTATTAGCAAGTGATCCATGAATAATTGTATCATATTCTTCACATACTTATTCTAACATAGGTATTTTCTGCACTTCAAAACACAAAGTCCTAATCTCAACTAACCTATATTTAGGAAAATCAATTGTTTTCTCAACAAATATCTCCACATACTGATCTTCCTTAGTATACATAGAAACTCCACTAGGATCATGGATCTAATAATCCACATTCACCTGAACCTAGGAAGGCTCACAAACTATTGAGTTGATTAATGGATCTGAGGACTCAGTTCTAATAGATATTATTTCCTTTACTCCCCTAGAAAACATAGTCTCATTGGGTGTTGCACCACTAGGTAGTGAGGTCTGAGCTAACTCCCCATATGTCACACTTCCCTTCCTAAATACCTTCAAACAAAAAGTAACTAAATCCTAGAAATATCCAATAATCTTCAAGATAACATATAATATGGTATTAATTTTATGAAATTTCACCGCATTACCACCATTTAGATACACTTATTTATTCATCAAAACTAAATAAATTATTCAACCATATGGATAGTATTTAAATTTTCCATTTCCCTGAAAAAAATAATGATTGATGCTCTTAATTTATTGTGGGAAAATAAAAATTACACTATTGATCATTACATAAAATAAATACATATCTTAATAAAGTATTTTTTCCATCTCCCATGCTCTTTGTGTTGTAACCTTCTACATAAACTTACACAAAACCTTCCATTCGGTAGGCATCACTTTCACATGTTTATTTTCAAAAAAATAGGCTCCAATAAAAACATGAATACTTATTTTACACATATCAAAATTTTCCTAATAATATTAATATTAAAATAAAATGCTCCCTCATGGGAAAAATAAATGTTATCATCCATTTCAACTAAAGAAACTACCACAACCTTTATGTTGACATTATATGAGATTTGGTCAACTATTTTACTAAAATAAAACATTCCATTCATCCAGAGATCATTATTTTATTCCATGAAAATAAAACCTAACTATTTTTCAAAAAAAAATCCCATCGTTGAAACTCAAGCGATTTATTCAATATCATTTCAGTTGAATTCATCCACTCCATATCTATGGCCTTTCTTGTACGAACATTTCATATTCTTACTTTGGATTTATTAGAAGAACTTAAGATTCAATTATCCATAGGCTTTGACATCAATTATTCAAATTTGTCGACTGAAGGTCAAACATGGATATAGTTGTTATATATGATGATTCAGCTATAAAGGGAGGTAACATATGAAAATAAAAAAAGGTCGAGAGATGATTTCTTATTAGGTCGTGTACCTAAGTCCCAATGTTATTACCTACCTAGTTTTGGTTTAGGGTTACTTTAGGCTAATAAAATAATCAAAAAAATAAAGGGGAAAAGGTTTCTATTTTCTCTATATACAATATTTAAATAGAAAACAACATAGAAAAACATAATTTTTTATAGAATTAAACTATTTATTATAATGGAATGCCCTATATTAAATTTCCAAAACAATTAAAAGAATAAACTCATTTAAAATTGAATATATAAAACACATTAAATTTATTTTAAAATGATTTAACCCAATTTTCTTTTAATAAATTCAAAATGGTCACACACAAGGGGTTTAGGGAGAATATCTACAAATTAATTCTCAATAGAGATAATGTTAAGAGAAATAACACATTTTTCATCATGATATATAAATAAATTATAAAATAATTATATATACATTATTATTGAATGATTTATTGGATTCATTGAAATTTATATAGCACTAGTGTTATAAATTTTAATTGATATTTGATTATAATTAAATTCAAAGTCCACTATGGCCTATTTCATCCACAACACTTACTCTCAACAACTACATGTAGTAATATATTCTTCTTTGGAATTAGATAATATGACAAAGTGTTTCTTCTTAATAAACCAGGATACCAAGGATTTTCCAAGGAAATTGAATGTTCCTAAAATACTCTTCCTATATAATATACAATAACAAAAATTCATAATCAGAATATGATATTAAATTAAAATCATTTTTTAGAAAATCAATGGAAGAAAAATTATTCCTTGTAAATATCCTAAAATATTGTTGGAAGCTTTTAAATGTGATTATTTAAGATTATTATGATGTAAAGCACGATGAAATTCTAAAAATATAATATTTGGTCTACTATTAGTCAAATATAATAAAAACCAATTATGCCTCTCTAAATATTATTTTCAACTGGTTTCCTAGCTTCATACAAGTTATGTTTTTCATTAGAACTCAAAGGGGAATTATATATGTTATCAATTTCATGTACAAACCTTTAAAGTGAGTCAAGTACATTTTTTCATTGATATAAAACATTCGTAATGTATTTTGGATAAATTTTAAATCCTAGAAAATAATTTTACTCACTCATCATGTTCAATTTAAATTAATTTTTATGGATTTAATAAAATTCATTAAACTATTTTTTATCTGTAGAGATAAAAATTACATCATCAACATTTATTTTCACTAAAAAATTATATGAAAATGAGGTTTTCTTAAATAAATTAGGATCTTTCTTACTAAAAATTAATTTAGCTGAAGAAAAGAACATTATTGTTAATACTAACATCTTAGTGATTTTTTAAGGCCATGAATATATTTGGTATATTTAAAAACTATTTTTGGAAAATGGTGAATATCAAAAAAAGGAGTTCATTCAACATAAACTTCCTCCCTTAGATATCCATTTCGAAAATAATATTTTATATCCATCTAATATAATTTAAAATTAATATATGATGTATAAGCTATAATAATTCAAATAGATTATAATCTAGATACTTAGGTAAATGTATCCTCGTAATCTAAACCTTCTTCCCAATTATTCCCTTTAGCAACTAGTCTAGCCTTATTCCTAATTATCACACCGTGATCATCCTATTTATTTCTAATCACTGAATCTTTGTCTATAATATGATATTCAAGAGGATATATCAACTAATTCCTATACAGTTCTCCTCTTGAACTTTTTTAATTCCTCTTATATAGTTACAACCCCACTTTTATCTACTAGGGATTCATCTTTAGACAAAGTTTCTAACTAAGTTAAAAAGTCATAAAACTCTACAAGGTTTCCTAAAATCCTTCTAATTATAATACCTTTATATGAAATCCCTACAATAATTTCTAAATGATGGTTCTTAAGGTTCAATGTATATCTATGCATTTCAATTTTAGGTTCACTAATATCCATCCTTTCATGATTTTTTTTGGAAAATCATGTTCATACTCTTCATCCTTTTTTTCATCAAAAAGTGGTTCAGGTATCATGTCTTCAAAATAATAACATAGTTCAACAATTTAAATTTTTTTGTGATCAAAATGGTGACATTAATCAAATTTCAGGAGAGTTAATTATTTAATAATATTTTATCATTTATTAATAACATTATATGATTTTGAACTATAAAATATCCTAGGAATATTCCTTCATCATATTTGGGATCAAACATACCATGTTTGTCACTGGTGTTTATAATATAAGAATTACATCTAAAAACCATAAATTATCATACTTTTGGTTTTCTATTTTTTGCATAACTCATATGGGGTTTTCTATAAAATGTGTCCAATAAGAACTCTCTTTATGTGATAACATGTTCTATTAATATCGTTAACCCATAAAATGAGTAGGCATGTTATGTTAATAAAATGTATTTCGATAAATTTATGATAATATACTATTCCACCATTCAGAAACAATGTTTTTTTGAGGTTTTCAAGGGGTAGATAATTTAATTTTGATACCATGTTTTGGACAATAGGCATTTAACTCATGGTTAAAAAATTCCTATACAATATCACTTCTAAAATAAATTATTTTGGACTCATTTTCATTTGGATACTTTTTTAAAAAGTTTATAAAAATAGAACCATCCCTTTTAACACATAAAAACGAAAACCCAGGTTAATCTTTGGAAATTATCAACTAAAGCATAAAAAAGTATGTTCCACAATGGATTTCCACTATAGATGGCCCAAAATAATCTATATGAATAAGTTACATGGGTCTAGAAGTGAAATCATATATAATTGGTATAAAAGAGGACTTAATTTGATTTCTCATTTTGAATGCATCACATAGATTATTTTTATTAAATTTAAGTTTAGGTAAATTTGAAACTAACTTCCTTTTGAAATTTTTTATCAAGGAATAAACATTACAATGTCCAAATATTTTCTAATCCAAATATATGAATATTTTTTTAGAATTAAAAAATAATAATTTGTCTACTCAAATAATTATGATATTGAGTATAGACATCCTCTTTTCTTTCTACCTTAAATTTTATAATTTTATATTAAAAAACTGAAAAATACTTACTTAAAAAATTAACAAAATAACCATCATCACAGTGTTGCGAGATTCTTATCATATTGTTCTTTAAACTATCCACATATAGAAATTGTTTGATATGGATAGATTTCATATTTATAAAAGATCCATATCCTATAATTTTTAATTTTGCATTGTAACCAAAAGAGATAGGACCTAGATCTATATTTGATAAGAAGTGAAATTTAGAAAAATATCCACTCATATTCATTGAGAATCCACTATCTATATACCATATATCATTGTTTCTATTGGTCCTTTTTACCTAAAAATAAAAATTAAAGAAGAAATTGTTTTGGTATACATATTTTTTTTGATCCTGAATGGTTAGAAATTTAGGATTTAGGAACACAAATCTATTTTTTTATCCAAAACATTCAACACCGAACTTTGAAAAAAAATCAAGAAAAATGCATTTTTAACTCCATATAACTATGGGTTTCTAAAACTTCAATTATTTTCATATTGTTCTAGATCCCCACAAAGAATAAAATGAAATTTTTAAATATTTGTATTCTTGGAACTACATACAAAATAGTTTTTATAAAACATTGGTTTTTCCCCATGAATTACTTGATCTAATTTAATTTTATATCATTATTTTTCTAGGAATTTTATTTAAATAGTTTTCACCTTTCGTAAATACACTATAAAATTATTTAATGTCCTGAACTTATTTTTGAAAATTTTCAATTTTATTTCCATGTTCAATACATAACGCAATAGAATTTTTCCTTTTGGATTTTCAAATGGAAATTTATTTAGTTAAGTACACTATTTAATCAACAATCACATTATAATTTATTTAAAGTTATATACTTTTTAATATTTTTAATTAATTTATAACACATAAAAATATTCATTTAGTACCTAAAATTAGAAAATCCATTTCTAACATTCAATTTCATGCATAGATGAATAGCCAAATTATACCTCATCTATAAGCACCATAAAACAAATGTTTTATTTCTTATTAGAATTTTCATCTTCTAATTATAATGATAAAACAACACTATAATCCTTCAAATAAATACAGGTTTCTATCAGGGATTTCTTAGCCTTCTTCTTCTTTCTAACATTATTAAAGTCATTCTTTTATGGCCTTTTTTATCTTGAATCTATGGTCAATAAATCTTGATATGCCTAGGATTCTTACATTAAAAACATCTTGCTTCCAAGGAATTTCGATCTGACTTCTGATACTAATTGAAAGGTTTCTTAAAACCTATTAAATTTTTGTAGATATTTTTTAATATTTTGGTATAGTGAAAAATATAACTATTTGAAGTATTAATACTTAAATAACTTTTATCAAATGACTCAGCTATTTTAATTTATTTACACCACTAATCATACATTGAAGTTGATACTTTTAATATAGTTTTATTCTTCTTTAATAATCTATGATCTCAAACCTCAGCTTCCATATTTTCCTTATACATCATCAGTGTAATGAAAAGATCTTTTATTTTAAATTTTTATGCCTATAAATTTTCTGGAAATAGTCGAAGTACCACTCCACCTTGGTGGTAGAGTTCTAAGAACATTCTAAGACTGATCTAGTTTAGAAATCGGTTTCCCTAAATCAAAAACATTATTTAAAATTTCTATAAGTATTCCATTAAACCAAGTGGTAATCTGTCCATTTATCATTCAAAATGTGTAAAACATTTGTTTGGAAGTATTACATCTTAGAGACTATGTTTTATATGTTCCTTCATAAGCTACTGAAATATTAGTCCACATTTTATTGGATTTTTTAAATTGAGAAACTCTGTTGAAATCATTCAAACCTAGTCCCCATATTATATAATTCATTAGTTTTGAAGTCATGTCATACATTAATTTAGTATATATATCACATTACTTTGGTTAAGTTACTAGAATTTAATAAGGCTTCATAGTATTGAGATAAAACTTCAAATCATGGTTTGTTAAATATATGGTAATCTATTCTTTCCAACAACTATAATTATCCCCATTTAAATGGTGTTCTATTACCATAGACATCCCTTCTCTACTTCTAGTCCCAATGGCCACTGTTGAATTGATATTTATATTTAAATATTTTATAGGTAGTAAATCAATAATCACTTCCTTTTATACCAATTTTTATCAGGGATTGACCTTACTATTACTCAAGAGGGGGGTTAATTGAGTTCATCGAATTTTTCTTCAATTAAAAAACCTACCAATTTACATTATGTCTAATGTATAATCTGTTCTTAAATAAGGAATGAAATACAAATAAAATTAAAAAGAAGAGAAAATGACATGGATATTTATTGTGGAATAGGAAATAAAATTCCCTCAGTCTATTCCACCACCACTCTTCTACCAGAGTGGGATAATTTTCAATAGACTATTCCTTTTTGAAGGGAATACATGTCCTTTTCCCAGGTGAAAAATGACTAAGTTCATATGGTCGACACTTAGTATAGTCACAATAGATTTTGATTAGGATCTAGAGATTTTTTGCAATAAATACTTAGCAACTGGTGCGCTTTCACGGGTTGGAAGTCAGGAGGATGAGCTGGTTCTTTATAATAACATAGGATCCATTACCTTAGAGAGTTTGTCTTTTGTCCAGGGGGATAACCTTGGTTTACATCACTTCCTCCCTCCTTGAAGAATCTTGTAAGGTGGGTGCTTTGTAATCAACATTATGCCCTATAATTAAAAAGAAATATTCAGTCAGACATAAAGGATCATCAATAAAAAAAGTTGATGAGATGATACTTCTTATTACTTATTTTCAAAGAAAACATATAATGGTTTCATTGATTTCTAGAGAATGATTTCCATATCTTTCTTGTGAATTTTGGATCTACTTTTCAAATATTTCTTCATCCTTGAGAAAACATATCATGAAAAAATCCCCCACATGAAAATACATGCATTGATTCTTATTTAAACACATATCACATGATTAGTAGAATTATGGATTAGTGAAATGAATTTTTCCATGAAATACCTTAGAAACAGTAGAGACAAATTAAATATCCCAGTACATGTCTTCAGTCTTGGTACATGGCTCTTATTATAATCGATTCTACCTTAAAGAGGTAACTGAGCATTTAAATATTGTTCAACAACAATAATATTTCACTCAATTTATTCAAAAGTAATAAATACAATCTTTAATCATAATGTACCAATTATCAATTTGAATCTATGTAGAAAATTTTGCCTCATGTAGACATAATGAATCACATAAACTTTTTACTCATGGAGCTAAAGCTGACATATACAATTGAAATGATGTAGATGATTTCACCATGAATATGATTCACATACTTTATTAATCCAAATAAAAATTTTACATAGGTGAATGATCTACATATATGATTTCTGACATATGTGATCTTGTCGACATAGGTGATTTCTGTTTTGGTGATTTCTCAAGGTAGCCAATTGACATAGCTGATTTCTTTAAGTATGAAACTGACATATCTGATTTCTAAATATATCCATTTTCACCACAAATCCAAAAAAATCACATATCTTATTTTCCATAAAAATTCATATTTCATCTAAAAACATATAGAATGTATATTTAATTAAATTAACCATCAAACACCTGATAATAGGACGAAACCTGATAAAAACATAAAAAAAATATAATCAACAATGTATAAAGGGAATTTGAGATCATCATAACTTAAATTACATGGGATATACTGGATAAAAATAAGTATTCCAATAGAATGATGAAGAAATACTTTCCCTTGGTTAGTGACAAGAGGTTAATTTACCAAGAGAACATCTTCAAGATGTCATAGAATATCATTGATCTTCAAAAAATTTGTTGATACACCAACTATAGAATTACCTTGATTGACAACACAAGTCATCATCCACTAAAGCATGACAACATCAAACTATGATTGAAAAATAAAAAACAGAGGAAATTTTTTCAAATAAGAAGACTTGCTGAATGTATTCATTAAAAAATAAAAATATAGAAGCACCAATGAACAGAAAATAGGGAATCATTATTAAAACCAATGGTATCATTGAATTGATCCCAACACTTGATGTAGAAACAAGGAGGAAAAATATCCCATAGTTATCTATTTTTCCTATTGTTCTCTTGAAGACATACCCTAAAACTCTTAGTAGATTGATCAGATCACAGGATCAATAATGAGGGAGCATGGAATCGATAAATTGGGTGTTATAAACTAATCAAAAACTTAGTTTAAGACCCCATTTTAAATTCCAACTCATTTCCCTTTTAGTTTGGTTGATATCGAAGAATATATGGAGTTTAATTTTGGAATTTCAAAATTTCTAGACTCTAATACAGCTTACACCATATGCCTAGCCAAGGGTATGGTTTTTTTTTAACACACTAGGAATAAATGTCATGACCTATAGCATGTCAGCAAAATCTAAAATGTTTTATCATCACCACATCTTCCAATATTTCATTGGGAGACTTCATAATCAATGATTCTCTGTGAAATGTAGGATCTCTCTCAACACTCATGATTGTATGCTTGGAAATAAGTTTCATTTACTATTTTTCACATAGGGAACACCACACTCAGTACTACGGTCGTGGTGTTGGATGATTTGTCCAAAAGACATCTAAACCCCCTTTTAAGATTTAACAATATAATCAATGAACAGAAGGTTCCTCCCAATAATATATCAACTGAAAAATAAGGAGGAATAAAACTTGGATTTTCATATTGAAAAACAAATTCTTTGAATTAAAAACATTTAATGGTTTTAAATGTATCATGGTTTTATAAATAAATGAAATTTTCATTTATCATTAATTCTTGGGTTCTATAATTTATTTCATATGAATAGTGTAATGATAATATATTGTCAAAGAAAGACTTTAAATTTTCCCTAATCTATGATCATCACAAAGTATTTTTTGTAGTAATGATATGTTAAGGTTAGAAATAATAGAATCTTGTACTCATTACAAATAATTGTATATGGGGTATGAATAATATATTCAAGAGGTAAAAATTCAAGACTTGTTAATTGGACTGACCAACCATTTAATATTACAAGGAATTTCCCATATTCCTCGACATACTTTGGGGTGTATTCTTACTATCAATCCATTTTATGTGAGGGTGGAGAGATACTGAGCATGAGAATCATAATAATTAGATTTCTTTTTTCTCAAACCATAATATTTAGCAAATCAAGGAGTGCTTGGGTATGTTGTGGATCATTTCATTGGTTGGAGATCAACCAAGATGGGATTTTTCACTTATATGATGAAAAAATACATTGGTCCACTTGATGTAATTAGACCGAGGAAATTTATTCTTATTCTTAATTGAGTCCCAAATGATTTTCTTGTCTACTTGGATAAGAGGCATATGATATACTCATATACTATATGAATTACATGTGATGTATTCATTGACATGGTCATTATTTTTATGGAATCGATAAAATCATGAGAATACCAATACTAGATTAACATGTTTCATGCCTAGTGGTCACTCAATGTTTTGAACAAAGGGATTATATATTTATACATATGATGCATAAGATGCATATTATGTATGAAATGTTTATATCGAGATATTATTATGTTTGATCGAGATCTCACCAAACCCCTTAGTATCTTGAGTATAATTTATGCTTTTCTAGAGGTTGTTCTTTTCTTATATCAATGATATTGGGATTTCATATTTTTTTAATCAGTGCTACTATGGCCCATAGGATCATATATTCAGGCCATTGGATAAGGATTAAAATTTGAAAAAATGTGTTTTTTCAATATGAAGAGATTTTGATACAGCATATCCAAAAGGGATTTGTATGATTTCACAAAGTGTTTTCAAGTGTATCATTAAGTCCTTATTTTAATTTTATGTGAGTATGAGATTGTTGGAAATATACTAAAATAAGGAAATATCATGTTTTTTATATACTCAGGTTGTGTACTATGATATTCATATAATTCATATCATATACTATGATATTCTTATATAATAAAGACATGTAGATGCTTCTATTGAATTATATCAGAGTATAAGACAATACTTACAATGTGTTGGATGGGATACTAGTACCTGAATTAATTCCACATTCTCCTACATAGATTCATCAATAATAAATCAATGATATTGATTTATTAATTACTTATCATATTCATTGATTTTTTCAATGAATATTATACCAAAAATCAATAATGTATGGGTTCCATAATATGAAAATGATACGGACAATGCTATTCATTTAATTATTATTTTTTGTGGATGGGTTATAAAAGGGGAGAGTTCCCTTCATTAAATACAAAACTTTATGAATTATAACTATAAAAAACTCTATTTTATTACAAGATCATTTATTAATATTCTTCAAACATGGTTTTAGAACCACATTGAAGGAACACAATCCTATTTTTAATGAACCGACCTAGGATGACCCGACGCATCACTTGATCGGGTCCTCAACTGTGCTTGAAGGGATTCCCCAATTCCCATGATCTATCTACTAGTTCATGGGTATCAAGAATGGGAACCGGGAAATGATTTCACCCTTATATAATCATATAAGCGTTCTATCTGAGCCACCAAGTACCCATCATAAACCATCTATATATCATACATGCATTTATAAGAATAAATACTTTCTATATAAATAAAGAAACCAAATCATAGAAAATCATTGCAGTAATTAAATGATGATATAAACACAATAACAATACTAAAAAATAGGCTCAATAAGGATAGGAATAATAGAAGTTCAAAACAAGGAAAACTTATGACTAAACCAGCCAATATATTACCAGAACTAAAGAAAACCAAAATTGAAACTACCATCGAACATCTCCTCAGAACCCATGTTCACTCACCACATCATAACTCCATCCAACCATGGAAAATAAGAACACCAACCCTAATATATAATAGATCTAAGGCACTTGAAATAAAACAAGAGGGTTTCATACACCGATTAATGTATATAACGTTTGATCTAAACATGCCCAATAGGATTTGAGCAAATAGTTTTTGACATTTTATGTCAAAATCCATTTCATTAACACTTGTTTGAAATATATATAAAGTAATTATATTTTTCAAATATAAGAAAAATGAAACCAAATATCATTCCTAAATCAATTTTACTCTTTCTTAAATCATTTATTAACACCCATTTATGAAATACACGTCACATTTATTTTAAATCCCACATTCCAAACTATTACAAAAATTAATTTTAATGTAAATAATATCATAAATAAAATAGAATTTATCCCCAAGTAGAAACCCAGATACCAATAGGGTATAAAAAACCTTTAGAAATTATTTCATTTAATCAATCAAGTCTAGTTGATAAAAATATTGAATATAATGAAATGACCAAAGTAATCCTCAATAATTTTTATGAATCATGGGAAAATCACTTTGACTCATGTAATATATTCTTGAATTGATAGTTTTAACCTTATTATGGTCTATAAGAATCGATCTATATCCTTATAATCCCACCAGACTACTTAGACCCAATAATAAATCAAGGGAGTGCTCAACTTCCATGGGGGAAATAATCCATTATAGGAGTGATCAACATCAATGGACCACTAACTTTATCCAACAGATAGTCTACACTCTGGGGTTGTACTCATTTAGTCCTCTACGTTGTTACCTCGGACTCCCATTGCATCAATAAATGGATGTGAGTAGAAAATAGAGCACTAAATCATCATATAAATTTGTTCCAAATCATTTGAAATAAATCAAATATCACCTCATACACGCAGATAAGTCATATCCACTTTTCACAATTAGTTCATAACGTGATATACACAAAATCCCTCATAGGGTATACAAAATATGTGGAATGAAATATAACGTGAAGGGATTCATAGAGGGTCTCACTAAATTTGCAAAAACATCCTTAAATGTATTGAATGTGATTTTCTTTCCAAAACATTACTCATGATGTAAATTCATTTTACAAAATTATAAATATCATTTCAAAAATGTCATTGGAAACAAATTAAAAAATTCTTTGAATTTTAATCATGGGGTACCACATATAAAATCCTTTAAAACCAAAACCCCATTCATTTAATGTAATTTAATAAATCCAATAATTTCCATAAAAAATCATACATATATGTTTTTAACAACCCATAAGTTGTTTAAATACTTTAATCATCAAATTTACTTTATGCTGGAATCTTAGGCATTTCAAAACACTTTGAATTCAAACAAAATCTTCGAAAAATATGTAAATAATTAAACACCTTTATTATAAGTGATGCAGTGTTTAAAACATTTATAAAATCCACAATGATTATCATATATAGGGTTGAATTAAGAAAATAATCCATTGGAAACAAACAACCATTCAATGATATACTATTTAATGGAAATGAAAAAAAACACTTTCCTTGGCCAAGTGAAAACCAAGATGCAACAAATATCCTTAAATCATAAAGGCTTTACTTAGAAATAAGGAACCATCTAAAATCCATAAACATCTATAAGAAAATTAATTATCAACCTCCCCAAACACAAATCATAGTCAGACAACCCCTATGGTTTGTAAGTGGATACTAAGCAATGTAATAAAGGTACAAAATCGAAGAAAAAAGGGATGTGGATGGATTAAAATGATTAAAATACATGAAATCAATTTATGAAGGCCAAAAAATCACAAGTAAGGGATAAAGGAGAATCCTTGGTATCACAAGAGGGTTGGTTGAACAAGGGGGGTGGAAGAGGAAGCTAAAAACATAACTTATAAAGACTGCAGCACTATCACATCATCCCTCATATTGTATCTCATGATCTTGAGGACGTTTTGATACGACACACTAATATAAAAATAACTCACATTGTTTTTACTAGATCTTGAATTGTTCAGACAGAGTATTTTGCTGCATATTCATAGCAACCATGTATAAAACAAAAACAGAATATGTCCTTACATAAATGTCATCCCAATATTTCCCCTAAATTATTCATACTCACCATAAAATAGAGGAAAATTATATAAAATTAAAATGTAAATAAAATAATTCTAAAAAATTAATTTCTACCAAACTAATATAAAATATAAAATATCAGGGATATGGGGCTGTCACAATTCTCCCAATCATGACCCTTTTGTCTCCTATGAAGTCATTGATAAAGGGTATACTAATAAATGAAAAACAAAACCTCAATTCATATTGAATATTTGGGGGGTCTATAAATCTTAGAAATGTCAATAGATTATGAAACAGAAGAAAATCAAACAATACCTCAGAACTAGGAAATCAATCCTTGAACATCATCATACTTCACCAAGCACAATCTAACCCAAAACCACTTGATATTTTTCTTTAAGAAGATGATAACCTACTATAGTTCTATTCACTATTTACAATTCATTTAAAGTGATGATATATGGGATAAACACTCTCAATATTGAAGTTCTATAAAATAAAATAAGATACCGCCAATATCCCAAAGGAGAAAACAATCATCCCTAAATTTCCATAATCATCTGTGAATCGATCTCATATCCCCAAAGGTAGAATTACCCAAAGAACAACCAAAATATTACAAGAAAATGATAACCAAAACTACTACATCCCATTTCACACAAAATGTAAATGGTACCATAAATAAATTAAAGATTCCATAAGAAACGACCAGGGCCCTAACCTTGGTTCACAAAACAATGTTAAAGGGGTGATCTAGGAACTCATACATATAACACCATATCATAGTTAACCCAATAATATCAGATCAAACATCTGCTAGTGCACAGTCTCAAATGGTTCCACCTCTATCCTAGACACATGAAACACACCCCAGGGCCTTCCCAAATCTAACCAATAAAAATATACCCAATGCAAGCATCTCATATCCTCGAGAGTCTAAATCAAACTCTGATTCATGATTATGGACCCAATAAATAAAACCTCACAATAACAGAACCATAAAGTTAGAAAGAAACGAATCTAAAAGAGACTACCTAAATATCATCAATCCATTTCATCTCAACAATAATCGATCCTAAAATAAATCCTCACCTACAACTATCATAAAAAATCCAACCCACTAGATAACCCAAATTACTAGATTTATAAAAATGACATAATAGCTTCATTTAATAAAAAGGACATTGGTAACCATAGTAGAATGTATAATTCCTAATAATCCATTTAGTATATTATTTCATGGCATTAACACTCCATTCAATGTCTGTGATGTTTCAACAACTAGATGAGTTACACTTAACTGACAAGACAATTTAAACTGTGACTCATCCTTGTAAACTATCTTCCTGCCTTCACTCAAGAACTTTTGAAGAGTCACATTAAAGAAACATGAATCATTTGTGTAACCCAATCATATTTCACAAACAAAATAAAATCATATCACTTCACCAAGGGAAAAATACAAATGCACAATCCAATATTGTAAAAAATACAGCAAAACATCTTTAATGATATTCACATTCCATTAAGCCACTACATTTTCATAAGGGGTTTCCATCTACATTTTCCAAAGAACATACTTTTTAGAAACAACTCAACCCCCATTTCAAATTTTTTACATTAATTTTTAAACTCGGAAGGATTTTATATTTTAATTTTAAAAAATTAAAAATTAATCCAAACTCATTTTAAAAAATCACGCTTGTATTCTAAAATGTTCAACTTTTTTAAAAAACACCACATGAACATATAAAATTTAAGTTTTATCTCAAATAAACATCATAAATTTAATTACAAAAAAAAAATCTCTCTTGATGCTTTGTTTCCTTTCAATACATTTAAATCAATATAACTCCCTTTTAAAAAACATTTCACAAATATAATAATAAAATAAACCATGTAAAATACATTTCAATATAATTAAAAAACTCTATTAAATAAATAAAAGAACCTGATTTTAAAAATGAAAACACTTCATAATGTCCCATATTTAATTTAAATAATTTCCAAAATCATAATAAAATATGAGGATTGATAAATTTCAAAAAAATAGCATGAGATCTAATATTTATTTCATTATATCATAATACTTGTTTCATAAAACTTCCACCAAAACAATCATTTACTCACAAAAAATAATTTTCCACAACACAAATATAAATTTTTAAAACACATATCCCAGACACACGGAAAAACACATCATTTAAAAAATACCCTTATATTTTCAATTAACCAGAAAAACTCCCTTAGTTAACCTCTTGTAAATGGTAAACAACATTGGAAGAAATTTAGTATCCCAGGGAGCCAAATAAAAATATCTGGGGGGTGTTGAACTGTGAATAGTTTGGTTTCATGGGTTAGTGAACCGTGCATCAACCATGAAATAGAATCTGTAATGATTGAAAAAAATATTTGCATTGGATCCATATGGTTTTATAGACCATGAGAGCTAACTATTTATTTCTTGTTCTTCATCCATTTTCACACCAAACGATTAAGGATACCCCCATAAATAACGAGTATAATCACTATGGAACAAAATACCTTTATCTTATATAAAAAATTATCTAGAATAATAAAAAAGTCATATTCAATATTTAAACCCTAACATTCCATGGAAAATTGAGGTTTTGAATGATTAAGAGTTCTCATGACTCTCCATATACCTACCTCTTGAGAACTAATGATCTTATCTACATACTACCTAACATTCCAAATAACAGGAGGGTTTTTCAAGAGCCAAGATATTTGAAAACCCTAGATGTTGATAGCATTTGTAATGAATTATCATGGGCTGACCAGACACATCACCCATCTCGGTCCTCAACTGATCCCAATGGGCATCCCTAATCCCCAAAGGCTGGAAAATAGTTCTCATGTATCAAGAATATGCACATGGGAATTATTTCAACCTCATATAAATCACAGTGCATCGTGTAGATGGTAGGCCGTACATATGCACGAGCAACGATATCATTCACTTAATCGTTAAATGAAATAGAATTGGATGGTATAATGATTTTACAGATTAATTACCTTGTCATATTCATTATTTACACCCTTTTTACAAATAATTAGACCAATCCAAATTTTTTATCGTTGAATAACAAATTACACAATGGCATGGAGATGGTAAGCCATATGTACGCACACATGGTGATATTATTATTTGTATGATGGTTAAAAAGAGGTATATGGTTATCCCATAACTATAATAACATCTCAGTATATAGAAGATATTGTATTGGTTACTTTATTATGGAAATGACATATGAGGAGGAAGTAGAAGAAGAAAATAATTTTAAATGAGGTGATCAAACTTATACATATTTTCGAGTATCTCATTTTGATTTTCACAAAAGGACTTTGTAGGATAGATATTTTCCAATAGTTTGGCATATAGAAGGATGGGATAAATATTCGGAGTTTATATTAGCATAATTTTAATGATAAATTTGGCTTGAGAGGTTTCAGTATGTTGGTATATGTGGTGACCTTTTATAAAAGGGAGGAGGGACACTTTAAGAAAGTCTTCAAATATTATTTTATTATAAATTGATTTTAGAATTATATTAGTTCCAAAGTGATATATTTTAAGGATAATAAGGGTATGGGTGGAAATATACTCAACCCATAGGTTTTATAATAGTTTAGATCATAAAATTAAGTATATCATTTTGCTTTAATCCTTATTTAAAAATATTAACTCTAACCATGTCTTCTTGTATTTTCATAATATATTGTTACTATAGTTACTATAATCTGAAAAATGAACCACAAGTGGATAATTAATTACATTTGTAACATTATATAAGTCTAATATCCGAATCATGTATTTTAATGACTAATATATATTTTAATAAAATAGTATTTGTTTAAAAAACTAATTTATGTCAATTTTGACACTATTTAGTAATTGATTTTTTTTAAGTCATGAAAACTTGATTCCTTCAAACCAAAAGCATTAACTTGAAGATAATATGTCATAATAATCCATAGAAATCTTTTATGACATCAAAATGTCAAAATTATATTTATTTTAATATTTATAATATTATTTATTTTAATCTTTCATTAACATGGTAATCACGACATCATCATTGTGTCATAAGTAAATTTATTTATATAATGTATAAAAATTATAAATAAAATACCATGATCTAGTAAATATGTTTACCATTCTAATGAATATTTATTATCATAGAGATCAGTTATATAAATCTATATTAATTTTTTAGGTAAAAGATACATGTTTATGTTAAATTTCTCTTTTCTTTAAATTAAATATTATAAAATGTCATTTTCACACTCAAGTGGCTCTCAAGTGCGAAAAGTTCTTCCTAAGGATGATATTGGTCAAATATGTCTCATCCAATATAATTATGTCACGTATTAGGGTTGTTTTATATTATTGTAATTTTATTTTTTATCACATAGTTACCTAATTTACCCTCTAATCATGGTAAATAAAAATAATTACTTAAGTTACTATTCATAATATCCTTAAATAAAAGGTAATTATTTGCACAATTAGGACCTTATGATTTAAAATATATATTCCATTTCTCCAAATTCAATACAAAGATACTGTAGTAACTAATTTTTAATTAAATCGTGTTGTCAAAACCAGGAAATGTGTTCTTAAAAAGAAAGAACTATCAATATATTGACATGTGTTTATGTCCAATTTCAATGTGAAATAATTTATAATGAACAAAAATGTATTACATGATAAAGACATAATCCGATTACAATTTAAAACCAATTAAAATGAAAGTTTAACTATATAAATAAATTAGATGAAAAAATTGTTTTGAATTAAAATGAAGTATTTCTCACTATTAATTAAAAATGAATTCAATCATAATATTAACAAAAATAAAGCAAATTAAATTTTGATGTATCACATATAAAGAAGTTGATTGTGTCATAAAAACATATAAAATTGAAAAAACTAGATTTAAATAGGGTTCTCCATCAAAAGTTGGTAAAACGTCCCTTAAAAAATATTAGATTATTTTTTTGCTTAAAATTAGATTCATTTTCATTTTAATCCTCCAAAATTTAATGGATAATGTAAAATCATTTAACAAACATGTATAATCATATTGTAGATAGTTATGTTCATTCCTACTGATACAATGACTAGGCATTAAATACTATTTAAAATAATAATAATATTATCATATTATTTTTAGGTATTACTCAATGTTTTGGGCAATGTAAGATTTCAAAAAACTCATTGTTGTGTATTGAGTACGCTATCGGAAAAAGTGTCTCATTTAACGTAAAATTAATATCATATTCATAAATATTAATAGATATGAAAAAGTATTATTCTATAAATAAATTGGATGTTACATGCATGCCACTATTACTAAGGATAATTAGCTTGACCTTTTGTCACTCTTTAAGAAAAAAGAATTGGTTTGAGAAATTTAAGCAAACCCGAAACTAGTGATAATAAAGGAATTGTTGAAAGGAACATGGTGGACTATAGATCATATGTTTTTATAACTTCTCTGATGACACAAGGATGCCAAAGCTAATACAAGGACATGGGAATGGGGAATGGTCACATATCCTTGCATGACCAAGCCTCTCACTGCATTTAAGAGTCACATTTCATCCATGCTTTTTATTTAGGCATGGTAATTGGATGGAATCAAGGAACCTATAAATATCTCAGCAACTGTTATATCCATTGGAGAGATTTCAAGAGGGGAATCTACTTTTGAAATCTAATCGGCACAGGGTGCAAGCTGTATGTCCATCCTCACATTGAGTACATTGAAGTGGCAATTATTCATGCATATATGCCATGAAAAATTCAATTCCAGAGATATGGATCATAGGTTTAATAACAATATCAACCCAATCTACATTATTCATATAAAATGAAATTTGGTAATGGTTTTAGTAGTAAATTTCTCTCCACCTATTCCAAAAGGCTATTAAACTTTCTACATCCTTCTCTACATTAAATATATACTTAAAATTTTAACAGCTTTCATAATCAGAAAGTTCATAATTTTAGAAAACTAGAAACCCTGAGGTCCACTGATCGACGAATTAATCAATAACCATCATTACAATAGACCAATAAATATCAACATCATAAACTAGGATGTCCTAAAATATATTTGCAGGATAAGGTCATTGGTTTTTTAGAAGCTGTGAGACATCATGATATCAAAAACATTACGGTAAATAAAACATGGATGCCAAGAACACATAATTCCACAAATTTAAGTGAGTTGAATTAAAGAATGAAACTGGGTTATGTTAAAGCCAAAGAAACGAAACTGGTATACTGGAAGGATCCTAGTCTCCAAATAGAAGGAGCAATCAAACGTGTCATGATCAGTAATGAAGATGAGAATGGAACCCCTTATACTTCCTGTCGGAATAGCACGAGAAGCCTCAATGGAAAATCTCGAGGCTCTGTGGCCACTGAGAGTTCCAGGTAGAATCCTCTAGTCGCTCGTTTGCAAGTTGTCCCTCACCCACATCCTATTCATCTGCAACCACCTGACCCGCTTCTTGCTCCCCGATTTCATGCCCTTCTCCTTCAGGACTGTAATCAACGATTTGAGGCCTATTCGATTTTCATGGTCCACCATCATCAGAAGTAGAAAATCTAACCATCTGTTTTGGATATGGTAGAACCATCATCAATTGTTCTCCTCTTCATCTCATTCGTACCGCAGATCCGCAAACCTGGAACGGAGATTGATGTTTATGTTATTAATCTTATAAATGCAATTTCAAAATCAAACACATCCCCATAAGACTATTTAACAAAATTTATTTTTCTTTGTAATTATGCTAAAAATAATTGAAATATAATCACATTACAGTTAAAAATGTAACATCCCTAATCCTTCTCACCCAAACCATGATTGAACTGGGTCAGTCAGATGAGCTCACACATTCCTCCTCATACATTACCAGAGACTGTAATATTCCATGGGCTAGTATTCTTAGGACCGATGCTAAAAACACTCTCTTTACATATTGGATTTGATGCCAACTAAGGTGATCCAAGCTAAGCATATCTTTATTTTATATCATATTCATATGTAAAACATTACATCTCACAATCCCAGTAATTGAGAGTTTAGTGTATCACGATTAACTACAAAACAACTTAGTTTACAATACTTATGAACATTTCTTCATAATCGAACCACATTAGACCCCTTTATAGACTTCTCAAAATTTATACACATCTTCATAACCTATTGAATTCACTAATGTTTCGATCCGTTTTCCCCCACCCCTTTTCGAGGAGATGGAGGACCAACACGCCTGACTATCGATTTCATGGGTGGCTGAGCCCCGTTCAATCACCAAAGTCGGGTACACCAGTCTTCATTTCGAAACGCACAACGGTTCCATCTCCAACGATACGTGGAACTGGTTTCTAAAGGTAGGCGTCCGCTAGGTGGTTTGGCTAGCGATGCTTATGAACTCACATTGGTCAAGTGGATGGGAAGTTGAGCTCATCGCACCCTTTTTGGTGGAATTATTGCCTGTTCCGGGACTCTCTTATAGATTGAAGACACATTCATATGTTCGCGAATCTTTGGTTTATACCCAAACATAGTATCCATGTATTTAACCCTGTTGGGAAATGGTCAACTGGATGCAAGGGTTCGGAATCATTTAGGCTCGAGGTTTACCATCCCTCGTTGGATTAATAACCCCGGTGAGTATGGCCTCATTGAAGCAGCACGAAGAATGTTGCAGTGAACCGATGTGAAGATAGTCGGATCGACCGATTGTTGGGCTTGAACCTCAGGGAGGCTTCCTACGTACCCTGCATAGGAGATAGGGATCAAAGTCCACGTAGTTTGGGTATACAGTTTAACATCATGCTGGACAAGGGCAGACAGTTTATCGTCATTCTGGATGAGGGTGGAACTCGACATGAAGAAACGACCGAGTGGTGGGATTGAACCTCTTGGAGGCTTCCTACGTACCACACCTTTACATGGATCAAATTACCCGTAGTTATCTTAGGTGTCGTGGAACCGGCGTGAAGATGGACAGGGTGGTCCGATGGGTGATGGGATTGATCCTCATGAAGGCTTCCTACGTACCCTGCCTAGGATATAGGGATCAAAGTCCTCATAGTTCGCTCAGTGGGGCTTACACTCCGAGGAGGCCCAGAGTGATTGATTGGGGCTTACACTCTGAGGAGGCCGAGAGTGATGGATTGGGGCTTACACTCTAAGGAGGCCCAGAGTGATGGATTGGGGCTTACACTATGGGGAGGCCCATAAGAGGATGTCATGGTCGATGCTTACTCTAATCCCACGTGAGTCATGCTCGGTGTGAGAAACAAGAGGCAGCAGGGACCAGCCGATCACGTCTCGAAAGGTGCATCCGTGAGGAATGGAGAGGGGCTTACCCGTGGAGCAGCCCATAAGGTTGGGGCTTACTCCGAGATGGATGTCTGGGTGCAAAAAAGTGTAGCGGAGAGGGAAAGGGGTGCTCCTGTGCTCGTCTCCTCTCTTGCAGTGCATGAGGACTTCCATCTGATGGGTATTTTAATACCCCTGAGGAGCCCTTAACAAGTGGATGGGTAGAAAGGGGGTTCTCGAGCTCAGACTCCACATTACCATGAGAATGTGAACCCATGAATGCTTTGGGAATCTACTCAAGGATCGGGGCAACCCCTTAACCTCTACTTGTCGTGGGTATGTGAACTCAAAGTGGTGCGCTGATGCGCCTAAAGGTTACACCACACGGGTCTAGCGACTCTGGTGGAGGCCTCGGCTCGGGGCCGATGAGTAGGCCAATGAAGGACTCACGAAGGTCTGGGATAGATCAGAAGGATTTTATCTGGCCCGAGGAATGGGAACGCTGAAGGATTTGGCGAGCCACCGAGGGGTACAGGTGGTGGCGCCCTTCCCATGGGGAAATTCCACGCGGTTGGAGGAGCTGTCCATGAACCAGGGTGGTCTGTGGGCTGATTGGCGTCCCACGAACCATGGTGGTTCGCGGAGTAGCGGGCATCCCGTGAACCAGGGTTGTTCACGGCTTTAGGTTCAATCTGCGAACCAGGGTGGTTCGTCGAGGGTTCCAGGTGGGCAGTGGCGGCCAAGGGCAACGCCGGTCGGGGCTTCGCCTGCGTAGGAGTGTGCTACGCGGTGGGACAAATGAGAAAAGAGGCATAAACTCCCTGGTCTGCGGGGAATTCATCCACGGAGGGGGTATGGTTCGCGAATTTCCTTGTTTTTTTGTTATTTTAGTTTCGCGGTTCACCAAGATATTATGCTTTTCCAATTCCTTATCAATCCGTATACCTGCTGTGGTTCGCGAGTGGGAATTTCGCTGTTTGCGAAATCCTAAGCCTTCCTTCGACCGATCTCCTTCCGAATCTCCAATCTTGTGAATCCGATCTTCGAATACTTTTCCCTTCCCCCTCAGTCTCCTTTTATAGAGTGGGGGAAAGAGATGCATCTGTGGTCACGCGACACCTTTTGCGGAGGCCCATGACTGAAAACCCGGTTTGTGGCTGACTTGGTCAATCCATGCCTCACGGTGGGAACCGAGCACATCTCCTCCACGAACCGAACTTGGGGAGTGCTTCGTGGTTGTGGAGGGTTCTGCCTCTATTTTGCAAACGACAAAGGCAGTTCAGATCAGCTGACGCGATCCGCGGCTGGGGTGGTCCGTGAATGGTGAACCGGACTGGCTCCTGCCCTGCTTCGTGCACGCGGAGGACTTCCGCCTCCATTCCACGAACGACGCTGGTACAGACCGGATCAGTCGACGCAGTCTGCGGCTGGGGACAGTTCACGATAGTGGATCAGTTCAGTGCCAGTCCTGCCTCGCGCCTGTGGAGAATCACCACCTCTATTTCGTGAATGACAATGGTCCACGAAGGGAGTGCTCCGCCGAACCGGTCACGCATCATCATCTTTGGACCGGTCTGTGGACCGGTCCAATTCGTCCATGCCTTTGAAATCTTTTCCCCAATTTCATTGGGGAGGTGGGTAACATCTCCTTTGCGGATTTTTCAGGACCCTAAAAATGCCCCCCATCGGAATGGGGTCCGATCTGAACAAATAGGAGGTCATTCTGATGCAGAGTAGTCCTGGAACTTGGATGGTTTGCGATAGAGAGGTGGACCCGGTGGGAGACCACACCTATAAATACTGACGGCCCTTAATTTTTCTTCTATCAAATTCTCCGCGAAACTAGAGCCCTCGTGCTTTCCCTCCTCCGCGCACTTGTTCCTTCACGGAACACTTCATCTGTGTACCGGCTGTGACTTCCGTGAACCATTTCTCGTTCACGACGTTCTTCTTCCGCGGACCAACGTCCCAGCCGCGACCTAAATTTTCAATTAATTAAAAAGTAAGTCATGACGGGACGCGTTGTAAATCGCATTTCGGTTTTGATGCTCCTTGGTCTCAGTGCTCTGAGGTGGTTTTGATGCTCCACGGTTTCAATGCTCCGCGGACTAAAAAATTCCGGACATAAGTCCTCCGAACATAACCATTTAATCCGGGATTGAAATTCTGCGAAGCAACCTGGTTCGTGGTTTTTCATCCAACGCTCCACCATCCAGGGTATCACGATGGCATTCTTCATAAGGCTGGTTTGTGGGATACTATCATTGCGAACCATTCTATGAGGCCACCTTGCGTACTTTTCTATGAAGGCTCCTCAGCTGATTCCTAACCATTTTCTGGTTTTTTTCATGTATGGAGAAGATATGGTTCCCCCACGCCCTGCACCTAGGCCTGCCGTGGATCTCCTCTCAACTAGCTCAGAGAGATGTTTAGCTATGATTTGCAGAGCGGAGAGCAGCAAAGAGGACCCTAGTCGGTCCATTATTCCTGACGATGGTGTCTTGAAGGACCTGCTCTCTCTTGAGCTCCTGAGTTATCCATTATCAAATCGACTCCTTCTCTATGGTTTCGGTCTTCAGGATCACGTCCCTATCCCCCCAACATTCTCAGGTCTCCCTTCTCCTTTCTTGGAAGCATCATCAAAATGCATTCAGGCGAACCTTACCCAATCAGGGGAGATAGTCTCTAATTCTGGTCCGAAAGACACATTAATTTTGAGGGGCTCTGTCTGGACCCAAAGCGATCAGTGCACTCAAGACATTTCCCAAAAATCCATCCTTAAGGACTACCCCTCTGTTATCAGCCTTTCTCAAAGGGATCTTGACACAGGGTGGATTCCTAGGTGGGATCTTCGTTCTAGGAGGCTCTTCTCAAATGATTGGGCCTGGGCTTTCTGGGTCCATCATCATTGTCGGGAGTCTCCCGAATCACTGGAATCAGTCAATCTATACTCCGTAGAGTGGGCTTTCCAATTAGCTGTTTACCCACCATCTCTGATCCTACCCGACCTTCTCAGCCACTGGTGTTCAAGTACAAATACTTTCCACCTTGCCCATGGTGAATTCAAAATTAGTCTGTGGGACATCTACCAGATAGGAGGACTTCCGATTACTAGCGCGATGTATGGCGAATTTTTTCCCACCCCTGATGCATGGGACGATGTCGAACAAGTGGCTTTGTTAGCAAGGGATCTGCTGGTCATGGCGGAGCGGTCACTGGGTCTGGCCTTGCGTGCCCACTCTCTTATTCCCTATAGCACTTGGATAGGGTTATTTCTGAACACCACTGGTCATGTGCCAAAGATTAAGAGCCCCAGGACTCATCCTTCTCAACAGTCACGAACCGTCCCAGGTTCCTACTGGGCGGTTTTGGAGGCAGGCAACTACCTTTCATGGGGTTACGAGGTGCACCCTGGTGTGTCGCCTATGCTCAGGTTGGCCGGTCTGTTTGCTATGTTTGGGAGCGGATGGTTATTCCCTTATCGGGATATTAACCCAGGTGTCCGGGCCTGCACTTTGATGATGACGGCTAAGTTAGCAGAGGGTCGCCTGGTGAATTTAGTTGTGCCCACTTTGGGCCGTATCTATGAGCTACTGGGTCACATGCAGCAGGGCGGGTCACTCTATCATCTGAGTGGGCCCTTTCAATTTTTGTACTTATGGGTGGCAGATCATTTTCGTTGCTATGAGTATTGTCACAACACATCCATCCCGCTTCCTACCTTTTGATCTACCCTGCTGGATATAGCTGGAGTTCACTTGAAGTCACTCATCTCTAGTGAATTCCTCGAGCTTCTGAATGAATTCTCCCATTTCATCTTCACTCCCCACCCTACCCCTTCTAGTTTCGTAGTTGACAACTGCCGGGGAAGCCTGGAGGAGCGTTCTTACATGATATTTTTGCGGGGCAGATTTCTCTCTGCGCGGATCAACAGGGTTTCCTTATGCAAGCTTTTTGTCCTTTATTGTTTTTATCATCAATTTGGGTGCATGAAAGTACAAGTTTCCCTTCCCCCTCCTCAGGCTCAAGGACTGCACCCGGATATACTTCGTCAATGGTGGATGATGTTGACATGGGAGGGATCTGACTCAAGCATTCCCCTACCTGATACAGGGGCGGCTGGTTCCCTTTCTTTGGAGTATGCAAAAACATCGATAAAATACTATCCTAATGGGATCCTAGGGAAGGATGTCTGGAAGGTTCCCAAATCAGGAGGTATTGTGTCTGATGCATCCACTACACCTTCCTCATCAGCTTTAAGAGAGGATCAACCAATGGGTCGTTGATCAAAGCGACTCAGAGGAATTTCCTCTCCCAGCCTTGCTGTGGCCGTAGTTCAGACAGATTCATCCCTCTTGGACGTGGATGAGGACGACCCTGTGGTTTCAGGTCCCAGCGAGACCATCTCGGATGTTCTGCCAGTTGACACCGGTCATAGCAACATGGTCTACAAGCCTGATCCGGGGTTAGAGGCTCCATATTTTCCAGCTTCGAAACCAACTTCTAGCGAGCACATGTCTGCACGGGCCGCCATGCCAGACTTCGTTCTCATTCCGTCTAGCGAGGATACCAAAGATCCTCGTACCATGGCAGACCATTAGGTATTGTGCAGGTGGTAATGGCCCTGAATATGTGAAATCATCACTGAAACCCCTCTGGCCGAAATAGCAGCTAAAACCGAAGCTCTTCGTCAGCTCTTCCTGGGTTTGGGGTCAGGTGGATTTGACTATTGGTAGTTCCACTCTCTTTCTTTCCAAGTAGTCATGGCTCATGAGGAAGTTGTCACTAATGAATGCAAGCTTTCTCACTTCAATTCCGCTCATTGTGGGGCCCGAACCATAGAGGAAACCATGACAAAGCTCCATCAACTGATAGCATAGGAGGTGATCTCTCGAGATCAGGCGGCCATCCTATCCTCCGAGTTTCATGAATGTGAATAACGGGATGTGATGCGGAGGGATCAGTTATTGGCTATGACTGGTCATCTTAAATCTACCAGAAAAGGGATCAATGATCTCCAAACAGCAATGGAGCGTACTCGTTCAGTGGCCGAGATTGAGAACAGGGAGAAGACAGTGTTGGAGAAATCTTGCTACATCCTTCGCCGCTCTGTTACTGATCTGGTAGAGAGAGAGAGTCATGCTCTGTTATGACTATCAGAGCCATTCTTGTACCTTCTCCACCCTTTCTTTTGTGAGGGAGAGACCCCAGCCTGTGGACATCCTCCCCCCTTATTTTTAATGGTATGAAATCTACGTCAATCCTTCATTGCCAAATTTTTTTGATTGTTATTTCTTGAACAATGACCCACTGAATTAGAATTGATCATAATTCAGGAAAATAATAAAATATGAAGCCAGAATCTGACTTTTGCCTAGACCCTGGGATCTGGTGAGCATAGTTCGACTATTGCTGGGGTTTTATAGAAAAACCGGAAAACTTTTTTCTTTTTCTTTAAATGCCCTAATTTTTCCTGGGCTCATTTGGTATGGACCCAGCAGGTATAACCCGACTTTTTCTTAGGTCGCCCTTTTCGGGTTTTCGGCCTAATAGGCTTTGTTCCTCTTTTGTTGAGCGGTTTATAGTCTCACTGTCAAGACTATCATTACTGATGTTTTAGGTCCAACATCATTGACCAAATATGGTGGGATGAGGGTCCCAATGAGGTTTGATTGATTAAATGATGTCTCAACACATTTCAGATGCAAGTCTGGGGGAATTTATTTAACCTCGAGCAACATGTAGGGAATGTCTCAAGATATGGGAGCCACATTGGCATACAGAGGTCAGAAGAGAATCGCCTAAGGAAATCATTCCTTTGATAGACTATCCAAGGTCTATCAATATGCTAAGCCACTGAGGGAATGGTATGCATAGTCGTACAAAGGTGTCCTTATGTCAATGATTGTCTATTTATGATAGCCTAGGGTCGTCAAGGAAGTCCGGCTTATGGAAACCACCATGGGTGGCCTAGAAAATGAATGTGACATATGAAAGGGTTTTGAGAACCTCCGTACTGATCAAGTGTGCGGTTGGTAAACCACTTTCCTACGCATTTTAGTTAGTGTAAGGGACGGTTGAATCTTGGCGCAGTTTAAGGTCATGCGGCTAGGATATTTTTTAAATGGAACGACTTCTCCTGGTTCTCAGTAATCTCATCAATGATGTTTTGCTGCATTCAGGCAGGATTATGAAAGTGGTTGGTAAACTGTAGCTCAAAGGTTTTCGGAATCCTGGGATAGACATGGGGGCTCAGAGGCCAAGAGGCATACAGAGATAAGTATTTCCGAAGGAAATCTTGACTTTGGAAGACAGGCCATGGGATATCAATATGCAGAGCCACTGAGGGAATGGTGTGGATAATCATGCAAAGGTGTCCTTAGGTCAATTATTGTATCCCTCCAATAGCCAAGAAACTTTGGGGAAGTTGGGATTTGGGACCACCAGGGGTGGCTTATGAGGGATCGGCTTCTTTCTGAGTACAGAGTATGGATTATGAGAGGGTTCTTGAATACGGGGGAAATATCTTGACTAAACTTCCCGTGAACGGGTGAAGTAATTCCTTCTCACGCTGGTGTGAGATGGTGGTTCGTGTAGGTCTGACCCGTGCACTTAAGGATAGAGGAAAGCCTCTGTTTCTCACTGAACCCATGACGAGTTTGACCGTGTAGTTTATTGTCATGTTGTTGGGACATATTCCGTGTAGTTTAGCATCATGCGGTAAGGACGGCGAGAATTTTTAAAGGATGCTATGCAGTTTAACGTCATGCGACAAGGACGTATTCCGTGTAGTTTAACGTCATGCAGTAAATATAGGGGAATTTTTAATGGTTGTTGTGCAGTTTAACATCATGCAGCGAGGACAGGGGGCATTTTTTCAAAGGATTATCTTCATCAGAATGTAACTGGCCTTGAATACCGAAACATGCCCCAGATGTGGAAGGGGGGTTGATTGGTGTAAATCATGGTTCTGGGGCTTCATGGATCAGGAGAGATGATATGGGGGCTCTAAGGCCAGTAAGCGTATGGAACTAGCAAGAGTATCACCTGTGTAAATATTTCATTCAGTAGACGGGCCAAGGGATATCAATATGCAGAGCCTCTGAGGGCATGGTATGCATAGTCATGCAAAGGTGTCCACGGGTTGATAACATTCCACTTCCGATGGTCATGAATGGTTATGAGGATCCGAAATTATTTGGACCATGAAGTTTGTCATTTGGAAGGAAAATGTCTGGACATATCGGGGATGTCCGTCCCTGGTTTCTTATTGAGTTTCAAAGAGCCCCCCTGTGCTGATTTTTTTTGTGTGTGGGGGTGTGCCTTCATTCTATGCAGTTTAATGTCATGCGGTAAGGATGAAGTACTCCTAGTTTAATGGTCATAGAGCTTGGACCATTGGGTGACTATTTCTGCAGTCACTCGAAGGATAAATGGGTCAACATGCTCTGATATACTTGGAACAAGGTGGGGGATGAAGGTCATAAACAACAACATTGAGTTTTCCCGAATCAGGAGGTGTGGTGTGGAGGCTCTGAGGCTGGTAAGCGTACGAAGCTAGGAAGAGTGTCGCCTGAAGAAATATTGCCTTTGGTAGATGGGCCAGGGGATATAAATATGCAAATCTGATGAGGGAATGGTAAGCATAGTCATGCAAAGGTGTCCTAGGGTCGAGGAATTTCCACTTCTGATGGTCGTGAGTGGTTATGAGGATCCGTGATTGCTCACAGTGCGGATTTCAGAACGTGGGGATAATGGAGTCTGAGCATATAAGAAACATCTTCACTTCAATTTTCCGTTGAGCCAAAATAGCATAGTACTGGCTTGATGTTCGTTGATGCAGGTCGCTATGTGATCCACTGGAGGATATATAGGCTAATCAGGTAGGGATAACTAGGCAACACTTGGATGTGAAGGTGGGGAGAACTTGTATACCACTCCTCCATAAATATTGGATCGGGAGACATGATACGGGGGATCTAAGTCCGGTAGACATATAGAGCTAGGAAGAGTGTCGCCCGAGGAGGTCTTGCCTTTGGTAGACGGGCTAGGGGCTATCAGTATGCAGAGCCGCTGGGGGCATGGTATGCATAGTCATGCAAAGGTGTCCCCGAGTCGATGAATTTCCACTTCCGATGGCCATGAATGGTAATGAAGATCCATAATTATCCGGGTTGTGGAGTCTGATATCGGGAGAGGATTCATCCGAATGCAAAAGAAGTACCTCCATCTTGTTTTTCCATGTATTTTGGTGGGTCGTGATGAAGTCCGCGCAGTTTAACGTCATGCGGTGAGGAAGAAGTCCCTGCAGTTTAACGTCATGCGGTGAGGACGAAGTCGCTGCAGTTTAAAGTCATGCGGTGAGGAAGACGTCCCTGGAGTTTTACATCATGCGGTAAGGATGTCTTATACACATCGTGAAAGTCTGGTTTGTACACGGGGGAAGGGGAATTTTTAGCTTCTCATCCGTGCAGTTTAACGTCATGTGGTATGGACTAGGAGTACACATACCCATGACTCCCGTGCAAGTCTGGTCCATACACGGGGGAAAGGGCATTATTGTTTTCTTATCATCTGTGTAGTTTAACGTCATGTGGTGAGGATGAGAAATACACCCTGTGCATGTCTAGTCCATACATGGGGGAAAGGGGAATATAATTTTTCAAGAAGTGGCTGGGCCGGGATAGAGGATACTGGCGTCGCTACGTATCCTGTGAGGGCGGGAATCAAGCCATATTTAGTTCTTTGAAGGAAAAACACCACGTGTCAGGCTAGTCCATACACGGGAATGGGGAATTACTAAACTTTTATTCAGGGGTGACTGGTCCAGGACGAGGAACCCTAGTGTCGCTACGTATCCTGCGAGGGCAGGAATCAAGTCATACGTAGTTCTCTGAAAGAAGTACACCCCGTGTAGGGGTGGTACTCTCACGGGGAGAAAAGGGGACATTTTTATCTTTCATTTTCCTCCATTTGGGAGTGGCTGGGCCAGGATGGGGAATCTTGGCATCTTTACGTATCCTGTGATGTCAATAATCAAGCCGTACGTAGTTCTGTGAAAGGAAAACACCTCGTACCGGGCTAGTCTATACACGGAGGGAAATGAGAACTTTTAACATCTTAAGGGGGGTGGATGGGCCAGGACGAGGAGCGCTGGCGTCGCTACGCATCCTGTGAGGGCAGTAATCAAGCCACACGTAGTTCTCTGAAGTCCGTGTCGTTTAACGTCATGCGGTAAGGACGAGATACCCTTAGTTTAAGGTCATATAGTTTAGACCGTTTGGTGCTTGGTAGTTTGACATCATGCATCTTGGATGAAGAATACGCCCCGTGCAGGCCTGGTCCACACACGAAGGGGGGGAGGCATTATTATCTCTTATTATCCGTGCAGTTTAAGGTCATGCAGCAAGGACATAGTCCGTGCAGTTTAACGTCATGTGGCAAGGACGTAGTTCATGCAGTTTAAATTCATGCGGTAAGGACAGCTACCGTTCAGTTTAACGTTATGCGACAAGGACTCCTACCGTGCAGTTTAACGTCATGAGGCAATGATGTCATCTTCTTGATCTCTATGAAAAATAATTCTCCAAGAATATCACATTGGTAGGAGTCGTGGTGAATTGCACGTCCATGGAGATCAGGGTATATTATCCATTAGAGTAGACCTTGTGTACCACATACGGTCCCTCCCTCTTGGGCTCCAACTTTGGAGGCTTCTTCCTAGGTATCATTGGGGTTCGAAAGACCAACACTAATTCTCCCTTCAAAAAGGACCGAAGATGAACCTTTTTGTTGAAGGCTCGTGCGATTCGGTTCTAGTAAACCTCCAGATGGTAAAACGTATGCAACTGCTTCTCATCTAGCTATTCCAATTCCCTTAACCTCTTTTTCGACTGCTCATCATGGATAACTAATCACAAATGGAAACGCGGAGCGAGGGTAATTGGAGCTCAATTGGAAGAATCCCCTATGTTCCTTAGACCAATGAGTACGGAGTGGCTTGAGTAGCGGTGCAGGTTGTGGTTCGATAAGCCCACAATGCATAGATGAGTTTTTTCAGCCACGAATTTTTGTCTTTGCCTACCATTTTTTGGAGAATGTTGGACAGGGTCTTGATGAAAGCCTCTATTTTTATTTTGGCCACCACATGGTAGCGGGATGAGTGATTGGGCTTGATACCATATTTTTGGTATAGTCTCTCCAATTTGGCAGAGCAGAAGTTGGTGTCGTTATCCATCAGTATGGTATGAGGGACACCAAATCTGGTGAAGATATTGGTCTTCACAAATCTGACTATGCTTCTTGCCCAGACTTCCTTAAGGGGCATGAATTCTGACCATTTGTAAATGAAGTTGGTCTCAATGAGCATATACTTCAACTGTCTGGCCGTGGTGGGAGGATATGGCCCCACGACGTCCATTCCCCTGATGAGAAATAGCCAGAAGTACTTTTGTTGATGGAGCAACTCTGGTGGTTGGTGTATGAAGTTGGCATGGGTTTGGCACGAGTGTAATTTTGCGATAAAATGCTCGCAGTCTCGTGCCACTGTGGGCCAGTAGTACCCAAGCCTCCGAACCTGATGGGAATGCTTGGTCCCTGGTTGATGTTCCCCACATACTCCAGCATGCACTTCATTCATTACGGTTGTGGTTTCTTCTCCATCAATGCATCTGATAAGTACCTCATCAAGGCCTCGTTTGTAGAGGACCTCTTGCTGACTCACGCCACCGTATAGGACAAAGTTGATTGCTCTTCTTTGTATTTGCTCTCGTTTAGCCCTGTCTGATGGAAGTTCTCCCCGTTGAAGGTAGTTCTCAATGGGGGTCATCCAGTCGGTAGCAGGAGCATATGGCTTGGGGATAGGACTGACTTCATGGATCTCTACCGTCTTATCTTGAACAAACAACAATACCATTCGATTGTGAGCAATACTGATGACTGTTTCATCTTGGTCTGGGTCAGCTAAGGTCGTGGCCGCGTTGGATAATGCATCAACCTGAGCATTCTGAGACCGGGGAACATATGTCAATGTAGGTTCTGTAGATAATTCCACCATTAACTCTCGGACGCGGTCAAATAGGGGAATCATCTCCTTCTTTTTGATAGCATAATCACCATTGACTTTCTTGATGACCAGCTCCAAGTCACCTTTTACCTTAAGGTGTTGTACTTGTGCCTGGAGTGCGAGATATAGGCCTGCAATGAGGGCTTGATATTCCACTTCATTGTTCGTACATTATTTAGACATGAGAAAGGAATATGGAAAGACTGCCTTCTCTGGGGACATGAGTATTATCCTCAAACCCACCTTGTTAAATTTAGGGTCTTCCATTCTCTTCCCGGTTGGGCTTTGGGAGACGCCGTCAAAGTACATTTCCCATGTTGGGAGATCCTCTCGAACCGTGAAGATGTCCTCATCAGGTAGCTCGATGTACGGTGCAGTGTTCCCTATTGAAGGATGTGATGCCAGAAAATCTGCCAATGCCTTTCCTTTGACGGCTTTCTGAGACACAAACTGGATGTCAAACAGTTGCAGGATGACCGCCCATCGTGATAGGTGCCCAGTCAGCATTGGGAAGCTGAGGATATACTTGAGCGGGTTACTCTGTGAGATCAAATGGACTTCATGATGCTTCAGAGAGTGTCGCAACATTTGGACTACGATGACCATGGCCAAGCAGCTCTTCTCAATGTTCGAGTATCGAGTCTCAGTGTCAATCATGGTTCTACTGAGGTATTAGAGACTGTTTTCACTACCAATGTCGTTCTTCTGTGCGAGAAAGGCCCCTAGTGACCGCTCTAGGGTCGTCACGTATAGGATGATCGGTATTCCCTCAACCGGTGGCATGAGCACCGGTTGGCTCAAGAGGTACCTCTTCAGGCTGTCAAACGCCTCTTGGCAGTCATATGTCCATTGGTATGCGACACCCTTCTTCATTAACTTGGTGAAGGGAAAACACTTGCCTGCTAGTTTGGCTATGAAACGCCTAATATAGGCCAAGTTCCCTTGTATTTCTATCAACTCAGTGAGGTTGTGGGGAGGTGGCAGGCTCAGGATAGCCTTTGTCTTTTCAGGTTCGACACCAATGTCGCGATGGCGTACAACGAAGCTAAGGAATTTCCCTAAGGTAACCTCGAAGGCACATTTCAGTGGGTTCATCTTCAGGCTATGCTTTTAAGTTTGTTGAAGACGGTCTCAAGGTCTGACAAGTGATCTGAGCGCGATTTGGATTTGACCACCATGTCATCCACGTAACATTCAACAAATTTCCCCAGGAAAGGATTAAAGATCCGATGCATGGCGTGGTGATATGTGGTGCCAGCATTCTTGAGACCAAAGGGCATGACCCTGTAACAAAATATTCCATGAGGGGCCCTGAAGGAGGTAGATTCTTCATCTTCTTGGGCCATCCTGATTTGGATATATCCAGAATAGCCTTCCATGAAAGATAGAGCCTCATACTGGCCGTTGTATCAATTAATAACTCAGTTACTGGGACTGAGAAATAATCTTTCAGACAATGCCGATTGAGATCCCTGAAATCAATGCATACACGGATTTGTCCGTTCTTTTTATTGATAGGGATGATATTGGCCTACCATATGGGGTATTGGACCTCCCGAATGAAGCCTGATTTAATGAGCTTATTGACTTCAGCCTCTATCTTGGCAGCATGTGAGGGGTGGGTCCTTCCGGTGGCCTGCTTATAACCTCGGTGGTCTTCTGGCAGACTAAGGTGGTGTGTTGCCACCTCAGGATCGAGTCACGGAATTTCTGTGTAATTCTAGGAAAATACATCCTGAAGTTGTCTCAAGAAGGAGGTATATACCTTGTGCTCTTCGGGGGACATGGCTGCACTAATGAGAGTGGGCATCAGGTATTCCTTGGTACCCAGGTTTATTTCCCTGAGCTCGTCCACAGTGCTGGAGATACCTTCATCAAATGCAAGAGGTGGATCCCTGATATCTTCCCCCTCTTCTCCTCCCAAATCCTCATCTTCTTGATCTGCCGAGGAGAGGGCTCTTGATGCGGGTTGTTGGGATTCCGGGGGCGAGGTGTCATGGGTGTCCTCACTCGAGTTTTCATCCCCAGATTGTGGGTCAGTGGACACTCCGACATTTTCACCTTCGGCAGTTATGGCTGGGGTCACGAGGATAGCTGAGTACGTGTCCTGGTCTGGACCCGTGCTCTCAATATGATTGAAGGGAAATACGTAGTCTCTACCAAGCTGCCTGAGGTGGTCGTCAGGAACCACTTCCAGACCATTTGGAGCAGGGATCAAGTCAACACCATCAGCCAATGGCTTTTCCCTTTTTTCTCATAGAACATGGCGTCAATGTAGTGAGACTCGGAGAGCACGAAAGGAACCTTGCCAGCATAAAACGTACCAATTTTCCCATTTACGCAGTACTTGATACAATGGTGGTAGGTTGAATGAAAAACCATGTGCTTGTGGAGCCACGACCTCCCCAGCAAGGCGTTAAATGTTGTGTTCTTCCGAACTACCAGGAACTCTGAGTAGGCCACTAGATCTCCAAAATGGGTCTTTAGCTTGATTTTCCCCATTGGATTCTGTTCATTCCTATCGTAACCTAACAAAGTTGTGGATGAGGGAATCAAATCATCCTCACTGTAGCCCAACTTATGGAGTGTCCGTAAAGGAAAGAGGTAAACTCCATAGCTGTTGTCGATAATGACTTTACGAATCTCAATACCATTCAGTGTGCTGGACACATATAATGGTCTGATGTGTCCTTGAATGATGGATTCTTCATCTTGATCGGTGAAGGAAATCACCGCATTTCAATCAAATGATCCAGTCTCCATCCGGTAAATCTCGGCAGCAACTACCTTGGCTTGAAACTCCTGGGTGCAGAGAAAGGCTTCAATGAGTGCCTCCCTGAGGTCTGCTGACAAACCCAGGGCCTCCAGGATATACATCTTGGGTGGTACTGATGCCAGCTGCTTTGAGGATGTCATACTTTTTCTCCAATGGCCGACACTTCTCTATTGACGAGAGAGTCTTAGTGGGTTCTTTGGGGGATGCTAGATAATTTGACGAGGAGGGACAGGCCACGGGGGCGGGTGCTGGTGGTGTTCCTGTATTTTGAGAAAATGGGCCGGACGGTCAGTTTGTGCACACTAGGAGGCCAGACACTTTCTCCTCCTCCGGTGGGTATCACAGAACAACTAAGCCAGAGTGGCTGCTCATGGAGTTGGAGGGGTGTACTTGCTCTCGCTGAGTCCGTTGAAGAGCTCTCCCACAGGTTTCCGTGATATTGACCGTTTGGGTTGAGGTCCAACCGTAGGGTTGGTTTCGGCCACTACTACACCTCCCCTAGTATCCTATGCCTCTGTGATTCCTCATATCAGATCCTCGTGTTGGGAACTCGGGTTAATAATCATACCCATCGTTAGGGAATGATTCCATAAGATGGATGACGTTAAAAGAACCAAAGATTGGCTCTTCATCCTCTAATAGGTCAACCTGGTCGGTTGTCCCTGATGGTGCTGTTTGGTGGGTCGGTGCCCGTGGCGACAAATTCAAGGGCATGTAATCTACGAGGGTCGGGACCAACTTTGGGCCCATTGCTGAATGCTCCTCCTGCGACTGTTTCTTCCTTCTTTGATTACATCTGGCTGACCGGATCGTAGAGGATTTTGAGGTCAATGATGTTGATTGTGCGGTGTCAGGGGCTATTGGTGATGACACAGGTTACCGTAGATGAGCTCGGAGTATTCCCTGGGCTTGGTTGATAGTCTTCCGAGTCATCCAGTCATCGAATTTCTACCCCTGCTTGCTGGTGACCTTCCTCCACCCCTCCTCTTGGTCGGAGTTGATGGTAGAGATACATGCCACATGCGCTGGGGGTGGTCCCAGCTCAACCTGTCCGGAGTCCACCATTCTCTGTAGGAGGTCTTTGAAAAAGATGCACTCTCAGATACTGTGCCCAGACATTCAATGGTAGGGGTAGTAATCTGGCCTATCATCGGGGCCGACTTCTTCAGGTTTTTTCATCTCCGAGAGGCGGAGCAAGTTACAATTCATGGCGGCAATGAAGTAGCCGCGGACTTGATCGTCTCAGAACAAGTATACATTTTGTCTTCGTTCCTCAAACTTGTTCCTCTTTGGTACTCTCTTATCATCCAGTTTAGGCAGAGGTGACCGCTGATATACAGGGGGCCCTTAGCGATTTGGTGGAGGCCTGAGTGGTGGAGCGGGCAAAGGGGCCGGATTGAGTGTGACAGCAGATGCCTCATCTCTAGGGGATCTTTTTACAGGAGCCTACAAGGCTATCCGGGACTTCAAATTAGTCCACTGTAGAGATTCCTTCATTCTCTGGGAAATGGATGAGAGATTCCGGATTCCAGTGGTGCACTCCACTGGTATGAGTGGTGTTCGCAGCTCATTTCGGAGATTATCGGTGCATATGGCTAACATCTCAACCTGAGGCATTGACCTATTCGGGGAATAGGTTAGGCCTTTCCATCTGGAAATGAAATATGAGACCCTCTCATTCTCCCTCTGCTTGCAGTTCATGAGGATGCTGACTATTGTTTTAGGAAACTTTGAGCTGAAGTGGAACATGAACTACTGCCAAAGGTCCTCCCAGCTCTTTATTGACTGGGCTGACAGACTCGTGTACCCGACAAAGGCGGATCCTTGCAAGGTCCGTATGAAGCATCTGAGTTTCACTGCTTCTTGTTGTTCTGGAGTTCCCATCATAGGGTCGAAATAGGATGCATAGTGCATCAAATGATTCTCTGGATCACCTGACCCATTGAAAATAGGGAATATAGGGCTCCCGAAATTGGGTGGAGGTGGTGTGTTAGTCACCCAATGTGGGTAGGATTTCCGCTCTGGTTGTATCGGAGTGTGCCGACCTTCCATCGCTTCCAATCGAGCTGTCAGTGCCTTTATGGTGTTGGTGAGACCCTGGTTTACATCTTTTTCGGCCCGGTCTTGGGCAGGTGCAGCGTGAGGCATTGCTCGAGGATCCGGCTCAGCCGGCACCACAGGTGCATATGCCATTCGGGACACCCTCAGAGGGTTCGGGCGTACTTGCTCTGGATGCTTCTTTAGTGGAGGGAAGTCTTGGTATTCATCATCCACATTTAGGTAGTTTGATGGACTGGGCACCTCATTGGGCAGGGTAGACCTGGGACCTTGAGGTGCACTTACTGGGAGTGCATGATGCGGCTCCTCCTGGGACGCACTTTCAATAAGGCGTTTCTTCTGGAGCAGCTTGGCGTTAAGACACCTTAATTCTTTAATCTCTTCTTCCAGTCAAGCGAACCTCTCATCGAGCATGAGTGGCTCGTTTTTGTCGAGAGAAGGAGGTGGGTTAAGGGTAACCAGTCCCTTATTCTTATCCTTATTCGAAGCTCGCAGGGTAAGTGGAGGGAGGTTAGCTGAAGGGGCGGCCATATTTAGAGTGGCCCTCTGGTTCCGAGTGTGTACACTTAGGGGTTCATTGTGAGTCACAGCCTGACCGGAACCATCTTCCCCCAATCCATCCTGATTTGAATCATCTCTGGTGTCAACCATGGGGTTAGCCTCTATGGCGTTGATGAATGCATATTGCAGGGTGGAGGGGATGTCATCTTCGAAATCAGAAGAGGATCTCCCATGTCTTCTATTGGCCCTCCTCTTCATGACCTGGGATTTCCTTCGGACTTCTTGAAGAAGGGTGACACAGAGTGTTCTTTGATGAAACCTTACGGTGCGCCTTCCTCTCGAAGGTGATGATGATTCAAACGATGAGATAGGATGGGAACCTCCTATGCTGACTGTCCTCCCTAAATGAGAGAATACTGACTCTCGTCGGGGAGGTTGTTGTTGAGGGGGTAATAATGCCCCCAGCCCTGAGGGCTGGGGTTTTATCCACTCCTTGTACATTGAGTCTCCTCCCATTTTTATTGGTCTTACGAGGGAATTGGTTGTTAAAAATTCCCCCATCTTTGCATGTTGGGGTTGACCCTGAATTGCGGCAGTGGCTACAGCTATCGCGGCCTGTCTGTTTTTGTGTGCCCCCATTTGGGGGTGAACTGGGTTTGATGCCGAGTTCTTCTGTTGATGAATCCCCTCTGGGGAGGCGGGCAAAGATCATTGATTGACCTCTCTTAGGCGAGAGGTTTGCTGTATGCTATCGGTGGCCTGATTCAAGAGTTCTTGAATGTCTTGTTCCCGCCGGGCCTGACGCTTCTGGGTCTTACTCAAGGCCTGACAATGTTGGGTTTGTTGCCTTTCCTGAACTGGGGGACCACTCGATTGTCGTCTTTCCGTGATGATGTTGAAAGACACCATGCTGAACGGGTTCTTCTAGGTGGGGAGCAGAGTGAAATGCAGAGCTCTGTGTTCTCCCCACCCCCTGATATGGACACCCATCAGAGCGTCGCCAATGAGGAAGCGTAGCTCGTGTAGTGCACAGAGGCAAGATGTCTCCATATTCCATTTACGCCTTTCAGGGCGTTGTTTCCGTGTTGAGGAAAGGGCCTCCAGGTCGATGTGACAGAGGAGGTCCTATATCATCTTGACGTGGTCTACATACCTGTCATAGGGCAGGAAGCTCGATTTCAGCTGGAAGAGGGTTGTTCATATATTGAGGCGGATTCCGTTCACGCATTCTTCCAACAACTCTCTGGTTATGTCATACTGAGAGGTGGACGTGGGACAAAATATAACTAGTATATCATCCCTAGCTAGTCGTTTCCTCAGGTGCAGCATATCGGCATACTCCTCTGCCGGTGATTCCTCTACTTGGTCATCCCAACTAAGGCGCTCACTATACTCGGAGGCGGTAGGACCAGTAGGTATTGAGATGTCCTGTGGGCAATTCCGAGGTGGTTCAGAAGATGAACGTGGCCCTGGAATGACTCTTAATTGAAGAAGGGTGTCATTGGCGACTCACTGGGAATCTGACATACTCGATCTCATCCTTCTGAGTGCCTCGGCATACGAGGGCTTTCTTGTTCTTGCATCAGCAGGGGGAGGGCCTTCTTGTTGATATGATATGCCATCGTGGAGAGGACCTCCGCAATGGATGCCTTAATGGTGAGGAATACCATTACTACTTGATGCCTCACTACATAGAGGACTTTTGCAGTGCATGACCCAGGGAGGAGCTGCAAGGCGCGTCGGAGCAAGAGGAGGACCTTCTGGATGCGTAGCGTTGTTGCGGGTAGGGCCTTGGCAACAATTGTCATCGTGGTGAGGATGATCATCATGTCTTGATGTTCGATGTGCATCCTGGGGAGGACCTTTAGGACACACTATGACAAGGGGAGGACCTTATTGTTGCTTGGGGCCAATGCGAGGAGGGCCTTCACAATGGCGGCTGTGGTGGCGAGGACTACCATCACATCTGCGACACCAGCGATGACTACCATTACTTCTGCTGTAGGGAGAATATCTGCGGGATACTCCCTGGGGAGGGCCTCTAGAATGTACCACAACGAGGGGAGGACCTTCTCGTTGCCTAACATCTCTACGGGGAGGACCTCCATTATCAGGGTGGCGGGGACTACCACCATGATCTGATGCCCGGTTGCGCAGAGTGTCTTTGCAACGTAACCCCTGGGGAGGACCTTCAGGGTAGGCCACGACAAGGGGAGGGAATTCTTGTCATGATGAGACGTCACTACGGGGAGGGCCTCAGTAGTTGCGACTATGATAGCTAGGACTACTATCACAATTTGTGGCCCCACTGCATGGAGAGTGTTTACAACATATACCCTGGGGAGGACCTTTAGGGTGGACCACAGCAAGTGGAGGACCTTCTTGCTACTCGATCTTCTGGTCACATGGAGGGTTTCCATGACTCGCATCAAAATAGGAGCTCTCGTGATCGATCGTTATATGCCTGCGGGGAAGGCCCCCACGGGTGCTCTGCGGAGGACCGTCAAATCTGCTGGTAGCATCATTGCAGGGAGGACCTTTGCAACTGCTACTTCCACTACCATAACATGGTAATGGGTGGGTAGGGTTCTGGGCCTTTGATGTGTTATTGGCGGCATTTGGAACCCCAGCTTCCATCAGAGCGGAGTCATGAACCTGCTCTTTATTTTCTGGCTGCCTTCGGTGCGTACATGACACTTTCTTGGGAGTATCCCGGACCGTTTGCTGTGGATAATGACCTTAAACATCAGATACCTTTCTAATTGGGTTTCGTGATGTTGTCGGGATATTCCGACAAACATCTTGACTTTTAGCAGGGATATAAGCCTGCTCTGGATCATCCACCATGATGGACGGGTGTCCCCCAGTCGGAATGAGTGAAGCTGCTCGATCCGGTTGCCCTTGCGTCGCAGAATATAGCCGGCGACCCTCCTGGGTGGAAGTAGGGATGCAGATCTGCTCTGAGGCGGATCTCTCATCTCTTAGATGAGTCGCCTCAATTGGGGAGACGAGCTCACGAGCCTAAGTCCTTATTTTTACCGCCTAAGCAATTACATTCTGGAAAGTCTGCAGGATATGATATGGGATCGATACTTGCTTCTCAATCATTGCCAGGATATGTAGAGAGACATATTTGGCAGGAACGGGTATGAAGGCCCATTACGGTATTGGAGTAGGAATATCAGACTCTGTTCCTCTAGTGGTCAGTGGATACTGACAATTCTCTTGTGTCGGGGCAGGTGAACGAATCTTCCCCTGTGCCGGGATACGCCGGTTGGTCTCTCCGTTTGCCGCCACATCGGGGTGGTGGACTTTACTTGCATCCGCAGGGGACTCGCCCTGCATATATTGGTTTCCTACTGTATCGAGTCAGTGGACTTTGTTAGCAGGGAGACGTGCCACCCTATTAATTGCCGCCACATCTAGGTGGCGGGATTTTTTGATCGCTTCCATGTCAAGATGGCAGGCGTGAGAAGCATCTTCTAGGAGATGGTCCTGCAGACATCGGGTCTCCACCATGTTAGGCTGGTGGGCTTCACAACCCTGTGTAGGGAGAGGTTCTTGGTAGGTAGATGTCGTGCTATGTGAGCAACGGGCTTGATAGAGCTCAGCGAGGATGTGCGCCGACTCGTATGACACCGCCTTGTCTGGATGACAGGCTTGGGAGGAGCGAACAGGTGTATGTGCCTATTCATGGTACGTCTCTGTGACTGGGCAATAGAGCACCCCCTAAGGGACCAAGGTGATGAATGGTCCTTGATTGTGCGTCTACCGCCCACGTTGGGCGGTCCGAGGGGCCAGATCACGGGGAGCGTGGGCTGAAATCCTCGAGGAGACATCCTCCTCGGCGCGAGGATGTTGGGTCGTGGTGTGACCGCGACGACGACTTCTGGATGGGGCCTTGGTGCGAGACCCCCGTTCGGTAGGGATGAAGTCCTCAGTAACGACCTCATCCACCTCCCTGAGATGAGGGAGGTATGAATTGTCACGTTCTAGGGATAAACTCCTGAAACGGTTGGAGACAGCAACATGGGCTGTCTGGATCTGCCTTTGTGGACGCTGCTGAGTAGGAGACTGGTGAATCCCGGTGGATTTGAGCGCGTGCGTGTCTGCCTCCACCGTCGGGAGAGTACCGTTCAGGTTGTACACTCGAATCAACGCATCTGAGAACCAGCGTTGAAGACGCTGGGTGGGTGACCGAGTCCTTCATAGGTGAGGATGTCAGGTCCTTTCATTGTTGGAAGTGCGTGCTTGCGAGTTCCTTTACAATGCCATTGGATCGAAGGAAGTTATGAGGGTACCCGTGAAAACATTTTAACAAATACAAATAGAAAACCCGTCAAAAAAGCATCTCATGATCCCATGCGTAATTAATAACCTTGCTTGGCCCTCCTTTAGAGCATAAGGGGAACATGGTGGGATTAGGATAAACTCGTCATGTTTGGTTAAAGATTTACGTCGGGTTCACCATATTTTGTTTGAATCCATCCACCCCCCCCCTTCGAGGAGATGGAGGACCAACGCGCCCGACTGTCGATTTCATGGGTGGATGAGCCCCGTTCAATCACCAAAGTCGGGTACACCGGTCTTCATTTCGAAACGCCCAACAGCTCCATAGCCAATGATACGAGGACATGCTTTCCAAAGGTAGGTGTCCGCTAGGTGGTTTGGCTAAAGATGCTTAAGAACTCATATTGGTCAAGAGGATGGGAAGTCAGGCTCATCACACCCTTTTGGGGGGAATTATTGCATGTTCTGGGACCTTCTTATATATTTAAGTTGCATTAATATGTTCACGAATCTTTGGTTTATACCCAAACATAGTATCCAGGGATTTAACCCTAGTGGGCAATGGTCAACAGGACGCATGGGTTCAGAATAATTTAGGCCTGAGGTTTACCATCCCTCATTGGATTAATGACCCTGAAGAGTCTGGACTCATTGAAGCAGCACTAAGAATGGTGTAGTGAACCGATGTGAAGATAGTCATATTGACCATTTGTTGGGCTTGAACCTCAGGGAGGCTTCCTACATACCCTACCTAGGAGACATGGATCAAAGTCCACTAAATTCTGGTATACAGTTTAACGTCATGCTAGACAAGGGAATAAAGTTTAACATCATGCTGGATGAGGGTGGATCTCGACATGAAGAAACAACCGAGTGGTGGGCATGAACCTCGTGGAGGCTTCCTACGTACCACACCTTGACATTGATCAAAGTCCCCGTAGTTCGCTTAGGTGTCAAGGAACTGACATGAAGATAGACCGGGTGGTCCTATGGGTGATGGGCTTGAACCTCATGGAGGGTTCCTACGTACCCTACCTAGGATACATGGATCAAAGTCCTCGTAGTTCGCTCAATGGGGCTTACACTCTGAGGAGGCCCAGAGTAATAGATTAGGGCTTACACTGTGAGGAGGCCCAGAGTGATCGATTGGGGCTTACACTCTGAGGAGGCCCAAAGTGATGGATTGGGGCGTACACTCTAGGGTGGCCCATAAGAGGATGTCATGGTCGATGATTACTCTAAGCCCATGTGAGTCATGCTTGGTGTGAGAAACAAGAGGCAGCAGGGACCAGGCAATCATGTCACGAAAGGTGCGTCCGTGAGGAATGGATTGGGGATTACGCATGGAGCGGCTCATAAGGTAGGGGCTTACTTCGAGATGGATGCCCGGGTACAAAAAAGCACAGTGGGAGAGGGAAACAGGTGCTCCTATGCCTGTATCCTCTCTTGCAGTGCATGAGGGCTTCCTTCTGATGGGTTCTTTAATACCCCTGAGGAGCCCTTAATAAGTGGAGGGGCGGAAATCAGGTTCCCGAGCTCAGACTCCACATTACCATGGGAATGTGAACCCATGAATGCTTTGGGAATCTGCACAAGGGTTAGGGAAACCCCTTCACCTCTTCTTGCCGTGGGTATGTGAACTCAAAGTGGTGCGCTAATGCGCCTGAAGGTTACACCACACGGGTCCTACGACTCTGGTAGAGGCCTCGGCATTGGGCCGATGTGTAGGCCAATGAAGGAGTCGTGGAGGACTGGGCTGGATCGAAAGGATTTTATCTGGCTCGGGGAATGGGAATGCTGAAGGATTTGGTGATCCACCGAGGGGTATGGGTGGTGGCGCCCTTCGCCTAGGGAAATGCCACGTGGTTGGAGGAGCCGTCCGCGAACTAGGGTGGTCCGTGGGATGATTAGAATCCCGTGAACCAGGGTGGTTCGTGGAGTAGTAGGCATCCCGGGAACCAGGGTGGTTTGCGGCTTCATGTTCAATCTGCGAACCAGGGTTGTTGAAAGAGGGTTGCAGGCGGGCAGTGGTGGCCAAGGGAGAAACCAGTTGGAGGCTCGTTATTCAGGTCTTCGCCCGCGTAGGAGAGTGCTACGCGGTGCGACGGATGAGAAAAGAGGTATAAACTCCCTGGTCTGTGGGGAATTCATCTACTGAGGGGGTATGGTTCATTGTTTTCCTTGTTTTTGTTATTTTAGGTTCACGGTTCACCAAGTTATTATGCTTTTCCAATTCCTTATCAATCCGTTTACCTACTATGGTTCACGAATGGGAATTTCGTTGTTTGCGAAATCCTAAGCCTTCCTATAATTGATCTCCTTCAGAATCTCCAATCCTCTGAATCTGATCTCCGAATCCTTTTCCCTTCCCCCTCAGCCTCCTTTTATATAGCGGGGAAAGAGATGAATCTGTGGTCATGAGGCACCTTTTGCGGAGGCGCATGAACAAAAACCTGGTTTGCGGATGACTTGGTCAATCCATGCCTCGCGGTGGGCACCGAGCCCATCTCCTCCATGAACCGAACTCAGGGAGTGCTTCATGATCGCGGAGGGTTCCACCTCTATTTCGTGAATGATAGAGGCTGTTCAGATCAGCTGACACGGTCCGCAGCTGGGGCGGTCCGTGAATGGTGAACCGGACTGGATCCTGCCCTGCTTCGCGCCCACGGAGGACTTCCGCCTCCATTCCGCGAACGGCGATGGTACAGACCGGATCGGTCGACGCGGTCCGCGGCTGGGGATGATTCGCGAATGTGGACCGGTTCAGCGCCCGTCCTGCCTCGCACCCACGGAGGATCACCGCCTCCATTTCACGAAAAACAATGGTCCGTGAAGGGAGTTCTCTGCGGAACCGGTCGCACATCATCATCTTCAGAACTGTCTGTGGACCGGTCCAATTTGTCCTTGCCTTTGAAATATTTTCCCCAATTTCTTTGGGGAGGTGGGTAACATCTCTTTTGCGGATTTTCATGACCCTACAGATCATAATAAATAAATGAGTTCAAATGCTCAATAAGGAAAAAACTCATCAATATGACATCAATAGTTTGATCAAAATCATGCGAGAAACATGAACATGAGAGAAATATTTATTAAAAATAACATGGAATAATAAGAGTTTCTATGATAGATCCCCATGGGCGCATCCTAGTGGTTTCATCCTATTGTGGTATTTAGGGAGGTCTCAGTTTTGAGCCTCCTCATGAACAATTAGTTAGGGTTTTTTGTTTGCTTATCCCCTCTCTAGACATATGTAATAATAATAGTTTTCATGATTGAAGGAAATGTAATCTCAAGTGACCAAAAATGTACCATGACATAATAGAGTGAGATAATAAACATAAGACATGGTGGATAATCATAGGAATATAACATAAAAATGTGACATTTCATGGAATCAGTGTAAAACAAAGAATTATGATGAAAAACATTAACATAGAGAAATCATCACATTGTAGAAATATTCAAGAGGACCCACCCTTTATGTTTTGAGAATATCCATGAAGCCCCACCCATTAAGTTATGGAGAAATATGTGTATGCCACGCCCCATTTTCTCTTATGCTATAAAACCTTAGCTAATGCTTTGAATGTTGATATAGAAACCCATCCATAATCATCCATATATATGCATATCATAAGATGTCAATAATTCCTCATATCTTAAAAACTCATGTGAATAAAATGAGTTTCAAATCGTTTCTAAATTGCATCACATAACGTGATATCAAAAAGTAGATCAGTTGATACCAAAATATCAGTCACTAGAAAAGGATTATTACATTGAGTCATTTACAGGGAGATTAAAAAACATGACTATATTGGAGAAAAAAATACATTTGAAATAAAGAGGAAAATATATGTAAAACCTAAGAAAAAGTCTGTAGATAACATGTCGTAATATCATTGTAAAGATACAAAGTTACGATTCACTTTTGAAAAGATCATTTTTGAGAAGTTGTCATGATGTTTTTTTCAAACACTATTTATCAAGAAATCTGACTCAAGAATTCTAGAAAAATACATAATGGTTTTCAAAAAGAAATGTGTAGTAAAAGATAAAATATACGGAAAAATCTTTTAAATATTAAAAAAACCATTCTTGAAACCCACATCGTAAAAAGGGTGATAATTATCTATTTTAAAAAGAGGTAAAGTAAATTTTAATGATATCCAAACTTAAAACATATATGGATTTCAATATAAGAAATGAGTTTTTGAGGAGTGAAAATTGTAAGAAGGGCGGGGGGGGGGAATTTTATTTTAAAAATTAAAGGGATAAAAACAAACAAAAATTCTAAAATAAAATAATTTCAAAATGATAAAGTGAAGAAATCGATTAAGAGATAAATAAAAATTTTGATATGCATTAAAAAGTTAACATAAAAGTAGATTAAGTGAGGAAATGATTGTATTTAATTTATTCAATTATGATCATTGATAGTTAATAATTCAATTCTTAAAATTAAATGAGAAGACATACAAAGTTTGATTAGGAGTTTGAGAATATCACACTTGGGCGCCCCTGTGTCTCCATCCCTCAATTAGAGAGATATGTATTATTAAGACTTTCCCTTGGTTTTATCTAAAACTCAACAACCAAATACCATTGGTTTTAATGTAAACAAATGAACCATGACCCTTGGTTTTAACAGAAACCCATGAACCACTCACATTACCTTTTAACAGTTCTGACATGAAACCCAACTCCAACTTTTCTAGTTGTGAGCACATGTACGTCACTTGTGGCTATAAGAACATAGGGAAGATGAGGTGAGAAAATATTGATTTACATAGCGTAACTACTTTAAAAAGATTACATTCTATCTCTCTAGAAACATGGATACACATTAAGAGAGGGATAAAAGAAGGTGAGAGAAGTTATGATTTGGAAATGGAGAATGGATCTCTGAGAGGAGGGCCAGGAGAAAGTTAGTTATTTGGAATCATTATTCAAGAAGAGATTTTTGTGATGATCAAGTATATTTTCCATGTTTCTGAGGTTCTGTTTTTATAGGATTCAAGAGTTTTAGGAACATTTTGGAATTTGTTGGGAGCAATAAAGCAACCTAAGACCGCCATTAAATCCATTTTGACTACATTAAACGAATCCTCATATTAGCATTATCAATGCCAATAGATACCCAGTTGTCTCCACCAGGGAGGTAGTGAACTACCTAGAGACCACTTCATCTCGAATTCTCCCATCAGCTAGCTAGTGCACCTAAAATGGGTTGTTGGGAGCCTTCTATAGAATCTGGGCATTTCTGTCTTCACCACTGATAGGACGGTGCGACTCCATCATCCAACTGGTGGGTCTTTTTCACCTTTAAAGGTTCTTCCCCATGGAACCAACTGGTCGGTGCATCTTAGACTGCTTAAAATTCAATAAGGAGCTCCTCCACTTATTTTCAATCACATTTAAGGATCTTTTAACTCTATTCTAGGATCTTGATATATGAAAATAAAATGTCCAAATACATCAAAATGACTATCAAGTTGATTTTGAATTGAATTTAATATATCCAATAGAACCATTAAATACACGACTTAAAGTCAAATTGATGAGGCTAAACGTCACTCAAAATTAAACATTAGATTCACTAGAAGCTTTTATGGTCATGAAAACATCATTAGAGAGAGAGAAATTTGCACATTATTCTCCCCTTTTGATATTAAAAATATATAACATAAAAATATATATTAAATGTAAATCAAAGTAAAAGATATATCATAGAAATTCAAGATTCTAGATATCAAGAAATCAATCTATTCAACATGATCATGACTTAAGTAAAAGATATTCAACATACTCAAGAAAAAAGTCTTGTTTTGAAATAAAATATATTCTCCATCTTTGAACCAAAAGTCTCAATAACTAAAATACCAAAAAACCTCTCCCCATTTATCATTATAAAAAAGGAAATAAGGATGGGGAAAATAATACTCTTAGATGGTACATGCTTAGAAAAATTTAAAACATTAAGAACGGGATTAGGTAAGAAAAAAAGAGTATAAATCATTAAAACAACTGCCCCTATAAAAAATATCATATAATATGAGGTTAACAATAGCTTAAGAAAAATAGGAACTAAAAGTAATTTTAGAAAGGAATGAAAAAAATTATTTTTGAAAGGGATTAAAAAGATTAATTTTGAAAATAACTTTAAAAGAAATAACTAAATTAAAAAATACATTAAAATGATGACATCTCCACTTTTATTAATAAAATCATAGATGAGAGAGAGAGAGGAGAGACCTTGAAATTAAGGTCATGAGAAAAATAAAACTAAAAAAATCAAAAAGTCCCTTTTCAAGGTAGATCATGGTTGATGCCCAAATATCTCTAAAAAGGAAAATGCTAGGATCCACTTAATTATAAAATTATCTCATTATTGAAAATGATAAGTCAATCATTTCAACTAAGAAGACACCAAATGACTTGTCAACTAAGATCGGTGAAAAAGCTCTACAAAAACTCAAAGGAAAGTGAAATTTAATAACCCTGAGGGTCCATCATTGTGAGATAATAAACATTTAGAAGGTTATTTTTTGGGTATATTAAGATTAACTAATAAGGATTTGGGAACCCGATATTTGTTAAATGATAATTTCTTTTAGAAATTTGAAAATAAAGATGAATTCATTTTGTCTTACTATATCTAACATTTCTTTAATTACATTAATAAATAAAATGTCCAAATCATTGAAAATAATTTCAATAATTATTCTTAGAAATCCCTTCCAAAAAATTTATATTTTTTGAAGATATTAAATTATTTGAAAAACCAAAACCACAGTTATTTCCTTTAACACATTGAAAACCAAAGATCATGTTATGATTTGGTACACCTTAAGTGAATTTTGAAAGAGATATTTTGAAATCCTTGATTTATGATTTGAAAAATTAAATATTTGGTGGATTATTTAATTTAAAAATAAAATCATAATTATCTTTTGAAAGAATATCTTTTTCACATGAATGTTTATCCTTTTCGTCAACAAATTGCTTATAATTCCCTAAAAGATATGAATATTTTGAAATAAGTTATTTACAATAAATTTTAATTTCATATTATTGATAAGAAGAGTAAGAATAATAGAATGAATGAGTGGAAGAATATGTATGAGAAGGAGAGTGATAAATAACCTCTTCTCCTACCTCGATGTGATCCATGAGGAATTTAAGAGTTGATTATCTAGAATAATAGTTTCTCTTGACTTCTTTTCATTTATTTTACTTCTCCAACCACTAAAATCTTTTTTGTCCTTTCTTTTATAACAAAACCAGTATCCTAAATATAATAGGATGTTGTTATGAGATGGATTTTAACTACACTTACACACACCTCCATCTAATGGGTGAAGAACATAATGATTCTATGGATGGCAAACTAATGCCTCCCGAAATGATGATTGTTCAATTCCTTAATACCACCTCTCAGGTGGCCATTATGAGGGATCTGTATTTATATATGATATATGTATTATGTTTATGTTTTATTCATGCTTGTGTATTTTTATTTTATAGCATACCTTAATGGTTTCCATTATGGGTAAACACGATAATTTCATTTGAGGAAGTGCAGACTACCGCCCCCTCAAAGTGATATGACTCGTTAATCCCATATGTGGGACGTATAAAGGATGGAGTTAATGATATTATATATGAGATTATAAATGAATTATAATATACCTATGTATAATTTTGTTTAAATTCTATTAATATATGAAATAGAAATGAAAGTAGCGTTCATGCATACATACGGTTTACCGTCTCCATGAACGGTGTATTTCATTTCTTACCCCAAAATTATATGTACTGTTATAAATACATGTATATACTGGATATATATGATATATATGATATCTAAATCATGAATATCATCCTGGATATAATTAAATTTTGACCATGAGAACGACATGTAACTATAAAATTTTCATTTTTGACTCAAGTGCCAAATATCGAAAAAATGAACGTTATTAACTTAAATGATTACATAATGTTTATAACATGATAATAAGTGATATAAAAGGATTAATAAACTTGAAACAAGATCTTAATTAAGAATAAACTAACATTAGTTTATTATTTAGGATATTAAAGAACGATCGGGTCAGGTCGGAGACGAGGTAAGGGGTTTCTTATCTCACTTTTAATCCCAGGAGGTTTGCATTGTTCACCACTTATTTATTGCATGTGGTGTATTTTGTACTGAAATTTGATATATATTATCATGATTATCTTTATATTCATGATATTCTGTGATTCATTTTGTGGTTATTGACTATTTTTCACACGACTTGATTGATTATAATGAGGTAAGGGTTAATTTCACAATCTCTTTATTATCCGAGGTAGTTTTTATGTAAGTATCTTCTAGAACATATTTATTATCCATGTCTATGTTTCATGAAAGAGTTTTCAAAGGGATTCTTTTAAGGGACTTTTTTTACTAAAACATAATTTCAAATTTTTTAAATATCTATTCTTCTAAATCTTTCTCATTAATGTCCATGTTTTCAAAATGGGTTTTAAGGATTAATTTATATGGACATGAATGTTTTTCAAATGTTAATTCCTTTAAAAAGTTTCATAGAGGTATGGGAAACTTTGATTCAAAAATTTCTTCAAATTTCTTCCTTTCTAAATTGTGTGACTTTTAAATGTTTTCATGAAAATGGGGTATTTATCTCCAAGAGTTTTACAAATCTTTTTCATCTATGTCAAAATCCTTTAATGGATTTTAAACTTGTTTTGAAGTTGATTTATCAAGATACAAATCTTCCATATTATATTTAAGGTTTCATGATATGTTTAACTGTGGATGTGTTATTTTTATACCATTCATGGTTTATGGGTAAAGTATTGACATTTCGTATGCTAGTTTTAATATGAATGTTTATCTTATGTTAAAACCTTTTCATATGAGGAATGAATTGGACTTAGTAAGTGATGGGTGTAGTCAACTATAGCTTCTCGATGCATCGGTAGGTCTCATGAGAAAAACTAGTGTATTAGCTCAAGTCCATGACAAAATCTTATTTCTAGTCTTGGAATAAGGCCTTGAATATGTGGTTATGATAGTCTGACATTATTTATTCCATCATTATGAAAGTGGTTATTGATATTGCATGTGATTATTCGATTAGTAGAATATCCATGTGAATAAGTAAATGACATTATTTTATTTATTTTTTACATATTATTCTTAAGTACAAGTTTAAAAGGCATTTGTTTTAGTCATACATTGCCTTAAATGTTTATGATTATTTACTAAAGTTTCTGCTATATTGTTATCCTTACTGAGCATCTGATCTCACCCCTTTTTATGTTCTATTTTTCCTCAAGATTCCATGAAGTGTATTGTGATTGATAAGAAGGTTTAAGCTAAGGGAATAATGGAATTCATAAAGGATTTTTTATGTTGTGTTGTATGTTATAAAGGGTAATGTAACTTTTATATATGTAATCTATTTTCCAAGACTTCTAAACTGATCGGTCCTCCGGGAATTGATTCCTTATAATCATGCCAATGTATTAAAATAATGCACTGACTCTAGGTTACTGGTGTCGGGGAATTACAGTTGGTATCCTAGTATGTTTAGCAATAACTTTGGAAACTATATCGAGATAAACTCTGATTATAGCACATTACCTTAAGATAGACTTTGAGGATTAGTATAGAAGAACATCCTAGAATTTTTATATTGTAGAGATTTTGTGAGTTTTCCAAGCAATACATCCATGTCTAGATACGAGCAGGAAGAGGCGGCTCTGGCACAGATGTACCTAGGGGTAAAACCTGAAAAAACCACTTTGAGCTAGAATCGAATGGGAACTGGTGCCCAACAACATGCCTTGTTGCACTCTTGGATACGATACTCCTGGGGGATATTATTAGGATAATTCTTGTTTTCTTTACAAACCATTATGAAGGGTTTATGATTATATACTTTCTCAAAGAAAAAATCTTTATGATATTATATTATATCAATAAACTGTTCAATTTATGTTAGGTATTTTACAAGTTTTGAATTATTCATTGCAATTCATAAACTGACTTAGTTTATGCCATTGTATAGAAATGACGCCCAGTAGAAGGAATGTGAACTCCAACAATACGTGTCCTACAAAGAGTAAGAAGAATCATATCTTTCACGATATTAAGCCAAAATTTATAAGGGAAATAATCTCCCATGTATTCTCAACATATGAAAAAATGGTATCATGTTTTAATAAGATAAGTAATGAATTCTCTGAGTCCTATGGATTTTAAGGGAAGTAAGAGAAGAAAAAGATGGAAGAGAGAAAGATAGATATAAGGAAAGGGGAAAAGAAGAATTTTCCCATTTGTGATAACTATGGGAAGAAACACCTTGGAACTTGCCTGAAGGGAATGAGTGTTTGTTATAAGTGTGGAGTAAAAGGACACCAAGGACGTGACCGAAAGGGTAAGAAAAAGGGTTCAAATGTACAATTCTTCATCTATAAGGAGTTGGGACACTATGCGAACTAATGTCCAAATCATCAGAGTATGACCCAAATGATGCTATTGGAAAATAATCATGTCAGGATACTACCACAAATTAGAAGGAATGATTAGATTTGTTATGTTGTTATTAAAGAATTATGTCATTTGAGTGGTGTATCAACGATGAACTGGTTATAATAATTATGAAGTATATAAGGATTTCATTGTAGTACCATTTCATTAAGGACTTAAGATTGTGTGGAACCAAAAAAAGTGACTCAATAGTAGGTTAAGTTTTTAGAAAATATATGGTTGAGAGAAAGATAAACCATAATATGGTTCTGATATTAAGGTAGTGATTTTGGAATAATAGATTATTGATTTAGATAAATTATATTGGATATTCTTGACAACCTTGAAACTGATTAATGATTTGTATATTCCATCATTGTTGGAGTTTAAACCATTTTTGGATAGAAGGTGTATATCTAGTATTCAATAAGGAATAAGGGAGCATGAATGTAATCAATAAGGTTTTATGGTTATTCAGAATGTTGAAGTGTTTTAAAAGAATACATGATAAAGGTGTTCACATGTTATTACATGGAAAAATGGATGTTCATTGTGTTTACCTACCTTATAAATTTTGGACAATGAGTTTGGACAGAATTATTTTGGATAATTCTAGTTTATTTTTTTATTTCCATAAAATGGTAACTCGGAGGTCGGGTAGCAACCTGTCGCGTCTGGTAAGGCCGTGAGACTTGAACCCACAACCAAAGGGAAACAAGGGTGTATTCCCTACCACTGGACCATGTGATGTTCTCGATTGAATAATGTACTTTTTTTAAAAGGTATAGTATATGAATTAGAAATTAATTTTATTTGGAACCCTATATAAATAGGATAAATGGAATAATTTTTTGAGTTCTATTATCTTTTAGAGTGAATGATAAGTTTGTGGTAGAAATTAGTGAAAGGATGGAACTATAAATTTCAACTATATATATTTATATATTTTCTTCTCTTATTCTATGAAGAAATTAATTCCTAAACATTAGGTAAGGGATCTTCAAACAAAAAATGTGTTTTCCTAATAACATATGTTTTGTTGCACCGATGATATTTTAAATCATCATAAAATGATGGCTTTGAGGCCCTTAATTCTAAAATAGTTTGTGACTGATGAACTCAATCAATACCTATAAATATTTACGTTTTCCTCCAATTATGTGTCTCTAATTTTCCCCAATGTTATCTAAATTGAGATCAGAATTTGGTGGCGACCCTTTCATTTCACTTTTCCTCTTATTAAGACTAAATTTTATTAACCTAATTCTCGATGTCGGTTTTCACAGAAAGGTATTTTCTATTTTCAGCCATTTATTTTTGAAGAACAATTTCAAATTTCTAGGATGAAATTTATTGAAGAAGGGAAGAATGTAACACCCCAAGATTTCAAAGTACATTATATCTTCAAAGTAATTCAATAAATTTCACTACACGCAACACCGAGTTCAACCGCACAATTACTTACCAAAATAGATGTTCAAAAGTGGTTATGAATAGTATTAACTGAATTTTGAACATTATATAATCCTTATAATTTTATAATCCATATTATGAGTTTCTTAGACATAATGTAAGAACAAATTCATTTTTTCAGATAAAAGAAGTATTCTTTAAAAAATACACTTTTACCGACTTTTAATGGTAATCCAATTTTAAAAAAATTATTTGAAACTTTTATATATTAAATTTGACAAAATAAAATTATTCTTTAGAATCAGGACATAAGAATTTATTTTCAATAAATTTTTGGTGTTTTTCTGATAACTTTCATATTTGGGTGAATAATGAAAATTACTAAATTCTAATCAAAAGAAACTTTTTTAGTGGAAATAATTAATAGTGATAAATTATGAATTTGAGTGATTTTAAAGTATAATTAGATTATATTTTTACCATTTAATCCAATGTTGGTTATTGGACATAATTTCACATTTAAACCGGACATAAGAAAGTGTCAATGATTTGATAGTTATTATTTCTTAAAAACACACTTTTTGTTTTGACAACATGAATTAATTTTAAATTAATAAATGCAACTTCTATGTTTTGAATTTGGTTAAATATACCTCATTTTTGGATTTTGAATATCAAAATTAGCCGAGGGGGAATATTTGGTATTTTTCTGAAAACATTCATTTTGTGATGAATAGTGAAAACCACTGAGTTATAGTTTAAAACCGAATTTTTAATTAAACAATTATTTATTTTATCTAAATTTATTTTAGGTCAAAAACGATACATAATACCTATATTATTTCAATGTAATTTATTGGAGTTAGTTAATAATAATTATATGTATATATATAATGTTTATTGAACTTGTCACTGTCTTTTACCCACCTCATAAGAGAATTTGCGAATTCACATAAAACATAATATTACCAGATCTGTGAGTGGAATTACAAAAATCTGAAATACGCGGTTGATATCAGTACATAAAATTTGGTTCAATAAGATAAAAATAATTTTTGGTGAATAGTAATTTTTTACTTTTATTTACCACGGTTAAAAGTAAATATGATAATTAAGGGTAAAAATGAAATTATTATTACCCTAACACATGTCGTAATTCTATTGGATATGTATAATTCGACCAAAACCTACCTTAGGAACAAAATATGATCCCTTTTGGTCCACATGGATTAAATTATGACATTTATTATTATTTAATTCAAAGAAGAGTTAAAAGAGTTAAAATCAATGTTTCATAACTAAAACATTTTTAATATAGGGACACACAAAAGAAAAATTCAATTATAAATATTCATTCGAAAGCTAAAAATATTTCCTACATAATGGTATTTGAGTATAATTTTTAGACATTAAATAATTTAATTTCTTGTTGACACAATGGTGATGCAGTAATTACCTTAATAATGAAATATTTGATATTTTAAATACCCAAATAAATGTAAATTGATACTTTTTATGAATTCAACTAATTTTATAGGTTAATATGACATATTAGGATTGTTTAGATTAATTTAGTTCTAAGTAATAATGATTTTATGAATTTAGCAAAAACAAAATACCAAATAGAGTCAAAATTGACATAAAAGAGTTTTTAAAACAAATATTATCTTATTAATTGATAGGTGTGTAATTAATGAACCACTTGAGGCTCTCTTGGAAGTATATAGTATGTTTATTAACTATATAATATAAAAATATAAATATACCTAGTGAATGTAAAACTATTTAACTAAGAGTTAAATAAAAAAGATAAAGTTAATATAGTTACCCAAACCTGTATAAAACCTATTTGTTGAGTTTTTTTTCGACCTATACCTACCATAGTATTTAAATAATACACTTTGGAGCCATTATAAACTGAATATGAATTTATTATAACATAATATTTCTAGCTTTTCCTAAAGAGCCCCTCCTCCCCCTTATAAAAGGGGACCACTTCTAACCAATTACTCACACCTCTCAAGACTTTAGGCTCGTAAAAACTGTGTCAAATTAAGCTCCCTACATCTATATCCTCATCCTAGAAGCCTTACATCATGTAAAAGGAACTTAAAGAAGTCCTTTGGGTTCAAACCAAAGGAAGTTACCCAAATTAAAGGCAATAATTTCTCTTCACTTCTTTTCTTTTATTTTACTTCTACAAACCCTAAACACTTTTTATTCCTTTATTTTATAACAACACCAGTATCCTCTGTAACACCCCAGGTAAATAAAGAATATGAAAATTTCATATTTATCCATATTTTTGAATAAAATATTAATATGACATTAAAGGGGATGCTATGCTTGATGGAATACCCAACACGCAACAACGAGTTTCTTGGGAATCTTAAGTTGCACTCTAATAATAAAATAATATTATTTTAAATGGTAGTTAACACCTAGCTACTGTGATGGCGGGAATGAATAGAACTAACTACAAAATACTTATATATGTTGGTCAAATATTTTTACTTTTTACAATAAATGTTAGAGGATTAAAAATGCGAATGAATCTAAATTTTAAGAGTAAACATTCTAATATTATTTAAAAGGTCGATTAACCGCCTTTTGATGGTCAAATTCTTTTAAATCAACATTTTGACAATGGTATGTGTTATATTTGACAAAATAAAATTCTTCTCTAAAATTGGGACATCAAAATTTACTTTGTGTAAATTTTTGGTATTTTTCCAAAAAAGTTCAATTTTTAATGAATAGTGAAAAATGTTGTATTTTAATTCAAAACCTCTTTTTAATCTAATTTATTTATATGATTAGATTATATTTTTAATTGGTTTTAAAGTTAAATTAGAATATATTTTTACCATCTAATCCAATTGTGGTCTTTTTAATTAATTTCACTTTGAAATCGGACTTAAACTAGTGTCAATCTTTGGATACATTTTGTTTCATAAAAACACGTTATTTGTTTTGACAGCGGGAATTAATTATTAAATTAATTAATGAAACTTATGTGTTTTGAATTTTGTAAAATATACATCATTATTGAATTCGGAATATCAAATATAGCTTAGGGTGAATTTTTGGTAATTTTCTGAAAAACCTCAATTTTTGATGAATAGTGAAACCACTAAGTGGTACTTATAAAAACTGATTTTTCCGTTTAAATGAAATTTTGTCATCTTTGTGTTTTGAATTTCAAAAATCCAACATACATGGTTTTCATTAAGAAGTAAAATGTGGTTTAATGGGATAAAAATAATTTTTTGGTGAATAGTAACTTATTAAGTTTTTAATCGCGATTAGAGGTAATTAGTGTAGTTTAAGGTAAGAATAATGTTTTAATAAAATTAAATGACCTATAAACATGTACTACCCTAATTTTATGTGTCATGGCCGATCAAGACAATCCATGGGTCAACTTGGGTAACCCATGGATCCACTTTGGTTGGAAAAAGACATAAATACCTTTTTATTTAATGTTAAAGTAAAAATGACACAAACATGAGATGTTTTACTAAAATAATTTTTACATGGGGTTATACAAGTCATAGTTTTGACTATAAATATTTATTGGAAAGCTAAAACGATTTCCTACATCATAGTATTTTTTTTATAATTTTAAGACATTAAATAAATTACATTATTTATGACATCATGATGATGCAGCGATGACCTCATTATTTAACGATTTAAATAAAATGGAAAGATAATGTAATATCTAAGACCTAAACATGTCCAAAACCTATTGGATGAGTGGATTTCGAACCCTTATCACCTTATCCTCGAAATACATCAATGTGAGACCTTTAAAATCCGAAACTCTTTTGAAAATAAAGTAACATTTTGTAACTTTACAAGAGTGCCCCTCCTCTCCTCTTATAAAAGGCCCCCACCCTCCTTACCCACACTCCCAAAGCCTTTTTCTTGGCCAAAATCTGACCATTTTGTCTCTACACTTCCCTATATTACTCCCTGAAGCCTCACTTTGGGCATAAGTCTTCCCAATGAATCCTTTGAGCTCAAACCAAAGGGAGTTACCCGATTTTAAGGTAATGTCTTCACTTGAGTCCTTTTGTTTTATTTTGCCTCTCCAACCCCCTAAACTCTTTTTATTCATTTCTTTTGTAACAAATCCAGTATTTTAAATATACTGGGATGTTTTTATAATAAGTATTAGAGCTACACTTACACACACCTACATCTAATGGTTAAATAACATACTGTTTCCGTGGATGGTGAATTTCTGCCTCACGAAACGATGATTGTTCAACACTCATATAACACCTTTAAATGTGGCCATTAAGATGTAAATATATTTATATATGATATATAATATGTTTATGTTTTACTTAATATTCTTTATTTTTCATTTATGGCATAACTTTATGGTTTCCATTATGGGTAAACGCGATATCTACATTTAAGGAAGTGCGGACTACCGCCCCCTCAAATTGATGTGATTCGTTAATTCCATATGTGGGACGTATAAAGGATGGATTTAAAGTTATTATATATGATGTTATACTGGAATTATAATATACCTCTATATCATTATTATTTCTTTCCATTAATGTATGAGATATAAAGGAAAGTAGCGTTCATGCGTACGTACGGCTTACCGTCTCCATGAACGGTGCATTTCATTTCTTATCCCCAAATGTAATGTACTGTTATAAGTACATATTTATAATGAATATATATAATGTATGTTACATATAAATGATGAATATAATTCATGAATTAAAATATAGATACCTCTCATTTAGTTTTAATTCCATTAATATGACAAAGAAATGAAAGTAGCGTTCATGCGTACGTACGGCTTACCGTCTCCATTAACGGTGCATTTCATTTCTTATCTCTAAATGATTATGTAATATTATAAATACATGTATATTATGGATATATATGACATATATGATATCCAAATCATGAATATCATTCTGGATATAATGAACCATTGACCACACGAACAACATGTAATTGTAAGAAGTCCACTTTTGACTTAAGAACCAAATATCGACAAAACAAACATTATTAACTTAAATGATTACATAATGTTTATAACATGTCAATAATTGATATAAAAGGAATAATGAACTTGAAAAAGGTTCTTAAGCAACTAGAAATTAACTCAAGTTTATTATTCAGGACGTTAAAGAACGATCGAGTCATGTCGGACCCGAGGTAAGGGATCCTACTCCTCTATATCTTTTTAAGTACGCTCTTTATGTAATTCCTTTTAAAGCTCATCTTTCTTATTATTGGGATGTTCTTTTATATTACTCAAACTGTAATTTTTATTTTTCATATTATGAGAGACCCTATTTCCTCTCATCAATCCATTTTGGTTGTTTTAAGTGGTGCCGTTAGGCTGCCGAGTTTTCGTAAGGGATTTATCATCTCACTTTTATTCCCGTGAGATTTATGCTACATTTCCCACAATTTCATTTGAGTGGTTTATGTACTTCCCATTATTCTACTCTTTGTGTAATATACTTTCGTTTATGAGTATTTACATCAATGATGTATTGACCTTCTTTCATGGGGTGTATGTTTCGAAAGATACCCAAGTCGGTAAGGGAACCTTTCACCCTCCTCTTTTTAAAAGACTTCTTTTGTTGGGTATTTTAATTCACATATTGTTATGTTGGGATATGTTCTCATATATCCTTATTGATGTAAATTTTAAGTGATGAGATATTTTTTTTTATCTCTCATCAACTATTTTTCTGAATTTTCAAGTGACGTCGTTAGGCTGTCAAATTTTTGCAAAGGAACTTTTTAACCCAAATTTGATTCTTTGGGATAAACTTGTACTCCTTGAATATGTCATTCTATGAATATGTGTGAATAAACTCTAATTGTTTTACAATTAATATCCACTTATATTTGGTGTATTCGTTTGTCACACATAATTATGCAATTGGTTTATCCTTAAACCAAGGATACCGTCTTTGTAAGGGTCTTCCTCTCAATCTCCATTCATTGAGGCATATTTTGTTTTATACACACCCTTATTTTATATGGTGTATAAACCCCTCTGACTATTACGTTTATTCAAAAGGAATCTTTTTTCTACGAAGAGTTTTACTAAACGACAAAAAAGAATGTTTCTTTTACGTACACGGTGACAATGACCTTTTCCGCCGCCGCAAGTATTATTTGATCTTTGGCTTCCTCAACAAGATGTAATGTTTTTAAAATAAAATAAATACCATATACTTTTTTTTGTATTTTGGTATTGAAAATGGTTTTGATAAAGGATTATATTATGTCAATATATTTAAATGATATATTGTGATTGAAATGCGGAAATGTTATCATTCCTTTATGTTGGTTTTATGTGTTATAATTTTATAATGGTACTTGGACATTTTACGGGTGGTTACGTGATAAACCATATGACGGGTGGTGTCGTGAATACCAGGATGGGAGGTCACGTTATAACCTCCAATGCATTGGGTATGGAAGTCGGCCGTACAACTATTCCATTAAGTATGTATGGAAGTTGGCCGAATGGCTATTCCATTAAGTGATATGTGTAGAAGTCGACCTTATTGTTATTCCACTTAAGTATGTTTATGTCCCAAGTTAACTTTATATGTTATGTGATCTTTATATGTGTTTTATGGTAATCTTTTGGTTACAGAAAGCTATGTAATGAACTTTTATTCAGTGAATAGTTTTTACTACTTCGAAAAGGTGAAAAGTATTACTTTGATAAAGTATACATGGTTTACTTGTTGTTTTGAAAAACTAACAGTTTTCATTATTTGTGTATCCCTTACTGAGCTTTTTATGCTCATCCCAAGTTTTTGAAATGTTTTTCACAGGACTTAGCTTGGAATAGGGCCAAGTATGGGTTCAAGGGAAAGTCATGCTACCTAAAACATGGAACTAGACATGTTTCTTTTTAAGAGTTTTTATTTTATGGAAATTTTAGTAAAAGTGACTACTTTGTAATCTTTTGAGATGTAATAGTTATGTCCTAATTCTCTAAAACTCTAAACCTGAAAAGATCTTCAATGTGAATTACTCATTTAATTCAATATTAAGTAAGGTTTAAGGTTGGGGCCTTATAGTTGGTATCAAAGGTTAGTTTAGATAACTTTAGAGGTTAGGGTATTCTTTAAGCATAAGTGACATGACCATAATGGTTAGGATTTCAGAAAGAGTAATAGTTTTTAGATAAAGTGAATGAGTAAGTATATCTTAGTGTTTATCTTCCTCTTTAGTACATGATGGTTTTGTTGATATACTCACACTGACCTTCTTGGTTTTAGTAAATGGCTAGATCTAGCAGGCACCAAGGTAACGGTGGATGAGAAGGAAACTGTGACAGTTTTCTGAGTGAGAAACTAAATGATATAGGAGCTACAGTGAGAACTCTTGTGTTTATCCTCAACCAACTATCTGGAGTCATGATTGACCACCTAAACCTTAATGATTTCTATAAGGCATCATATATGCGAGAAACAAATCCCTACGGAACTATAGGTAATAATCATAAAGGTAAGTGTGTACAAAAACCTATGTGTCAAAGATGTGGAAAGAAACACCTAGGAAAATGTTTCAAAGGGACAAAAATATGCTATAGATGTGGAAATGAAGGTCATAAAGCAAGAACCTGCCATGGAAAAAGGAATCATCTAGTTGACTCGAGGAAAGGGAAAGAAGTTATTTCTGAGGGATCAATTGAATGTTTTAAATGTGGTGTGCATGGTCATTATGCAAACACATGTCCTATGAAGTAGTTTCGGGAATGGGATCACCAAGATCGTACAAATATTTATTTACCAATACCTAATGCCATTCCGATTGAGGATGAAGAAACTGACAATGACCAATCAAATTTATGTATTATTTCATGACTATCGTTTTCCTATTTTGGAATCTTAGGACATGATTCATGATTTCGTTTGTAGGAAAGAGGTATTTCGGAATAAGTTGGAAAGGAATGGTTAATGGATCATGAAGAATGTTGAATGAGTAAGATGTCAACATATAAGGGCTTCAAGAGTTATAGTGAAATTCTTAAGAGTATTAAGTCTCTTTTGATGATGGGGTTACATTAGAAGACTTTCTATATTATGTGTAACCCTGATGTTTAATATATGCAAATTTTATTCAAGGAATAGTTATCTTTTCATTTGTGGACATAGTTATAAAGAACCATTTGGGTTTATATGATCCTTACTTTTGAGGTAATTATGGGTTACTATATGTTATGATTCAAGTGAAGGGCATGATATAAAATTGAGGTTAAATTATGTTATGGTTATTTTTGATGATTTTATCCTTTTTTTTGGGGAATGATTTGATATTTATATAGTTTTGGAAAAAGGACAACACGCAGACCATGTGACTACCCGTCGCGTCGGACAAAGCTGTGGGAATCGAACCCACAACCAAAGTGCGACTGGTATTTATCACCTACCACCGGACTACGTGAAGTCCCTGGTTAGTTTGACTGATTATTTTTAGTTATATGATTCTATTAATTAAGAGTAAGTTGATTTTGGGTTATTTATGAAAATGATTAACCTATCATGGAGGATATGTGATTGGGTTAATTACTTTTCAATACGAGACTTTAGGAGAAACTGATGTTTTTTGGAGATAAATGTTACGATTTAAATTGGAAGACTATGTGACTAAATCCTTCAAATATTTGGGTTTCAATCTTAGATTGGTTTACATTGAAAAATTTTATGGACAAATTGTTTATCCGATGGTCCTCGTTGAACTTTGGGTTTTGTTGGACAAATTTTGGAGATTAAGCATATAATTTTTTTAAAAGGGTTATCCTTTTCTGGATTATCTGATCTTATACTAACCTTTTTGGTTTTGGTTTTGGTTAAAGCCTAAAGACACGGGGATTATATAGTTCTCTTTGGTGGATTAGGTGATTCTCTAGAAGTTGATTATAGTACTCTTAATATGAACAAGTCTTCCTAAATACTCGTCTTTTAGAGAAAATATGAGTTTGTGTAAGGAATCTAATAAAAGTTGAAAGTCAACATGATAAGTGATTATGTTTCCTTATGAATAAATTCCTCAATAAAAAGTAACTTAATGAAAAATGTTGTCTATTAACTTTTCCTACAGGGGAATCAAATACCGTTTAACCCATCACAAGTTTGCGATTTTCTTATGGTTAACTTTCTCCTAGACTTGTTTACTATCACTCTCCCTGAAGAACATGAACCTTTGATTTTTCTTCCATGTCCAAGTTTTCCTACACGGAATCCTATTATCGGTTAACTAGGGTGACCTCTAAACATATCTTTCTTTATTTTAAAGTGATTGTTTTACTGACTCTTGTTCTGATGTGGGACTTTCAAGGATGTTTCCAAGCTCAATTTTAAAATTGTGAGGACGCAATTCCCAAAAGGGGTGAACGATGTAACACCCCAGGTAAATAAAGAATATGAAAATTTCATATTTATCCATATTTTTGAATAAAATATTAATATGAAATTAAAGGGGATGCTATGCTTGATGGCGTACCCAACACGCAACAACGAGTTTCTTGAGAATCTTACGATGCACTCTAATAATAAAATAATATTATTTTAAATGGTAGTTAACACCTAGCTGTTGTGATGGAGGGAATGAATAGAACTAACTAAAAAATTATTATATATGTTTGTCAAATTTTTTTACTTTTTACAATAAATGTTAGATGATTAAAAATGCGAATGAATCCAATTTTAAGCGTAAACATTCTAATATTCTTTTAAAGGTCGATTAACTGACTTTTGATGGCGAACCTCTTTTAAATCAAAATTTTGACAATGGTATGTGTTATATTTTACAAAATAAAATTCTTCTTTATAATAGGAACATCAAAATTTACTTTGGTTAATTTTTTTGTATTTTTCCAAAAAATTTCAATTTTTAATGAATAGTGAAAAATGTTGTATTTTAATTCAAAACCTATTTTTAATCTAATTCATTTATATGATTAGATTATCTTTTAAATTGGTTTTAAAGTTAAATTCGAATATATTTTTACCATCTAATCCAATTGTTGTCTTTGGAATTAATTTCACTTTGAAATCGGACTTAAACTAGTGTCAATCTTTTGATACATTTTGTTTCATAAAAACACGCTATTTGTTTTGACAGCGGGAATTAATTATTAAATTAATTAATGAAAATTATGTATTTTTAATTTTGTAAAATAGACATCATTTTTTAATTCGGAATATCAAATATAGCTTAGGGTGAATTTTTGGTAATTTTCTGAAAAACCTCAATTTTTGATGAATAGTGAAACCACTAAGTGGTACTTATAAAAACTGATTTTTCCGTTTAAATGAAATTTTGTCATCTTTGTGTTTTGAATTTCAAAAATCCGACATACATGATTGTCATTAAGAAGTAAAATGTGGTTCAATGGGATAAAAATAATTTTTTGGTGAATAGTAACTTATTAAGTTTTTAATTACGATTAGAGGTAATTAGTGTAGTTTAAGGTAAGAATAATGTTTTAATAAAATGAAATGACCTAGACACATGTCCTACCCTCATTGGATGTGTCATGGACGAGCAAGAAAATTCATGGGTCAACTTGGGGACCCCATGGATCCACTTTGGTTGGAAAAAGACATAAATACCTTTTTATTTAATGTTAAAGTAAAAATGACTCAAACATGAGATGTTTTACTAAAACAATTTTTTCATGGGGTTATACAAGTCATAGTTTTGACTATAAATAGTCACTGTAAATATAAAAAGATTTCCTACATCATAGTATTTTTTTATAATTTTTAGACATTAAATAAATTAAATTATTTATGACATCATGATGATGCAACGATGACCTCATTATTTAACGATTTAAATAAAATGGAAAGATAAGGTAATATCTAAGACCTACACATGTCCAAAACCTATTGGATGAGTGGATTTCGAAACCTTATTACCTTATACTCTAAATACATCAATTTGGGACCTTTAAAATCCGAAACTCTTTTGAAAATAAAGTAACATTTTGTAACTTTACATGAGTGCCCCTCCTCTCCTCTTATAAAGGCCCCCACCTCTACCTCCTTACCCACAGTCCCAAATCCTTTGGCTCGGACAAACTCTGACCATTTTTTCTCTCCACATCCCTATCTTACTCCTTGAAGCCTCACTTTGGGCAGAAGTCTTCCCAAGGAAGCCTTTGTGCTCAAACCAAAGGGAGTTACCCGATTTTAAGGTAATGTCTTCACTTGAGTCCTTTGGTTTTATTTTGCCTCTCCAACCCCCTAAACTCTTTTTATTAATTTCTTTTGTAACAACTCCAGTATCTTCAATATACTAGGATTTTGTTGTAAGAAGTATTAGAGCTAAAATTACACACACCTACATCTAATGGTTAAAGAACATACTGTTTCCGTGGATGGCGAATTTCTGCCTCACGAAACGATGATTGTTCAACACTCATATAACACCTTCAAAGGTGGCCATTAATATGTAACTATATTTATATATGATATATAATATGTTTATGTTTTACTTAAGATTCTGTATTTTTCATTTATGGAATACCTTTATGGTTTCCATTATGGGTAAATGCGATATCTTTATTTAAGGAAGTGCAGACTACGGCCCCCTCAAAGTGATGTGATTTGTTAATTCCATATGTGGGACGTATAAAGGATGGATTTAAAGTTATTATATATGATTTTATACTGGAATTATAATATACCTCTATATCATTATTATTTCTTTCCATTAATGTATGAGATATAAATGAAAGTAGCGTTCATGCGTACGTACGACTTACTGTCTCCATGAACGGTGCATTTCATTTCTTATCCCCAAATGTAATGTACTATTATAAGTACATATTTATAATGAATATATATAATGTATGTTACATATTAATGATGAATATAATTCTATAATTAAAATATACATACCTATCATTTAGTTTTATTTCCATTAATATGACAATGAAATGAAAGTAGCGTTCATGCGTACGTACGGCTTACCGTCTCCATGAACGGTGCATTTCATTTCTTATCTCTAAATGATTATGTAATATTATAAATAAATGTATATTCTGGATATATATGATATATATGATATACAAATCATGAATATCATTCCGGATATAATGAACCATTGACCACACGAACAACATGTAATTGTAAGAAGTCCACTTTTGACTTAAGAACCAAATATCGACAAAACAAACATTATTAACTTAAATGATTAAATATTGTTTATAACATGTAAATAATTGATATAAAAGGAATAATGAACTTTTAAAAGGTTCTTAAGAAAGTATAAATTAACTCAAGTTTATTATTCAGGACGTTAAAGAACGATCGAGTCAAGTCGGACCCGAGGTAAGGGATCCTACTCCTCTCTTTCTTTTTATGTACGCTCTTTATGTCATTCCTTTTAAAGCTAATCTTTCTTGTTATTGGGATGTTATTTTATATTAATCTTACTGTAATTTTTATTTTTCATATGATGAGAGACCCTATTTCCTCTCATCAATCCATTTTGGGAGTTTTAAGTGGAGCCGTTAGGCTGCCAAGTTTTCGTAAGGGATTTATCATCTCACTTTTATTCCCGTGAGATTTATGCTACATTTCCCACAATTTCCTTTGAGTGGTGTATGTACTTCCCCTTATTCTACTATTTGTGTAATATAATTTCGTTTATGAGTATTTACATCAATGATGTATTGACCTTCTTTCATGGGGTGTATGTTTCGAAAGATACCCAAGTCGGTAAGGGAACCTTTCACCCTCCTCTTTTTAAAAGACTTATTTTGTAGGGTCTTTTAATTCACATATTTTTATGTTGGGATATGTTCTCATATATCCTTATTGATGTATGTTTTAAGTGATGAGATACTTTTTTTTATCTCTCATCAACTCTTTTTCTGAATTTTGAAGTGACGTCGTTAGGCTGTCAAATTTTTTCAAGGGAACTTTTTAACCCAAATTTGATTCTTTGGGATAAACTTGTACTCCTTGAATATGTCATTATATGAATATGTGTGAATAACCTCTAATGGTTTTACACTTAATATCCACTTATATTTGGTGTATTAGTTTTTCACACATAATTATGCAATTGGTTTATCCTTAAACCAAGGATACCGTCTTTGTAAGGGTCTTCGTATCAATCTCCATTCATTGAGGCATATTTTGTTTTATACACAACCTTATTTTATATGGTGTATAAACCCCTTTGAATTTTACATTTATTCAAAAGGAATCGTTTTTCTACGAAGCGTTTTACTAAACGACAAAAAAGAATGTTTCTTTTACGTACGCGGTGACAACGACCTTTTCCGCCTCCATGAGTATTATTTGATCTTTGGCTTCCTCAACAAGCCGTAATATTTTTAAAATAAAATAAATACCATATACTTTTTTTTGTATTTTGGTATTGAAAATGGTTTTGATAATGGATTATATTATGTCAATATATTTAAATGATATATTGTGATTGAAATGTGGAAATGTTAACATTCCTTTATGTTGGTTTTATGTGTTATAATTTTATAATGGTACTTGGACATTTTATGGGTGATTACTTGATAAACCATATGACGGGTGGTGCCGTGAATACCAGGACGGGTGGTTACGTTATAACCTCCAATGCATTGGGTATGGAATTCGGCCGTACAGCTATTCCATTAAGTATGTATAGAAGTTGGCTGAATGGCTATTCCATTAAGTGATATGTGTGGAAGTCGACCTTATGGTTATCCCACTTAAGTATGTTTATGTCCCAAGTTTCCTTTATATGTTATGTGATCTTTATATGGGTTTTATGGTAATGTTTTGGTTATAGAAGGGTAAGTAATGAACTTTTATTCAGTGAATAGTTTTTACTACTTCGAAAAGGTGAAAAGTATTACTTTGATAAAGTATACATGGTTTACTTGTTTTTTTGAAAAACTTACAGTTTTCATTCTTTGTGTATCCCTTACTGAGCTTTTTATGCTAATCCCAAGTTTTTGAAATGTTTTTCACAGGACTTAGCGTGGAATAGGGTCAAGGATGGGTTCAAGGGAAACTCATGCTACCTATAACATGGGACTAGACATGTTTCTTTTTATGAGTTTTTATTTTATGGAAATTTTAGTAGAAGCTACTACTTTGTAATCTTTTGAGATGTAATAGTTATGTCCTAATTATCTAAAACTCTAAACCTGAAAAAATCCTCAATGTGAATTACTCATTTAATTCAATATTAAGTAAGGTTTAAGGCTGGGGCCTTATATCCTCAATATACTAGTATGTTTTTATAAGAATTATTCAAACTACACTTACACACACCTCCATCAAATAGGTGAAGAACATAATGTTTTTGTTGATGGAAAACTAATGTCTCACGAAACTATGATTGTTCAATTACCTCCTACCACCTCTCATGGTGGCCATTACAATGGAACTGTATTTATATATGATATATATATTATGTTTAAGTTTTTTCATGCTTCTGTATTTTAATTTTATAGCAAACCTTGATGGTTTCCATTATGGGTAAACATGATAATTTCATTTGAGAAAATGCAGACTACCGCCCACTCAAAAGGATATGACTCATTAATACCATATGTGGGACATATAAAGGATGGAGTTAATGATATTATATATGATATTATACTGGAATTATAATATACCTATGTATCATTTTTTTAAATTTTTTTACGATAAGAAATAGAAATGAAAGTAGCATTCATGCGTATATAAGGCTTACCATCTCCATGAATGGTGCGTTTCATTTCTTACCCCAAAATGATATGTACTATTATAAATACATGTATATACTGTTTATATATGATATATAAATCCTTAATATAATCCTATATATAATGAAATTTTTTCCATGAGAACAACTTGTAACTATAAAGTGTTCATTTTTGACTTTAGTACCAAATATTGAAAAAACAAACGTTATTAACTTAAATGATTACATAATGATTATAAAATGGTAATAAGTGATATAAAAGGAATAGTAAACTTGAAAAAGGTTCTTAAGCAAGTAGAAATTAAATTTAGTTTATTATTTTGGATATTAAAGAATGAATGGGTTAAGTCGGACATGAGGTAAGGGGGTTTTATCTCACTTTTAATCTCGTGAGATTTCCATTGTTCACCAATTATTTATTGAATGTGGTGTTTTTTTACTTTCATTCGATATATATTATCACTATTATCTTTATATTCAAGATATTCTATGACTCATTTGGTGGTTATTGACTATTGTTCATTCGACTTGATTGATTATAATGAGGTAAGGGTTAATTTCACAATCACTTTATTATCCGAGGTTGTTTCTACGTAAGTATCTACTGGGACATATTTATTATCCATGTCCATGTTTCATGAAAGATTTTTTAAAGGGATTATTTTAAGGGACTTTTTTTTACTCAAACATCATTTCAAATTATTTAAATATTTATTCTTATAAATCATTATCATTAATTTCCATGTACTCAAAATGGTTTTTAAGGATTTATTTATATGGACATGAATGTTTTTAAAAATGTTAATTCCTTTAAAAAGTATCAATGTGGTATGGGACACTTCGATTCAAAAATGTCTTTAAATTTCTTCCATTCTAAATTGTGTGACTTTTAAATGTTTTCATGAAAAAGGGGTATTTCTCTCAAAGAGTTTTACAAATCAGTTTCATCTATGTCAACATCCTTAAATGGATTTTAAACTTTTTTTGAAGTTGATTTATCATGATACAAATCTTCCATATTGTATTGAGGGTTTTGTGATATGTTTGACTGTGGATGTGTTATTTTTATACCATTTAGGGTTTATGGGTAAAGTATTGACATTTCGTATGCTATTTTTAATACGAATGTTTATGTTATGTTAAAACCGTTTCATATAAGAAATGAATTGGACTTATTAAGTGACTAGTGGAGCCTTCTATTGCTTTTCGATGCATCGGTAGGTCTCATGAGACAGACTAGTGATTTGGCACAAGGGTTTGGCCAAATCTTATTTGTAGTATTGGCACAAGGCCTTGACTGTGTGGTTATGATAGTTTGGAGTTATGAATTCCATCATTATGAAAGTGATTATTGATATTGAATGTTATTATTCGACTAGTAGAATATCCATGTGAATAAGTAAATGACATTATTTCATTTATTTTTTCCATGTTATTCTGAAATTCAAGTTTAAAAGGCTTTGGTTTTAGTTATACATTGCCTTAAATGTTTATGATTAAAAATGAAATATTCCACTATATTTTTATCCTTACTGATCATCTGAGCTCACCCTTTCCATGTTTTATTTTCTCCATGATTCAAAGAATTTTATTGTGATTGATAAACAGGGTTAACCGAAGGGAATAATGGCGCTCATAAAAGATTATTTATGTTGTGTTGTAGGTTATAAAGTGTAATGTAACTTTTATATATGTAATCTATTTTTCAAGACTGCTAAACTGATTGGTCCTTCGGGACTTGATTACTTATAATCAGGCCAATTTATTAAAATAATGCAATGAATCTGGGTAACTGGGGTCGGGGTGTTACTGTTGGTATCAAAGGAAGTTTATGAATAACTGTGGAAATTAGATTTAGATAAACTCTGATTAGAGCACATTACCCTAAGATAAACTTTGAGGATTAGAATAGAAGAACATTCTAGAATTTTGGTATTGTAGAGATTGTGTGAGTTTTCCAAGCAATACATCCCTGTCTGGATACGAGCAAGTAGAGGCGGCTTTGGCATAGATGTACCAAGGGGTAAAATCTGAAAATACCACTTTGAGCTAGACTTGAATGGGAACTGGTGCATGACAACGGGCCTTGTTGCACTCTTGGTTATGACACTATCAGTTGATATGATTTGGATAATTCAAAATTTAGTTACAAACCATTATAAAGGGTTTATGAGTATATACTTCCTCAAAGAAAACATCTTTATGATTATAGTTTATATCCATACACTTTTAAATTTACTTTAGGTATTTTACAAGTTTGGAATTATTCATTGCAATTCATAAACTGACCTAGTTTATTCCACTGTATAGAAATGGCACCCAGTAGAAGAAATGTGAACTCCAATAATACGTATGATCCAAAGAGTAAGAAGGATCATATCATTCACCATATTAAGCCATCATTTAGAAGGGAAATAGTCTCCCATGTATTCTCAACATATGAAGAAATTGTATCACATGTTAATAAGATGAGTAAAGAATTCTATGAGTCCTATGGATTTGATGGGAAGTAAGTGAAGAAAAGGATGGAATAGAGAAAGATGGATAAAGGGAAGAGGGAAAAGAAGAACTTTACCATATGTGATAACTATGGTAAGGAAAACCCTGGAACTTTCCTGAAGGGAATGGGAGTTTTTTATAAGTGTGGAGAAAAAGGGCCCCAATTACGTGACTGCAAGGGTAAGAAAAAGGTTTCAAATGTACAAGCTTCATCTGAAAGGAGTTGGGACACTACACGAACCAATTTCCAAATCATCAGAGTATGCCCCAAATGATTCTATTGGATAATAATCAAATTATGATACTACCACAGATGAGAAGGAATTATTAGAGTTCTTATGTTGCTGTTAAAGAATTTTGTCATTTGAGTGTTGTATCAATGATGCACTGGTTATAATAATTATAAAGTATATAAGGATTGTACTCCAGTATTATTTCATTAAGTACATGAGATAATGTTGAACTAAGAAAAGTGACTCAATAGTTGGTTAAATTTTCAGAAAATATATGTTTGAGAGAAAGATAAACCATAGTATGGTTTTGATACTGAGGTAGTGATTTTGGAATAATACATGATTGATTTGGACAAATTATATTGGATATTATTAACTACCTTGAAACTGATTAATGATTTGTATATTCAATCATTGTTGGAGTTTACACCATTTTTTATAGAAGGAGTATATCTAGTATTCTATAATGAATAAGGGATCAGGAATGTAATCAATAAGGTTTTATGGTAATTCAGAATGATGAAGTGTTTTAAAAGAATATATGATGAAGGAGTTCACATGTTATGACATGGAAAAAAGGATCTTCATTGTGTTTTCCTACCATATAAATTTTGGACTGTGAGTTTGGACAGAATTATTATGTATAATTATAGTTTATTTTTGGATTTCCATAAAAAGGAATCATGGAGGTCGGGCGGCAACCCGTCACCTACGACAAGGACGCAAGACTTGAACCCCCAACCGAAGGGTGAAAAGGGTGTATCACATTCAACTGGCTCACGTGATGTCCTGGATTAAATACTTTTGTTTTTTTAAAAGGTCTAGTAGATGAATTAGAAATTCATTTTTTGGAACCCTCTATGAATCAGATAAATGGAATAATATTTTAAGTTCTATTATCTTTTAGAGTGAAAGATGATGTTGTTGTAGAAATTAGTCAAAGGATGGAACTCTACTTTTCATGTATATATATATATTTTTTTCTTATCTTATTATAGGAAGAAATTTATTCTTAAACATTAGGATAAGGTATCTTAACTCTTAAAATGTGTTATCCTAATACCTTATGTTTTGTTGATCCGATGATATTTTAAATCATCATAGAATGATGCCTTTGAGGACCTCAATTCTAATTTTTTTTGTGACTGGTGACCTCAATCACTCCCTATAAATATTTACAGTTTTCCTCCAATTATATGTCTCTATTTTCCACCATGGGTCTCCTAATTGAGATCATAATTTGGTGGGGACCCTTTAATTTCTCTTTTACTCTTATTAAAACTAAATTTTATTTACCCAATTCCCGATGTGGGTTTTCTCACAAAGGTATTTTCTATTTTCAACATTTTATTTTCAAAGAACAATTTAAAATTGCGAGGACATAATTTACTGAAGAAGGTAAGAATGTAACACCCCAAGATTTCATAGTACGTTATATCTTCAAAGTAATTCAATAACATGCACTACACACAACACCGAGTTCAAGTGCACAACAACTTACCAAACTAGCCGTTCAAAATAGGTTATGAATAGTATTAACTAAATTTTGAACTTTATATAATAGTTATAATTTTATAACCCATATTATAAGTTTCTTATAAATAATATAAGAACAAAATCATTTTTCTAATAAAAGAAGTATTTTTCAAAAAAATCCCCTTTTTCCGACTTTTAATGGTGAACACTTTTTAAATACAATATTTGAAACTGTTATATATTAAATTTGACAAAATAAACTTCTTATTTGGAATCGGGACATAAGAATTTAGTTTCAATAATTTTTTGGTGTTTTTCTGATAACTTTCTTATTTGGGTGAATAATGAAAATTACAATATTTTAATGAAAAAAACTTTTTTAATTGAAATAATTAATAGTGATAAATTATGAATTTGAGAGATTTTAAAGTATAATTAGATTATATTTTTACCATTTAATCCAATGTTGTTCATTAGAAATAATTTCACATTTAAATTGGACATAAGAAAGTGTCAATCTTTTGATAGTTATTATTTCTTAAAAACACACTTTTTGTTTTGACAACATGAAATAATTTTAAATTAATAAATGAAACTTCTATGTTTTGAATTTGGTAAAATAGACATCATTTTTGGATATGGAATATCGAAATTAGCCTAGCGTAAAATTTTGGTATTTTTCTGAAAACGTTCAATTTTTTGATGAATAGTGAAAAACACTGATTTATAGTTTAAATCCGAATTTTTATTTAAATAACTATTTATTTTTTTTAAATTTATTTTTGGTCAAAATAGATTCATAATACCTATATAAGTTCAATTTAATTCATTGGAGTTGGTTTATAATAATTTTATATGTATAAAAATTTTATTGAGCTTTTCAACGTCTTTTACTCACCTCCTAGGAGAATTAGAGAATTCACATAAACCTTAATTTTACCGCTTCTGTGAGTGGATTTTCAAAAATTAGAGAGACACAGTTTATATCGGAAAGTAAATTTTGGTTCAATAAGATAAAAATAATTTTTTTTTTAATTGTAAGTTTTTATTTTTACTTACCACGATTAAAAGTAAATAGGGTAATTAATGGTAAAAATGATATTATTATTACCCTAAAACATGTCCTAATTCTATTGGATAAGTATAATTCGACCAAAAACAAAATTACGAATAAAATATGAACCTCTTTGGTCAACATGGATTAGATTAGAACATTTATAATTATTTAATTCAAAGAAGAGTTAAAAGAGTTAAAATAAACGATTAATAACTAAAACATTTTTAATATAGGGTTACACATAATACAAATTCTATTATAAATATTCATTAGAAAGATAAATAGATTTCCTACATAATGGTATTTATTTATAATTTTTAGACATTAAATAATTTAATTTATTTATGACACAATGGTGATGCAGTAATTACCATATTAATGAAATATTTGATATATTAAATACCCAAATAATTGTAAATTGAGACTTTTTATTAATTACACTAATTTTATAGGATAATATTACATATTAGGATTGGTTAGATGAATATATTTTGAAGTAATAATGTTGTTATGAATTTAGAAAAAACAAAATACCAAATAGTGTCAAAATTGTCATAAAGGAGTTTTTAAAACAAACATTATATTATTAATGGATATTCTATTCCTAAAAATATATGGTTCTGCCAAAGTACTTATATAATTATAGATGTATCAGTAATGAACCACTTGGGGTTCACATGGAAGTATATTGTAAGTTTATTAACTATATAATATAAAAATACAAAGAGACGTGGTAAATGTCAAACTATTTAACTAAGAGTTAAATCAAAAAGATAAAGTTAATATAGTTACCCAAACCAGTTTAAAACATATTAGTTGAGTGGTTTTCAACATATACCCACCTTATAATTTAAATAATCCTCTTTTGAGCCATTAGAAACTGAATATGAATTTATTCTGAAATAATATTTCTAGCTTTTCCTAAAGAGCCCCTCCTCCACTTATAAAAGGAGACCCCTTCTAACCAATTCCTCACACCTATACATCCTTTAGGATAGTCCAAACTATGAAAAATTAATCTCCCTACATCCCTATCCTTCTCCTAGAAGCATTACCTTAGGCAGAAGGCACTTCAAGAAGTCCTTTTGGTTCAAACCAAAAGAAGTTACCCAAATTAAAGGTAATAGATTCTCTTAACTTCTTTTAATTTATTTTACTTCTCCAACCCCTAAAATCTTTTTATTCCATTATTTAATAACAAAACCAGTATAATCAATATACTATTATGTTTTTATGATAAGTATTCTAACTACACTTACACACACCTCTATCTAATGGGTGAAGTACATAATGTTTCTGTGGATGGAAAACTAATGTCTCACGAAATGATGATTGTTCAGTTACCTCCTACCACATCTCACGGTGGCCATTATGATGGAACTGTATTTATATATGATATATATATATATATATTATGTTTATGTTTTCTTCATGCTTCTTTATTTTCCTTTATATCATTCCTTACTAGTTTCCATTATGGGTAAACGTGATAATTTCATTTGTGGAAGTGCGGACTACTGCCCCCTCAAAGTGATATGACTCGTTAATTCCAAATTTGGGATGTATAAAGGATGGGGTTAATGATATTATATATGATATTATACTATAATTATAATATACCTATGTATCCTTATGTTTTAATTCTATTAAGATAAGAAATATAAATGAAAGTTGCGTTCATGCGTACGTACGGGTTACCATCGCCATGAACGGTGCATTTCATGTTCTTACCCCAAAATGATATGTACTATTATAAATACATGTATATAATGGATATATATATGATATATATGATATGTAAATCATGAATATCATCCTGGATATAATGAAATTTTGACCATGAATATAACTTGTGACTATAAAGTGTTCATTTTTGACTCAAGTTCCAAATATCGACAAAACGAACATTATTAACTTAAATGTATACATAATGTTTATAACATGGTAATAAGTGATATAAAAGGAATAATAAACATTAAAAAGGTTCTTAAGAATGTATAAATTAACATTAGTTTAGAATTCAGGATATTAAAGAACGAACGGGTCAAGTCAGACACGAGGTAACAGGTTTCTTATCTCACTTTTAATCTCGTGTGATTTCCATTGTTCACAACTTATTTATTACATGTGGTGTATTTTGTACTGACATTTGATACATATTATCATGATTCCCTTTTTATTCATGACATTCTGTGATTCATTTTGTAGTTATTGACTATTCTTCATATGACTTGATCGATTATAACAAGGTAATGGTTAATATCACAATCTCTTTATTATCCGAGGATGTTTTTATGTAAGTATCTGCTGGGATATATTTATTATTCATGTCCATGTTTCATGAAATAGTTTTAAAAGGGATTATTTTAAGGGACTTATTTTACTAAAACCTCATTTCAAATGTTTTAATTATTCATTCTTCTAAATCTTTCTCATTAATGTCAATGTCTTCAAAATGGTTTTTAGGATTTATTTATATGTACATGAATGTTTTTAAAATGTTAATTCCTTTCAAAATTTTAAAAGCGGTATGGGAAAATTTGATTAAAAAATGTCTTTACATGTCTTCCTTTCTAAATTGTGTGAATTTTAAAAGTTTTCATGAAAAAGTGGTATTTCTCTCAAAGAGTTTTACAAATCATTTTCATCTATGTCAAAATACTTTAATGGATTATAAACTTATTTTGAAGATGATTTATCATGATAAAAATATTACATATTATATTGAAGGTTTTGTGATATATTTGACTATGTATGTGTTATTTTTATACCATTCATGGTTTATGGGTAAATTATTGACATTTTGTATGCTAGTTTTAATACGAATGTTTATGTTATGTAAACACCCTTTAATATGAGGAATGCATTGGACATAGTAAGTGACGGGTGGAGCTTGAAATAGCTCCTCGATGCATCAGTAGGTCTCAGGGGATAAACTAGTGTCTTGGAACAAGGCCTTGACAAAATCTAATTTGTAGTCTTGGTATAAGGCCTTGACTATGTGGTTATGATAGTCTGGAATTATGCATTCCATCATTATGAAAGAGGTTATTGATATTGCATGTGATTATTTGACATGTAGAATATCCATGTGAATAAGTAAATGAAAATATTTCATTTATTTTTTCCATATTATGCTAAAGTTCAAGTTTATATGTCTTTTCTTTTTGTTATACATTGGCTTAAATTTTTATGCTTATTTAAGAAAGATTCCGCTATATTGTTATCCTTACTGAGAATCTGAGCTCACCCCTTTCTATGTTTTAATTTTCCCAGGATTCCAATTAGTGTATTGTGATTGATAAGCAGGGTTAAGCTAAGGGAATAATGTCATTGATAAAGGATTATTTATGTTGTGTTGTATGTTATAAAGTATAATATAACTTTTATGTATGTAATCTATTTTACAATACAAATAAACTGATCGGTCCTTCTGGACTTGATTCCTTGTAATCATGCCAATGTATTAAAATAACGCCCCGACTCTGGGTAACTGGGGGTCAGGGCATTACATCTTCCATGTGATCCAATATGAATCCCATTTGCTGGACCCTTGGGTTGGTACTACAAATCTTGTGTCGAAGTACCACATCCTCTAAAATGACTTGAATTTATGATAGAATTCAAGATACTAATCAACTAAGAGGAGGCTGAGTCCTTTCTAATCTCTAGTTCTTGTATGGATCCCCAAACATTTATTTGTTACTTTGGAACCCTATAGAATCACTAAAGTTGTCCCATCCTTCCATAATCATGGCATTTCATAGTAGGGTAAGGATACTGAAGACTCCTATGGCCATCCCTTCCACATTAAAATCATTATTTTAGTCCATAACCCTTTTATGGCTATTAATTACCCTAGATTTACTTTTCTCTACTATCCTAGTGGTAATTGGCATTGCAGCACATCCTAATTATAGAAGAAAAGCTCCCAGATCTCCCTAATATAACTCTAGGTCCATTTTATGGGTCCTATCTCAGATTTATTTCTATGATGAGAAATTTATCCATCATGTTTGAGAAGTTTATATTGAAAGATAAATTCATTTTTGACATTATATCATAAAAAAGTATAACCTTGAAATTATTCTCCATAACTACCTCATAAAATACTAAGGATAGTGAAAAACACTCTAGGTAGGTGAATCATCCAGTATAACCCAGCACTAACATGCCCTCCCATGTAATGTGCATGAACATGCGATCCCTCACATACCTCAAGATAAATAATTTCACCTCAAACTCCTTTTAGGTTATCTTCACTTACAGATTAGCTTACTCCACATTTTCCCTGAAATTCTTGGATGGTACTCATAAAATGTAAGCAACATGATTCACTCTCCTATCCATGGGTGTCTCAAGGTTCTTAAATATTGTATATATAGAATATATCTTGAATTTAAATTACCAAGGGATTTCTTCCCCAGTGGATGTAGGTGGTCACTACAACTAGAAATATCTCATTATACCAAACATCAAATACACAATGTGACAAGTCTCCCACTCCATGTATATCATGACCCCCAGGAAGCTATCACAAATCTCATCATCCATATGATACTTCTATGTTATAGGAGGTTTCAGATCAACTAAATTAGGAGTGTGATGATTACCACTCTCATGACACTCGTCTCGATGAATCTGTGAAGTAATATTCTCTATTAAGTAAAACAAACTCCTTATAACATAGGATATACAAAAAGGATAACCTCAAAAGGGGAAAAATTAGAGAACCACTAACCCATGGTTTTTCTATAATTTAATTAACAAGTGATTTAGTGTAACATAATAGTTTATTCCATTTCATTTATCAGTTATATAAATGGATTACATTTCATTGTTTATTGGAATATATATCACATGTAATAAAGATATCCCTAGCATGAAAAAATGAATGTCAATATATATCCTTATGTGCCTATCATGATATATGTATAATCACCTCATTCAATACATAACCATGAGTAAAATCTCAACAAATAGTAACATCACATAGTAAGTTTATCACCGTTGGTGAAATGACATGAAAACTGCAAAAATCAAACATCAGGAACAACAATTCCTTCCTTAGGTACTCAGGTTTTCCCCCACGTATAGGTTAACTACTCCCATGTACGACCTCATTACCAATTCTCAATGCGTCCCATTCTCCTATATACATTTCCCAAAAATTAAATCAATATAAATGACCAATATGATCCCTTCAATAAAACTTTGTAACATCTATAACCATGTTCTCACTCACATGACTAATCTAGGTGGGTTATATGACCTTAGGTGTGCCACTCCATATTATAATTGCTGCAGACTAGCCGTGAGGGTGTAAGATATATATTAGTGAGTCTATATCCTCCAGTAAAAATCTATAATAAAGGTGTAAGTAATTTAAATAATAAAAAATGAATCCAAGCATAATACGAAAAAATAAACAATCCAAAGAATAATAGAAACAATGTAATGACATGCTGAATGTAACCAAATGACATGTTGAAGGTCATACAAGTAATATACTAAATAGACTCAATAAAATAATTAAAATCCTTGTTCACAAACTGAATGCATGTATCGTATGATAGATCTAACTCATCCAACTAAAAATAAATCAATAGAGGCATTTTCTCTTCCCCAAACATTCAACCGTGAAATCTTCCCGAGTACCAAAAGGTGGACCAAACATGGTGTGATTACAACTTAGTAGGATGGTACCCATGGTTTCTAAAAATATAGTGTGAATATACATAGTTCATTAAATAAATTAATAAACCAGGGTCTTAATTCAAAAATTAATAATAATCATAAAATAAACCAACTGTCCCTCGAGTTCTTGGTTTACTCCCTAGGTAATCCCAAACCCACTTCATCGCCATGATGAATATCTATGTTAAGTGGTGGATCCTCATACATTAGGACATATTGCCTATATCATAGAATATTGTCCTATATAAGATGAATCACCATATCCTGTCCCAAGTAACCATGTCACTGGGCTCCATGTATATATCACCAAGCTGAATTAACTTATATATTCCAATGTGCACATCACAAAGGGGATTGTAGTAATATATATGGGGTCAATGTGTACATCACCATGATGGAGTCGATTATGTATTCCCATTATGCATGTCTATAAGGTGTATAATGACTAATCATACTAGGCTTTGTGGGTGCATTTCCATGCTGAAGTTGCTTTTGTCTTCCCATGCGGCACACCGCCAAGGGGAAAATATCCATCTCATATCATGTTTTGGATTCTCCAGCATTAGGATAAATCATTAGTACCACATCTGATGAGACAGTGGAAAAATAAATCAGACATCATGTTATAGTGATCAAGAATATGCAATCCTAACATTTTATTCATAAAAAATCACAACTTTTTTCAAGTTGATCAATTTACCTAGTTATGAAATAAAAAGGAAATTATTATCTGTTGATAGATCCTCCCACACAAGAATTGATCACCACTATAAAAACATTCCAAGATTCCATTAATCATAAATTACATGTTTTTCCAAAATCATGTTATCAAGACTATTGGTTCGTCACAAGATCATGGTTAGCCACACCACTCGAGTGGCCACAATCTCAGTCTAAAAACCAAGGACCCAACCAGATCCATGGGATGTCTAAGCATGAAAATTTCATTAGAGAAAAAATTATCGAATTCATAATTTGGTTATGGTCATGGAATTAAAACATTATCACGCTTATTATACATGCTCTAATTATCAAAATAGATATTAGGGAGTTGTTCTAGACCACCAAACTAAAAAATAGAGATGATGTAAATAAATTCTAATGTCTGAGGTAGCACTAGGATTCCTCATTTATTTCCCTAAAAAAACAATATCCTATTAGCGCATGACACACAATATCGATATTAATTAGTTGACCAATTATAGGATTCCCTACGGAAATCTATAAGATTATAAAGGATAGAAGGGATAAGAACCAAATGATTACCTTTAAATCTAAATCCAAAATTCCATGATCCAATGGAAGTTTCTTTTGTCTTAGAGAGTAATTATAAAAGGTGTCTATGGAAGGGATATAGTTAAGATAATGGAACATATTATCAGAATGCATGAAACATGAGTTTTGAAAGATCAGTGGGTGTCACAAATTCCTGACGTGAATAGGCTATTCATGTTTTGAATGCCTCGATTCCTGTATACGCTGAAAAATCTGCCAAAATTGATTAAAAACATGGAAAAGATGATTTCACATAATGAATCCATATCATGATAGAGATTTTATTTCATATACCTCACATGCGTCATTCCCAAAATTAGTAATATTCATGAGATTGACCCAAAAAATTCATGGTGTGAATTGGGAATTCATTGTGTGAATTGGGAATTCATGTTGTGAATTATTTCTACAATAAGAACATCACCCCCTATTTATACTTTCTCCCAAAAACTGTGTGACATTACCCCAAGGGTACAAGGATCAATAACCAGGGTTCAAATGAAAGAAAAAAAAACTCTTGGTGGGATAAACCAAAGCTAAAAGAGACATACCACGAAAATATGGGATCTTATAGGTCATGTAATACCAAGGGCTATATAAGCTAAATGACCCTATATAACGGTAAGATAACCTAAAATAATTCATCATTTTTATATTTTAATATGTATATTATATTTATAATTATCCACCTTAATTGAATTATTGAATTAGAGGTTATGATCATCATTTAAAACCATGATGATAAATATTATATGTTCATGGTCTTTTTATTTACACATGGATTTATTCAATATGTAATTTTCTTAATGTTATTTCATTATTGCATTCTCATAATGAATTTATCTTTCATTATGATATTTTTATCCCAATAAAATGTAATGTGGTTTGTTTAAGTTTAGATATGCATGTGAAATAATCTATTCAACATAGTATTTATTAAAACAGAAATTGACACTAAAATCTTGAGGTTTTAAATTATCTCTCCTTAAATAAATGGCATACGCACAAATTTAATTATTAACCACTAAAAAAAATTGATTAGGGTATATATAAGATAAACAAGAACCAATATATAATTCTTAATGTTATAAATAACTTACTATATTATATAAGACTATGAAAAACATATTTTCTCTCTTAATAGGAATATCCCCAATATTGAGTTTCTCACCAATCATTTGAGCTAAATAACCCTCATTATTTTTTATCAAGAACCATGTAATGGGATTAATTTTTGGTAGAGATATCATTATATTACTTGTACTAAAAAAATTTTGTAGGCTGATTTGAAATATAAAATATGATTTCCATTTTTCAGTAATAGATATGGATGCTATGTGAAGATAGCCGGTCAATTTCAAAAATTGCATCAATTTCATGTAAAGGAAGAACAATAAGATTTAAATAAAGAATATTCCCACAAAAATAATATTATAATAAAATAATATTACAACTAGAAGATTTTTTTGACAATCAAATCATTCGGGTGGAGATTTAATGCTCTTAAGAAACTTCATAGATATACTAGAGTGTCTAGAATAATAATCTATCAAGAAATCCACAACTCTAGAGTGGATGATATGTGTGAAATAATTATCATGATCCAATTCAGTGATTTTTATATCATAGGCCCATCCTTCTTCCCTTAATATAGGAGGTTGCTGACATTTGTCATCTTTTTTATCTTTTATATTAGGTCATTCACTTAGATAATACCCATGTTCTTCACAATTAAGTCATTGAACTATTATTGGTACCATAATATGAACATTATTTACCTCTATCATGTCAACCAAACACTTCATTTTCCCTCGATAATTAATTTCTCTATGACCTGACTATGCCAAAACCACCAATGAGCAGAGATTTTCAAAACCGCCACTGAATGTTCTGGTTTATTTTTCTGATGTTTTTTTAAAAAACTGACACTAATCAATGGAACTTTTTATAAAAGTGACCATCATTTATTAGTATCTTAAACAGATATGAAATTATAAAGTTTATTTTTTATTAAATATTATTGGTGTTTTTAAAAACATTATTTCTAAACCACGTGAAAATATAATTGTTAATTTATAATTTAACTTTTTCAGTGGTTTTTAGAAAATCCCTGAATTATAATAAAATTTAAATAAAATTTAAATAATAATAATATATTTATATAAATATATATATATATAAATATGTTATAGATAATTTATAATAATTAAAAAAAATTATATTTAATATTTAATATTTTTTATAAATTACCAATTTATTATTATTAATTACTAATTTATAAATAATACACACACACATATATTAATATCATGGTGAAAATGTCCCATGTAACTAGTGTTTTAAGAGAAGTTAACAGCATGACTTCAACATCAAATAATAATAACTTTTGATATGGCTGTCCATTTATGCTCCACATCCAATCAAATTGAAGCATTGAAAAATAATTATAATTTAATTATATAATAATTTGATAATAATTAATAATAAAAAGTCATTACTATTCTATGGGAAGTTAAAAATCAAACTTCAACGTCAACAAGACATAAAATTTTATCCAGGTGCCTATTTGGAATCCACAAGATCTCAAATCAAATCCAGTGAAAGGATATATGCCATTAGGATTGATGTAGAGAGATATTAATATTATTTTGTTAAAAAATGACTATAAGGATGCCCAAATATATTTTTTAGTTGTGATAACCTAATTATTTGAACATTCGATGGAATTTCAGGTTTGTTTAAGAGGGTCTTATATTTCCTTTTCATCTATCTATGATATTATTCAAACATTTTATATTTTTATTAATGTGGTGGTGTTGAAATTGGAGTGGTCTGCCCACTTTTGGAGATTTATTATATATATATATATATATCTGTGTGTGTGTGTGTGGGTTTCTGTGTGTCTGTATGTATTTCAATGAATTTATGCATTTTTATTTATAATTTTTATATATTTATGTATATATATATTTATATGTTATATGTGTATATATATAAAAAAATATTTATATGTATCTATATATATATATGTATTTATGTATAGTTATATTTATTTATATTTATGCACACAGACACACACATATATGTATATACAATTATATGTAATAATATATGTCTGTGTTTATATATATTTAGGTAAATTTAGTTACATGAATATATATTTATAGTAAATTATATCTATTTATTTGTAATTATGTATATTTATATATATTTATATATATTATGTTGGTATATCTATAAAAATGTTTATTATTTTTTATTTGTATACATTTATATAAATATAAATATATTTATATATTTTTATAAGATATTTATATATATAACTGTTTTGAAATAAATTTATATGTAATTATCTTAATTTTTTACATATTTATTATATATTTATTAATTAATTAATTATTCATTTATTAATTATTTAGTTATTATTTATTAACTATTTATTATATATTGTTTTATTGTATATTATTTATTGTAAATTATAAATTATAAATTATTTATTACTTACTTATAATTAGTTATATAGTTATCACTTATCATTTATCATATATTATTTAGTTTTTGTTTATATATTTATTAATTTATTATTGTTTAATTTATTATTAATTATTAATTATTTATTAATTATTAATTATTTATTTACTATATATTTTGTATTATTTATTTATCATTTGTCATTTATTATCATCTATTATTATTTATTTATAATTTATAATTTATTTATAATTGATAATTTAATATTTAAAATTTATATATTATTTATTTATTATTTTTTAATAATTAATAATTTATCATTTATTTATCATTTATTCCGCATTTACATATATTTATCCATATATATTGAAGTCTCTTTAGTCACTATGTGATGAGCTTGCTAGAGTGGTAATGTCTATATAATAATCAAGTGGTAAGAGGGTCAAATCTCACCCTAAACATATATATTCTCAATTTATACATATTAATATAAATAAATAATAATTAATAATAGTAAATAATAATAAATAAATAATGAGAAAGTTAAAAAATTTATGTGAAAGGTTTTATCAGTGATATAAACCGCTGCTAAATGATTCCCTTTATTTTTTTTTAAAAAAAATCAACTAAATTATGCACAATGGTTTTTATAACCACTATGAAATGATGTTTGACTCCCCCTTCCCCTTTAAACCATCGCCAACTGAAAAAAACCACCGTTTAATGGATATTTTGGCATAGTACCTCCTTTTCCACACATAAAACTTATTTTTGTTCCACTGAGACATTTCATTGTGTGATTCTTTCAAAATTCACACCACAGAGGAAATTTAATTTACTTTCCACCATGATAATTTTCACTTAAACTTCAATAAAACTCAATACTTCTCTTATTTTCCGAGTCTGAGAGTTTTTTAAGGTCAAAGTAGTTAATCATAACTCAGGATAACTAAGAGAGCATAACCAAAAGATTTTCAACATGAACATCCATCCCATTTAGTTAATCATGTGGACAATCACCACATTTCACATCACACCCATTGTTAACTCGGTTTCTCATTGATCTAACCAATACCTAAATAAAGGATAATTAAATATAATAATTCAATAATCTTATTAAAATAAAAGATATTAACATAAAAATATTAAATCATAATTGAAATTTATACCCTATCATAAAAATTTCTAGGTCTCAATTAAAGATATTCATTTTCTATTTCCTATTAGGATCTATAACCGTACCATAAAAATGTGCTCAAATTCTTCATAATGATTTTTAAAGATCATGTGAATCACTAAATCATGCCCTCTAGGGGTGTCAAACTAGGAACGTAGTTATAAGTATTTTTTTGCATTATATTAAGATAAAGTTAATACCTAACCATCCTTTTGAATGTTATTTTCCCTAGGTGCGTCTGGTCCAAATCCCTCATCATCCTATTTGTATGCAGACATTGATGACATTTCTAAGAAACCAAACAATATATAATTTACCAAAACATAATGATATTATTGTAACAACCCAGGTAATGTTAGGATAAATAGTTTTCATTAGATTTTAGATACGTATATTCATCTATATACATACCAAAGAAGGCTTTTTTTCTGAACAAGAGTCACTCACTAAGTGCATTTCTCCTCACCCAATTACCCAACTTCATTCCCACGACCTTATTTCCATACACCCAAATCATGATTTACCTCTTCACCTCAACCTAATGAAACCCCTCCACCGCCTGAAGAGTCCCCCACTACCTCCTTCGTCTGAAGATTTCACCAAGATCATTTTTTAAAATCTAAGGTCAGTGCTTCTTATCGGCACTCCCTCATCACCTATTCAGATATCTAGAATCTAGGGTTTGGTTTTATACTCACTTCAGTCTATGAAATATAGGGTTTGGTGTTCTTCATACTCATCTACCAGGGCTCCATCGTCGTCGACCTCCTTCAATTCCTTCTTGTACCTCTGATATGGAAACTCTGAAATCACCCATCCACAACTTATCGTCTATTTTTCTCTGAAATTTATACTATTCTGCTCTTCCGGTTATGTCCGTTTCTCCTTGGTTCAACTCCCAGATTCCCTTCCACAAAAAGTATATTATCTTACTAAATTAAAATACATGTCCCTTTTATTTTTCTTTTTATTATTTTCAGGTTCACACAAGGTAATAAAACATTCATAATACTTTATCCTATTTCAATATTCTAATTATTATTTGTCTTCAGCATTTACCTTCTTCTGATTACAATAAATAAACAACCTGGAAACCAACCATAGAAGTAATTGATCTTATATTTTCATTGATGAGTTGATCATGTATTATATTTCGATAATGAATTTTTTTTAGGGTAGTGTAAAAAGTTTTTTCTTTGAGCTTGTTGGACGTGAATTTTGTTTGGGTAGTGGATCATGTAATTCATTAGAGAAGTGGACTAGGTGTTTTATTAGATTAGCGGATCATGTGATTAATTAAATCAATTTTCCATTTTTAAAAGGAGTAGATCATGTATTTTATAGCAACAGATAATGTCTTTTAGAGCAGCAGATCATGCATTAGAGCAAGGGATAATTATATTAGTTGAACTAAATATCACTTGGAATTTTTTTGGATTATTGGATGATTTTGTTTCTTTTATTTTAGTTATTAGTTTCTTTTGGAGAATTGAATCATGTTTTAAATTATTCGTTACTTATACCAACCATATTTCTTATATCTTCATACATAATTATTTCTACTATATTGATGTTGTATCCTTATTTTAGATAAGTGGGTCATTTTTTCATGGAAAATTTTTGTTATGTGTCTTGATTAAGTGACTTATTTTCCCCCACTATGGTCATGAAGAATGACTTGGTACCACCAAATGTTATGAAATTAAAATAACTACAACACTTTCTATCATAAACAATATTAGTAGCATCTGAATATGTGATATTTTATTTTCAATTGCAAATGTGCTAAATAATTCAAATTCAATTCTAACAAACATTTTATTAATAATTACAAAACAAAAAATCATTGGAAGATTTTCTATTTTCCCATCATGTTCTATCATTCATTAAGAAAGATAATGTTTCCTCTCATTGAAGAATCCTGATCGACTAAATATTTCATTGCATTCTTCACATTCATGGGCTCATCACTGAAGATCACCCATTAGACACAAGAATTGATGATGGTGACGATATAATAAGTAATTTTTTGGTTTTCAAAAAATCTATTCACATATATATGTTTTCATATTATATATGCACTTATTAATGGAAATTGTTTTTTATCATTTAAGCCACAAAATGCACTAATTTTTCAAGAAATTAGAACTGTTTTGATAGTTTATTTGAGCATTTGAATGACCCTAAGCATGATGGTCATGATGGATAACTGATCTTTAGTGGAAAAAAGTATTCGATATATTTCTTTTTATACACCATATATTTCATTTTTTCTTTTGTGTGTTTTTTTTCTATTTAACTCTAAGTTAATTGAAATTTTTTAAGATCATGTATGATTGATGTTTTGAATGTGTTTAGTGTAATGGATAAACAATGTTATTTCCAGTTGGGTTACAACTATGGGATTCCAGTGTTCTTTTCATTCCTAAAGGTATGCTTCTCTAATTTGAATCTATTAGGACCCATTTTACTATGAAAAATTTCTTTTGGATTATATTTTCATGGGTTATGTTTAACTAAACCTTGTATTTTTACAATTATTTATTTATTTATTTGTGTTGGATCATCCATGCACAATTTGGATCATCCACAGTATTTTCCAGAAGGTATGTTTCACTAATTTGAAAAGAGACATATGATAACTCATATGGGGAAGGGTGATATTGATTCTTCAGTACCATATTTATTTCTCATTTTTTTATTTATGTATATATCTCCTTATGTGTGTATTTGTTTTCATTTTTAGTATTCACGTAGTAGTATATATATGTGTTTATTTTCATGTGTGTCTATTTTTTTCATTTTTATTATATTTTATACCGGATCATTTTTTATCTGTAAACACAAGATGTGACCATGATAAAATTTCTCACAGATGAGGTATTACTAAGAGATGTGATGGATGATCCTCTTTTGAGAAAATACAGGTGTTATATTATCCTTTTTATGCATCTGATTTTATTAGCCAAGATTTCATTGAGATCCATATTATATGTGTCATTACATTAATTTTTCGGGACATGATTTTATTAGTGTAATTATGGTGGATGAGGCCCAGGAAAGATCCATTTCAATAGATATCTTATTCGGAGTCCTGAAAAAGGTTATTCTTTTATAAGATCAATCTCCGTGAAATTTTTCAAAAAATAAAACTGTTCATATGTATCCTTTTTTCACATATCATCATAAATCCATATCCAACATTGTCAACCTAGACTCTGCCTAATTATCACATTAGATGCAATTGAAGAAAAATAAATGTCTTATTTTTTCAAGGTGGTTTATCTTCAATGAAAAATATGTAATGAAGATTATATTTATTTGTGGTATGTGTGTTTCCATTCAATCATGTTTATCACACAACTATTTTAATTATTTGAAATTAGTAGAAAGCATCATGGAGTGGATGTTGTGGACTTTGGATCAAGGGTAGGACCTGCTATCTTATCCATCGAGGCATGTTGTTTTTGTTGTTTGACAATTTTTCATCAACTCATATAAATGAACACTATTTGTCTCTTTATCTTTCTCTTTCATTTCTTTTAAAAACCCAAAAAATAATCCTTAAGCAGCCAATTTGTCTTGTAGTTGTGCTATTTTTTTTGACACAACAACAACAAACAAGCCTTACAACACATTGTATGTAGTCTTTTTTGGGTGATGTTATGACAATTTATATGGACCTATCATGGAAGGGGGTTTGTTGTGAAAATATAATATGTTGAAGAGCCTGTCTCAGATTCTCATCAAGCCCTGGTTTGCAGTTTTATGTCAATCCATGAGCAGGTACTGTTGTATTTGGAGTAACATGTTTATGTGATGATAAGTTAATGCACACATTTTCTAAATGTTCAATCCACTTTTGAGTGCCTATTTCATATTCTTATCAATGATTTATCCTTAAAATGGTTTTCATTTTAATTTATAGAATTATATTTAGTGCTTCTCATTCACACATATTTTCTTTTTGGTGTATCTTATAGTTTTTATATCAAATATAATTAATTTTTCTAAAAAATGAAATATTTGATATTTGTTTATTATATGATTATTTAGGATCCCATGTGTGATGTTTTAGTATTTATTATGAGGGAAGATGATATTGATATTGCAGTCTAGTTTCTAATTGACGAAACTCAAAACAATGAAATAAAGTATTTAGGTGTGTTTTTCATATATTTAATAGAATTGTAGAAATATTGTGTTTTTTATATATTTAATAGAATTAAAAAAATATAATGATTTTGTAAACATGAACCTTAGGGATAGTATCATCAGTAACATATATATGGACATAAGTGTTTTACTTAATGATCGTTATACCCAATGATTGGTATATATATTAATATATTTGTTTTGTTTTGTAGGGAATCTTGTGGTGCTGATAATTTGAGGTATGATATGTGTATTCTTTATTTTATAAAGTGTATATATGAGTATCATTCTGAGCCATCCTTTTCTTATTTTATCACTAATTTTGGAGTTAGAGGTACCAGTACATTCCCTGGATTGTCCCAATCTCTTAAAGGATCATATTGGGCGTGATCATCTTCTCAACTGCATTTTCATGGTCTATGATTTTACTATAGGGAAATAATGGTTCTACATGTGTTCAACAAACATTGCTATCTTCCGGCCTCTTAATGTAGGGATCAGAAGGTTTTGAAGTAGATTTTAGTTTCACCCTTTCTTAAATACAACCTCTATATGTGTTCAAATACATCACTGTCTTCTGACCACTTTATGTGTTCAGTTGAATTTTCATGATTTTTGATGATTCTGTAAACATCCACTTTATCTAATATGATGATTTTGTAAACATGCACCCTATGTATGGCATGAGAAGCAACATATATAAGGACATATGAGTTTTACTTAATGATTTGTATTTGTAAGAAGGCTTCTTATGCCTTGAACTATGGTATGAATATAATTGCTTTCATTGGGGAGAATTTGGAAGAGAAGGGAAGACAACCTATGTCTTCTTTATTCAGAATAAATCCTTTGTAGGAAAAGATCTGGTGCCACTTTTCTTTATCAAAAATCATGATCCTACATTCAGAACATAGTTTTGATAATTTAATTATGTTGTCTGTGACTTGGAATATGTTTTTTCTAGCTCGGATGATATAGTCATTTCATATGAACCAGTATGGGCTATTGGAACTGGTAAAGTAGCCACACCGCAAAAGACTCAGGAGGTGCATCTGGAAGTTCATGATTATCTTAAGATGAATGTCTCAACAAAAGTTTCATGTGCTACTCTGAATAATATATAAGGGTAACCTTAACCTAATTTGTTGTGATATACTGCTACTCATATTAAACAGTACATATAGATGGTTTATCCTTCATCTAACTTCTTTATATTTCTTATTAGAAGAGATTTTCTACTACTCTTGAATGTTATCTACTATATTTAAATGTCAATTTGAATGTATGTTTTACTTTCCTTGTATATTTTCATATATGATTTCTATGTTTTCAAATAATTTTATTTTCATTCTATATTCTCATATATGTTTTCCTTATATTCCCCATCATTCATTTGTATGGTTTATTTTATACATTGATGGTATAATTTTTTTCCTTATATATTCTCATATATTCTCCAATATGTTTTCAATATTCTCCTACATATTCTTCTATGTTATTTTATGTTTCGTATTTTCCTATGTTTCAATTCTCTATATTTTTCCCAATTATAGTTCAATATTAAGTATCACTATTTTTTTTAATATAATCAATATTAATGTTCTTTATTAACATTGAAATATAGTTTTGTCTTATTGAAAATAAGCATTGAACGTATTTCCGTGGGAACCCATGGGTAAGTACTAGTTATAATAATATTAGGCAATTTTTTAGCCAAAATGAAAAGGCGGTATTTCTAAATAAATTGGGTTTTCATGCATTATACAGTTTTATTTAAAATATTTATTTAAAAATTATCAAATTTTATTATGATATATTGAAATAAAATTTTTAATTTAGGATTTATAAATTATCTTAGGATGAATTTATGAGAATTTTCAAAAAGTTAAGATATATCAACGAATAATGAAAAATATTGTTTCTTTTTCGAAAATTGTATTTTTTTTCAAGTATTTAAAATGTAAAATTATATTTTAGATTATTTTTATAAATGAATTATTTTATATTGATTAAATATAATTTAATTATAATCATTTAAATGAATTATAATTTATAATTTGGTATAAAAAGAGTTTATACTTAAATGGAAATTTTCTAAAAAACCATTTTTCATCACATTTTGCGAGTTTAATTTGAATGTAAATTCTAAAACTTTTATCAATTAAATGTTAAAAAAATAATTCCATATTTAAAATAATGTTTTCAATTTTTTTTTAAATTGGTCCCTTTTATTTTTTTTCATTATGAATAGTAATGACAATAATTTTGTGTTACCATGATAAATGTAAAATGCGTAAATTAGAGTTTAAGCTAACACTATAAGGCTTAAAATTCATTAAAAAAATTAAATTTATTTTGTTTTATGGTTTTATTTCATCCATAATCATTAATAATTATAAAAATACTTCCTTATGTTTCCTTTTATCTTTTCTTTTACATATATATTATTTTTTGTAAAGAAAAATACAAAAATATCGCTACCGTGATTTTAAATTTCAATTATATGTTTATATAGGGATAATTTTTTTAAATGAATATTGAAGTATATTTTGATCATAATGATTTTTTTTTTATTATAATTTTTTTTATTTTTTTTTATTAAATATTTACCTTAAATTCTTACATAACACCAATATAGTGCTTTTGAAAGTAGTAGAAAAGTCAAGAAAGTGATTTCAAACGGCTCTAAATATAATATTGATTGGGTGAGTTAAAGTGTACCATGAATTTTATAGATAAATATAACATATTATATATTTTTAAAATGTTTATATTTATATTACATAACAATCTTGATGCCATTAAATTCAAATTAAATGAACAGTTCCAAAAATGACATTAATGATATTTTTTTAATAAATTATATATTATTATATGATTTAAAATTCATTAAAAAATATATCTTGAATAATCGAATTATACATGGTTGAAAACATCAACCATGGTGTATTTATCAGTCTCTTATCCTTTTATTGTATGTTTCTGGGCTTATAAAGTGTAAAAAATATAGACACCATGATTATTATCTGAAGGGTTAATAGGGGTTAAAACAAAAAGACAAGGATTAAAACAAAACCTAAGCTTGTTAAAATTTTGTTGTATCAGATTATTTAATAAAATAATCATCCTAACATTAGAATATAAAAATTTTGTCCCATTTTTTTCATTAAAATTAATTTATATTAATTTAATACTTTATTTAATTCAAAGAGTACCCCTCCCCTAACTTATAAAATGGTACCTCATCTTCTATATTCCTCACATTTTTAGTACTATATGTTTACTAAGACCAACTCAAATATCTAAAAAAAATTAATCCCCTTATAATATAGGTCCTTGTTTGATTATAAAACCAACCTAGTAAGGATTTTGGTGTAAACCTAAGGATGTTGTCCGAAGAAGAGGAATAGTTATTCCTAATGCACCCTTTTCTAGGCTATTACACCTAGGTACAACTGTGCTGGATCCATATCCCCTTAAAATATATAGAAAGGGATGTATTTTCTAATAAACTACTAACTCTATAGTTTACAAAAAATTTAGGGGTTTTTTTCATATGTTTATTCTTATACTTATGGATTTCACTAATTGTTTCTTATTAAAATCCAAAAAATAACTAGAATTTACACTAATTCCATCTATGATAACGTCTACCTTTTATACATTTTAATTCATGATTTATTACACAAAGACTCACATGAGTAAATAAAAAAGACCTAGAGGCCTATTTTAATCGTGAAATTAGATACATAACAGAGTAAATTAAACATGGAAATAACTACATTATTTAAAAACTCTACAACATTCCCTTAAAATCCATCTACCTTCTAATACAGAATGGGAAAATCTAGGGACATAAATAAGAAAAGGGTGAGATATAAAGCCTAATAATGGAATATTAAAATAATTAAATAAGAATTAGTAGTAAATTCGGGTCAAGAGGCATATCCTGCTGATATATAAATATGAAAATAATAATTATGAACATCGAAACATGGTAAAAGATGATAACATCAAGGCAACATAGAAATGTGGAAACGATAGAAAAAAATAAAGTCATCAACATAAGTCAAGGATAACCATAGAGACACTATAACATAGTGTTATTAACATAAAGTCACACTCACTATACATGATATCTCATGAGATAAACACATTACCCTCTGCATGGGTTGGATAAATAATTTTGGGTCCACCCATCACATTCATATCATGTACATGCATAAGTGTGCTATAGAAATCATATAAATTAATGATATATTCCATCAAATTTAATCGATTATTAAGTATTTTGGGTTATATACATATATGTTCCTAATAAATAAATTATAGGTTAATCTAGGTGAATACCCTTTTGTGGAAATAGAGATTAGTATTCACTGCACAAATGTTTGACATGAAAAATCAAAGGATAATTTGGTCATTATAACGAGAGTATATAAAGATTCAAGGAAGGTTTTAATGAAATTTAAAGGAGTATTCCATCACTTTAACATCATAAATATAGTAATAGATATGTTTAAAAACATATTAAAACATTAAATATTATAAATAAAAGGCATAATATAAATAATGTTCTTGAATAAAGAGGAGGAGAGGACCCCTTTCTTTGGAAGGGAACATTTAAAATCTTAAGAAGAGATTATTCAGAGATTCAAAACACCTTGGGAGGGATCCAAAGAGGATGAGTTAAATTAAATTAGTATTAAAATGGTTTTTAGTGAAGTGTAATGGGATTTTTTTGGTGTTTTTATCGAAAAATTGAAGGGAGTTATTTAATAACTCCTATACATAAGTTTTGGACTCTATATGATAAAATATTAAAACCAAATATATTAGGAAGGTTTTTTACCATGTTTTATAAATAAAGAGGAGTTTTTTGAATATTTTATAATTATATGAACCAAACTCATTAAAATAATACACTTAGTGATGTGGAAGTGAGTCATGTTCATAAAACATTAATTTCAAAACCATAATGTATAATATAGGTTTTGGAGGATTCATTAAGGGTTTATAAAATCAATTAAACAAATTCAAAAATACATTATTTTTATGGTGATACATACTTTATTTCTAGGATACCCTATAGTATTTATTACATAACTTTTGGGCCATTATTATTTTATAATACATAATGCATATTTATATCGAATTTAATTTTTTACATGAAAAATTCAACTATCTTAGAAAATTGTGCGAAATTCACTATTGGATAATTTTAATGTTATGTTTTAAAAAATAGTATTTATTTTATTTAAATAATTCCTTAAATATGAGAATTTATACTTTTAAGTCAAAATCCATATTTGTTGAAAAAAATTCCATTTTTACGATGATATTGAATTTTTGAGCTTTATAATGATTATATTGGAATTTATTGAAACATATAATAATTTATATTCTAATAAATATTATTTAATTTTTTATTAAAATAATATTAATTTATTATATTTTTAATTTATCATCACGAGTTTTTAAATTTAATATATATGTATGTATTTTTCCCAAAAACAATATAATTTTTATTTCTACGTATCAAAATTTAATTTTTATCAATGTCATTAATAAATTTTAAAATAATAACGAGATAAATATATGCATTAATTTTTTAAAAATAGAATATAAAAATTAATACTTTTAGCGTATACATACACAACCCATTATTACACTACTGTACACCCAATGTTAAAGGTGTGTGATGGTAACACTTTCATGGGGTCATTCAAAGAACATGGTTTGGGACGTGATATCGATAAGCTTGAACTTCTCCTATAAACTATTTTGGTCATGATTTGGTCTTTTAATCTTGATTTGGGATTGGTCAAGGCTAAATCCCATTGATTCCATCTCCCTTGGAATATCCTATATTTGGGCTTCATAGTGTACGATCCCACTAGTCAAGGCCATCACTTCTTTTCCTATTTCAATTGGATTTAATCATCTCCCTTAACAAAGACTTATAATAACAATCACTATACAATGGATAAATTATCAATGGTTATGATGATTAAATGAACTTCAAATCTAACAAGATATAACTTATAATGATCTAAAATAATCAATGCAGTGTACGAGTTCTCTATAAATACATTACATAATAAGGAATGTAATTGTTTAAAAATTGAATTGAATTTAATAATGTTTATTTTATTACAAATACATAATTTTTCCTGATTTTAGAATGACTCTTAGAATATCATGTGGGACGTTCAAAACAATATCATCTCCTAGGGGTACCAAGTTATCCCTTTTAACATGTAACTGGTGTTAATGCTTAGGTCTATGACACCTATCGACCATACGTACATTGAGTAGTGACATAGTGTCTTGGAGAATATCATGTAGACTAGGCCAACCAATAAATAGACCTAAGACTCTCCTATACATAGATTAGTAGCATGAACCTCCCCTATGAATGTTTTTTAAGCCATGGGTATTTAACATAAGTACCATAGATGGGAGGAATTCTATTATAAATTTATATCCCAATATAATTTATCAAATTCAGATCCAAATATATGGTATCCCCACTAATAGTGTCATAAACCTCCCCTATGGGAGTTTTCTATTCCAATAATAACATAGAACACCCTATTAAGAGTTTTCTTATCCAAGGTATAATCCATTATGTAACACATACAACCTCTATGGGAGTTTTATCAGTTAAATAATAACAAAAAACTACCCTAAGGACAATTTTAATTGATAATAAATGATCTTCCATAGGGTTTTTTAATTTCATTACCATAAATAAACAATAAAATAATGATAACTCAAGTACTTGAGGTAATCCCCTACCCAACATACTAAAAGAATAATTCTACCCACTTACTTGGGTAAATATCTCACCAGGGCACCCATTGGAGTCCCATAAATATCATTATGAATCAGAAACCACATAATAGTCCCTTAATTCCCACTCATATATCATGTTAATTCCCAACACAGGGGTAATTCCATCATGCCCATCACCTTTCAAAAACATCTTGGTCGACCGAAATTATTAACCTTTATTTTTTATTTCCACATTCTACTCATCCATGTCATCATGTATACAAGGGGGGAGAACCCCCCTCATCCATCTCACTATCCTAAAATATCAAGGGTACCTCTTTGGTCTGATATTGCCAATCCATTGACCATTTTTCCCAGATCATCACTAAAATCTACTCGGATGTCTCTAAATGATGGTATTTCTAAATTCACTACATTAATTGTGTAAAATATATGGTACACACCTTAGGGTTCATACATTACATGGAATATTCTAATTGTTAAGGACTCAAACATTGATGATCGGGGAAGAACATATAGTTCTCAAGGCCCAATGGTCCCTTGGATCTTTGTACAACCTAAATGAGACATTCTTTCTATTTGGGTAATTCATTTAAGAATAAACATATTTATTAAATTAATAAATTTGGCCATAAATATTATCGATTTTAATTACATAATGCCATGATCCCACATCCATGTATTATAAAATTCATGAAAAATTAAATGGGGTGAGTATGGAGGACCACCTACCTCACCCACAATACTTTCCAATTTAATTACAAGGATGAAAGTTCTTTCAATTCCCTCCATTACCCATAAATGATCACATAACTGTCCTAATCCCATAAATCACATCCAAAATCAACAAATAATTAATTATAACTAATAATAGTTAATCATAACATTTATTAAAATATGTAATAAGTATTGAATGCTCACTGAGCATCCAATGATTGCTTTTGCTTTAAGAAATGGGTTTTTGACGATCCCCAAATGCCCTTGAACTCAACCGAGAAGAATACCAAACCTACACAACCAAATAAATTAATAAATGAATTTATTTTTATTGACAAAATGTAGAAAAATCCATGAAAAAACATAGCTTTGAAGAAATAAAAAACAACACAAGGAAGATGTTTTCATGGGACATCCTCTCCCTAAGATGCCCGAAAGCCCCATCAAAAAGTGTTATTTCACCCTTATATAGTGAAATTTACAATAAAAAACAATTCAAAATCAATGTTGAATCATTGAGGAATATAGAGTTGATGGAACTAAATAAGGTGATGAAATTGTACAATGATCCATTGAGGAAATCACCCAAGAAAACCACCAAAAATCAATGGGAAGATCGAAAGGGAATGGGGTGAGACCCATAGTTCACATGGAAAAAATGCGTGGACATGGGGGAACCCCACATCAAAAAACCATAGGGGGAAGCATTATAAATTGCACACTAAAATCACTATCTACTAGCTCATGGAGGCCACAAGCTAGCTGATACCTCTTGGATGTTCCTCTTTCCAGTGTTAGATACCACCGACTAGCAAATACAAGTCCCCAACTAGCTGATGGACTCCTACAGATTGAAAGTTCCATTATCTAGGCCACCATCTAAATAGCAGTGCTTACCAGATGGCTGATGGAATATTATAGTTTTGGCTATATCAGCCACCTCAGCCTCTCTTGAGGCCCCACTAATCCCATGGGACACCTCCCGAACCTTATTCATTATCCCAAAATTCCCATTTTAGGTTTTCTGACCTTATGAATTCAATTTCAAACCTTGGTTCTCAAAATTAACCATCCACAAAATAAAAAACTTGGCATTCCTTTGTAATTTAAAAATACTATATGGAGATAGGTTGTAACACCCCAGGTAAATAAAGAATATTATATTTTCATATTTATGCATATTTGTGAATAAAATATTAATATTACTTTAAAGGTAACACTATGCTCGATGGCGTACCCAATATGCAACAACGAGTTTTTTGAAATCTTAGGTTGCACTCTAATAATAAAATAATATTATTTTAAATGGTAGTTAACACCTTTCCATTGTAATGGCGGGAATGAACGGAACTATATACAAAATTATTTTTTATGTTTGTTAAATTTTTTTACATTTATCCTATAAAAGATAAAGGCTTAAAATAAGAAAAGAATTCAATCTTAAGCATAATTACTCTAATATTCACTAAAAGGTCGATTTATCGCATTTTGATGGAGAACCCTATTTAAAAATAATTTTGGTAACTCTTGTACCAAATAAAATCTTTTTTTAGAATCGGGACATCAAAATTTCCTTTGTATAACTTTTTGGTATTTTTCTGATAAAGTTCAATTTTTAATGAATAGTGAAAAATGTTGTATTTTAATTCAAAACCACTTTTTAATCTAATTTATTTATATGATTAGAGTATCTTTTGAATTGGTTTTAAAGTAAAATTAGAATATATTATTACCATTTAATCGAATGGTGGTCATTTGAATTAATCTCACTTTGATATTGGACTTAAACTAGTGTCAATCTTTTAATAGATATTGTTTCTGAAAAACACGCTATTTGTTTTGACAACGAGAATTAATTATTAAATTCATTAATGCAACTTATATGTTTTGAATTTTGTAAAATATACATCATTTTTGAATTTGGAATATCAAATATAGCTTAGGGTTAATTTTTGGTATTTTTATGAAAAACATCAATTTTTGATGAATAGTGAAACCACTAAGTGGTATTTTAAAAACTGATTTTTCATTTAAATGAAACTTTACCACTTCTGTGATTTGAATTTCAAAAATCTGACATACATGGTTGTCATTAGGATGTAAAATGTGGTTCAATGAGATTAAAATAATTTTTTGGTGAATAGTAACTTTTAAGTTTCTAAACGCGATTAAAGGTAATTAGTGTAATTTTAGGTAAAAATAATGTTTTGATTATATGAAATGACCTTGACACATGTTCTAACATTATTGGATGAGTCATGGACGACCAATAAAATCCATGGGTCAACTTGGGGACCCCATGAGGCCACTTTGGTTGGAAAATGACATTAATAACTTTTTAATTAAAGTTAAAATTAAAATGTCACAAACAAGTATTGTTTTACTAAAATAATTTTTACATGGGGTTATAAAAGTCATATTTTTGACTATAAATATTAATTATAAATATAAAAAGATTTCCCACATCATGATAGTTTTTTTATAATTTTTAGACATTAAATAAATTAAATTATTTATGACACCATGATGATGCAGCGATTACCTCATTATTTAACGATTTAAATAAAATGAAACGATAATGTAAAATCTAAGACCTAAACATGGCAAAAACCTATTGGATGGGTGGATTTAGATCTCTTATCACCTTATCCACGAAATATATAATTTTGAGACCTTTAAAATCCGAAAATCATTTTATAATAAAGTAAACGTTTATAACTTTCCAAGAGTGCCCCTCCTCTCCTCTTATAAAAGGACCCCACCTATACCACATTATCCACATCTCTCAAGCCTTTGGCTCGGCCAAAACCTACCCATTTCATCTCTCCACATCCCTATATTAATCATAGAAGCCTCAACTTTGGGCATAATCCTTTCCAAGAAAGCCTTTGAGCTCAAATCAAAAAGAGTTACCCGATTTAAAGATAATGTCTTCCCTTGTGTTCTTTTGTTTTATTTTGCTTCTCCAACCCTCTAAACTATTTTTATTTCTTTTTTTTGTAAAAATCCATGATATTAAATATAATAGGATTTAATTATATTAATTATTCAAGATACACTTACATACACCTTCGTCTAATGGTTAAAGAACACACTGTTTCTGTGGATGGCGAATTTCTGCCTCACGAAACGATGATTGTTCAATCTTCTCTTAACACCTTTCATGGTGGCCATTATGATGTCACTATATTTTATATATGATATATATGGTATTTAAGTTTTCTATATGCTTATTAATTTTATATTTAAAACATCCCTTTATGCTTTTCATGTTGTGCAAATGCGATAATTTCATACGAGGAAGTGTGGACTACCACCCCTCAAGTGATGTGACTCGTTCATGCTATACATGGAATGAATAAAGAATGAAATTAATGAACATATGTGACCTATATATCATATATATTATACTTGAATTATAATATATATATCTATAAATTATTTTTAATTCCATTAATATGACAAAGAAATGAAAGTAGCGTTCATGCGTACGTACGGCCTACCATCTCCATGAATGGTGAATTTAATTTCTTATTATCTCAAAATGTTATGGAGTAGTATAAAATGAATATGTACTAGATATATATGATATTTAAATCATTAATACTATCTTTTAGATGATTTACTTATAACTACATGGACAATCATTTTCAAACAAGTTCATTTTTGACTCATGTACCAAACATCGACAAAAATGTCTCATATGAACTCACATTATTAACATATTATTATAACATTATAATATGTGAAATATACAGAGTAATAATCATTAAAATAGGTCCTTTATCAATTATAAATTGAACAAAATTTATTATTCATGAATATAAAGAAACAAACAAGACAAGTCGGACTTGAGGTAAGGGATCGTACTCCTCTCTTTCTTTTTAAGTACACTCTTTTATGTCATTACTTTTAAGCTCATCTTTAATATGATTGGGATGTTCTTTTATATTAATCTTACTGTAAATTTTATGTTCATATGAGGAGAGACCCTATTTTCTCTCATCAATCCATTTTGGAAGTTTTGAGTGGCACCGTTAGGCTGCCGAATTTTCATAAGGGATACTACCTCTCTCTTTCTTTTTAAGCACTCTCTTTTATGTCATTTCTTTTAAACTCGTCTTTATTATGTTTGGGGATATTATTTTATATTCCTATTACTGTAATTTTTATGTTAATATGACTATAGACCCTATTTGATCTCATCAAACCATTTTTGGAAGTTTTAAGTGGCGCAGTTAGGCTACCGAGTTTTCGTAAAAGATTTTTCTTCTCACTTTTATTCCTGGGACATTTATGATACATTTGCCACAATTTCCTTTGAGTTTTTTTATGTACGGACCATTATTATACTCTATTCATAGTATAATTTCAATTATGGTTATTTACATGTTCATTGTATGACCCTTCTGTCATGGGGTGTACGTTTCAAAAGATACCCAAGTCGGCAAGGGAACCTTTCACCCTCCTCTTTCTAAAAGACTTATTTTGTTATGTCTTTTAATTCACATACTTTTATGTTGGGATATGTTATTATATATCCTTATTGATGTAAATTTTTTGTCCAGGTGACGAGATACCATTTTTTCTCTCATCAACTCATTTTCTGAATTTTAAAGTGACGTCGTTAGGCTGTCGGATTTCTGTAAGGGAACTTCTTAACCCACTTTCAATTCTTTGGGTTAAACCTCTACTTCTTTATTTTATTATGCCAAGATTTTTTGTGGAATATCTATGTTTTAATTTCCACAAAACTTTGTGTGGATATACTATTTCTACACATAATCATCTCATTGATAAATTCTTACGTCATTTAGATGAACTTTTATGGGAAATCATTACTCAATCTCATTTCATTGAGTTAAATATCTATATCATTGGTCTTGTTTTTCCAAGATTATGTGTGAATGACCTCTGATTGTTTTACACTTAATATCCACTTATATTTTGTGTATTCATATTTGTCACACATAATCATGTAATTGATTTATCCTTAATCTAAGGATACCGAATTTGTAAGGGACTTTATCTCAATCTCCTTTCATTGAGGCATATTTTGTTTTATACACAACATTCTTTTATACGGTGTATAAACCACTTTGAATTATACTTTTATTCAAAAGGAATCTTTTCTATACGAAGAATTTTACTAAACGACAAAAAGTATGTTTCTATTTAACGTACGCGGTGACAATTAACTTTCCACCGCTGTGAGTATTATTTGATCTTTGGCTTCCTCAACAAGCCGTTATATTTTTAAAAGTAAATAAATACCATATACTCTTTTTTGGTATTGAAAATGGTTTTGATAATGGATTTTTATGTCAATATATTTAAGTGATATATTATGCTTGAAATGTGGAAATGTTTTCTTTCCTTTATAATTTTTTCTGTATTATGATTTTATAATTGTACTTGGACATTTGACGGGTGGTTAAATGATAAACCATATGACGGGTGGTGCCATGAATACCAGGACGGGTGGTTATGTTATAACCTCCAATTCATTGGGTATAGAAGTTGGCCGTATGGCTATTCCATTAAGTATGTGTGGAAGTCAACCGTATGGTTATTCCATTTAAGTATGTCTATGTCCCAAGTTACCTTTATATGCTATGTGTTATTTATATGGGTTTTATGGTAATCTTTTGGTTACAAAAGGGTAAGTAATGGTCTTTTACTCAGTGAAGAGTTTTTACTACTTCATAAAGGTGAAAAGTATTACTTTGGTAAAGTATTCATGGTTTACATGTTGTTTTGAAAAACTAACAGTTTTCCATCTTTGTGTATCCTTTACTGGGATTTTTATGCTCATCCCAAGTTTTTGAAATGTTTTCCACATGACTTAAAGATGAATAGGGTCAAGGATGGGATCAAGGAAAGACATTCTATCTAAAACATGGAACTAGACATGTTTCTTTTTAAGTGTTTTTATTTTATGTAAACTTAGTAGAAGTGTCTACTTTGTAATCTTTTGAGATGTAATAGTTATGAACTAATTCTCTAAAACTCTAAACCTGAAAAGATCATCTATGTGAATTATTCATTTAATTCATGATTATGTAATGTTTTAAGGACGCGTCCTTATAGTTGGTATCAATGGTCAGTTTAGATAACTTTAGAATTTAGGGTATTCTCTAAGCATAAGTGACATTACCATAATGGTTAAGATTTAATAAAGAGTCCTTGTTTTAGATAAATTGAATGAGTAAGTATATCTTAGTGTTTATCTTCCTCATTAGTACATCATGGTTTTATTGATATACTCACACTAACATTTATGTTTTTATTAAATGGATTGATCTAGAAGGCACCCAAGTAATAATGGGTTTGAAGGAAACTATGGTGGTTCTCTGATTAAGAGACTGGATGAAATGGGGGATTGAATGAGGAATCTCGTGGTTGTTCTAAACCAACAATCAAGGAGTCATAATCAACCACTTGAACCTTGGTGAGTTCTCTAGTGCATCATGTACGAGATGACCAACTCGATGTGGAAGTTCAGGTAATAATTATAAAGGTAACCATTAGGGTTTATATGATCTTTACTTTTGAGGTAATTATGGGTTATTATATGTTATGATGGAATATGAATGACATGAGATAAACTTGAGGTTAAATTATGTTCTGGTTATTTTAAAGATCTTATCATTTTTTGGGGAATGTTTAAAGAATTATATAGTTTTGTAAAAAGGAAAACACGCAGACCGTGTGACAACCTATTGCATCGGACAAAGCTGTGGGAATCGAACCCACAACTAAAGTGCGATTGGTATTTATCACCTACCACTAGACAACGTGAAGTCCCTGGTTAGTTTGACTAATTCATTTTAGTTAGATGATCTTATGAATCTAGGATAAGTTGATTTTGGGTTATATATAGAAATTATTAACCTATCATGGAGGATATGTGATTAGGTAAATTACATTTCAGTATGAGACTTTAAGAGTAACTGATGTTATTTGGAGATAAATGTTAATTTGTACCTTGGAAGACTATGTCATTAAATCCTTAAAATATTTGGGTTTCAATCTTATTTTAGTTTAATTTGAATACTTTTGTCGACAATTTTTTTATCGAATGGTCTTCGTTGAACTTTCGGTTGTTTTTGGACAAATTTTGGAGATTAGGAATAGATTTTTCCTTTTATAAAGGATTATCCTTTTGGGCATTATCTAATCTTGTTCTAACAATTTGGGATTGGTTTTGGTTAAGTCCTAAAGACATGGGAAATATATAATTCTCTTTTGTGGATTAGGTGATTCTCTAATAGTTTATTATAGCTCTCTTAATGTGGACAAGTCATCCTAAATACTCATCTTTTGGAGAATATGTGAGTTTGTGTAAGAAATATAATAGGAGATGAGAGTCTACACGATAAGTAAGTATGCTTCTTTATGATTTAGTTAAGATCAAAAATAAATTACTCAATGAAAAGTAACTTAAAAAAAATGTTGACTGTTAAATTTTCCTATTGGGGAATCAAATACCATTTTACCCATCACCAGTTTGTGATTTTCTGGTGGTTAACTTTCTCCTAAACATGTTTTCTATCACTCTCCCTCAGAACATGACCCTTTTCTTTTTCTTCCATATCCATGTTTTCCTACATGGAATCCTAGTATGGGTTTACTCGGGTGACATCTGTACTTATCTTTCTTTCTTTTTAAGTGATTGTTTTACCGACTCTTGTTCCGATGTGGGACTTTCAATGATATTTCTGAGCCCAATTTTAAAATTGCGAGGAAACAATTCCCAAAAGGGGGGAAGGATGTAACACCCCAGGTAAATAAATAATATGACATTTTCATATTTATCCATATTTGTGAATAATATATTAATATTGATTTAAAGGTAACGCTATGCTCAATGGCGTACCCAATATGCAACAGCGAGTTTCTTTGAAATCTTACGTTGCACTCTAATAATAAAATAATATTATTTTAAATGGTAGTTAACGCCAAGCGATTTTAATGGAGGGAATGAACAAAACTAACTACAAAATGATTATTTATGTTTGTTAAATGTTTTTAAATTTATCCAATAAAAGATAAAGGCTTAAAATAAGAAAGGAATTCAATCATAAGCATAATTACTCTAATATTCACTAAATGGTCGATTTATCACCTTTTGATGGAGAACCCTCTTTAAAAATAGTTTTGGTCACTCTTGTACCAAATAAAATCTTTCTTTAGAATCAGGACATCAAAATTTCCTTTGTGTAACTTTTTTGGTATTTTTCTGATAAAGTTCAATTTTTAATGAATAGTGAAAAATGTGGTATTTTAATTCAAAACAACTTTTTAATCTAATTTATTTATATGATTAGAGTATCTTTTTAATTGGTTTTAATGTGAAATTAGAATATATTATTACCATTTAATCGAATGGTGGTCATTGGAATTAATCTCATTTTGATATTGGAATTAAACTACTGTCAATCTTTTAATAGATATTGTTTCTTAAAAACCCGCTATTTGTTTTGACAGCGAGAATTAATTATTAAATTAATCAATGCAACTTATATGTTTTGATTTTTTTAAATAGACATCATTTTTGAATTCGGAATAACAAATATAGCATTGGGTGAATTTTTGGTATTTTTCTGAAAAACATCAATTTTTGATGAATAGTGAAACCACTAAGTGGTAGTTTAAAAACTGATTTTTCGTTTAAATGAAACTTTACCACTTCTATGATTTGAATTTCAAAAATCCGACATACATGGTTTTCATTAGTATGTAAAATGTGGTTCAATGGGATTAAAATATTATTTTTGGTGAATAGTAACTTTTAAGTTTAATCGCGATTAAAGGTAATTAGTATAATTTAAGGTAAAAATAATGTTTTAATAATATGAAATGACCTTGACACATGTCCAACCCTTATTTGATGAGTCATGGACGAACAAGACAATCCTTGGGTCATCTTGGGGACCCCATGGAGCCACTTTGGTTGGAAAATGACATTAATAACTTTTTATTTAAAGTTAAAATTAAAATGTCACGAACATGTATTTTTTTAATAAAATAATTTTTACATGGGGTTATAAAAGTCATATTTTTTACTATAAATATTCTTTAGAAATCTAAAATGATTTCCCATATCATGATATTTTTTTATAATTTTTATACATTAAATAAATTAAATTATTTTTGACACCATGATGATGCCGTGATTACCTCATTATTTAACAATTTAAATAAAATGAAAAGATAATGTAATATCTAAGACCTAAACTTGTAAAAAACCTATTGGATGGGTGGATTTCGAACTCTTATCACCTTCTCCTCTAAATATATTTAATTTTGGGACCTTTAAAATCCGAAAATTATTTTATAATAAAGTAAAGGTTTGTAACATTCAAGAGTGCCCCTCCTCTACTCTTATAAAAGGCCCCCACTTATACCACCTTACCCCCACCTCTCAAGCCTTTGTATCGGCCAAAACCTGTCCATTTAATCTATAAACATCCCTCTATTCATCATCTAAGCCTCACCTTTGGGCAGAATATTTTCCAAGGAAGCCTTTGAGCTCAAATCAAAAAGAGTTACATGATTTAAAGGTAATGTCTTCCCTTGTATTCTTTGGTTTTATTTTGCTTCTCCAACCCTCTAAACTATTTTTGTTTCTTTTTTTGTAACAAAATAATTATCTTCAATATACTAGGATGTTTTTATGTGAAGGATTCGAGCTACACTTACACACACCTTCGTCTAATGGTTAAAGAACATACTGTTTCTGTGGATGATTAATTTCTGCCTCACGAAACGATGATTGTTCAATCTTCTCTTAACACCTTTCATGGTGGCCATTATGATGTCACTATATTTTATATATGATATATATGGTATTTATGTTTTCTATATTCTTTGTAATTTTATATTTAAAACATGCCTTTATTCTTTTCATGTTGTGCAAATGCAATAATTTCATACGAGGAAGTGTGGACTACCGCCCCTCAAGTGATGTGACTCGTTCATGACTTATATGGAATGTATAAAGAATGAAATTAATGAAACAATGTGACCTATATAACATATATATTATACTGGATTTATAATATACATATCTCTCAATTATTTTTAATTCCATTAATATAAAAATCAAATGAAAGTAGCGTTCATGCGTACGTACGGCCTACCGTCTCCATGAACGGTGCATTTCATTTCTTTTTATCTCCAAATGTTATGGAGTAGTATAAAATTAATATTTAATGTATATATATGATATATAAATCATTAATACTATTTTGGAGATGATTTAATTATAACTACATGGACAATCATTTTCAAACAAGTTCATTTTTGACTCATGTACCAAACATCGACAAAAACATCTGATATGAACTCACATTATTAACCAATTATTATAAAATTATAATATGTGATATGAACTGAATAATAATCTTTAAAAGAGGTCCTTAAGAAATTATAAATTGAACAATTTTTAATATTCAGGAATTTAAAGAAACAATCAAGACAAGTCAGACTTGAGGTAAGGGATCCTACTCCTCTCTTTCTTTTTAAGTACACTCTTTTATGTCATTCCTTTTAAGCTCATATTTCTTATTATTGAGATGTTATTTCATATTAATCTTACTCTAATTTTCATGTTCATATTATAAGAGACCCTATTTTCTATCATCAATCCATTTTGGAAGTTTTGAGTGGTGCCGTTAGGCTGCCGAATTTTCGTAAGGGATCCTACCTCTCTCTTTCTTTTTAAGCACTCTCTTTTATGTAATTTCTTTTAAACACATATTTATTTTGTTTGGGGATGTTCTTTTATATTAATATTATTGTAAATTTTATGTTAATATGATGAGAGACCCTATTTGATCTCATCAAACCATTTTTTGATGTTTTACGTGGCGCCGTTAGGCTGCCGAATTTTCGTAAGGGATTTTTCATCTCACTTTTATTCCCGTGACATTTATGCTACGTTTTCCACCATTTCCTTTGAGTGGTGTATGTACTGACCATTATTATACTCTTTGTGTAGTATAATTGAAATTATGGGTATTTACATCTTCATTTTATGACCCTTCTTCCATAGAGTGTACGTTTTGAAAGTTACCCAAGTCGGTAAGGGAACCTTTCACCCTCCTCTTTCTAAAAGACTTATATTTTTATGTCTTTTAATTCACATACTATTATGTTGGGATATGTTATTCTATATCTTTATTGATGTAAATTTTATGTCCAAGTTATGAGATACCATTTTCTCTCTCATCAACTCATTTTCTGAATTTTAATGTGATGCCGTTAGGATGTCGGATTTCTGTAAGGGAACTTCTTAACCCACTTTCAATTCTTTGGGTTAAACCTCTACTTCTTGATTTTATTATGCCAAGATTTTGTGTGGAATCAATATGTTGTAATTTACACAAACCTTTGTGTGTATATACTATTTCTACACATAATCATCTCATTGATAAATTCTTACGTCATTTAGACGAACTTGTATGGGAAATCATTACTCAATCTCATTTCATTGAGTTAAATATCTATGTCATTGGTTTTGTTTTTCGAAGATTATGTTTGAATGATCTATTATTATTTTACAATTAATATCCACTTATATTTTGTGTATTCATATTTGTCACACATAATCATGTAATTTATTTATCCATAATCCAAGGATACCGACTTTGTAAGGGACTTCATCTCAATCTCTTTTCACTGAGGCATATTTTGTTTTATAAACAACTTTATTTTATATGGCGTATAAACCCCTTTGACGTCTACTTTTATTCGAAAGGAATATTTTCTATACGAAGCGTTTTACTAAATGACAAAAAGTATGTTTCTATTTAATATATGCGGTGACAATGACCTTTCCGCCGCCGCGAGTATTATTTGATCTTTGGCTTCCTCAACAAGCCGTTATATTTTTAAAAGTAAATAAATACCATATACTCTTTTTTGGCATTGAAAATTGTTTTGAAAATGGATTTGTTATTTCAATATATTTAAGTGATATATTGTGCTTGAAATGTGGAAATGTTTTCTTTCCTTTATAATTGTCTTATGTATTAGGATTTTATAATGGTACTTGGACATTTGATGGGTGGTTACGTGATAAACCAAATGATGGGTGGTGTCGTGAATACCAGGACGGGTGGTTACATTATAACCTCCAATGAATTGGATAAGGAAGTCGGCCGTATGGCTATTCCATTAATTATGTGTGGAATTCAACCATATGGTTATTAAATTTAAGTATGTTTATGTCCCAATTTACCTTTATATGCTATGTGTTCTTTATATTGGTTTTATGGTAATATTTTGGTTACAAATGGGTAAGTAATGGTCTTTTAGTCAGTAAAGAGTTCTTAATACTTCATAAAGGTGAAAATTATTACTTTGGTAAAGTATTCATGGTTTACTTGTTGTTTTGAAAAACTAACAGTTTGCCTTCTCTATGTATCCTTTACTCGGATTTTTATTCTCATCCCAAGTTTTTGAAATGTTTTCCACAGGACTTAAAGATGAATAAGGTCAAGGATGGGATCAAGGAAATACATTCTATCTAAAACATGGAACTAGACATGTTTCTTTTTAAGAGTTTTTATTTTATGGAAACTTAGTAGAAGTGTCTACTTTGTAATCTTTTGAGATGTAATAGTTATGACCTAATTTTCTAAAACTCTAAACCTGAAAAGATACTCTATGTAAATTATTCATTTAATTCATGATTATGTAATGTTTTAAGGTCAAGTCCTTATATAGGTTATTATAAACCCCCTGCCATAACACCTCTCATCCCTATAAATTCTTAGTTGTCACAAAATTATACACCCCACTTACTTGGTTTTCAATTTTCTCCTAAATAATTATGTTCCAACCTTGAATTCTCAATAAGTTTCAATTGCATTTTTTCTGAATTTAAACTATAATGATTCCAAACTCTTATACAATGCTCATAAAATCAACTTAAACACAAGGATAACACTTTTGTAATCCCGTCCATCATGAAACTCTTGGGGATTCCTCATCCAATGGTCATCTAACCTATTATGTTCCTCACCATTTGACATATCTCATAAGTTAATTCTATGGTATGACACATTCAACTGATTGATTTTTTTGTCAAATAATAATTCAATAATTCTTATGACATGAATTATGTAATCTATAACCTACCATACTCAGCTATGTACAAAAACACATGACAATATTTGGTAATACCATGTTCCTAAAAACCAAAAAAAAGGATGAGCCTCCTTTATTTGAGCATTGATCTAAATACACTAAACTTTCCATGAAGGCCCTGACCAAACCACTAAGTAGACTCATCATATCCAATATGGTGTAATAGACATGGTTTCCAATGTACCATATCAAATTATACATAATATCAAAGGTCAAACCTACTCATACTAAATTTCCTAAAAGACACTCAGTTTCTACAATCGATGTGCCATCCAAAATACTCAATCACAATGACTTTAGTCATGGAGGAATCCCATGATAATTTTACAACACACAATAAATGCTAAGCCTACATTTCAAGGCAATTCAATATTTGGATCCCTAACCTACCAAAACACACCTCCATGTTCTTCTACCCTTTTAGAACTGATGCACCTCAAAACTGATAATGCTTGGATCAACACAATTCACCTTGAGCCTGAAGATAACATTTGGACTCCATATAAAATTACATCCAAATCCAAATTCAAGTATTTACATGTGACTAGAAAAATAAGATTCACGTAGTTAATGGTATCCAAATTATATATCAACCATCCAACAACCAATTATATGAATCCACAATCCCTTCTAACAGAAGGTCCACACACCCATGGCTAACATATGACTCCCCACCATGGGAGTGTCATTTTCATCAGTTAATCAAGAATCAAATGCCATGGCCCATTGCCTATCCATATCTGAATGTTGTGACTATATGTGGTCAAGCCTACTAATTCCCAAGTACTAACCCAAAACACCAATTCATCTCATATTCTTTGACCAATTAGACATTATCTATGCCCCCCATTGAAATTCAATCCTTAAGGAGTGTCACTGACCTTCATCAACTACTGGTGAAATCCCCAAAATACAACCTCAACTTATACACGTCCTAAAGCACAACCTTATTATTTTCATCCTTAATTCAATATATATTTCTCCTTATAATCCATTATTTTCAAATTACCAAGCTACTAAGACCACACATTATCCACTAATCCCTATCATCCTTCGACCGACTCATGACCATCATCGAATTAAAAACAAAGTTGGTTCAATCTGTGATAGTGTCGGTCACCTCGATCTCATTTAAAATTGATTGGAAATACACTCTATTTTTCCAAAATGTATATACTAGAATCATGATTTTAGGAGTTGAACTCCATCAGAACTAGGATGACACACTGAAATCATTGATCGTACACCATGAACATTTCAATCCATCAAGACAACTACACCCTAAACCACTATCCCATGCTATTAAAATCCACGAGCCTCATCCTATGATCTCATCAGGCCTCTGAAGTGAATCCAAATCTAATAGGATTAGGTAACCAAAACGTCACTCCATTAAAATATATTCTAGATACCAAGACATTTTATGTTCACCAAATTACAATGAATCAACACTCTGGGTTATTTTAAAAAAAATGAAAAGTTATCTAACGTGAATACTACTTATACATTATAGTACCTTTCATTATTCAATATCAAGATAGAGAATTTCATCATGCTTCCAACCTCAAAGAAACTAATAATACCGAGAAACTCCCTCTCTTGGGATTCCCTCTATCATCACTAAACACCAAACCACTGTACTCTGTGTCAAATTTTAGGGTTTCTATGTATCCCATATAGTCCAAATGTTAGGCCTCGTAGAAGATCACACCTTATTGGAGATCATTCATGAAACTATATCATAATCCCATGAAAACTAATGTTCTAAAAAATCCACTCCTGGCTATCATATTCAAAAACATCAAGCATCACATACCAAACCATCCTCCCATAAGGGATCTAATTCTCAAGATCATTTACAAATGGGACATCCTGTAGATAATCAAAACTCACCAGTCATTAATTCTATAAATAAAAACATAATCATGAATGATCTATATCGAGTAACTAGGGTCACATGGTTGGGTTAAGTATAATTACATCCCAATATATAAGGGAAAAAACCATTTAGGATTCCACTAACTCCTTAAATAAGAAAACATAAAGTAACAACCACCACATGGGGTTGATTATCGATCTATGAAATGAATGTATTTATCACTAGACATCCATGAATCCTCTACCAAAGAAAATAGAACATCATAATACTCATCATTACACATCTCACCATGGATCCACATGACCTACCATTAGAAGGACATATACATATACACAATGTTGTCCAAATGATTAGAATTATATTGAGTAGATATTTGAAAAAACATTATTTGAAATGTTTCTAACACTTTAAACAACTGGACCAATGTCATCAGTGATAAAAACTACACTAGAATGCCCCTTCTTGTCACACTAATACTGTTTTCCTGATAATGTTCATCAGACGCCTTTTTATTCCATGGGTCATGATAAAAAATCTAAATAAATCACAATCCATTAAACCCAATTTTTATCTCACATGATGAAATCATATATAAAAATTTTTCATCACAGACCATGAATGACAATACCTTCTCCAATAACATGTAATTTCTATCAAAATAGGTCTTCATGATGCACCAACTAAATAATCATCATAAGATCTAACACATCCACATGTCTCCCATATTCAATACCTATAATAATAATAATAATAATAATAATAATAATAAAATTATGAAAACACATTATAATATCCCAGACAAACTCACTATGAACAGTAACTTGACAGATTTGGAAAAGGGACTTGGATATGCCCACTATATGCTATAAGATTTTGACTAGTAGTGGGGGTCTAGGATGGTATCGTTTGGAGACTATACCACCTATTTCAAAGTGAAAAATAAAATATAAAATAACCAAACATCATACAAAATCCATAGTCATTAGAGCATGTAGAAAAATTAAACATCCAAAAAAATTAATAAGAATCAGTACATACATATAGTCATACACATTTGACTTCCCACTAGGCCGATCACATATAAAAATAACAATGATAGGATAAATAAATAATTATATAAAAGTAAAAGTGGCTCCACTATAATACTCAAGACTCATCTCATCCAGAACTCTGAATCCCTTTTGAGATTGTCCAACATGATCATGAAATCTGGAGCATCAGCCCAAATTAAACCTGCATCTAGTGTGGGATAATTGAGTACCAAAGTGAAATGTAGGCATGGACAGAGTGTGAGTGTATAACTTAGTAGGTCCCCACTAATGTGGTCCCATACTATACAAGAAATGCCGTGTCAAGTGCATGTGACATGCTTATATGTTAAAAAAATAAATGGTTAAATATAAATAATTATATAACCACCAATACCTTCTTCATCACGATGATATAATGTTTCTTATCATAACTTGTAAACTATTCCAACAACCATTATCTCATTGTGGAACCATGTCCTACCACATAACCAGTAAATATTGTCGATCATTAGGTATGTGACCTTGATTGGCCAAAATTGATTCGTCCTATGATAGATTGTATCTGTTAATGTCATGTTTATCATTACTACCAATATAATAGACCACGGTCTCCTCAGTATATAGATAATTAACACAGACCTCCCTCTATGAGTGTTTTCTTGACCAAGGTAATTACCTATAGGTACCACATAGTTGGGGAATTATCTTAGAAATAACCATCCAAGTATACTAGATAAACCACTTCTCTAAATGAATGAAACATTATATAATATAATCACAAGCCTCCACTATAGAAGTTTTATCAGCTAGTAGTAACACAAAAATCCCCTAAAGGGAGTTTTATTACCCAAGGTAAGATGAAAAGTACCATTGACCTCCCGTAAGAGCGTTTTCATAGATAAATAGTAAAACAAAACCACCCCAAGGTCATTTTAAATTAATAGTAAAAGACATACTCTATGGGTATTTTACATTTAATAATTAGGAATAAATAACGAAATAAAGAAATATCAAGCACTCTAGGAAAGCCTCGCCACAGTTTTCTAACAGAACAATGGACACCCACTCATTAGGGCCAACATGTCACTCGGGAACACATTAGGGTCCCCAAGGTATTATCACTATCCAACCACCTCATAATGGTTCATCAATTCCCACTCATATCAAGGGTCAATGAACATCATAATGGAAATAGACTCATGCCCATCCCCTTTCCAAAACATATAGTGTGGCCAAAACACCCAACCTATCCGTTCATATCTCCACGGATTACTAACCCATACAACTTTGTATCAGAGTGGAAAAACCTCCCCTCATCATTCTCACTATAATTATGGTTTAAGGTTACCTCTTAGGTCTTGTATGGATACTGCCTTAACCATTTGTCCAAGATTATCATGACCCTATACATGGAGGTCTCTAAGAGATCATACTACTAGATTGTTTATGTTTGTTATGTATCCTCTATGGTATTTCCATCAGGGTCTACGTATTACAAGTCATAGAATAGTAGTCAAGGCCTCAACTGTCAGTTGTTGAGGAAAACCATCAGTTTATCAAGGCCTAATGGGGCCTTATAATTTTGTGCATCCTAAATAAGCCATTTTTTAGATGGAAAATTATTTACGATTAAATATTTTAATTAAATTAATCAATTTGGTTCTCAATTTTCTCAATGTTAATTTCATAATGGAATAATCACATGTAAATATATTATAAAATACATGAATAATTCCATAGGGAGAGTATCTAGGAGAACTAACCACATTTAGGACACTTTACAATTTAATTTTGAGGTTGAAAGTTATACCAAGGCCCACCATGGCCCATCTAAGCTTGTGCAACCACCATCATCCCATAACTGATGCCCAATGTAAAGAAATAATTAATTATAATCAATAAAACATTTTTTTTCAAATATTGAATGACCAATAAAAATGCACATGGTGCCCATTGATTATCGGTTGTATTGAACCAACCATGATCAATCACAAATGTTTCACCCAAGACATCCCGTGACAAGGCCCAATAGGAATTCCTGATCCTCTAAGGCTAGAAATTAGTGTCATGCATAAGATATAACTCAATTGAGAAAGATTTACCCCATAAATGGTAAGTAAATAAATATAAACATCATGAATAAAATAAATACTATAAAAAGAATTTAAATTAAGAACTTCCACACGTAACTCCATGTGGACTGATGGATCACATCCAACCATAGAATAACACTCACTCGATGAGAAAACCAGAGTTGGGTAGAAACAAATACATAAAAATGATACAGAGTATATTAATAGTAATTTAAATTTCCAGTAAGGATTCTAAAGGATAAAAAAACCATATTACTTACCTTTAATGTGAAACCCAAATCACGATAGTTTAATAATAATATACATATATATGTATATATATATATAAAGCATGGTTTTTTATTTCTTTCAAAACAAGTAGAAAGCTTCCATTACTAAACAAATTTATTTTCTCACATTTTTCAAAAAAGATCTAAAAAATGAAAAAATCCAAATAAATTCATTGTAAAGGATAACTACTTGTAAAATATGTGCCTTAGTTTGAAAAAATATAAATGTCACTTTATTAATAATATTGGATAAATGAATGGTAGTGCACTTGTAGAACCAGTGTTATGGGATGTAGGGTGTTGGTTAAGATTATATGAGAAAAGCTATAATAATAACACATAATTAATCTCTACCTGCACCAGATATCACGAAACACTTCCCTAACACTCATTTACACCCTCAATGGCTTGATCAAGGGGTATGTCCCAAAAGTACTCAAGTTATCTACTTAGGGACACTAGCTAGTGCATAATCTCAACTAGTGAAACATGTGTGTCCAAGGCTCCCACATAACAACCCAAAGCTACCCATAATAATTAATATCGAGGTTAATTTTCTCAAGGTATTATATTGTTATATATCCCATTTTTTTAAAAAAATCGCATCCTACTTCTTTCCTCCTAACTCCAACATTAAGTGAATCCCCTTTTTAATTAACACACAACCCAATAAAATGCCTATTTCACAAGGCATATAATATAAATCACATATTTATAACCCACACCATATTACCAAATCAAGTGGGCATGAATTAAGAGGGTTTTATATCATTAATAAAACAAATCAAAGTTCCAACCAGGACTCATCATCTTATGAAAACACATTTCATTCCAAAAAAATGTTAAAATAGATTCTTAATATGAAGATTCCATGTGGAAGATTAGGTAAACATTATAGAAAATATATAACCATTTCCATTAGGCAAAAATATTTTTTCACATCATTTTTATATCACATAATAATAAAAACACACTATTAAAACACTCATTAAATTAATGTATTCAAATTAAATGCTCCGACATAGGGAGCCTACCTCAAAACATGCTATGTTCGATGATGGAATCCTGAATAAAAATCAAACAGGCCCATAGAAGAAAAGAGACCCTCCTTCATACTTACACACATATACACCTAAAAACACAAACAAACATATACATACCCCAAGTTTTAATATTGATATTCCCCTCAACAAGATAGAATATGTACAAATAGGATATATATATTTATATACCTTACACATGAGCATTCTTATTTGTTTCCTTCATGAAAAAAGGTCAAAACACACCAGGAAAAAATGAGGAAAGAAAACATTGGATGGAACCAAATTAAGATTTATGAAAAGATTAAAAATAGAAGAAAAATTACCCACTACCTATGGATAATCCACTACCTTCAATGCACGAGAATAAATATCATCTCAAGTAGTCTATGGAACCCCAAAAAATAGATAGAGACACTAGTTTCATAGAAAATCACAAAAAATGGATCATGAGAAAACACTAGGGTTTAGAAAACATTACGTGATGATGAGGAAAGAGAGTAGGGGAAATATGATGGTGATATAGTGGGATAAAGACTCAACTGACAAGATTGTAAACGGAATTGGGGAAGGAAACCGACCACTAGAGGGAGGCAGAGGGGATGATGGTGTAGGAGGGAGACCCTCATAGGGGGATGGGTCGTGAGAGATAGGGGAATGGGAGGGTGATGGATCACATGGGAAAAGGGGAAGATGGGGAGAAAAGATATGATAATAATAATAATAATAATTTAATTAAAATATTTTTTTTAGAATCATTGAAGGCCACATGGTTTGGATGCATAGTCTTTTAGACCATGAACCAATCGTGCGACACCTATATCTAAGGGTATAAGAGGAACACATTATATACATGGAGTGGCTGACTGTCATGAACCTACCAATTCAATATGGATAGTTCCATTTCTTAGGCAATGATGTTTTCACTAGGCTAGCCATTGGTTTCTGCTAACCATCCTCATTTTTCCATCAACCTAAAAACTATCATTTTTCCTAGAATAAACCCATGAAATCCATAAAATAAGTGACGAATAATAATAAATAATATAACAGAGAAGTTTTCGGTCAGGGTGTGACAATGGTTCTTTAAGAAACATAGAGCCAACCATTCATGATATTCCCACAAACTCAACCAAGAAAAATACCCAACCTATTCAACCAATTAAATCATTAAATAAAATTAGTTTTAATGGAATATAAAGAAAAATTCATGAGTTGATGTACCTTTTATGAAGCAAAGAATGATGATTGGTGAACTTCATCTCGGGATTTCCACTCCCAAAGATGCATGAAAGACCCATCGAGAATGGTAAATTTCACTATTATATATTGAAATCACTATGAATTCATAAACTAAAATCAAAACCAAATCATCTTTAAATATGAAATTTATAGAAAAGATGAAGGATAATATCCATTACCTCAATTCAGTGAAGAAAATTTCTAACAATACCACACAAAATCAAGGGTAATATGAAAAGAGATAGGGGAGAGACCCCATGGTTCACATATCCAAAATTAGAGTATAAGGGGGAATCCCGTTTAATACAACTTTTGGGGGACATAATTGAAATTATTTCCACTAAAAACCCCACAGTCTAGCTGGTGATCTACTATGATTATGGATTTAACAGCCACTCAAGCATACCATAAGGATCCTTTGACCCCTAGGACACCTCCCCAAACTTTTCCCTTATCCCAAAATGCGGATTTGTGTCGGAATATCCTTCATAATTCAATTTTGAACCATATTTATCACAACAACCCATATAAGAAACTCAAAATTTAATATTTCGTCTGAATTTAAAACACTCAAACAAATATGGGGTATTACTCTAGATATGGATAATACTATTTATAACATTAAAAATAAGAATGCTAGAGAAGGTTATAATTCCACCTAGCTTTGGCATTCTAAACTCTTATATATAAATGTGAAACACATTCAAAGACTTCCTAGAGATGTATTATTGGACTCATTTAATTATGAATCATTTGATAATTGAAAAACTTGTTTATTAAGAAAGATGACCAAAGAAAAATCTAGTAGAAAATGTGAAAGGGCTAGTGTATTGTTTTATGTCATACATAGTTATTTATGTTAACTAATGAATACATTAGAGAGTGGTAGTTTTATGCATATCATTACTTTTAAAGGTGAATTTAGTCAAAATGGATATATTTTTATTATGAATCACAAGTATGTAAATTTAGAAATGTTATAGGAGTTTCATATTGGAGTTTAAAATCATATAGTAAAATGTATTAATATTCACTAATTATATAGGGGTAGAGAATACTTATTCTATTAATTCAATGATCGTATCAGAGATTATAGAATTGTTTCATATCTCACTCTTCCTAAAACAATAAATGGAATGGAGTATCTAGAAGGATGAATCATACCCCATTATAAAAGGTTCAGTCAATGATGAGTCAATATGACCTTATTATTTTATTATAGGGTTAGGATTCGAATACTAGTAAATTTCTACTAAATTTCATTCCATATAAAGTTGTTATAAATATGTCAAATGATATATAAACTGAAAAACATCTCAAAATTTATTTTATGATCATTTAGGGTTGTGAAGCATTTTTATGAAATATGGATTTTCATATAATTGTCCCTAAATTTAAAAAATTATTATTTATTAGTTATTACAAAGAGAATACATAATATTATGTCTATAATCATACACAACAGAAAGTTTTTGTGGCCTAATTTGGTGTTTCTATTGAATAATAATGCATAAGTTAAGGAATTAGTGGGAGGAATGATGAATATTGATTAATTCAAGGACAATAAATAGGAATTTCTCCGGAGATGGAAGTTGAGCTTGTTCCATAAAGCATTTTGGAAAAATAACTAAGTCAGGTTACAGTAGAACCATGCAGGTCTAGTAGGATTGATCTGAAACCCGAAAGATATAGATTTCTTAGGAAAAATGATGATGAAATAACATTTATAGGAGCTATATCAACTTTATGAGGTTATCAAGAGTTCTGATTCAAATAAATGTTTTTAATTCATGGATTCTAAAATGGTCTCTATTTACACTGACCATGTTTGGAACATAGTATATGCACATGAATGGTTACGATTCATAGGATGCATGTGGGGGTTTCATATGAAAATTAACATTTATTGTAGAATTTATAACTATAAACCATTCATTATGACAAAAGTATTTAAGAAAGGTCAAGTTATAGACATTGAATATACCATTTCACCAGTTTCAATGATTAATTCCATTCAAATATCACATTACATAATTGATTATTTTTATTATTAGATATATTAATATGATATTAAAACCACTTTCCTCTATAGTAATACAGTTTATTATGTGTATATGATATAACTTGAAGGTTTCAAAATTCCAAATGAAACTACTGAGGTATGTAAGCTACAACCATCAATTTATATATTGAATCAAGTATAAATGAGTTGTAATATCTATTTTTATGATGTAATTAGTGATTTTTTATTCATAAAAAACATGGATTATAATTGTGTGTATATGTTAATTATTGTTTTAATAATAGTATTTTAGATATTTTATATAGAGGACATACTTATTATCAAAAATTATATCCTAAAACATAACTCTATGAATTTATGGCTGGGTAATTTCTTTTCAATGAAATACATGGGTGAAGCAACCAATATAGTGGATATTATGATCAAAAGAGATATATTTAATAGGATATTTCCATGGAATCAAAACACATATATTAGTAATGTGCTAAAATGGATTAATATAGATAACTCCAATATGGATTTTTTACCAGTCTTGTATAACACAAATCTTGGGAAGATTCAAGATCCTTCTAAGGAGATATAAATAATGGATATGATTCCTCATGCATTTTCCATCAGATTTTTCAGGTATATTTTATTGTATACTCAAAATGATGTCTCTTAGGATTTTTCCATAACCAACAGATAACAATCTAATCTCACTAAGATTCACTAGATTTCTATGAGGAACATCCTAAAGTAATTGGGAAGGACTATGGATATGTTCTTAGTCTTTAGAGGAGAGGATGATATCTATATAAAGTGTTATTAAAATTCTAGTTTCCAATAAAAAAAATATAATATGAAATCTCAATATGGTTTAATGTTTTTCCTAAATGGTGAAGCAATTAGTTGGAATATTTACAAGAAATACACCACAATGAACTTGAAAATAGATGCAGAATACTTCACTAGACCAGATACTACAAAATAAGATATTTGAATTAGATGTTAATTTTTGTACTAGAGGTGTTTCCTAGCATTGATGGAGTATCCAAGATCTACTATGATAAATATGGATTCATTTCTCAAACTAAGGAACCTCGAACTCACCAAAGGGTCAAAACAATTCTTAAAAAATACTATCTTATATGAGAGATCATTGAGAGGGGATATATAATGATCTATAGGGTGGCTATATAAAATAATGTAGCAAATCTATTGAATAAAACCCAATCATGTCAAAATCATGATGACTATTTATAGCCTTTTGTTATATGGTACATGAGAGATTTATATAAGTGTTTCATTGAGGCATTCTATAACCACAATTATAGATTTAGTGTTAATGAAAGTTTATTTAAAAAATATCATTGATACAATGTGAGATGATCCATGATAAACATAATTTTATTTTATATTAATTTTATAAGATATGAATTACATCTCTCAATAATCACACAGTCCCAAGAATATATGTTTTAGTTTCATTGAGTATCATCTACATAAATAGATTATTTTATGATACTTTTGAACTTTTATCCATAATTAAACCAAACTAGACCCCCTTTCAGGAATCCTCATAGTATATACTAATCTTCATAACATTAAGAATTGAAACATATGAAGGATTTGAAATCCAAAGATCAGTTTGGAAAAAACTCATCAACATGTCATCAATGGATAGATATTTATAATATGATAAAACATGTGTAATAAAGAAATATATTTCTAAAAGGATCATGGAAAAAATAGTTTTTTATAAGTCATGATAAAAGGACATGTAATATCATATGAACAAAAATATATTATCAAAAAAGTCTGTGAGATAATAAAAATTATCCAGGAAGAATAATCATAGTTACATAGCATATGAATGTTTAAATAAGTATTATTATAGGAAAACATAACATTTAGAACATATCCATTCACAATTATTATCATGAACAATCTTTATGATCATACCTAATGACAATTACACTCACACATAGTCTTTATGAGAATATATTACAGCAAAAAAAGTCTTTATGAGAATAGATGACTACAATTACAATCATGCAAAATATTTTTAATCATATCTTACCAAAATAACACTCATAACCATTATTTTTGAGCATTGGTAACTAAAATTACACTCATACACAAAATTAATTATCTCATGAGATAAAATTTCTTAAAAAATGTATTAAGGGGGAATATAGGACCACACCCATCAGTTATCCATACATATGTGTGCCACTATGAAACAATCATTTATCACAACATAATTATCCTAGGGAAAGAAAATGAGTTTTAAAATATTTCCAAAAGGTATCACCAAAATTTAATGTAAGAATATAATTAGTTTATACCAAAAAATTAATCACCCATAATGAGTATTTCATTATATAATTTAGAGGTTTATTCAAGGAAAATAATTTATATTTAAAATAAGTTTTTTACAGTAAAATAGGAAATTGAAATAGAATCTAAATAAGAGTTTGTAGGAATTTTTGTTATATTTTCATAAAAGAAGTTTTGGAACACATTCAAAAGAAATTTTAGAAATGTGGAGTGAATGTTATTGAAACAATTTACTTTTAAAAAATTTATATTCAATAATATATCCTTGAAAAAAAGCTATTCAAAATGGAATGTGAATCAAAAGGTAACCCATTTTATATTGAATGGATTGAAAATACTTTTTAATATTTTAAAATACCTTTATTAGATACCGACATTTTAAAAAGACCAATGAATATTCCTTTTAAAAATATGATAAGAGAAATATAAATTTCACATGAGATAAACCATAATTATGTTTCAAAAAATAAAGGTTATAATTTATGGGAATATAAATCATGGTCATGGAAGACAAAGAGATTACATGGGAATGATGCGAATTATTCTCAACAATTTTATAGTTTTATGAGAAATAAATTTATCAAGGAAGGACATTTGATGTAAAAAAATAATTTTCCCCATATTATTAGAGAAAATATATTATAATAAAATATTATCGAGGATGAATCCAATAACAGAAGAAATAATTTCAAGTAGAAATATCATAACATAAATAAATCAGTTTTGAGTTATAAATATCATTCATGGCTTATGAAACGTTTTAATAAAAAACTATTGAAAGAGAGGGCTCAAAATTGGACTTCAGAAACAATAATTAAAAAAAATCATGTTATTATATATTCAATAAGAATTATACACAACATTTAAATTAAATTAGGGGTAGAAACAAAACATGTCTCAAGGGAGGGAAATTGAGTGAGAAAACGGTTACGTTTAATACTACTTAAACAAACAAGATCCAATCTCCTAAATTAAAAAATAACAATAATAATAAACTATTTTATAATTTTATTCATACCTATAATATTTAATAAACATTATTTACAATCATTTCAGATAAATATATTAGTGAGTTTCATTTCATTTTCATCATCAAATGCTGTTATCTTCGATTGTTTATTTAATACTAGTTTCATAATGGAAGTGTCAATGATTGTTTATTGATTAAACATTAACCCTATTAAGATAATATTATTTAATATTATAGATGTTTTATATTTATTTATAATTATATAATTTCATTTCATTTGATTATTGGTTCTCAATAAAGTCAGTATCGAGTTTGTTTCAGTATTTTTTTTAAAAACGAGAGGTGGTATCTTAATAATAAGTTAAATATTAATATAAAAATTTTATATCCATAAAAAATATTTTATCATTAATTTAGAATAACAATAGTATTTAATTATCCAAAATTATACATGATATAAATTTAGAGAATTGTTCGAGCATGTGGTTAAACCTAACCCAACAAGAATATTATATAATATATGGGTGAGTCTAATTAAGAAAGTGATTCTTTGGGAATAATATAATTATTATAGAATAATAATGATATTGTTTTTATTTTTTAGGTTTTTGAATAAGAATTTGAGATATTATAAAACAAAATAATAATCTATAAAAAAATAAAATTTGTTGCTTTGTGGAGGTGGTAGTCCGCATGTACATATGACCATTATTCTCATTTTCCACTAAATGTAAAAAAGGTAAGAATTGGATAATTTTATTCCTAATATTAAATATTTATTAAATATAATATTTATTCATTAAATACCACCTTTTAACTGGACCTATAATATAGTTATGAAAAACATATCCCATTACTTATGGAGGTGATAATCCATATGTAACACAAGCGACATTTACTATTTTTGTGTGGTTGGGTGGAGGGTTGAAACTCAAAATTAAATTAGTAAAATAAAATTAATGAATATTAGTAATACTTGTGTTATCATAATTTTACTATTATAATATGTTTGAGGTGATATATGATGGAAGAACTTATGATAGCTCTTCCAAAAACATTAATTGTCCCTTTATATTTCATTCTATGGGTAAGAACATAGATTTCCTCAAATTAGTCTCATTGAAAAGAAAAATAATTATAATAAATGGGAAGATATTTAATGATTTATTTATTTATATTTTTTAATGATATAATTCATTATAATGGGGGGATAAATATGCTATAAATGATCTTCTTTTATAAGTGAAAACATGAAATTTTCATAAAAACCCATTTCTTTTTTCAATGATTGTATGACACTATGTAATGGTAAATATATCCAAAATTAGTAAATAATTATTATTTGGGTGAGATATTTTTAATAAATCCTCTACCATTCATTCTCACAGAAGTTTTAAACATTTTTCATGTCTTTTACCTTTATATGTTTACATTTTTCAACTATGGTTTCTACCTTGGAATCTAATTTTTACCTAAATTATATATATATATTTTTAAAAATATAAGGTAACCATGATTAATTTTTTTAATATTTTGATCTTAATTTAAAATAAATATAATATAATTCATTTTGTGAAAATTTTAAAATTAACATTTAAATAAACAAATTTAATTTATAGGAAAAATATTCTGTAGAAAAATATTGCCTTCACCAATAAGTGTTATTAACCATATATAACATTAATTAACAATTAAATTAGTAGTAATATATTTTTATATATGTGTAAAAATCATATAATATTATTTATCTAAAATATATCTATTTAATTTATTAGATAAAAATTACACAACAGCATTAAAATAAATCTTTTAAAGTAGGTCATTAAATATTACCACGATCATTAACTTTAATCAAAGAAATCATATTTTTATTTCTAAAAAAGAACTGAACATATTAAATGATATTAAAATAATGATCTAAAATATGAAATCAGTTTTTTTATATTTAATTTATACAATTTATGAAAATTAATTTTTAATATATGTGAATACCAATATGTTTTAGTGTAAAATATTACATATGTTTAAAAAATGTTAAATATGTGTTTTATAAATGTAATGTAATATTTTAAATGAATTATTTTAATTTAGAAATATATATTTTTTATATAAAAATTGATTCAAAATTTTTAAACTCATTATTGTATTATAATAATGTCATAAAAGTGACGTTATTGACAAACTTAGTTTTTTTTCATGATTGACCTAAAAGTAAATTATTTTAGGAAAATCAAAAAAATCCACCATAAGATGATTTGGAAATATTGAATAAAAAAATAAAGTTTATTTCAAAAAATTTAAATTCTAAAATTTATAAATTTAACATTTAAATTAATATATAATTTAAAAATAAAAATAATTTTTTTGATATATTTCATTTTAAAACAATAATCATTTTTAATCCTATTTTTAATGAATTTACAATTGATTAAAATATTTTTCTTTACTCTAGGTTTTATGATTCTTTAATTTTCTTAATATTATTCGAATAATAAGTCATATATTGTTTTATTATAGTTCTATGTGAAACAATATATCTATTTGATTTTTATTTGGAGGAAAATATATTCTGAAATCTATAGGTGTTACATTCCCCCCAATGAAATTACATCCTCATAATTTTAGTTACCACTTACTAATAAACATAGCTAATGGATCCATTAGAGACTCAAGATATATTTTCTTTTGGGGTATCAACCTCACAATATTAGATACTATGATACTCATAATTACCCATATAATTGGCATGAATTTATATATATTTTCTTTATATCAACAATTTGTACAAAAAATAATCACATTATTAGTTATACGAGTTTATAGGGGCATACATTTTATAGACTCGTTTTAATGACCATGTTTCCAAAAAATACTCTAAACTAAATGGTGTTCATAATATTAAATAAAATTATGTTAAATGATCACATGAATATGAAAAGTGAATCTAAACAATTATTCTTCAATGAAACCTTCATATAAATTTATGAGACTTTTAGTTAAACTTGGATATAATTAGATAATCCTATCACCCCTTCAGTTTACCCTAAGAAGTACATTTTCATTTCCCATTATTTTTTCTAACCATAATAGTTATATTTTATGTCTCAAATTCTATTTAAACCCATTATAATGGTTCATAGAGGGTATATGATCAACCAATGAATATTCCCTAGTTGTGTCTATCCATGTGTACCGTCTTTTTCCCACTCATTGTACACAGAGGGAAGATCGAGTTGATATTCAAACATCCTTTTTCAGGGTGATTACTATAGGGAGGTGTGGTGGTAAATATAATACAATGGGGATGAATTGTAGTTTTAAAACAAAATTATAATTTTCATCCTCTTCAAGTATTAATTTGATTGTTTTTTATATTACCGATGAAATCAGATATTATAGTAATATGAATATAAATAGTATGCAATAAAGATGAAATAATAGAAATAAAATGATTGGTATTTTAAACTATATATGATATATATTTAGCTTAATGGAAATTTATACTAACTAAATTATAAAAACATAGGCTGGGATTGAAAAAACTGAAAAAAGAGTAAACGTAGAGTAATTACAAAAACATAAGGTATTTATAAGAAAACTAAATACTCATTTAGAAGGATATTTATTAAAATTCCACATTTCAACCAAAGTATAAGGTTTATTTTTATGCCTGATAATACGTACCCCTGAATTTAAACTTACTATAAGGTATCAATAATTTTATACCCATTAGAAGGACTATAATTTTATAATTAAAATACCTTGATTGAACATGATGGTAGTAGCTAACTTTATCAAACCAAGAGTACTTATGATCAATCTACTCTACCACAAAATCCATTTATCAAAGGGATCATATATATTTTTTTGTATGCCCATCCTTGAAATCCCTCAATCACATATTATCGTTATAAAAAGCATTAAAATAAAAATACTAATATAATTATAAGGAAAACCTAACCCAAAGGTAACTCTTAGAAGAAAAACATGGATAGAAAATATTATTGACATTCATGTTTTAGATTAATAATGATAAATTATTTTGTATCTATTGTATGTATTTTTTGACATTCATGTTTTAGATTTATTTATGGAAAACATTTTAATAATCATCTATGGTTGAATTCCAAAAAACTCAAAGCCAGTTGTAACTACATAAACCTAAACATATTAAACTATTAATGGACTCAAAATGTTACTTTTTATTTTAACAAGTTAGATCAATATTTCTATAGTTTTTTTACATTTGATGAATGTAGTCGATAATGAAAATTTAGATTATTGATTTTTCATAAAACATTTTTATTAATATGGAATTTTAGTTACTCTATGTTCATTATATATAAACACAACAACTTAAATAGAATCCACAGTTCAAAATTTTCATTTAAATGGTTTTATTATTTCTAAAATTATGAAATTATTTATTTTTTAACTAAAGAATATTCCCAACAATCTCCCCCTTTTAGAAATCATAATTGAGGAATTTTTTTAAGATAGGTACAAAATTTAAAAATAAAACACTTTATAGTTTCCATTATAGATAATTTATCTCCCATTGTTTTGAGAAACATTTTCTACCCATTTTATTTTCATGATAAATTTTTTCAAAATAAAGAATATGTTAATAATATTATCAATGGAGAAAATAAATTTCGTTAATTACCCCTTATAATAATTAGAGATATAGAATAATAAGATAAAAAATCAAAAACAATTCTTAAATTTCTCCCCATTTTTGATATTTGAAAATAAATAAAGAAGTGAAAAATACTATTACAAAATAAAAATATAATTCAATTTGAAAATTTTCAGATTATAAGTTTTGTTTTCCTTTAGAACCTCTTCAACTCTTAAAATCGTCAAGAAAAATACTTTTATCATGGTTGATGTAATCGAATTTATCCACATTGATTCCATTTCGACCATGATTACTATTTGAAAATATCTTATTATAAAGTCATTTTATGTTGAAATTCAATTTCTATTATAGTATTATGGATCATTATATGAATATATTTTAAATAAAATACATGATTTTCCATTATCAAACATTTAAATTCACATTCTTCACGAATAAATAGAGAGATTGCTATAGTTACATCTGATGACATTATTATTAATGAAAGGTAACAATTATGATTAATGAATGGTCTTATGATATTATTTAGATAAAATTATAGAAATATAATTATGAATAGAATCATTTTAGAATTCAAAATAAAATAAGGAAATATTCTAAAAAGGGATTGAGATTGAAGTACTTATATTGTTATTCAAGATTTCTATTGTTCAAAAAGTTTTCCTTTTACTATATCAGTGGGTCACAAAGAATTTATTAAAAAAAATTGGCCAAGTAATATTTCATATATATTCTCTTAGTTTTTTTAAATTTCTATGAATAGAATCTAAAATGACACCTCTAATAAAAAATTAAGAACTACGCCTATAAAAAGTATTTGGGAATATTTATTTAATTTGAAAAACTCCCCCAAAATTAGTCAAAAATAACAAGGAAATAATAATAGATATAATTTAATATATTAATAATTATTGATGTAATATTCCATAAATAATGGATGATATTACTCTTTAAATATTGTTTTAAAAATAGATTTTGGAAAAATGTAAATCTTTTCTAGAAAATTGATAATCAGTGACGATTGATTTTTTTTAAAAAAATTATAATGTTTAAAAAATAGGTATGTTTGAAATATAGATAAGATATAAAAAAATAATTTGAAATATATATTGGTTTTTAAAATATACATTATTTTTTAAACATACATTAGTTTTTAAATATAGATAATTTTTGAAATAAATATTAGTTTTCAAATACCGATTAATTTTGAAATATATATTAGTTTTGAAATAATGATAAGTTTGAAATAAAAATATGTTTTGAAATATAGATAAGTTTTGAAATATAGATATTTTTTTAAATACAAATAAGTTTTGAAATATATATTACTTTAAAATACAATTAATTTTCAAATAAGGATATGTTTTAAAATACATATTAGTTTTAATATGACGATTAGTTTGAAATATAGATTTTATCCCTTAATTGGTTTTTAATTTAAGAGATATATGTAACAAGTAGTGGATTAAATATCACATTATTTTAATTATTAACAACATCAATTTAATAAACTTTTTATATCAAAATTAAGATTTTTTGTATAAATATAAACAAATTGCTTTTTTGTTTTTATAAAATAAAGATTGATATATCATTTTTTGGGTTATCTATAAGGAAATTTTATCCTAAGTATATGTGATTTACTATTGAGTTATGTGATTGGTTCTTAGAAAAATAAATTTCATTAGTATTGCAAAAAATAATTGGATTTCAGGTAAAATTCAAACTAAATTTTTTGATCTTGTGTTGCATCCACAACACATGAGCACAATTACTTTCAACTCCTATGTATTCTACTTCAATGATAGAAGGTAATAAAAAATGTTTTTTATTATTAGAAAAAGTCTATATTTTCTTCTAATAAATTAAATTTCTCATAATTATATTTTATATTGAACTTATAACATCTATATTCATAATATGTGTAACTTTTTAAAATAAAGTCATTTTTTGGAAGAATAAAATATTCAAATTCTTGAAGTACCATTAAAGTATCTGAAAATTCATTTTACCACATTAAAATGGAATTATTTTAGATTATATTGAAATATCACACATAAATATACTAAAACAATTATGACAAATATACATGTAGTATGATATAATAGAATATTAAATGTTATTAACCTAATAATTTTCCAATTTAATTAAGATTCAGTTTAATTGAAGTTATAATAGAAGTATATATGTTTGGTAATTTCTAAAAATTAAAAAATTTGAGTAAATATTTAATATATTTATTTTTATTTTAAATAGTTTTTTAGTCATTAAAAAATCAGAAAACCGAATAAAAAATTATGTTCCCCCATAATGCTCATTTCAAACATATTTTTTATATGTTAGGAAAACAATATGAAAAAATTATTTATGATTTGAACTAAAAGAAATTTGACAAAAATATATTTGAAATACAATGGTATTTTTTAATTTTTTCTATTTAAGTAGTTGGATAAAAACCCACTTTAACAAAAATAATTATTGATTTAAATTTCAGGTAAGTCTATTATACCATGCTCTTAAGGATTTCTTAATTCCATAGAGTGATTTGGTAATTTTAAATAATTTTTTGATAATTTATGATCTTCATAACAAGGAAGTTGTTCAATATAAACATTATCTTCAACATAACCATTAAATAAATCAATTTTAACATCTATTTGTGATAAATTAAAATTCATATGGGATGCAAAGGCTAATAAGATTATGATTGATTCTAATATATTTATTTCTTCAAACTTTTCACTACAATCTATATCATATTCCTAAAAATATCCTTTATAAAAAATTATTTATTTATTTCCAATAATGATTCAAATTTAATTAAAACTATTTTTAAAAACCCATTTTACACCAATTATCGATAAATTAACATAATTTTCAAATAGGTTAAAAACATTTTACTGTTTAAACTGATAGATATATTATTGCATGAACCTTACAAAAATTTCATCAATAAATCATCATCAATTATTTTTTTTTACTTTTTAAAGGATGGAATAATGCACACAAGGATTTCATTGGTAACTTCTAGTTTTAACTAATTAAGTTACATCTCCAACAGTGTAATCAAAAGGACTATTCTTTATGATTGTCTAATTTTTGGGTAAATGAGTAATTTTAACTTTAACTATAGAATTTACATATTCATTTAAATTATCATCCAAATATTAAAAATCCATTAGTCTTACGTCTATATTATTTATAATAAGTAGTTGTATATTATCTTCTAGTAAATTTAAACGTATTTTTGAAAGTGTCACTGGTTAAATGAATTTATTATTGTTTAAAAAAACAAAGGTATAAAATTCATAAAAAATTAAATAAACCATTTTCAACTGATAATTTTTCATTTATTAAAAACACTATATGCCCCACTAGTTATAGAATAAACCATCAAAATTATTTTATTTTTTTAGGAAAAAATTTATTTAAATGATCTTTTGTTTTTAGGATGACTACTTTACATACAAAAAGTATTATATAAGAATGTTTTTTCTTTATTATAATCCACCACTCATAATTATTTTTAGTAGTAAAAGTTTTGAGTGAAATTTGATTTATTATATAATAAGTAGTAATCACATCCTCTAACAAAAAATGTCTAGCCACAAAATACTCCCTTAGAAAAATATGATTAAATCTATGAAGAATTATATTTCTTCATTAAACTACTAATTTTTTCTGTGGGGTTCTTGGTGTTGAAAAATTATGATTAATACATTTTTTAATATAAAAACTTTCAAATCATAGTTAAAAAACACACCACCCTGACCACTCTAAGTTGTAACCAAAATTATGTTGCTTAAATTTTTACCTTAAACATGAAACTCCTTAAAGTAATTAAAATTTTCATATTTATGAGTGAGAAAATAAACCAATGAAAATCTAGTGTAATCATCAATCATTACATATACATAGTATTTTCCTCCAATAAATACATTTTCTATAGGACATAATCGTTCCATGTAAAATACCAATAATGATTTGGTAGTTGATACTTAACTTTTATATTTATAACTTATACTATGTTTCTTACCAAATTGACAATGACCATTGTCTCAGGTTATATTGAATTTATGTTTTGATATATCCCTAACATATCCTTTCCTAGAAAATTTATCTAAATTCAAAAAATTATAATGTCCTAATCTCTTATTCCATAACCAGGATATGTCTTTGGTTTCACTTAAACAAACAAAATTTAATAACTAAATTTTTCTATGTTGAGGGTGTAGTCATTTTCTTTCCCATTGGAAGATAAAATGAAATTATCTTATGAAATTATAAAAATAAGATTTTAATTCCTGAAGATAAAAATATATCACTAAAAATGAATCTAAATTATGCTAATAAGGTTGTGTTTACGTTCTAAAATATGTAAATCCTTTTAAATTAAAGTTTTTATTAGAAAATAAATATAACTAATTGTGATTATTTCACCCTATTAATTGTCTCAAAAAGTAACTCTTCCTCCATTCAATTTATTGAAATTTTTGAAGTTTCCCTTGACTTCAGTCATATATCAAGAACCAATATTGTCTATATACCTTTTCTACTGTGGGTACTCATATTATTTTTTTTGAAAAAGATAAATTTATGTTCATTATACACACACATGTCTGGGTCTAGTTATGATAGAATATAAAATTTTAGGAACCCACATATTCCCAACACTCTTATATTGTAAATATTATACATTAGCAGAAAAAAGCTTTGTGAAAACTGAATGACTAAACTTTTTTTAGAGAACAAAATTTACTCTAGTGACCACATCTTTGACATTTAGTAAATAATTATTCACTTTTAAATATATAATAGTTTTACATGAAATATGTTTTCTCATATGTAAAACCAATTATATTTTTAGCTATACAGAGTATTATTTTTTTTACATTTTATCAAAAATTTCTTTACCAGAATTAATGTTAGAGAAAATTTATTTTATATAATAGACTCTGGATTTATGATGAATAATAAAATTCTGATTATCTTAATCAAATTTCCAATTAAATAAATTTTGATCTAATAAATTCTCATAAACTAATTTCTCAATGTAATTTCCATCAAATTTTTTTTATTCATAATTATTTATACAATAATAGGTTTTTGAATCTATTTCAGTTGAAAATTTTAAAATTTATAAAGTTAATTTATACCTTCATTTATTAGATTTAATAATTTTTCCTTAAGTAAAATCATATATATTTTTAGTTTATTATACTCTTGATTCATATGGTTACATATATAGACATTTTAACTATAGTAGGTAAATTATATTCAACTTTTGATAAATTTAATTTTTCAACTTTTGATGGATTAACTTTTGTAACTTTTGATGAAGATGAATAATCATCTTCAGTATAAAAAAAATCGGAATCGATATTTAAATTTTTAAGGGATTCATCATTTCCCTTTATAATGAATCACTTTCTATTCCTTTAAAAATTAAAAAAGGATCCCACTATTTTTTTCCATTCTATTTGGCTTTCATCCTATTAACTATATAAAAATGTGTCAATTTTAATAGTTTCTAAAGTATTTAAATCATTTAATATATTCATTCCTTTAATTTTGGAATAACTTCTTGGATTTTTATTTTTCTTTTTTAGTTTATTAAAATTATGTCTTATGTGACCATCCATATTACAAAAATAACATATATGTTCTGAATATTCATTCTTGTATTTTCTGTCTTTCTTGTCCTTTTGATGAATTTTTTTTGAAATTTGAATTACCAATCAGTTTATTCATTCATTATGAAATTTGAGAAATTTTATTATTTTGATCTTCTGAATCACTTTTCTCATAATTATTAAATTCCAATTTTAAATAAGAGATAAAGATGAATTATCACATGTATTAAAAGAACCATGAATATGGTTACCTGATGTAGAATAAATTTATACTCCATTTTATCCTTTTCTCTTATTCAGTATCTCTTCTCATTCTGATCTCATAATACATTAATGTTTCAATTGATTCCTCTAAACATAAATTTATTAAATGTTTGGTGTCATCATGTTTTTCCACTTAGACTCCCATTATTTCAGAAAAATATCAATAATATTTTAAATGAGTTTATCTTATTATAACAATTTTTCAAATAATGATATTTTTCTATTTTCATGAAGTATTGATGCATTTAAGTTTAATTTCTCCAGGAGGGAAAAAATTAAAATCTTAATAGTCGTCTCTAAGTATAACTCTATAAGTTTCTAAAACATGTCATAATCTAGAATGTGATATCTCTAGATTCATCCTAATACCATTTAAAGGATCAAAAGAAGATATCTGGTTATAGATGTTCATAGTCAAAGAACACAATCAACTATTACAAACATTTTGGTTTTTCTCATATTCTATTTTTTTAAATACTTGTATTATATCCTTATCTAAAACATTATAGTCTCTATTCAACATGATAAAACTTTGGACTCTAGTATTTATAATATAGTATTTCATATAACCACACCACTAATCATTAACAAATCTATCAAAAATAGATGGTCTACTTGGATTTAAGTTTTCAAGTATTTCAATTGATACTCCTTCATTAAAAAAATTTATTTCCTCTACCAACTTAGTTAGATTAAGGAAATTGAGTTGAAGATTTAATAAAATATTATAGATATATAGAAATAAAAAATTTCTTAAAAATCTCAAAATCAAGTTAAAGACTCTAACGATACAATGTTTTGGGGGGTGTTGTGATAAATATAATACAGGAGGGGGGGGGGGGTGAATTGTAGTTTAAAAACGAACTTATGATTTTCAAAGAATTCAAGTATTATTTTGATACTTTTTTATTATTAATGATATAAAGTATTAGAGAAGCTGTAATATATACTGTATAGAATAAAGTTAACAAAAAATAAAAATAAAATGATCATTATTTTAAAATACTTATAAAATAGATTTAGCCTAAAAAAATTTAGAATAAATGATTTACACCAACAAATGAGTTTTTAACCAAACTATAGTTCATGGATGAATATAATTTATCCTTAAAAAAATTAAAAGTATTCATTAACAAACTAAATACCTCTATTAAATGTTATTTATCTAAATATAACTTTTTAACCAAAGTGAAAGGTAAATCTATAGAACATATATGAGGTATCGATGGTTTTAAACCTATTTTAAGGTATCCATGATTTTATACCTATTGAATGGTATTTATTACTATCCATATAATCCCTATATTAAAACTATCAGTAGTAGATCAATTCCATACGATGGAAGTATAACAACCTAGTCTTGAAAAACATTTTCATTGCATCAATTTTTCAGAATGCATAAAACCAAATAAAAATGGATGCCCAATGAATAAACTAGTCTAGTGCATTTAGAAACATGGAAACATAAACAAAGGTACAAAAATGAGCTACATAATCTCCCACTAGGTTCATATTGACTTGAACCCTTCTTATACACATCAAACATAATACATATCTTCATAAACTGGGGGAAAGAAAATAGAAAAAGTGTCAAGATTTGATGCTCAGTAATGGTAAACAAGGAATATATGAAAGTATAATCATAAGCGTTACGGTATAGGAACATGGTCATGAAAATAGAAAATCATACCCCGCATATCAAAGATCACACACATGAATAATGGGATAAAACAAGGATGTTCATTAGACATGAATTATAAGGATATAAAGAACATAAGACATGAATGCATAATATAGGAATAAAACATGGAATTGTTGAAAACACATAATAATATAATATGATTTTCATAGAAGTGAAGACATCACTACCAATACAATCTTAGAGGATAAATTTCTTTACTGAATAAGGCTTACACCCATTCGGTCCTGTAACACTAAAACAAGTTCATTTCCCATTCTAACCCTATAATACTAAACTGAGTTCATTTCATGTTACATCACTATAATACTGACCAATTATTATTTTGTGTTCTATCCATATCTACTTCACGAGATATAAATCATTAACAAATGAATTAGAGGGAGATATAGGTCCCACACATCTCCTAATTAACTCATACATACATGTTTTAGAAGTTTATTAAAAACATATCATAACCCATGAAATTAAATGGGTATTATAAACATATAATCATATCATAAATAGTTGAAATAAATAGGTTTCATAATCATATAATCATAAACATAATCCGAGAAAAGAAGCTGGTTTAAAATGTATATAACCCTTGATGGAGAAAAAGGTTTTATAAACATCATGTCATCAAAACATAATCAATTCAAAGAATGAATATGAATTAAAATGTTGAATAATTTCCCAATAAAGGCATGAGTAAAACCAATAGATGTTATCTTATCTGGGAAATAATTTTGACAAATAATTTAAAACACAACTTGAGGAAAAGATCTCACTTCATTCAAAAATGCTTTTAAAGCATAAAACATTTTTTCAAGTATTGTCTTTTTAAATATACTTGAATAATTTTAAATTAATCCTAAAAAAATTCAAAAATATTTTTCATTTGAAAACATGTAGAGGATATTGAAAATATATTGAAATCCATTTTTCCATGAAACGTATGAATGAAGATGGAAAAAAACATGATAAAAATTTCTTTGAAAATTGCTTTTAAAAATATATTTTTTTAAAATAATCCATTTAAATATTAAAATTAATATTTAAATAAATGATTTAGGGTAAATTTTTACATGTCGTACAAGGTATAAATAATATTCCATTTTCTAGTTAAAAAGTTCAGAAATGTGCCCTGACCAGAAAATGAAAAGAATTGTCCTCTTTTAAAAAAAATTAGTTTAAAAGGTAAAAAAAGGTAAAAAATCTTTTAGATATCTTATTATAATATTATTATATTATTTTATAACTTTTTATAAATCATAGTTTTGAAGGAACATGAATTTCTGACTAAAGAGAGAGGTAAGGTTATATTTTCGTTAAATTATTTTATTAACTATATTAAGTATCATGGAGTGGAAAAATGATAATAATACATGAGGATATCTTAAAAAAATATATTATAAAGAAACTCATAAATATTCATGAGACATGTATCATAATATTTCATCAAATGTGCATAATTATTAACAATCTCAAAAGGTGATGAGATTACTTCAATAAAGTTTTACCACTTGGTTACTTGGGATCATAATATTCGTGTAAGATAATGAAATTACATTGAGATTAAAATATAATTAAAATAATTACATTCATGATATAACATGTAAAATGGTAGTATATAGTCCTCTAAAAGATGTTTAAGTTTATAACAAAACAAGAGTGTCAAAGAAGGAAAATTGAGAAAAAATAGATTTACCAATTTGATAAATTTTTAATATTAAACTACATGAATGAATGATCAGAAAATGGATATTAAAATACCCATAAATATATGTATAATAATCATTTAATAAAATCATGTGCAATATAAACACCACCCACAAGTAAATATTGGAGAACATAACATGTATCTCACAGAAATATTAAATGAAATTAAATCCCTTTACCTTGTGCCTTGACTGTCACCGTACTCATTAAAAACACCTATAAAATAAATATAAATTTATTATATAAATTTTAAATAACCATATTATTATATATTATACAATATATCACTTGATTACAACATTAAATTACACTCTTTTAAACCATACTGTGTTAAGGTTTCAGTTCACATGATTTGCCAATTTGTTCTTCACATGTTACTTAATTTGTTACATCATTAGTCCTTGAACATATAAAATGATTCGAGAAATTAAAACATTAGATAAATATAATTTATATCCAGTATATGTTTATTATAATAATTCATAAATTTAATATGTACGAAATGGAATACACCATTCCTGGAGACGACATGTTGTACGCACTCATGAACGCTATTTCTGTTTAATTTTCTCGTCAAAAGAATGAAAGTAAATGTCATATATTTGTATATATATCATTATTATATTATCTCTACTATTTCATATATATATACTATATATATTCACTAAATACATACTTAATAAATTCCATGTAGTGTATGAACGAATCAATTCACTTTGAGGGGAAGGTAGTCCGCACATCCTCATATGAAATTATCCTATCAACACAATATAGAATGTATAAAGATGTGTCTGTTTAAAATAATTTAAAAATAATAAATACACAATATATAATAAATTTAAAAAATATTTTTTTCCCATAATAATGTCCATCATGAGATGTGGTAATGGAAAAAATGAACAATCATCATTAGTGAGGCTGTACTTCATCATACACTTAAACAATATGTTCATTACCCATTAGATGGAAGTGCAAGTAAGTATAGGTATAACCACTATAATTAATACATCATAGTATATTTATGATATTTTTTTTATAAAAATCATGTAATAATAATATTTTAGGGAGTGGAGAAATTAATGAAATAAAATAAGTTTATGGGATGGTGTTACCTCTTAATCGGGTAACCCCTTTTGGTTTTCACCAAATGGATTACTAGGAAGGCTTTATAAATATGGGAGGCTTAAATGAAAAAGGGAGAGATGTTAGAGATCTATTTGGGTAGTGTTTTTTATCCAAATTTTCTTGACATGTGTGAGGAAGTTGGAGGAGAGGAATCCTTTTTAAATGGAGGATGGGTGGAACTCTTGTATTATTTATAAAGAAAGGAAACCCACCAACATTGTTTATTGAAATTGGTTAAATAAAAGTTAAAATTAAATAAAGTTGACCATATTATATAAAACTTTCCTTAAAATTTATTTTTGATAAGTATTTTGGTCAATTTGGGCCTTAATGTTATGTTTTTGTCCCTTATAATGCTTAATTTTACCTCACTCGTTGTAATTAATTTTAATTAATTCAGTAATATTTTTGTTCAAAATATATTTTTACATTATTTTAAATTATAATGTATTATTATTAAAAATATAAAATTTCCTTTTCCTAATTCAAAAGTTATATTTCTTAGAAATTAATTTAAATTTAATCCCACAACCGGGTCGATAATGCTAGGTTTTAATGTCAAAACATTCAAAAGTGTGATAAGTTTTTATATTAAATTTTAAATTGAAATTGGTTATATTTACCTAAATTTTATAAATTGTTAAAAATATTTTCTAATTAACCATCGAAAAAAAAATTAAAATATAATTTAACCTTATAAATAATTTAGATGAAAATGCAGTTTTGAGATAAAATCCAGTGTTTTTAATAATACTTTATAAAATGAAACCTTACAGAAATATGCATCAAATTTATCCTGAACTAATTTTTATGTTTCAATTACAAGTATGATTTTTATTTTTTCATATTATATTTAAAAATGTTCTAAAAATTTGTATTAACATGGGTTCTCTATTAAAAGTTGTTAAAACTACCTTTATTGAAATATATATTTTTAAGCATAAAATTGGTTGTGTTCTTATATTGTGTCTATAAAATATAGTTGATGGTTATAAAAGAATATTTTATTGAATATATAACATATATATTAAAATACTATATCACTTAATAATTGTAATTAATTTAATTTATTAGGACTAAAACAAATTTGGGAGCATAATAATAGTTTCTTATGAAAATAATCCCTTTATATTTAATTTGGTTCTTATAATAATTTCTAAATAATTTATTCATTTCATATTTGGTAAAACCATGTATTTACATATGTGAGTTAATAGTATTCATAAAACTGAATTTAATTTCTACGTTATGTATTATTATATTAAATTATCATATTTTAATAATGTATTGTTGTTCGGTAAACCATTGTCAAGCATTTTACGCAATCCATTGAGAAAAGTCATTATTTCATGTAATAAATGCTCACCTCAGTGCTTCATATAGAGGAAGCTAACCTTTATTTTTCTTTTAGGTCATGATTAACTAGTAATTTCATATAACTCAATCAAAACATTGAGTTTTAGTATAAAATAAACTATTTCTAGTGTGGTGTAAAATGAAAAATCTCAATAGGATTTTATTAATTTGGAAAAAAATATTACAAAAAATCTTATGGTGATACATTCTAGACCCCTTAAAATGATATTCTGCCTCAAAATTCATCTTGGTTATCAATGGTTTAATGTTTGAAGTTTTATTTGTTGAAAACCACATCGTAAAAATGAATACAAAAACTTCACTTAAAAAGGGAAAGTTAGAACCACAACAATTTTCCAGAGTGACCAATAACTCCATTTCCTTAGGGAGAACATAGGTGGAATGTGAAAACATGGACATTTAAGAGAAATATTACCATCATGTTTTAATGGAGGGTAAAGAGACTAAGGTTAGTAGAAAGTTTAAAATGAAATACCCAAAAATCTATGATGAACTAAGGGACCATATGATTCATTGGAGACACATGTACAAGGATAAATTTTTTTTATGATCCTTTATTCAAAAGTTAAAAAATTTTCATGAAAAATATTGTTTCATGGTTTCAAGAAAACCTTCCCCTTTTTATTCCTTGACCAACTTCACCTATTTCTATGATAAGGATGGTGAATTTTCCATTCCAAAAGAACTAAAAGATCATGAGATCCATTATATTCCACCATATCTATCATCATTTATCATCAATGTTGTGTCTTTATAATAGGTTATTAAATATGCGTAAATCATCATGTGGTAAGATAATACATTATTCAAAAACATAATCCAAAGTATAACATAATATTTACATAAATTTTTAAACATATAACACTTCTAAAATTTGAAATTGAAAAAAATATAAATAAGGTCATGAAATTAAATTAAAATTGATCCCCCATATAACACAAAATAACACTAGGTTTTCACAATAAAAACAGGTGAATACCCTCATTATGCATTCTCTTGAAACATGGTAATAACCTGAATTACCATAAATACTTATTGAAAAAATGCATGATTCATTAATGTAAAGGTTACAAGATATATTTATTAAATCCAAGACGTTTAAAACTTTATACATGATTGAATAGAATAATTTTTCGACCAATCAATAATTAAATATATGGTAATTAGTACCGTCTAATTTTCATATTTATATCCAACATTTATCTTATCCAAAAATAAATATCATAAAATTGGGAACACATTAAGGTTTATCATTCCATTAATCATGAGCATAAAATGAATATCTCATTTTCATTTAATCAATTTTCTTATCCATTATAAAAATTTAAAATATTCATGAAAATCCTTAGCGAACAACATAAACTGAATAATCATTATATAATTCACCTCTCATAATTCTTAGATCGAAATATAAAAGTGCTTTAATACCTCCTTTTTAATGGTTGGAATGGAATCAGAGCTTCCTTAGTTTATACGTATATCATTATGTTTAGTAATTGAGAAGGGTAATTCCCATGTTCTCCACATATGAGGCATTGAACTCCATGACAATTTACCAGTCTATGATATTTTTTCTGGTAGAGATTACATCTTCCCAACCATTTGAGTATTTCCTCAATGTTTTTCTTCACTTCTTATTGGAATATAGGAAGCTCAATATTCTTTATTCTATGATCCTTATAATTTGAACATTTATAAAATGAAATTTTCTTATTATGAAATGTGTTAGGAAAATCACCAATGTTCACATTGTTAATCATATATCGTGTTAGCTGATTCAACATAATCATAATATCTTTCTCTCTAATCACTATCCAATTTCATTTCTCATAATCACTAGATTTTCCATATGACTCAATGTTAACCTAGTTCATTATGTTTTGAACCATTAACTAAAACAAAAATTCTTGGGGTGAGAAAAACATATCATATAAGAAGACCATATAATAATGAAAAATTAATAATAAGATGTCTAAATCGTGACACCTAACTTCAAATCGACAAAACCTTAGGTTTTTCCTAGGTTATGAATAGTCAACCTATATTTTAATCATTAAATATTGTTCCTAAAGAGTTTTTGAATTTATAAATCATATCCCCCAAGAGTGTTAAAACAGGTTTGCAACAGGGATTATTGTTTTGTACCAAATTACTCCAAGTCTGGCCTGAAACATCTCTTCAGATTTGTTACACCAAGGTACATCTCTACTATATCCACATACAATTGTTTCTTCTAGACAAGGATGTATTGATAGGAAACCTCTCACTCTATCCTTTTCCAATGTTTCAGGACTTTTTCCTAAACAATATCTCATCCTTATACATATCCTTAGAGGCATCCATAGATACATCCTTTGAAAAATACATAGTGATCTCACTAATGTTTTCACATCCTATTTTAAAAAAATTAACTAAACCATTAATCTGATACCTACTATAACAACCCATACTTGACATACATTAACATTACATCAATTATGCGGAATAATTAAAACATATTATAAATAGACGCCCAAATACAGTACTACTCTAGTGCATTTGGAAACATAAAAATTAGTAACTAAATTATCTATATCATCTCCCACCATATTATTCTTGACTAGAACCCTTCTTAGAAACATAAAACATAAGATATGTATTCATAACCAGAGGAAATGGAAACATAAAAATGGTGATATCAAATTCTCAGTAAGGGTAAACATGGAAGAAGCCTAAGCATAATCATGAGCATAAGGTTATGGGAATATGATCATGAAAATAGAAGATTCTACCCTGCATGTCAAATATCATACATTTGAATCATGGAATAAAACATGTTAGTCAATAAGACATGAATTTTATTGAAATAAAGAACAACAGACATGAAATCTTAACATAGGAATAAAACATGGAATTGAGGAAAACACACAAGCATATAATACGATTTCCCTAGTAGCCATGGCATCACTTCCAAGACCATATTAGGGGACAAAGTCCTTTACTGAACCAAGTTCACACCCTATTCCAACCTTGTAATACTGAAATGAGTTCATTTCCCATTCCATACCTATCATACTAAACTGTGTTCATGTTTTATTCATGCTAGGTCTATCTCCTGAGAAATAAATAATTACACAATTCATTGGAGGGAGATATATGACCCACCTATCTTATATTGAAATCTTACATACATGTTCCACAAGATTATTGAAAGCATACCCTAACCCTTGATATGGATTTGGTATTATAAAAATGTAATCATATCATATCATGTTGAAATAGAAAGGTTTCATGATTATTTCATCATAAACATAACCCATAAAAAGAAGTGGGTTTCAAAAGTATTTGACCCATGAAAGAGAAACTAATTTCATAAACATCACACCATAAAATCATAATACATTTAGAGAAGGAATATGAATGGAAACATTGAATAATTTACCCATAAATGCATGAGTAACACTAATATATGTTATCTTAAATAAGAAATAATTTTAACATAACTTTTAAAGTTTTTTTGAGGGAAATATATTTAATTTGTGTTAACAGATTTGTAAATAATAAAAATGTTTTAAAAAAATATTATTTTTACATAGAATTGAAAATATATAAAGGAATCGTGGAAAAAATTTGAATTATTTTTCCTCTAAAAACTTATAGAGGAGCTTGAAAAACTGTTGGAAATTTTTTTTACCTGAAACTTATGAATGAATCTTGAAACCGATTTGAAATCCATTTATTTGAAATTATATTTTAAAAAAAAAATCTTAAAATTTATTCTTTTGAACATGAAAGTAATCTTCAATGAAATGATGGTGGATAAATCCATAAAATCCAAATGATATAAAAATAATATTCCTTTTCACTTTAAAATGTTTAGAAAAGTGCCTTGACTAGAAAACAACAAGAAGATTCCTTTAAAAAAAATTTATTAAAATGAAAAAATGGAAAAATTAATTTTAAATATCATGGGATAGTATTTTTATATTCTTCGAATACATTTTTTAAAGCATGGTTTTGAAGGAACACAAATTTCTTTTTGAAGAGAGAGGTAAGATTATATTCTCTTAAAAACATTTTCATAATTGTATTAAGTATCAAGGAGTGGATAATGGTATTAATACATGATTATATATTAAAATAAGACATGATAAGTAAAATTTTAAATATTCATTAGATATGGATGATAATATTACATCAAAGATGCATAATCATTAATAATCTCGAAAAACGTTAAGATTGCTTCAAAAAACTCTTACCACTTGGTTACTTGGGATCATACTATTCATATAAGAGAATGGAATTAAATTAAGTTTAAAATATAATTAAAATCATGATATCCATGATATAACATGTAAAATGGAATTATATACACCTCGAAAAATAGTTTAACTGCATAAAAAACATGAGTTTCAATGAAGGAAAATTGAGAGAAAACAATTTTACCGATTTGATAACTTTTGAAACATAAAACCAATGAAATAAATATATTTAAATGGATATGTAAATACACGTAAATTTAAGTATACAAATAGTTTAATATAAACTTTTGCAATATATACACCACCCAAAAGTATTGAGTGGCGAACAAATCTTGTATCTCATAAAAATAAAAAGTGATATAAAATCCCCTTACCTTGTGTCTTGATTTTCGGTGTACTCATTAAAACCACCCGTATAATAAATATAAATTACATATAAAATTTTTAAAAAACCATATTCCTATATATTATACAATATATGGGTTTTTTAAAAACATTATATTTCCCTCTTGTTAAACATCCTATGTTACAGTTTCACTTCACATAATTTTTCGTTTTGTTCTTCACATGTGTCTTAATTTTTTATATCTTTAGTACTTATACATATTTCATTATTATAGAATGTAAACCATGATATAAATATAATGTATATATATTTTATAATTATTATAATAATCCATATAATATATAATTATGAAACATAAAACACCATTCATGGAGACGACAAGTTGTACGTACAGATGAATGCTATTTTCGTTTTGTTGTCAGATTGAAAAAAAGAAAGTAAAAGACATATATATTTATATATTTTTTTATATATCATTATTAAATTATATTTATTATATCATATATATATATATATTATATATTCACTAAATCAATCACTGATACATTCCATGTAGTGTAAGAATGAATCACACCATTTTAAGGGGCGGTAGTTAGCACTTCCTCAAACGAAATTATTAAATCAAAACAGAATGAAAAGTTCAAAGATGTATGTTTTTAAAATAATTATGTAATATTAAAGACATAATAAATATTATATATATCATATATAAATTCAGTGTCAATCATATTTTCCACTATGAGAGGCAGTAAGGGAAAATGGACAATCATCGTTTAGTGAGGTGGTAGTCCGCCGTACACTTAAACAATATGTTCATTACCCATTATATGAAAGTGTGTGTTATTTTTGGTATATCCATTACAATAATAAAATCCTAATATATTTAGGATAATTTTATTTTTATAAATTCATATAAAAATATTATTTTAGGGAGTGGATGGAGAATATAAAAGAAAGGAGTTTGAGTATGGGTGTTACCTTTTAATCGGGTAACTCCTTTTGGTTTATTCCAATGGGATTAATTGGAATGATTTATGAATAAGGGATTATTAAAGGAGGATTATATTTATTTTTTGGAGCTATTTTGGAATGTTTTTGTGAATCTATAATGGCTTTATAGGTTTTAGAAAGTGGGAGGATAAGAGGCCTTTTATAATGGAGGAGGGGTGGCACTATTGTAATATTTGAATAGAAAGAAACCCCAAACAAATTTTTTTATTGAATGAGGTTCAATAATGGTAAAAAGTATATAAAATGGAGTATATGATTGATATATGACCATAAAATGGATTTAGGACAAGTTTTTTGGTCATTTTAGGCTTAATGTTACGGTTTAGTCCCATTTATACTTAAGGTAACCTTAATAGTTGTAATTAATTTTAATTACTTCACTTATATTTTTGGTCAAAATATTAGTTTAAATTATTATAATTTAGAATTTTTTTTATTCTAAATATTTAATCAATTTTTACAAATTACAAACATATAAGTGGTAGAAATTAATTTAAATTTCACCGAGAAGTCGGGTCGAAATTGCATGTTTTTAATGTAAAAAAGTTCAAAAGTTTTCTAGGTTTTTATATTCTATTTCAAATGGAAAATTATTATAATGACCTAAATTTGATTAATTGGAAAAAATATTTTATAATTAAACATTTAATCAAATTTAAAATATAATTTAACCTTATAAATAATTTAGATGAAATGTAGTATTGAGTTAAAATTAATTTTTTTAACAATTAGTTAAAAAATGAATCCTTATAGAAAAATACCAAAAAAATATCCTAACCTAATTTTATAAATCACTGACAAATATAATGTTTAATTTTATTCATTAAATTTATATAATTTCCAAAAATGTATTTAAATTGGGGTTTCCATTAAAGCCCAATAAAACTACATTTATAAAAATATAGGGTTTTTGAGCATTAAATTGTGTTTGTTCTTATATTATGTATATCAATTATATTAGATAGTTATAAAAAAATATTTTATTGAATATATGACATATATATTAAAATAATTCCACTTAATAATTATAATCAATTTAATTTATTAGGATTAAAACAACTTTAGCAGCAAATTAATAGTTGTATATAAAAATACCCATTTATATTCAATATGTTTTTTATATTCACTTAAAATAAATAAATAATTTTATATTTATGAAAACTATATACTTACATAATTTATTTAATGATATATTGTCATGAACCAACCCGTACTGGGGACTGAGCTGCAACTACCCCAATCCCGCCTCCATAATTTAGGGGTGGCGACTTGCACCGACGACACATCATACACGGGGAGACCTCTATCTATGTAAATCTACACACACACAACCAACTCAATTCAAGGAACATAGGGGGAAAAGTAAATGATTCAACCTATTATAAAAGTAAACTCAAGCATGCATGGAAAACTAAAAAGGTACGAGTTCAGAAATTTAAATAGATTGGAAAAGGGGGTAAAATAGATGCCCAACCAGAAGATTATCCCAATATAAAGGAAAACTAAAAGTAATGCTGCTGAGGATGCCCTGCTCTGGGAATCAAATTATGCCCACTGCACATATCCTAGACACCTGTGGTCCTAAGATCCCGGATATCCCCATCAAACCTCTCCGTCATCTTCATAAAGGATGATACGTGCCGGGAAATCCTATGAAGGGGTGCATATTAACATACTTAGTAGGACGCCCCAAACAGGTGGGGGAGAAGTATGAGAAAAAATGAAATTAAGTACAACTTATTGAGCAATTGTAAAGTAAATGAGTACAGCTCAACCTGATAAGGAAGTGATGTAAGATCATCTAGACATAAGAAGATATAGATGGTGAAAAAGTGACCTTCTAATAAAGTCTTCTCTACTGCTAGTAGGAGTGTAGACTAGTCCATCCATGAGATGCTTGACACAGAAAGCATGTGGCATACCCCACAAATATTTTCCTCTCTTGTAAGGAGAGTAATAAGAACCCAAGGAGTGGGGGTTTTGATAGGTTGTAAATATATATATATTCTCAAACAAAAGAAACACAAATGAGAGAAGGAAAGGGGATATCCATCTCCAAGATTAGGTTCGATAGAGTCTCCAACATTTCCATTAGTAACCGCATTCGATGCTAAAAGTCCATAGGCCTGCCTTGAACTACAAGTAAAAGGGGCCCAAACACCAAATCATGATTCTATCCACTTTGAATGAGTCTGTATCACCTGTATCGTTTTAGGTCGTGCCTCTAAGATGCATATTGGTGGGTAAAGAGCCACTCTTATTTGAGAACCCAATATAGCATCAAAATAGGCCTCATCATTGATTCATCAGTGAATACCAAAACCCAAACCTACTGAAGAGTGTTATGTTATAGGGAAAACCCTAAAGAGTAAACTAAAAACCTCACTGCCCAGCCTCCCTGGCAGGTATGTCCTGAAGGGAGAATTATGAACCTCACTACCTAGCCTTATTGGAGGGTAATCCTTCAAGTGAAAATGATGAACCTCACTACCCAGCCTCACTAAAGGGTATGTCCTAAAGGGAGAAAGATGATCCTCACTACCCAGCCTCACTAGAGGGTAAGGCCGGAAGATACAATGACAAACCTCACTACCCAGCCTTGCTAGAGGGTAACTCCAAAATAGAGAATGATAAATCTCATTACAACGTCTCAATGGAGGGTAAGCGCAAAAATAGAAAACAAAAAACCTCACTACCTAACCTCACAAGAGGGTAAGTCCTAAAGAGAGAACGATGAACCTCACTACCCAGCCCTGCTGGAGGGTAACCCGATACTACATTGGTGATTCTGAAATCATCAATCTCACTAAAGCTGTCATCAAACACTACTGAATTATAATTTGTTCAGAACACCTTGATTTATATCCTAGATTTTTAAACTGAGGTCACCATCACATTCTATGCTGAAAGACATGCATGATGGGCTATTTATTTTCCCCAAACATGCTACTAGTGAAAAAAAAGAATTTTCACCACAACAAACCCAAATGAATCAAAGTGAGACCGCATTCAGACCCCAAACATCAAATTATAAATATTTACTCACAATTTCCTTCTTTTATGTAGTAACATTCCAACACAAATGACACATAAAATGCGCCCGTGGTTTAAATGTTACGGGTGATTGAAAAACCCAAAAGAGGGTTATGGGGTCCGTGGACCGAATCACGCTCGATCTGGTCTGCAATTGACCACCCCATGATCGACTGATCGATTTCACCACAATATACATCAACTGTTATGATGGTTTAATTATGGCTGAGCAGGGTCGGACCTGACCCATATACATAACCCGAACTGCTTCCAACAGCGGGTTCGAACCGCAGTTTGGTCACCGCCGACGTCAACACGGCTGATCGGCGGTGCAGAATTCGCAACGGCGGTTTCCACTTGGGGTCCCATGGCACGACCCCACCCAATCAACATAAAACCCACATGGAATGGAAAAGCTGCAACATAACTGCTGTCATGGTTCCACTGCTCCTCTACAGACCGCTGGTGGAGCGGCCCACTACCAAAAGTCGGCGACGGTGCCCAAGTGGTCCATTCCACAGACTGTCAGGCTCAAACCGATAACCTAATATCTAATCCAATAGTGAATCAGAGATACATGTAAATTATCCATGCCTAAAATGGCCTTATATCGATGATACAATAGTTGTCTTGAGTGACCAAAAGTTGTCGGTGGATCCCCGTTAATAATAGACCAAAAACAAGGTTTTAAATGCAGATCGATTGTCGTGTTCATGCAGCCATCAATGATTTGGTGGTAGAATGGATAAAAGAAGAGGATATGGATATAAAATCAATTAAAATTTTAATTATAAATTAAAAAAGGAAAAATCCTACCTCGATCTGGCCTTTCATTGTTGGCGATGCATCCATGATGCTCCTACTTTGATCCACCGAATATTTTATGGAGTTTTCTCTTCATTTCAATGAAGTGTGATGAAGAACACTCTTGAGAGGAGAGAGAGAGAGGGATCTTACTATAGAGATAAATGGATTATGGTTTACTCTAATCCTAAGCCCTAAAATTTTTATTTATAGGACCTCCAAAATATCAAAAAATCTGAAACTATCATGCTCTTCACTTTATGTCACGCCTGTGCAAAACAACCCATTATAAACTCAATAGAGTTCTCAGAATTACAATATGAGATTCTGTTTGAATGTTATTTATTTTGAAAAAGGGGTAAAATAATTATCCTTATTTATTTTTAATTACCATTTTCCCTTGGATTGTATTTTCCATAGTAGTCCCAAGGCGATGAATGGAATGACCCTCCTAGGATAAACGCTGCGTTCCGGACTCAACTGTGGCCTCGGATTTTTGATCTGATCTACCTATTAAGATATTTCCCATTTAAATCTTATTCATTGTATAAAAACACATAGTATTTTTATAAAATTAATTTTTGGCACATCTATCCTTGAAATTGTGTGATGTCTTAGCATCTAACTCTAGAAATATATAGAGAATTATTTCAAAGTGTTACATGTCATAAACTAGGTTTCTACATCATTCCCTCCTTTTTTATTTTCATCCAAAATAATAAAAAAATATGATAAAAACCTAGGATACAGATCCTACATCTAGAACTCCTATTCCCAAGAACTATTGTACATGTTTCCGTGTCTCCACAGGACGCAGAAAAGGGGAATAACTCGTCTACGTAACGTTAGTTTCTACCGATCCTATATTGCCATCAGGTGTTACGCAAAGGTGTCACCATCCTCTATTAGAGTTGGTGTCACATAAATAATAGTTTTTTACTTTGATTACGTAGATATTTAATGAATTTAACTAATAAACATCTTAATACATATTTTTCATTGTTCTGCAATACTATGATGTAATAATGTCCTAGTGTATTTGTTTCATTAATAAGATCATGGAAGTTCCCTGCTATGATGAGAACCTTAAAATGATACTACACTATTTTTAAATATAGTTAAGTGGTTGGATGACATACTATGATAGGACACATAGTATATAGACCATTATGTATGAGTACTTGTTAGTAGATGAGACATCCTTTTATGAAGTTTTTACTTGGTAGTCTCCAAGACAGGATATTATGAGAACAGACATGCCAGTAAAAATTATTCTTATTTGGGTGTCATCGGATATTTCTATCTATGAGCATGTGTAATAGTCCTTAAACATTAATATTTCCATTAATACATGTCACGACTCACACACTTTGATTTACTAACAGAAACCATCACACCTTATGTTGGTGGGAAGTAGGGTATGTTGGGTGTGTCATGAGTGGCATGTTATTAATGGATAAGTCAAAGAAAGAGTTCCCCTTTCATTTATGGAAGATGATAGCTCATTACTTTGATTGAAATAGTACAGTCACATGAAATTCCCTGGACATGGTGCAATGATGAGTTTATTCCAGGTTGTCAAAGAATGACATATCAAGTACAAAAGTTGATGAAACTATCATGAAACATTATTGATGAGATATTGAGGAAAATGGATTATATTACATAGTGAGTTTTCATATGTGGATGTCATTATTTCAAATTTATGTTTTTTTATCTTTGGTGACTTGACCCATTTCCAGCCGATACTCTTGGACATTAGGCAACCCCGCCTAATGCCAATGAGAAATAATCAAATAGGGTCACACAATATGTTTTTCTGGTGGTATCGGTTAAATTATATTTGAATTTAATTAATGGAAAAAATATTATTCACAAGAAAATGGAATAATTTTATTCATGTTAAAATGATTTCATTAATTAAATAAATATTTATTCACTAGATTTTGGGTAAAATGTATGTATTTATTTTATTGAACATTTAATAAATACATATTTACTATTTTGTAAATAAAATACTTATTTAAGAGAATAAATTATTTATTTATTTATTTGGGTTTTTCATTAATGGAAGTGGAGTTCAAGAAGTCAAAGGTTGTTCTGGAAGTAAAATAATTATTTAATAGACGGTAAATAATTATTTAACTAATTGTCACAAGTTAAAATAATAATAATGCACCAATTATTCTATAATGTAGAATTTTATTTATAATTCCATTTTGTGCAAGTTAGCACACCATAAATGATGATGATGTAATATTATTAAAATCATGGGTCTTATGAATGGTTATGAATGTATTTAATTGTTGTTACCCAATTAAATATTGTAATTGAAGCCCTATATCAATAAATAGACATGTACATCTATTATGCCATGTACTGAACTGCACTCCTGCTGAATTGAGAACTGTTGAGCTAAATGATTTCTCTCCCAAATCATCTTTTTTTCCCTCTCAATAATGAGTGATGTTGTTCATGTCTGAAGAAAAAGCGATCAAGAATTACCGACAAAAGAGAGTCACAACACCAAAATAGCACCCATAGAATTAGTGGTGCTGATCGGAGGCCATCAGAGCACTTGTAGATCCCTGATAGAGGGATTATGGTTTGGATCCTTGCAAGAGGAACGAGATAGTCTAGAACAGTCATTTTGGATGATCAACATCATTAATGATGAATGTACCATTGATCAATATATTCCTTTCTTTAATAAATTAATTAAATTAATTTTAAACATCATGTGAAAGATCCTATCTAATTTTTTTGGGCCTCTTCCATCTTTATCTAAATCATTGATTCTATTCCATGGATACTGGCATTCATAATTGCATTAATCCCAAAATAATCACTGATCATGGAAAAAATTAACTTTGGGTCCCGACACAACCTCACTTTCACTATGCCTAGAATCTACAAGTGGTATCAGAGGGGTTACATCATAGTTTATAAATATTTAAATAATTCATTGATGATTTATGGTTTAATAATTAAGTTATTAAATTCTCAGTTATTCATTCTTGTAATATGGATTTCAAGAAATATTTTCCCTCTTTTCGTTTCTCACAAATTTCACAGAATCAAATGAATTTTTAATTAAAATTAAAATGGAGAACTCATTTGGAGGCATCGACGATTCTTCCCAGGTGACAAGAAAGTACACACTGTGTGTTTGGACATAGACTCTTTGTTCTCTGTCATACTATATAGGTAATTAGGACTACACGTCTTGTAGTCGTGTACAAAGATTTAGGAGTAATTTAGAAACTACTCATGATATGTGAATTTATTACACGTTGTGCAGTTAAATTTACTCGATGTGTTGACCAGGACAGATAGGCACACAGATACCGGATTACATGATGTGTGGACCACTGGACAAGACGTGTAGTCCCTCAGGCCAGGGGCCAAACTATTTATACCATACATGGCTTAGCCAACTGCTAACCATGTAAAGTGGTGACAATACAACATGCAACCCACTGTACATTCCTTGGACTCCGAATTTTCTGAAGTACACCTCACACTCTTAGTCCTGAGGCATGTTCTTTGGGAAATATGGTAAAGGTAGTACAAATAATGTAATAATAACTACACACAATTTACTTTACTATGTTACACAATGTTAAAACATTAATGTTTGTGAAATGTTTGGAACTGCTTTTCATGTATAAATCATACTACAAGTTGTTACTCTATGGATTGAAGAATCATGTATGCCATATATCAGAAGAGTAAAACAATATATGAATATAATACATGTTGGGTGGATTTGAATGGTTTCCCCCAGCTTACATCTAAGTTGAATTTATGTACTATGATGAGAATCTCAATTATATTTAGAAAAGGATTTAGATAAAAAAATTGATTAATTAAAGATAATAATTAATCGATTCAACAATAATTTATCTAAATAAGAATGATTAAAGAATTAAATACTATTGTTATTAAATACACAACCTGTTTCATTTATGTTGGTGATCATGAGATAGAACAAGAACTTTTTATATGACTGGTTTACTTTTAATATATTTATTAAATTAATTGTTGTCCTATGAGCCATCTCTCCTCATTAATATGTAGGAATAACTTTCCCATGGTTTCTTTAAATTAAACCACCCTTTTTAACCTTCAACTTCATGTGAGTTAACGAAGCATATGTAATATATGGAACTCCCATGATGGTGGATGTAGTTCAGGATATAGTGGGGATGAAACCAATCCCTGGAAATACAAAGGTAGACATGTGGAAAGTGGTAAACACAAACCCAAAAGGTTCAATGTGTTTCTCCCCTAGGTAAGGGATAGTTTAACAACCACTAGATAAGATAAACATTAGAAAATATAATGATAATGTACATTTCATTATTTTATTTATATTAGTTTCATGGTTTATCATTATGGGTTTGTTTTCACGATAACATAATTAATGAATTAAACAAGCATGGGAGATGAAGCTATAATAAATGAGGATTATCGATAAATATTATCAATTCTTGATTAATCACATAATTATGTTCCACTTAATATTAACAAGCACGTGATAATGATAATATGGAATTAACATATAAGATATAAAAATCCCTAAAATAAAATATTAAGTTACAGAAAGACATCTGTTACATGATTAAGGGAAAAACTCAATAAAACTATGTGTTTTACCAACCCTTGTTGGGACACTTACTTTTATACAGGTAGTCCTTATGAAATATTTTGTGTTGACATAATTATATTACATCAAAAGGAGTATCCCCTACTAGAATTGATGTAATATTGGATCTAATAGTTGAGAAATCCATAGTCAGGATTTCAGGATTGGGGAGTCTACTCAACAGATCAAGGAGCCGCAAGCTCGTAGTTGGAAAAGACCTTCCTACCTAAATACCATCAATAGCTTGACATAACATTGTTGTGGTTATGAGAAAGGGGAATGTGGATCCTTGCTACTAGAATTTCATGGAAACTTAAAATTCTGATTTCAATAGTGAGGGCCATTGGGACATGATAAAATAGTGGGAGACATAATAAAATTAATATATTATTTATCCTAAAATTAAATCATTAAAGTACTAATGATCTTAATTTTTTATTTTATAATAAAAATTACATGCTCTTCAACCACATTATTTATAAGATATATTATAGATAAAGACAACCTCCTCATCTTCAGTAATATCCATGAATGGTTTAAACTACTCTAGGCTATCATATGGAATGAATAGATGTCTTACTTATTGGAGTCAGCATTACCTGATATTCCTACCAAATAGGTGAGTAATGAGGATTTGTTGGCCTATGAGAAACATATGAAAGACACAATTGAAATTAAATTTTTGATGTTATCATCAATGTCTACTGATTTCATGAAGTCTCATGAAAACATGAATTCTTATAGATTTCTCGAGAACCTTCGCAGTATTTACCAGTAGAGTGCAAGACAGAAAATGTGTGAGATCTCAAAGGCACATTTTTAGAGTAATAATGGAGATGGTTCTCTATATGGACGTCATATAGTCAATCTCATTGGCCACATTGAGTTCCTGGAGGTTCTAGGGCTTAAACTCCCTGAAGAGTTGGGAACCAATCTCATTCTCACATTACTCCCTCAAGGATTCTCCAGCTTTTTTTGTTAATTTTAATATGTAAATAATTTAGAAGTATCTATCTGATCGTCTTATCCTCATTATCCAAGTGGAAAAATATATGAAGTGTGGAAATCCTTCTGTCCTTATGGTAAATAAGATGAAAGGGAAGGAAAAGATATTTACACCCAATGAATTTTTACGCCCTTCCAAGAAAAAGAAGATCAAAGGGGATGTAAGGGAACATGAGTTTTTTTTTCTTGTGGAATGGAGGGCCACTCGAAGAAAAATTGCACCCAGCCTAAGACGAAAGGGGAAGCTTTAGGTGCATTTGTTATCGAATTCAATCTATTTGTTTCTAAAAATTGTCTATTAGATATAGCTTGTGGTGCTCACATATGAATCATAATACAAGAACCAAGTAAATTCAGGAAGATTAAATTAGGGGAGGTAGATCTATGAGATGCCAATGAAGACAAACTTGTGGCTATAGCTATCAGGGAATACCACCTCAAATTGCCAACGATGATGGTCTTAGTGTTAATGGGTTATTATTATGTGTTGTCTGTTACTAAAAACATTATTTCTGTGTCCAGATTAGATATAGATGGATTTCTTTTCTTGTTTGGAAATGAATATTTCTTCTTTTACAAAGGTATCATTTGTTTTGTTGGGGAACATTTATACAATGGTCTTTACGTGTTGGATAACATTAACCAAGTAATGGAAATATATAACAAAGGTACTTCACATGACTCATACCACACCCAAAATTGGCATCACAAGATAGGTCATATAAATGAGAAATGACTCACAAAGTTACATCAAGATGTATATTTAGATTCTTTCAAACTAAAACCACTTGGCATATTTCATGCATGTTTATAAGGAAAAATGACCAAAAACCCATTTAGAATGAAAAGTGAAAGTGATTCAGAGCTTCTTGAATTGGTTTATACCGATGTGTATGGACCATTTCTAGTTAAAGAAAGTGGAGGGTACTCAAAATTAATAATTTTATTGATTATTTTAGTAGATATGGAAATATATACTTAATGAGGTATAAGTAAGATTCTTTTGATATGTTCAAAGAATACAAGAATTATTTTGAGAACTATCTTGGTATAGATATTAAGAAACTCCAATCAGTATGAGGTGGACACTATCTTAATCATGACTTCATTGATTAATTACATGAGTTTGGGATCCTATCCCAAATCACTCCTCCTTACACTCCCTAGTAGAATGGTGTGACTGAAAGGAGGAACCACACCTTGTTGTACATGGATAGATCTATGATGAGTTATGAAAGTCTTCTATTATCCTTTTGGGGACATGTGTTATAAAAACAACATACAAATACTAAACCAAGTACCAACTAAAAAGATAAATGGTATTCTATATGAGTTGTGGAGTGGAAAATAACCACGTTACCGAATTTAAAAGTGTGGGGAAGTGATATTTTTTTAAGGATTTTTTGGTAAAAAACATGCCCATTGAGGCACAAAGTGTACCCTTATAGGAAACCCCGTGTAAAAAAGGGAATATTACCTAAAAAACCCCTCAGAAAAAATAGTTAGAGTGGAATGAAACAACATATTTTTTGAGAGGGAGCACACAACTAAAAGATATTTTGGGAGGGAGATATACTTCAATGAAGTTGAGGCTCAAGGTACAAAAGATTTGGTATAGGAATAGATTTTACAAAGCCCTGGGGAAGAAATAACTCTTCCAGAGACCCAAGAACTTAGTAGTAGTACAAGAGAGGTTATAGAACTAGAACAATATATTTTTCTAGTTACTGAGGATGGTGTGTAACATCCCAAGTAAGTAATGAATAATAGATATTTTTATCTATGTCTATTAATGAACTAGATAGTGTTTTAGAGGATTCAAATGAAAATAAATCCAATCTTAAACATGGAATACACTAATATTTTTAAAGGATTGTTTTACTGCCTTTTGATGGAAAACCATTTTAAATCAATATTTTGACAATTTTATAAGATATTTTCGTCAAAATAAACTTATTCTTTATGATTGCGACATAAAAATTTTCTTTGTGTGAATTTTAGGTATTTTTCTGACAATGTTCATTTTTTAATGAATAGTGAAAAATACTGCATTTTACATCAAAAATGATTTTTAATATAATTTATTTATATGATTATATTATTTTTTGAATTGGTTTTGAAGTGAAATTAAAATATATTTTTATCATTTAATCCAATGGTGGTCATTGGAATCAATTTCACTTTGAAATTGGACTTAAACTACTGTCAATCTTTTGATACTTATTGTTTCATAAAAACACGCTATTTGTCATGACATCGGGAATTAATTATTAAATTAATTAATGCGACTAATATGTTTTGAATTTTCTAAAATATACTTCATTTTTGAATTCATAATATCAAATATAGCTTAGGGTGAAGTTTTGGTAATTTTCTGAAAAACTTCAATTTTTGATGAATAGTGAAACCACTATGTGGTACTTATAAAAACTTATATTCCGTTTAAATGAAATTTTTCCATCATTGTGTTTTGAATTTAAAAAATCTGACATACATGGTTGTCATTAAGAAGTAAAATGTGGTTCAATGAGATTAAAATAATTTTTTGGTGAATAGTAACTTATTAAGTTTTTAATCGCGATTAGTGGTAATTAGTGTAGTTTATGGTAAAAATAATGCTTTAATAAAATAAGATGTGCTTGACACATGTCCTACCCTCATCGGTTCTGTCATGGCCGACCAAGACAAGCCATGGGTCAACTTGGGGACCCCATGGAGCCAGTTTGGTTGGGAAATGACATAAATAACTTTTTACATAATGTAAAAGTAAAAATGACACAAACATAATATGTTTTACGAAAACAATTTTTACATGGGGTTATAAAGATTTTATTTTTGATTATAAATAGTCATTGGAAAGATAAAAATATTTCCTACATCATAGTAGTTTTTTTATAATTTTTATACTTAAGATAAATTAAATTATTTATGACATCATGATGATGCAGCGATGACCTAATTATTTAACGATTTAAATAAAATGAAAAAATAATGTAATATCTAAAACCTAAACATGTCCAAAACCTATTGTATGGGAATATTTAGAAGAATTATCATCTTATCTTAGAAATATATCAATGTGGGACCTTAGAAATTCGAAACACTTTTGAAAATAAAATAATAGTTTCATGATTTCCAAAAGTGCCCCTCCTCTCCTCTTATAAAAGGCCCCCACCTCTACCTCATTTCACACACTCCTCAAGACTTTGGCTCAGCCATACCCTGCCCATTTACTCTCTCCACATCCCTCTCCTCATCCTAGAGGATTCCATTTGGGCAGAATCCTTTCAAATGAAGCCTTTAGACTCAAATCAAAAGGATTTACACTTTTAAAGGTAATTTATTCTCTCATGTTCATTTGTTTTATTTTGCTTCTCCAACCCCCTAAAATCTTTTTATTTACTTCTTTTGTAACAACACAAGTATCTTCAATATACTAGGATGTTTTTATAAGATTTATTCGAGCTAAACTCTCACAAAACGACATCAAATAGTTAAAGAACATACGGTTTCCATGGATGGAAAAATTCGGCCTCCCAAAACGATGATTGTTCAATACTCATTTAACACCTTCAATGGTGGCCATTATGATGTCACTATTTTTATATATGATATATAATATGTTTATTATTTCCTTAAGCTTCTGTATTTTTCATTTATGTCATACCATTATTGTTTCCATTATGGGTAAACACGATATCTTCATTTTAGGAAGTGCAGACTACCGCCTCCTGAAAGTGATTTGATTCATTAATACCATATGTGGGATGTGTAAACGATAATGTTAATGATATTATATATTTTATTATACTGGAATTATAATATACTCTTATATCATTATGATTCCATTACAGAAAATACGAAATAGAAATGGAAGTATCGTTCATGCGTACGTACGACTTACCGTCTCCATGAACGGTGCATTTCATTTCTTACCTCTAAATGTGATGTAATATTATAAATACATGTATATGATGAATATATATGATATATATATTACCCAAATAATTAATATCATTCTGGATATAACGAACCATTGACCAAATTAACAACATGTAAGTGTAAGAAGTCTATTTTTGACTTAAGAACCAAATACCGACAAAATGAACATTATTAACTTAAATGATTACATGATGTTCATAACATGGTATAAAAGGAATAATGAAATTGAAAAAGGTTCTTAATCAAGAAGAGATTAACTCAAGTTTATTATTAATGAGATTAAAGAATGGTCGGGTCAAGTCAGATACGAGGTAAGGGAACTTCATAACCCAATTTCCATTCTTTAGGTTAATCTCCTACTTTCAAATTACGTCATGATATTATTTTGTTCTATCTTGTATGTTTACTTTCTTTATGTGTAATTACAGTGAATACACATAATAGATCTATTTTATTTAAAAAATTATCTTTGTATGGGACTTCGTCTCAATCTCCTTTCATTGAGGCATATTTCATTTTATACACAACGTTCTTTTATACGGTGTATAAACCCCTTTGACTTTTACGTTTATTCAAAAGGAATATTTTTATACGAAGAGTTAAACAAACGAAAAAAGGGAATGTTTTTGTCGTACGTATGTGGCGACAACGACTTCTCCGCTGTCGTGACCGTTATTTGAGTTTCGGCTTCCTCTACAAGCCATACCTTCTTTTTAAAAGAAAAATAAATACCCTTTTTTACTTTTCTTTTATTTTGGTATTGAAAATCGTTTTCCTAATGTTTTATATATCAATGTGTTGTATTGATATCTTGTGATTGAAAGGTGGGAATGTTATGTTTCCTTTATGCATGTTTTATGTGATATGATTATGTTGAGGTTCTTGGGCATTATTATGAAAACGGGTGGTTCCGTGATAAACTAAGGGCATGTGAGCCCGATATAGCTCTCCAATGCATTGGGTAACGTGAAGGAGTGAAACGTTAAGGTTTATCTGAAGAGATTTTAGGGAATATACTGTAATGGGTATTCCAAACGTAACCAAGAGGGTTACTCCCTACGTAAGAATGTTATGAATGCCTCAAGTTACCTTTATGTCTTATGATTTCTATGATTTACTCCTGATTTGATGAGGTATGTTAAATTGCTTATGTTTTATGGGTAATGTATGATCTCATCCTTATGTATATATATAACCATGTTTCCTTTCCATATTTTTATATCCCTTACTGAGCTTTTTATGCTCATCCCAAGTTTTTTTTGAAATGTTTTTCATAGGTCAAGGGAAAGGTACATGATATGATGATCGTGTCAAGGAAGTGTCAAGAAAGAATCCATGTTTTATTTTAAATATGTGTCCATTGATGGGAAAGAAGAATACTATCTTTATGTAACCACTTTTTTTATATGTGGAATTTAATTCAAGTTTTATGATCTAATTCTCTAAAACTCTAAACCAGAAAAGATCCTCAATGTGTAATCTTGTAATAACTCAAGATTAAGTAAGGTTTAAGGCCGGGGCCTTAAATGGTGACACAATTTTTGTTGATAATAATGATCCTCTAACCTACAAGGAAGCAGTAAGTGTCATAGACGTTTCCAATTTGAAAGAAGCCATGAATTCGTAAGTGGATTCCATGTACCAAAAACAAGAATTGATTTTGGTAGATCCACCAGTTTAGGTAAAGCCTGTTGGTTGAAAATGGGTATTCTAGACGAAACTATAAAGGGAAGGACAAGTCAGTACCTATAAGGAATTACTAGTTGCAAAAGGGTTCAAGAAGCATCAAGGAATTGACTATGAAGAATCCTTTCCACCATTTGAAATACTAAAATCCATCATAATTTTTTTGGCCATTTCTTCTTACCATGATTATGACATTTGGAAAATGGATGTCAAAAAATCATTCCTTAACGCGGATATTTAGGAATATGTCTACATGACACAACCTAAAGGGTTTATGACTCCAAAAGATGCCAATAAGGTATGAATGTTGTAGAAATACATTTATGGATTAAAAAAATAATCCAGGTCATGGAATATTTATCTTGATAAATCCATAACATAATTTTGTTTTATCAAGAATGAATGTGAGCCTTGTCTCTACAGATAGTTTAATGGGAGTGAAATTGTTTTCCTAATAATATATGTTGTTGAAATATTAATTATTAGAAATGAGATACCAGTCTTACAATCTATTATGGAATGGTTTAATCAATGCATCAACATGTAGGACATGGGTGAGGAAACATATATTCTTGGGATCAAGATACATCATGGTAGATCCAAGAGATTGCTGGGCCTAAGTCAAATTACAGACATAGATAATATACTGAAGAGATTCGGTGTGGAAAAATTGAAAAGGGGATTGTTTCTAGCATCACCTGGTATTCATCTATCCAATAATATGTGCCCTCAAACCCATGTGGAAATAAATATAATGGCAAGGACTCTATACACATCACGCTTTGGTCAGTCATGTATGACATGCAATTTACTAGGCTGGATTTCACCTACATATTGAGTGTGGTAGGAAGATATCAAGCTGACCCAGGTGACTTCCATTATAAGGAAATAAAGACTATAATAAAGTATGTGAGGTATACTATGGACATGTTCTTGGTTTATGGAGTATATGAGGAACTAGTCATCATAGGATATACAGATGCTAGTTTCTAGAATGATCAGGATGACATGAATTCACAAATGGGATACATATTCACATTGAATGGAGGTACTATGAGCTGGAAGTTATCAAAACTGAGTGAGGTCATAGATTATATAGAGGATTCCAAGTATATCATAGCTTCTGAGGTAGATAATGAAGTAGTTTGTAAGTGATGATTCGTCCAGAAGCTGGACATGGTAACTAGTATTAAAGATCCCATGACACTCTATTGTGATAATTCTACAATGGATGCTCTTGAAAATTATCCAAGGTCACATTAGCAAATGAAGAACAAAAATCAGATGTATCATCTCTTGAGGGATTTTTCTCAAGGAGGTGAAGCTGCAGTGAGAATTATTTCAACAAAAGACAATGTGGTGGACCAATAAACCAAATCCATGACTCAACATAAAAATGATCATCATGTGAGGTCTAGTGGACTGAATGTCATAGGCAGTTGGCTCTAGTCCATGTGGGTGTTTTTAGAGATGGTATCCTAGAACCAATTGTTGGTATTTTTATTACATATATATTTAATGTATTTTAAAATTAAACATATTATTACCTATTTTTCATTATTCTACATGACTATAATGTAATAATTTCTTTCAATATTTTTCACATTGATAAGGTCATGGTAGTTCCCCACTATGATGAGAGCCTTGAAATTCCATAACAATATTGTTAAATATATTTCTTCGATTTGATGGCATACTACTATGAGACACATTGTATAATGACCATCAGGTGTGAGTACTCGTAAGAAGATGAGACTTACTCTCATGAATTCCATACATTTTAATCTCCAAGTTGAGAGATTATGTGAACATATCTGCCAGTAAGAATTCTATATGTATTCGTGTCATCAAATATTCCTAACCATGATATTGTGTAATATTACTTAGACTTTAATAATATCATTAATACATTTCATGACACACATACTTTGATTAACTAATGAAAACTGACATGCCATATGCTGGTGGGAATTAGGGTACATTGGCTGTGCCATTAGTGTCATCTTATTAATGGATAATTCGATGAAGGATATGACCCTTCCATTTATGAATGTTGATATCTCAGCCCTTTTATTGAAATATATCTACTCTATGAAATTCCATGGCCATGGTGTAATGAAAATTATATTTCAGGTAGTCAAAGAATGACATTTCAAGCCCAAAGGTTGATGGCACCATCGTGGAACATGCTTGGTGAGATATGGAGACAAAGATATTATATTAAAAAATGACTGTTTGTATGTGGACATCGTTGGTTCAACTTTAAGATAATTCTCTTCAGTTCCTTGACCCATTAGTAGATAGCACTCTTGGTCATTAGCAAAGACAACCTAATCCCAGCGAGAAAGAATCTTATAGGGTCACACACTATGTGTTTTTGGAGGTATCAGTTAAATTTTATTTGAATTTAATTAATGGAAAAAATATTATTCTCAAGACAGTTGAATATTTTTATTCAAGTTAAAATGATTTTAAAAATTAATAAAATATTAATTCACTGGATTGTGGGTATATATATATATATATTTTAATGAACATTTAATAAATATTTATTTACTAGTTTGTAAATAAAATATTTAAGAGATTTATTTATTTATTTGGGTGTTTAATAAATGGAAGTGGAGTTTTATTAGACCAAGGATGACATGATAGTAAAATAATTATTTTCAATATGGCAAATAATTATTTAACTAGTTGACATAAGTTAAAATAAAAATTACACTACATTTTTTTTGTGGCGCAAAATTTTATTTATAATTAGATTTTTCTAAAGTTAGAACACCATAATTAATGACATGGTATTATTATTAAAAGCATCATTTTTCTCTAAGGTTATGATGGTATTTAATTATTCGGACCCAATTATATATTTTTATAGAATCCATATGTTGATAAATAGAAATATACACCTATTCTGCTATCTACCAAACTGCACAACTTATGAATTCAGAATTGTTGATCTAAACAATTTTTCTCTCAAATCCTCTTACCACCCCTCTAAATAATAGGATAAATTATTCATTAATGAAGAAGAATTGATCAAGAACGACCGACATAAGACACTTGCTTCACCATGCAAGCACTTGGAGAATAAGTGGTAGCGATTAGTGGCCATCATAGCACACGTGAATCGCCGCTCGAGGGATTCTGGTTTGGATCAACATTAGTGCAGTAAGTCAATCCAGAAGGGTCATTATGGATGATCAACATCATCAATAAAGAATTTACTTACAATTCATCTATTCTATTGTTTATGAAATTAATTAAATTAATTATAAACATGATGTGCATGATCCTCTCTAATGGTTTCAGGCCTCTTCCTTATTTATCTAAATTTTTAATTATATTCCTTGGAGACTTTCATTTATCATCGTATTGATTCTATAATAATCATTGATCATAGTAAAAATTATTTTTGGGTCCCATCCCAATTGCGCTTCCACAGTGCTCGGAGACTACATCCTCAATATCCAAGTCACCCTAGTTAATAAAGTGTGTAGGCTCATGCATGTGTCACCTGAGTTGTGACACATGGAAGATGTCAATTACCCGCATTAGTTTAGTGGGTAGGATACCTCACCAACCCTTCGTACAATAAAAAATGTCCTGATAAAACTTGGGGAAAGGTTTCCTCCTGGCCAAAACTCAGTATTCTGCATCATGGGAATAATCTCAAGAAGATGTGGCATCCATGATCAAACTCCAAGGGTCTATGATAGTAGTCAGCATATGATTTTTGTCTACTCAAAGCTATCTTTATCCATTTATGGATGACCTGCACCTTTTCCATCCTGGCTCCCACCAACTCTGGGTCCACGAGGGGTGATTCTCCAATCTCCATCCAACATAAAGGTGACCTATAGGGTCTCCCATTTAGGGCCTCATATAGAGCCATGATGATAGTAGAGTGCTATGTATTTTTGTATACAAACTCTACTAAAAGAAGGTGATCTTCCCAGATCCGGACGAAGACTGGCACATAGGCCCTCAACATATCACCTTGCACCAGGATAGTGCGCTCAGTCATACCATCATTGTGGGAGTGAAATTTTGTACTCATCTACAAATGGGTCCCGAATTCTTTATCCAGGCATCTCTATAATTATGACGTAAACCACATGTCACAATCATAGACTATCATCAATGGTAATCCGTGGAGGCGAATGATATCCTATATTTACAACTATTGCACAATAACCACCAAAATCTACTCCTTGATAGAAAATAAGTTCTCTAATGTGGTGATTCAGTCAACTATCTACCAGATGGAGTCATGTACATTTTCTATGTGTAGAATCCCTATGACAGAGTCCATGAATATTCCATCCCACTTCCACTTTGGTATGTCTAGAGGCTGCAACAAACATGTTAGATCCTGATGCTCAGCCTTCACCTACTAATAGGTGAGACACTGGGAGAGGAACTCAGGAATTCTTCTTCACATGCTAGACCAAAAAAACTGAAGATTAAGGTCCCTGTACATCTTCCCCACATTGGGATGTACAACTAAGGGTTATGTATGGAACTCTGGCATCACATCCTCCCTCATTGCAACTATAATCATTGTTTTCCCCTGGAACAAGATCTCTTGATTCCCTTATCCAGAATACCCATCAAGTGTATCAACCATAGATATTTGATTGATTAGAACCTCATAGTTGATGTCTCCCAACTGGGACTCTCTCACTCACTCAAAGATCGAAGGCATTGGCACCATCGACTGTAGAAAAGTTTTACCCTTCTGCTACCCTATGGTCAACTGTAGGGAAGTTAATTTCTCTGAAGCATCCGGTATGAGAAAATCTAAGGAAATACTAATAAGGGCATCTACTATAACATTTCCCTTCAATGTATAAACGATCTTGAAATCATAGTCTTGTAGGAACTCTGAACAGCATTGCTGCCTCATATTCAAATCCATCTGAGTAAAGATAAACATCAGGCTCTGCTTGTCTGAGTAAACCAAAAAGTGCTCTCGTGAGAGATATTCGCTCCACATCGTCAGGGTGAAAACTACCACTATAAAATCCAATTCATGATTCAAATTATTCAACTCATGGGATCTCAAGAGCCTCACTCAATATGCAATGACTAACTGTTGTTGCATCAATATGCAACCGATCCCAACACCCGAGGTGTTACAATAAACTGCAAACTCAACAGCCTCCTTCGATAGTATTAGAAATTTAGTGGTTATCATCCTCTGAATCAACTCATCAAATACCTTTTAAAACTACTTTGACCAGGTAAATGGTTGTCCCTTCCATGTCATAGTGGCCATAGAGGTGGCGATCAGGGAGAAGTCTACTACAAATCTCTAGTAATACCCATCCAAATTGAGAAAGCTCCGAACCTCTGATGCATTCAAGGGTTGATCCCAAGAAAGAAAAAACTTCATATTCAATAGATCAATATAAAACCCCTCTTTAGATATGACATTCCCTATAAAGTTAACAACATCTATCCAGAACTGATCCATTGAGATCATTCCATAAAGAAGATGCTCTCGAAAAAATTGATGACCATCCTCATATGCTTTGCATGCTCCTCCACTGATGACAAGTAAATGATTATTTCATCTATGAATACAACTATAAACCTATCCAGATATGGATGGATGACATGGTTCATCAAATCCATAAAAATGGAGAGGTCATTTGTAACACCGAAGGGCATTACTAAGAACTCGTAATGTCTGTACGACAAAAATGGCCAAGCTTGGGATATTAGACTTGTGAACCCATAGCTGGTGCTATCCAAATTTTACATCGATCTTGGGGAAAAAGTATTCACCTAGAAACTAGTATAATAGGTTATCAATCCATGGAAATGGGTACTTTTTCTTTTATTGTGGCCTTATTTAGGTGACAATAATCCACACAAAGATGCAAACTCCTATATGCCTTATTCACTAACAGAACTGGCACTGACCGTGGGGAAACAATGGGACTAATGGAACCCTTCTCACGATGGTCCTCAACCAACCAGAATAGTTCTTTGAGCATAGTAGGTGCTATCTGATATGCCATAGAATATATCAGGATGATCCTTGGTTGCAAATTGATGAGAACTCCATCTGTCACCATAGAGGTATTCCCTGAACACCTTCTGGGAAGAGGACCATGTAATCATCTAAAACTGAAAGCACCCAGGTGCCGGAGGATTCTATTACACCACGGTTAAAGCTTAATAGTTAATGGGAAAAAATGCTATAGACCCTTGTTCACACCACTTATTTGTCCTTCTATGATGCCCTGTTCAATAAGAAAGGTAAACTTCATCCCATCAGTGTGCAAACATCTGACTAGCTTGTAACAACAATCTATATGGTCTCAAACCATGGAAAGTCATTCCAGGACCATAATGAAATCATAAGGGTCCATTTTTATTACTAGTATTTCGAATGTGAACATTTCTCCTCCAAATGAATGATCTCACTATAGACAGATAAAAGAAATAGAAGAGGCACTTCCTGTTGGAACCTTGAGAAATAGACGCTCTGACAGTGCCTCTATTGGGAGTTACATCTCCCATACAAGGATTAAAAATACAAAAGTGTGAATGTATATTATGTCTACTAATACAAATTAAAGATTATAATAATCACAATTCATACCTCAAATCATCTCATGTGCAGGAGGATCACAAACATCCATCACCGGTAGCTATCCATGGCTGCAACCGCTAGCTCCCTAAGCCTGAAATGGGCTTCCCAGTGGTGGTGGTGGTGGAAACCCATACCACCAATCATGACCACCTGGTCCTGGTTCTACTCCTCTTCCAGCATTGTCTCCATGGGGTCCACCTTGATCACGACACTACCTCCTTCATGGGGGTCCACCTACTACCCACCCAAGATTATCAACTCGTCTTGTCAGGAAGTGTCATAATATGGTACCTCTCTTGTCACACGTGTTGTATCAACCCTCTGCGTCTGAACCCAAAGCTCTACATTGCCCTACATTCATCTCAGTATGTGGACAAGACTAGTATGGTAAAGGTCCAGTGTGTCGAAATCCAGCTACCTGACATCTGTCACCTGATGTGGATATCTCTGCAATGAAGTGATGACTGCCAGTCCAAACTGAATAGCATCCCTCTGCTCAGAAATGAACCATCTCAAGTTACTTCTCCCACACCCCGACATAAGTAGGGATGTATAGGTCCACTATTCTTGCACGGATATCTCATGGGAGACCCTACTCGAACTTCAGTGCTCAAAAGTATATGTCACATATCATATACATGGAGTAGCGCATAAGCGCTATAAACCTAGCCACGTACATAGAAACAATCATGGATCCCTACTGCAGCTATAGAAGCTCCTTAATTCTAATGGAACGTAAGTTTGAGGGGGATTACTCTTCATGACACAGCTGCTGAAACTCATCCCACAAGAGTTCTCTCTCATCATGCATCTTGGTAACTAAACCCCACTATCACCCACGTAGCCTATGAAAAAGGTTGGATTCCAAGGATCCCATATGGTCTGTCGATGTCTACACCATCCTGAAAAATGCAGATCATTGACTCTATCTAGTCCTATGTCACTTGAGGTTTTGGATCACCACAAAACCTCAATTGTTTCTATTGCTGGAATTGATGATGCATGATCAGCCTATGCTTATCATCATCCTTCACTACCAGTAGTAATAGCTTCTCCACATATGGAGGTACTGCTTCTAGTTCACCTATAGGAAGTAGATTTTTTGATGTTTCTTGAACTTAGGCCTCACCACTCACGATGTAGTCATCATGGTTCTGAGTAGGAAACCTAGCTGGCTATCTATATAGAGGAATCTCGAAAATTTATCATGGTGTCTTGAAGTTAGATGAGAATATATATAATAATAGAAACAAAAAAGGGGGAGGTAACATGACAATAAAAATAAAATACTCAATCATATATGATGCATGTACCATTAATCCCTACAAAAACTTTCTCGACATGCCTAGTCGACAAGTGGGTAATCAGGGGCATGGTGTATAGATACATTGACTACTGCACCATCATTAGACTCCCTGGCTTGGGAACCTATCACAAGACATAGATAAATAGTTTCCCTTACCCAACAAAGACCTTTTCATGGAAATGTCTGGATAACATCCCAAGGGTCCAACCACCTCTAATACAACTTTTTCATGAACCTACTCATAACAGGGCCCGAATTGCAACTACCCAAAGCCTGCCTCCCTAGGCCAGGGGTGGAAACTAGTGCTGAAGGTACAAAATACAAAGGGAGGCCGTTTACTAAGTACACACACACACACATCCCACTCGATGCATGGTGAAAAGGGAGAAAAGTAAAAGATGGAACCAACTATAAAAGTAACCTCAAGAATTCTTGGACCACAAAAACATTATGAGATTTTAAATGTAATGAAAATGTAAAAGGGTAAAAATATACACCAATCAAGTACAATGTCTTTACGTAATGGAAAACTGAATGTAATGTTTACAAGGAATATCTGCTCTAGGAATCCAACTGTCACCACCACACTTGGCCTAGAAACCTATGATTGTGAGCTCCATGACATCCCATGAAAACCTGTCCATCGTCTGCAAAATGAACAATATATGCGGCTAAAGACCTGGTAGGGGTGAGTATAAACATACTATGTTGGATTCCCCAAAGTGGTTTGGGAGTAGAAAGAGATGTAAAAGAAGGGTAGTATAACAAATAGAGCAATATTAAAGTAAACGAGTGCAGATCAACCCAACAAGGATGTGAAATATGATTATCTAGAGACAAGAAGCAAGAGATGGTGAGAAGGTAAAATTCTTGTCGAGTCTTCACTACTTCTACTAGGAGAGTATAGTCATCCAACCATAAGAAGATAGACATGGATGGAAAGTTGAATACCCCATGCGTCTTTTCCTCTCTTGGAAGGAGAGTAACTAGAACCCAAGGAGTGGATGTTGTGATAGGGTGTAAATATTAATATATATGTATATAAATATATATATGTTAAAACCAAACAAACAAAAATGAAAGAGGGTATTGGGATCTCCATATCAATGATCAACCTTAGTAGAGTTTCCAATAGTTCAAGGAGTAACCACCATCGATGAACAATTTCCACAGATCTACCCATGATAGCATGTCCAAGGGGCTCATACAACACACCATGATCTTAACCTTTTTAGATAGATCTCTCTCATCTGCACAGTTTTAGATCATGTCCCCATGATGTGTCTTGTTGGGGAAAGTTCCCCAATTACTTAAGAGACCATGATAGCATCAAAAAATTCCTCAACACTAATTCATCGATTAACACCACTTCCTAGCCCCATTGAAGGGTGTTATGTAAGAGGGTAATCCTCAAATAGTAAACAACAAACTCCACTGCCTATCCTCATTGGAGGGTATGTCCAAAAGGGAGAACAATAGACCTCAATTCCAATCTATAATAGAGTGTAATCCCAGAAGATAAAATGGTGAAACTCACTACCCAGAAACCATGGAGTGTATGTCTTCAAGGGAGAATGACAAACCTCACTACCTAGCCTTAATAGACGGTAAGCCTGGAATCAAAAATGATGAACCTCACTACCCATCCTCGCTCGTGGGTAAGTCCAGAAGGGAGAACAATGAACCTCACAACACAATCTCATTGGAGGGTATGCCTGGAAGAGATAATGATGATCCTCACTACCCAACCTCACTAGAGGGTATGTCTTGAAGAGAGAAAGACAAACCTCATTACCCAACTCTACTAGAGGGTATGCCGATACTGCTCAGGTGATTCTAAAATCATCATTATCATCAATACCATCATCCAATACTAATAGATGAGTGTTATGTTTTTATCCCCTAACATCATATCCTGAATGTCAATACTATGACCAACATCATGTTTTACACCAAAGAAACATAGGATAGGCTATTTATTTGTACCAAATGGAAAACTTGTGAAAATGGAACATTTCACCGCAAAACACCTGAATGGGTCAATGTGGGGTCACATTCCAACACCGAAATTCAAATTCTCAAACATACCTCAAAAGGTCAAACCAGAGGGGGACACACCACCGTAGATGGAACATCAATCATATGCCTAATTTAAAAGTTACGGGTGATTGAAAAACCCAAAAGGGGGTTACTGGGTCAGTGGACCGAGTCACAGTCAGTTGAATGACTCACGGTTGACTGAAAGACAACACCCAAATCTGTGGAATATATGATTCCCAATTCCATGGAATATATATTTCCCAAATCAATGGTAGATATCATGGTGATCAACTGTGGATTGTTGACCGGTGATTAACCCAGGATGGACCTGACCAGTTTACTAGACCCGACCAGTGGTTTGATCTATGCCAGCGTTAATGCAACCGACTGACCACACAGAATTAAAGGAAGTGGTCACTGTTTGGTGTCGTGCGGTGCGACCCCGACCGATTGATAGTAGAGCCTAATTTAATGGCCACACCACACACTACCACCACTCCGCAGATCGTTGGTGGAGTTTTCTGCTACCGAAAGCTACTGGCGGTGCCCTGATGGTCTGTTTCATAGACTGCTAGGCTCAATCCGATCACCCAATCAAAAATCCATCAGTGGATTAGGGACCCTTTGGATGACACATTACCAAAAATAAAATCAGATCAATGATACACTATTGGTCTTGTATGTCCAAATTTTGTAAGCAGATCCCCATGAAGAACATACTGAAAAAATCTTTTAAATGTGGATCGATGGCTGTGCTCGTGCAGTCATCGATGATTTTGGAAAATAATGGATAATACAAGAGGTTATGAATAGAAACTCAATTAAAACTTGAATCAAAACTCAGAATGTGAAAAATCATACCTCGATACTGTCGTTCATTGTAGTCAATTCATCTTTGCCGCTCCTGCTTCGATCCGCCAAAGATTTGGCAATGTTTTCTCTTCGTTCTGGTGAAGAATTAAGAATAACACTCTTGATTGGAGAGAGAGGAAGATTCAGAGAGATAGAAAGGGATTATGGTTAACCCTAATCCCAAACCCTTAACATTATATTTATAGGATCTCCAAAATAGCGTGGAATCAAAAACTATCACACTCAATCAATTTCTATAATCCCTATGAAAAACACCCCATTACAAACTCAACGGCGGTCTCAGAATTCCAATCCGAGCCTTATTTTGAAATTTATTTAGCTATACATTTTGGGTAGAATAATTATGTTTAATTATTTTTAATTATCATTTCCCTTTGGATAACATTTTCCAAAGTAGACCTACGTTGACGTCTGTCATGCCCCTCCTAGGGTAAAAGCCGCGTTCCATACTCAATCGTGGACTCAAATTTTTTATCTGAAGTACTACTTATGATATATCCCATTTTCATCATTTTCATAGTATAAAAGAACTTAATATTTTTATAAAATTAATTCTTGGTACCATGTGGCTCGGAATTACAAGCTGTCTGAGCATGTATCTCTAGAAATATATATAAAATTTTTTCAAATTGTTACAGGGTGAAAACTTAGTTTCAAAATATTCATAAAAAATAATTTAATGGGATTGTTATATCTTATTATATTAAATAATAGTATTTTAATAATATACTATTTTTCTCTGAATCTTGGTCATGTGGGTCATGAAAGTCATCGTTGTTTGTAATGCAACCTAACCTCAGTGTTTTTTGTATAGGATGCTAACCTTTATATTTTTTGTAGTGCATGATTAATATGATATTTCATATAGTGGAAGAAAATCATAGTGTATTAATATAATATAAACTATTTTGTGTGTCTCTTGAAATGAAAAATATCAAAAGGAAAAAAATTAATTAGAAAAAAAATAATTAAATAATATCCTGGTGTTACAAAAAGCACCAGATCTCTCTCTTCCTAGTCATGGAATCCCTTAATCAAATGATCAAATATTACACTGTATTACAATCCCTAGAATCCCTCTATCATCCGTGGTCGGTATAATAATAATTATAATATAAATAATAATATATTTATAAGTCAAACCTTACACAATAGTAGCTATTGGAAGAAATGCTCAAAAAAGAAAATATTACATTGATCGAAAGCATTCTCAGAAACAAGAAATTTAAAATTTTCAAAATAAAAAACAACTTTTATAGTGATTGGTTCTCATGTATTTGTTTTATGTGTATTTTTATGATGTTTGAGGCATGAATTTATTTATAGGAAACATTATAACACACTTCAATAGTGAAATTCCCAAAAACACAGAGTTAGTTGTAACTACATCGACATAAACTTATTTATCTACTTATAAACTCAACTTATTTCTTTATCTACCAATGAGTTATATTATTACATCTATAGAGATTCAAAATATAATGAAATTTGTATAGAATTATTCTTTAGATTATAAATTTTTCAAATTTTTTTGTGATTTGGAATTTTAGTTACCTAATGTTCATTCTTTATAAATATAAAAACCTATACATAAACATATTTAAGATCATTTTCATATAAATTTTATTTTGATTTCTGAAATAAATAAATAAGTGAGTTGTTGACCTAATAATATTTTCAATAATTATCCCTAGTTTCATCTATGCCACAACCACATCCACCAGGAAGTATTAAGACATGGTTGTATTTTCAGGGAAAACCACATACTCAAAACATTACGAAAATTCCTGGATATTGCTTTGTATTTAGTTTTATATCTAGAGTACTCACTAATATAATATAGTTTTAATTTCCAAAAAATAAGAAAACTAATTCCCAAAAATAACTGAAACCCGATCTGTTACCATCCCAGGTGAACAATACATGTACTATCGAATCTGTTTCTAAAAACAATTTGTTTAAACATTGAATTTGATATAAGGAAATTTGATCCAAGATAAACATAAATTTATTTTAATTAATTTCCACATGTTAAACATCTAATATTTTAATAACTACATATTCCTAAGAATAGAAGGTTTAGTGTCTTTGAGGATCAGCTACATACAAATATTATATTATGACACTTTTCAGTATTTCTATATTATTGAACCACACTATACCCCCTTATAAACTATTTATAGGTTATAATCATACTTACAACCTAGGGAATGTGAACATAATAAATTAGCGAGCTTAAATTATCATTAGTGATAAATTCATAAATATGTCATCAATGGTTATGTAGAGACTCAAGCATTTCATATATAAATATTAAATATTATTATATGAAAATTAAATAAATAACATTATGATCCATGCCATAATTATATAGGTTTAGTGTCTTTGGAGGCTGGATAAACAATCCAGTTATTTCACAAAATATTTTCAACATTTCCCACATAGAACAATACTTAGGTATATCATACTTAAAAACTTTTTCCTTTACCTGGGGAAGGAAAGCATAATAAAGGGTGAGCTCAGATTCCCAGAAAGGGTAAACATAGATGATATCAATCAATGATTATATATGAGAATATGATAATATTTATGTCACGAGATCATGATCATAAGTTAAAAAATTCATACCCAATCATTCATAGATCATACACATGATTCATGGAATAAAACCTTATTATAATAATAGATAATTTACATAAGAGTGTGAAATCATCAATAATTTTTCACGGTACAGGAGATCATAATATAGACATATGAATCGGAAATACACAACATTATAACATTGAGAACATGTATAAATAGATAAAAATTCACCCCTTACATTAAGAAAACGAAATCATACCCTCACATAAATATATGGACAAGAAAATAGGTCTATGAAAAATCTTATAAACATAAAAGATAGGTCCACACTTATGCTTTTGAACATGAAAACCGGGTCCAAACATAAATTTGTGAACATGAAATCATGTCTAGATATAATGTATTTATCTCAAGAGTTATCAATCATTACCAGCATTAATGGAGACCTATAATAGACCTCCCAGTCATATAATCATAATTTATTCATATGTACATTACAAGATATTGAAAACATTTAACATTTTAGTATTATTTATCCCATTAGAAAAAGGAAAATTTTTATTAAAAAGTTCATTATTATAAAAGTAAACCATTCATGGAAATAATAATAATGATATCATAAGATTACACCCATAGTGATACATAAGTAACATTAAATTATGTCACCATAAACGAAAATGTCTTTCAAAAATCACATGGAACATTTCTTTAGAAAAATACCCTTTTAACATTTAAATCACTTATTTAAAATCTACAAATTTCTCAAATATTAAATAAAAAATTTAATATAATATAAAATTGGAAACATGGAAAGGCGTATTGAAAACATTGAGTGACCATTAAATTAAAAAACTTCATTCATTACTTGTTTTTTCAAATAAAGTTTCAATTCACCTTGTTGGTAAAAAGTCAAAATTACATCATTTGAAAAATTACAAGAAGTTACCTTTTAATTTTTTATAAAAAAATTTATTTCTTGGGTAAAAATGCATATAATAATTAAAAATATAATTATAAAAACATTTTTACAACTTTTTTAGAAAATATGGATATGGAAGATAAATATTCCCAACCAAAAGGGAAATAATGTCTGCTTTTCTTAAAAACATATCTCTCAATCATTTTAAGTTCCCAATAGATGAAAATGGTACAATTATTAGAATATTTCATGAAATACCTTAAGAGATGAAACATAAATGGGGTTTTTACGTAAGAATCTTATAATATCCCTAAATTTAAATTCAACCATAAATAATACCAAAATAAAATGAGATTGTAAAAGATATCTACTACCAGTGTGAATTGATTTAAATAAAAACCTCAAGAATGAGAGAACCTTATATGAATATTTAAATTAGAATAATATTCATTTTTATCATCATAAAATGAATTAGGTAGAATTATATACACCACATAAAATAATAATGTGGTGAATATGACATGTGTCTCATAGAAATTAATGTGAGATTAAACCCCCTTACCATAAGATCCCCTTGATTAAAAATAACTGTAACTAAATTTATAATAAATTTAAATTATTTATAATTATATAATAGAATCATTTTCATACTTATAATATCATATATAATCCAATTATAACATTTAAACACACATTTATTAATAATTCATTATCAAAATCATTGTTTGTAGTTTGGTTTTGTTTTTCATGGAAGTTCTAGTTCTACAGTTATTGTCCTTGTAATCTGATAATAGTTCCATAGTATTCAGAATTTTAACCATGATATAAATATAATATATTTTAAATAAATAAATATATATATATACATCCATAAAATTTATAAATATAAATATTAATTACACCATTCATGGATATAGTAGTCCATACAAACACATGAACATTGTTTCCACATTCTTGACAAATTCAACGAAATAAAAGTAAATAATAATTAAAAATTATAATATTATTATTATAACATATATATCATATATATTCAATAAAAATATCTATATTACCATCCATATTAATCATAATCCAAAATCAAATCACACTCCATAATGGGCATAGTATGCCTCTGGGACTTCAGGTCATGAATTGGCCTTCAGGTCATGTCGGGCCTTATGCCTTGGGCCTACGGGTCATGTAAGGGTTCCCCTTCAACCCTTAAAATGGGGATTATCCATAATAAAATAAAATAAAAGGCCTTCAGGCCATTCGGGTAGTCCACATGTACGCACGAGCAACATTATCGTTTTCCAAAAGATTGAAAGAGAAGAAGGCATATATGATAATATAATTATAGACGAATAATTTTAATATATATATACTATATAAATATTCAATAAATAATAATTTCCATCCATGAAATATGGATTCGGAAAAATGAATTTCAATGTTACATGGAGACGGTAAGCCGTACGTATGCATGAACAAACTTTTTAAATTTCTTAATATGGAAAAAGGTGGATACTAGTTATTCCAGCAGTATAATAAAATATTAGTATATTTAAGATAAAAAATTAAATAATTTAGAAAATATATCATGTAATTATGGTATTTATAAGAAAAAATAATATTTAAAATACTCGTTTAAGAGTTATACCTCTTCGTTGAGAAGCCTTTTTTGGATTACATCTTAAGCCTTGAAAGTATGGTCTTTTAAAAATATTAGAAGCTATAGGATGTGATTAAGGAAGACATGAGAGAATTATATTAGGTATTATATGATATATAAGGCTAAAAAATTGGAATAATGAAGGATATATGATGCACTTTTATAAGTGAGGGAATGAGAACTCTAGAAATTACTTAAAGTACAATATTAATATAACTTAATTATCATTGAAAAATGGATCCAAATTGTTATAAAAAGAATATAATATTATTATGAGTTGAATTCATCTCATATAATAAAATATGGACAAGATTTGGGAATGTTTTTACCCTAATATCTTAGTTTTATTCACCTGTTAACCCTTTTGACATTTACCACAATATCAATATTTTTTACTACTTAATGGTCAATAATGTTACAAAAAAATAATAGTGACCCATAAATGGACCATAGTTGATATTTAAAACAATATAAAATTAAATTTAACACATATAATATTTTTATGAGTTTTATACCATTTAATAAAATAGTCATTATTATAAAATATCATTAATGTCATTTTTGAAACTATTCATTTGATTTGACATTGAATTCATCAAGATAGTTATGAAATTCAAATGTAAATATTTAAAACATCCCTAATATGTTCTATTTATCTAAAAAAATCATGGAATACAATAATTACACCAAATAATGTTACATTTAATATCATTTACATAATTTATATCATTATAATGTTAATTGAATAATTATTGTGTCAGCTTTATGTAAGCATTTAAGGTTATTATCCAATCGCTAACAATTAAACATAAATTTTCATTTTTAAATAATTAATTAATATTTTAAATAAACATATATAGTGTAAATTATCCTCAATTTATCCTTATTTAAAAAAATTAATGTCTTACCCCAATGTTTTAACCATGTTTTACCTGTTTTACAATTACCATAGTGACAAATATATACTAAGGTTACTATTCATAATGAAAAAGTAAAAGGGAAGTAATTAATTTTTTTTGACATATTAAAAATTTGGAATCAATTTTTCTAGATTCATTTCACATAAGTGTCAAAATTTAATTTAAATTTGAACTTGAAAAATTCGATGAAAAGCAGTTTTCTAGAAAAAATTTCTCTATGGTATAAATCTTTTTTATAACTAAATAAAAGATACAAATAATAAAAATTAAAATAATAGGATTATTCATAATATAATTTAAATAATTTTACTTTTAAAACTCTTTTATAAATAATATAACTTTAAAAATTCGTTAAACAAAAATGTAGTTTTCATTAAAAAATAGTATTTTTCACTATTAAGCGAAAAAACATTATTTTTTTGGAAATTAACAACAAGTTAGTCTAAGATAATTTTTAAATTATTATTTTAAAAAAATAAGTTAATTTTTTTAAATAAAATTTCCTAAATTAGAAGAAATTAATTATTATTTCTATACATAAATTGTACCAAAAATATCTTTTGAATAAAATGAATTTTTAAAGTATAAAATTATTTCACTAAAAATTGAGTTCTTATTTTTTAATAATTAATAAATAAATTTATATTATTTATTAATAATATAGATATATTTCATAATTTTATTACTCATATTCATATATTTTAATTCAATGGATGGCTCACATTTAAATAATAATATTTTTATAATACACATTAATTCACTTAAAGATCAGTGTTTCATGTTAAGAAAGATATATAGCTCACTTTTATTTTAATTAAACTTTAGAGATGTTACAATCTACCCCCGTTAAATGAATTATTCACTAAAAATATTACTATTTGACATTAAATGTTTAATTTTGAAAATACCTTTGTTGAAAACCACATCGTACAAAGGGATAATAAAACATCCTTTAAAAAGGGAAAGTGGTAAACAAAAATGTTCTCTAAATTATCACATAATCATATTTTTTTAGTTGGTATATCTTTGGTGGGATGTTAAAATTTGGACAAGGATGTGACAAAACATCATCGGAGTAATATAATGTGATAGATAACATAGTCATGAGAAAGTTAACGACCATAAATCCATAAACCCGTGATGGGTGAAAAATCTATCTATTCATCAAAAGTGAAGATAAAGGATTATTTTTTACTTTCAAGATCATTTTCATAAATTCAAGGTTTTATTTTAACATTAACATAGAGAACACGAGAAAATATAATTTCTTGATTTATTTTTATTTCATCAGCACAATTTCATTCTATTATTGTACATTTACGTATTCCACTTCTATCTCGTATCATAATCATAAAAAAGGATATTCAAGATAATTTATTCATTATAGAAGAACTAAAATTAACATTAAATGAATTTTAATATCCATAAGTCATTCCTTCTAACTTTAAACATTTACCAAGACCAAAATTTTAACACAAGTTATCTAATATGGATAAATCTTCATATTATGAAGTAATACATTAATCTATAAAACCACAACAATAACACCAAAAGTTTCACATAATATATCCCAACAAAATTTAATGTTTAGGAAAATCCCAAATATGTCTGTCCAGGATTGAAACCTAAATATTAGAATTATTTTATCTCATACACTTCCATGATTATCTTGAAATAATTCTAATCACTCATAATGTCTCAAACAAAAAACTATATGAACTGACCATAAATTCTACAAAATATAATAAGAACATACCAAAATAATGTCACAATAAAATCATATATGCTTCTAAAATAAAATTCATCCTTTATTCCATAAATAAGCTCTTATGTTAGGAAAAAATATTTTCATTGGAAGTACGGGCTCATCATTATATTGATAGATGATCGTAGGATGATTCAAAATATCAAATGTGAAATAATTATTCCAAAAATTTATATATAACCTATATAGATAGAGATAATCAATGCTAAGAATCACATTAAATTTCACTAAGGGATGAAGAATAGGGCATATTCATTCAAAATTCAATATGGAATCCCTAACCATATAGTGGATGATAAGTATGACCTAATTGTAATGATCTACTTTAGCTCTTGTGACTGCATAGTCACTCAATTTTTTCCTTTCACTTCAGAAGTTTTTGTGCCTTATTATCCTCATTATCCCTTAAATTAGGGAATTTATTAACATAATTACCAAACTAATTGAATTTATAACACTAAATTCCATGTAGTGTAGCTTGTTGGAATCTCTATTTATCCATTTAATTGAATGGAATATTCACATCACTTGTACATTATTTTACTATATTGGTAGGCCTCCCACACTATAAACATATTCATTTTTATTTTAAGTAATTCACATGAGTCATGCTTCCAATATTTTTGAAATGTAATGGATTATAAATTTTCTTCCTCCCATGTGATATACCAATGGATACTCCATGAAACTCTATATTCATTTTCTTATAACCAAATCCATGATGTTTTCTAGATTCTATTTCCACTTTGTGCGCACATCAAATGAGTTCTTCATATATTCCAAATTCCCTTATAGATAATTTATTTTGAATACATGTTTTCAAACCACTAAATAAACAATAAATATTGATTTCTAGTATGATGATAAAACTAGAATTTTACCTCACATTTCTTCTAAAATTTGTTTCATATATACTGATGGATTCATCACGCTTCTATTTCATGTCCCGAAAGTCCCTCTACATTTTGGCCCAAAGAGATCATGTAATGTACTTACTAAGGAATACTATCTTAAAATACACTCATTCCATGGATTTTATTTCTACTTCTCACTTTGTATTATTCATAAGATTCCACTATTGATCTGATTCTGCTTCCAACTGATAACATAACATGATACCATTTTCTTGGTCAGAGTACGAAAGATCAAAAAATATATTTTCCACCACATTGATCAATTTCTAGGAAACAATTAGATCATAGGACCCATTGTTGGAGGGTTTAAATTATCATATAAATTATTCAATTTAATTCTACTCCCTAACTGGTGTATTCATATGTTCAACATGATCCACATTACCATTCATATATTAACATATTTGAGTGATAACAATAACAATATATTATATCCCATATCCTAATCTATTTGGATTCTCATAAGGAAGGTCATGGAATTGTCCAAAAATGCTTTGTTCACATGATTCCTTAAGTTTCTAGACATTGAATGTATATCAATCCAAACTTATCAAATATGGATATTATATATTATTAGATGAATATTCAATACATTACAATAACACATGCCTGTGAACTATAATAGTTTAGTTACTTTTAAATCATGGAATGAAATATTCTTAATTCATGAAATATCCTTAATGTCTCCCATAAATACAATTCCCATTAGTAATATTCCAAAACACACCCTACTTAATCATTTCATCACAACCTGGGAAGAAAACCTAAGAAAGGATGAACTCAAATGCTCAATAATTGTAAAAAAGGAGATACATAAGCATAACATGAACATAAGTGTACAAGATCAAGATAATAACATTAGAAACCCATACCTTTCATATCAAAGATCATAATATTCAGGCATGGCATAAATATTGGAAGATCATAATACATGAATCATAAGTGAATCAAAGAACACAATCCATTCTATCATAACATTGGTATAAGACTTATAATTGTGGAATACACATCATTTTATAACATTGTGAACATGTATAAATTAAAACAGGTTCACTCATTATGTCAAGGACATGAAATGAGGCTCTTGCATAAACATATGGACACTAAAATAGTTCCATTCATAACATTGTAAGCATGTAATCAGGTTAACACATAATATTTTGAACATGTAATCAAGTTCATGCATAATAGTATATACGTGAAATATAGGTCATCATATAACATCATTTTAGTCAAGGTTCACTTTCAATACCATCATAGTGGAAAAAGACCCTTACTGAACCATGTTCACTCACAATTCTAGTTCAATATCTCTCTTGAGATATAAATCATTACCCAATTCATTAGAGGGAGATATAGGTCCCACCCATCTCATAATTAAAATCATATCTATGAGTCTAAAAGATTATAAAACATTAATTATATCATAACACAGGAAATGAAATAGAGTTCACAATACTTTCATAATATTATTACCTATGTAAAATATATAAGTTTTATACTAATTTTATAATCTCATCAACGCATTGCCGATGAAAAAAACATGTCTCATAAATACTTTGTCATGTTATAACCTAGGGAAGAGAAATGAGTTTTACAAAAATCTTTTAAACCATTTAGATAAATAATACTAATGTTAACCTATTATCATATCCCTAATAAAACACAAGTTATATAAAATGATGTCATCTTATATAGAAAACAATTTTTAACTGAATAAAACATGGAATGTATCTTGAGGAAGATACATTATTCTTTGAAAATAACTTTTTTATATATAAAAAATGCCACACAAATGACTTATTTTAAAGGTATATTTCATTTAATTTCCATTATTGCATTGTTTTGGGGGTTTCCCATGCATTTTTTGAGGAAAGGGTGAGTTTTCAAGATTTAGGCCAATCCGCGAGCCCAATTCCATATTTAAAAACCAATTTAGTTTCATTTATATCTCTTTAATTTTTCAATATTTTTCACCCATTACAATTCCAAAATGGACTCCCATGACCTATTAACTCCACCATATTAATTTGGACCCTTTAAGGATCCATAATCATTATGGATTTGGTTTTTTATTTAAGGAATTGGGCCATCCTGGAATCCCATTTCTAATTTTTATAAAATTGTTTATTTAATATCTTATTCAATTTTTTATGTTTTTTCGGTTATTCTAACACTCCCCCAAATCTACTAATCATAGGAATTCCCCATGCTATTTCTCACCTATTTGGAGCTCATATGCATCGTGAATTATGGTAGAACTTCTTCGTGTTTCTCAAATCATCCAAATTTGAAGAGGTAACTTGTTTACTTCATAACTCCTTAACTTTTTACTCTTTTATCCCATTTCAGTTTCCAATTAAACTCCTTATACTTATTATAACCTCAGATGCATTTTTTTCTATTTTGAAATTTATCCACTGGTGTATTTTGGGGGTTTTATTAAAGATACCTTAAGTAAGTGGGTCTCCTTCCTTCCTCCTCCCGTTTACTTAGGGTTTCTTCCATTTTTTTGGGTTTCATCCATTTCTTCCTGAAGTTTCTAATTTCCATAATGTAGAGTTTCGAATCTAGGGTTTGATCTTGGATTTCTCAGTCTATTCTTGTGGTTTTAGGCTTCATCAATGTCCTTTGTGCTGCGACAGTGGTGTGGTTGAACTTTCGTAGAATGATTTAAGCGGTTTGACACTTGTGGTAGGTGATAACATGGGTAATAAATGATAGATGAGTTAGCATTGTTAAAATTCCAATTTTCTCACACTTCTCCTTGATTATCCTTATTACGAAATTCTTTTTTGGTGTTGTTTGTTAAGCAAATGATTTTTATGTACCAATTTTTTGTTAAATTGTGTGTTTTACATGTTTATTTTATATTATGGAAATTAGGGTTGTTTTATTACTCATTTAATGGGTTTATAAAAATTATTTGGGTGATGAAAATTCTGTTATAGTGAATAGGGGTATGGACATGGTGTTCAAAGTAGGGGTTTAAGGGATTTTTTGTGCAAAACATTGTTAAATTTGGGAAAGTTATTTTGCTGAAATCCTATAGGATTTATTGAGTGGTGTAAGTGGTGAAAAGCATGTTTAGATACTGTTTTGAGATTATTATATCTAGAATAGATGTTTTATGTGATAATGTATTTTTTACCATTAGATATTGGTTTGAGCATAAAGGGGGAAGCCTGGGTATCTAGGAGGTCAGATATAGACTAGTACATTGGTGATCCAGAGTGATTTTATCTCTATTTCACTGAGAAAAATAGATAATGAAAACTCTAAAAAAACTATATTGATGATGATTAGGTACCACTAGGTTATGAGTATGTTCCATAATAGCATCTTATGCATGAGAACAAATTTTTCTATGGTTACATTAAACCGAGGTATGAGGTACATGGGGCTTGAGACTAACTAGTGCCCGTGGGTGTTCCCATGATTAGTGATCATTGACTATTTTGTAATTATTTTTGGAATATGGTGTTTATTTATAGAATTAAATTAGCATACATGTTTTACTTAATTTTTCTCACTCAGGGAAAATCCCCTTTAAAAACAGCTTATAATCAAAAGTTTTATTCTTTAGAACTTACTTACGTCACATCTTGTTTATAAAAAATGGCATGATTTTTATCTTGTATTGATTAATTTGTGGAATCTCTTTGCGATATCCTATTGGGATTAGTCTCACACCTTAATTATACCCATTGGGAGAATGTATACATGATCATGTTTGACACAAGTAAATGCAAGGACTTTGGCGATGACGGTTCGTGTTGTTGGTTACCTTCCATGGTCTGGCGTTGTGGAGACAGAATGTGGGTGATGACCCCCTGTCATGTGGATTCCTTGAGGAAATTTTGATGCTACTTTTATGTGTCGTTGGTTGTCTTTTTATATGTTTTAACCTACGTATTCAGTTCTGGATTATTTTAAGTTTTGTTTGGAATGAATTTTCAGATTCGGTTGAGAAATTGGTTTTGATGTTTTATGTAAACATACTTAGGTAAATCATTCCCAAACAATGATATATGATACCCAGGAACTTGTGCTAACCTGTGGGGATATGTAATGACCTTTGGGAATTTTCATGGGCTAGGTTTGGCGTTGATTTCGATAGTGACCAGATTTGGTTCGTGACAAAATGCTATCAAAGGGGGTTGATTTTTTGGGGTTGGGTTATTATTTTCAGATGAGCCAGGATAGATAAAATATTGGACTCTCGGGATTCAGATTTTTGGTCTTGAGTAGGGTCCTTGGCCTGCACCTCTCTTGGAAAACCTAAAGTCAACATGGTACATAGGAATTTTTTGTTTGACTTCACATCTAGGTGTGATGTATGGGATGCAGATTACACGTGGATATCGAGTTGGGGTGGGGTAGTTGTTTCTTTTATCATTGTAATGTTTCTGGATTATTTATATTTTATTATATTGATAAAATTTTTAGAAAAGTTATACTGATTTTTCTTCTTGTGAATATTGTCTTTTGTAGTAACATGCCTCCCCAGAAATCTCCCATGCACCCATGAGAGGATGCCGGAGAGAGTTCTCACTCACCGCTTGATAAGAGGCTAGTAGAGGCTGTGGTTTAGGTTTTCCATGATCTGGGACATGGAACCGCTCCTCTTACAACCCTTTTCAGAGAGGTTTAGACTATTCCTAGGAAGGAAAAGGCCTAGATGTTCTTGAAAAAACAATTCTAGTTTTTGAGGTAGTATAAAACATCATGAAGAATATGAATGAGTAAAAAATATTGAGCACATGTTCGAGTTCCTAGACATACCCGAGGAGGCCAAGGTGAAGTGTGCCTCTTTTTTATAGAAGGGTACCAACAATAGGTGGTGGGAATCAGTACTTTAAACTGGAATTAATAAGAAGATGTGATAGATAGATTTCAATGTATTCATTAATGAAAATTAATTCCATGAACTCAGGGCATATTGTAGAACTGGAGAGTTCATGGATGTTGTTCAGGTTGATATTTCTCTGATGGACTACGCCAACCATTTCGATGAGCTAGTTTGTTATGCTCCTAAAAATGTCTGTAATGAGAAACCAACGGTCCAAAGGTTTGAGAAAGGCATATGACCATAGATATACTACTATGTTTTCTTGTTTATGATTAAGACCTATGACGAGGGGGATGATCAGGAGTGCTTGGTGGAGTTGAAGAAAAAGGAATGGATGGTTTCTCTTGGACAATATCCTTTTTAGAGACACGAATATTGACGTACATGGACATTATATTACTTTTGCAGAATACTTAACACATAACAAAAATAGACACACAAGGACCGTAATAGTTTATTTTCTTTGGAAACTCAGAATATAATCTTCTAATTGTGGTGAATGATCTTCAACATCTCCCATAAAGATCTACCCATTTTGTTTTCATACCTAAAACCATTGTTTAAATCATCGGGAAAAGAAAAAATAAAAATGGTGAGCTCAAATGCTCAGTAAGGGTAAACATAGAGAACATAAAACAATCCATAAACATTTGAATGCAAAAACTTGATCATAAAATCTAAAGATAAAAATCTTGAGCAAAGACATAAAACATGGAAATACATAATGAATATAACAAAAAGGAACATAAATCACGATAAAATTTCATCGGAAAAAAACATGTAATTGTGGAAACCATTTAGAACATGGTATGATTTCCATAGTAGCCAAGGAATTGCTGCCAAGACCATCTTAGTGGACAAAGTCCCTTTCTGAATCGAGTTCACTCCTCGTTCCAGTCCTATAACACTGAACCAGATTAACTTACCATTCCATCCATGTCTATCTCATGAAATAAAAATCTTTACACAATTCATTGGAGGGATATATAGGTCCCACCAATATCATAATGATACCATTATTATGTGTGCTAGAAAATCACAAATCATACATCATAACATAACCCTTGTAATAAAAATGGGATTCTTAAACATCATGCCATCATAACATAGTCCATATATGATAAAAGGTCATCATAAAATATATTCCATTATAACATAATCAAATAAATTTAAAAACATGGATAGAAACAACACCATATATTATATTATATGGAAAATAATTTTGATAAAACACTTGAACTCCGTTCTTGAGGAAAATATCCTTTCTACTTCAATTTTTTTCCTTTCTTAACATGTCATACAATTTTAAACTAAAAGAGGTTGATTAAAAATAAACATGAAAACTTGTAAAGGATTCTTCATGGAAATAATTTTCTAGGAAATCATAAAAAATCCATTCATGCCATATAAGTTATAAAAACATTCTTCTCATACTTTTAACAGAAAAGTAAAAAAGTACCACGTATGGTAAACAAAAGAAAGATTCCATCCACAATAAAAATTAAAAGTAAAATAAGGGTAAACATGTCTTTAAACATAAATGGAAGAATATTAAACTCTTTATGAAAATATTCTATGGACATGGATGAAAAATATAGCCCCATAAAATACTTATGAATAAACAATCTCGGATAAAAATGAGATTGGAAAAGTTATCCCTTACCTTATGTACGATATGCTTCGTATGTATCCGAACCTCATGTATAATGATTCAAATAAGGTCATTGACTTATTATAGAATCATATTCGTTGTTATGATAAAATATATGGTTCACTTATGACATTAAATTACCCGTTCTTTTGTAAATTCTATGTTAAAGAAACATTTTGGGTAAAATCGTTTCATTTATCGTACGTGTTTCGATTTGTTGTTCTTGATATTATTATTATACACTGATTTAAATAATTCTAGAATGTAAAACCTGATTTATATATAATATATATTCAGTATATACATATATATATATGATATATTGATAAATGTAATGAAATACACCATTCATGGAGATGATAGGCCGTGCGTACGCATGAACGTTGTTTTTGTTTCCTTATTGAATTTAATGGAATTAAGTAGATGACATACATATATATATACATAAATAAAGTATCATTATTATGTAATATATTTCATTATTATTCAGTATATATACTTTATAATCATTCATGAATGGTTAACATGGAGAATGAATCTCATCGCGTCGTGGAGACGGTAGTCCGTCTATACGCACGAGCGATGATATCATTCCAATGATCGTGGAATTGTATTGAAGTGTATGAATAATATTTCATAATTAATATCACTTTAAAATAATCATATATAGTTATTTACTTAATCCATTATACCCATCCACGTAAGGTGGTGGTCGAAAACAGATTACCCCACAACGTGGAGACGGTATTTCGTACGTACGCACGCACAATGATTTTGTTTTCTGTAGGATGGATAGAAATGAAATAAGGTAGTTTCATATTTATAATAAAATATCAGTATATAATTAATATTGATGTTATTACTCTATATTGATACAACTAAAGAAGAAGAATTAGAAGAAGAAAGAAACTTGAGAGAATCGGAAGAAGAGATTACCTCTTCTTCGACGCACCTCCTTTAAGATTCCTCTTAAGGAAGTATTGTTGGTCTTTTGAGAAGAAAAGAAACTCCAGAATGTTTCTAGGGATGTTTAATAGAGAAATTTCTAGGGTATGTCCGAGATTCAAGGCTCAAAAGTGTGTGAAGAGAAGAGGGAAGGGGTGCCCTTTTTATAAGGGAGGAGAGGGGCACCTTTTGAAAAACATAAAATATTATTTTATAATAAAGTCATATTCGGTTTTTAATAGCTCCAAATTGATTTAATTCTAAGATAAGGTGGTTATGGGTATACATACTCTCAACCAATAGATATTTGACTGGTTTGGGTCATTATATTAACTTTACCTTTTAGTTTTAACTCTTAGTTAATTAGATTGACATTTACCAAGTCACTTTGTATTTTAATATTATATTGTTAATAAACATACCATATACATCCAAGAGACACCCAAGTGGTCCATAAATGATACACCTATCATGATATAAGTATCTTGGCCTAACCTTAGATTTTTAGGAATATAATAACAATTCATAATATAATATTTGTTTTAAACAATATTTTATGTCAATTTTGACACAATTTGGTAATGGATTTTTGTGAAACTCATAAAAGAATTATTAGATCGGAAAAAGTTAATTAATTAAATAATAACATGTCATATTAAAATATTAAATTAGTGTAATTCATAAAAAGTCTCAAAATATATTTATTTGGGTATTTATAACATCAATTATTTTAATATTTCATTATTTCGGTAATTACTGCATCACCATTGTGTCATAAATAACTTAAATTATTTAATGTCTAAAAATTATAAGTAAAATACCATTAGGTAGGAAATATTCTTAGATTTACAAGGAATATTTATAGTTGAATATATCTTATGTATAAACCTATATTAAAAATTATTTAATTATTAAACATTGATTTTAACTATTTTAACCCTTCTTTAAATAAGTTAATAATAAATGTACTAATCTAATCCAAGTGGACCTAAATGGTCATATTTTATTCCTATGGTTGTTTTGGGTAGAATTAAACTTATCCAATAGAATTAGGACATGTTTTAGGGTAATAATAATATCATTTGTACCCTTAATTACCCTATTTACTTTTAATCTCGGTAAATAAAAGTAAAAAGTTACTATTTACCAAAAATTATTTTCATCTCATTGAACCACATTTTAGTCACTGATATTAACTGTTTCTCTTAGATTTTCGAAATTCAACTCACAGAAGTGGTAAAATTAAGTTTTATGTGAATTTCTAAATTCTCCTAGGAGGTGGGTAAAAGGCGGTGAAAAGTTCAATAAATTTTTTATATATCTATAATTATTATAAAATGACTCCAATTAATTACATTGAACTTCTATAGGTATTATGTATCAATATTGACCTAAAATAAATTTAAATAAAATAAATAAATATTTAAATAAGAAGTCGGTTTTTAAATAGTATCCCAGTGTTTTCACTATTCATCAAAAATTGAATGTTTTCAGAAAAATACCAAAAATTCACCCTAGGATAATTTTGATATTCCGAATCCAAAAATGAAGTCCATCTTGAATGATAAAATTTATAAAACTTCTAAAAGTGGGTATTACTATTCATAACTACTAGTTTATATAATATTTTAATAACATAATATTGTTTAGTGAATCTCGATATTGCGTACAACATACACTATCGTGGAAGGTCGCGATTGCGTGTAAAGTAATCCAAGTCAGGGATATATGTAGTACAAGATACTTTTGGTGTACCGTACAACACAATACATCAATGAAATTAAAAAGAATATTTTTCATAAAATCTCGGGCTGTTACATCATTAGTGGGTAGTGACAGCTCTTCAGAGAAGAAAAGAAAGTGAATGGAGAAAGGGAAGAAGGGAGGTGGTAGTTCAGGCCACTCTTCCAAGTAGTTTTTATCTGTGGATTTTGATATGAGATCCGTAGAGTGCATCAAGTGTGGGTAGACGGGGAACATATGACCATTATACCCACTTCCAATGAAGCCCTGTTATGAATGTGGAGGTATGGGTCAAATACAATGCTTGTTTTTGGAGGAACTTTCACTTCAGAGTGGGGAAAGATCAGTGGATTCCAGAAGAGTTCTAGCTCAGTTAGATAGGTCAAGGATATTTCGATCTTTATTTGAAGTCCATGGTGGTAAAGCTAGGCCATCTTCTAGGTAGAGCTAGTTTAGGGCATAGACACAAACTAGAGGTTGTACTCAGGTAGAGACAAGAAATCTCCATGCGGTGGACCAGGAACCAGAAGGATCAGATGTAGGACCATTGACAGTTCGAGGAACCTTTTTGATTGCATCACTTATAGTTACTACTATTTTTGATATTGGTTCCTTTGTTTCATTCAATTATTCTCATTTTTTGAACACGCTGAAGTTTCCAACTGATTTGTTATCTTTTTCGATGGAGTTGGTGATGCCATTGTGAAAGAGAAAGGATCAAGTTCTGAGGTGCCCATCGTGTGTGCTTTCCATGTCAGGGGTTCAGATGGAGTGGGACCTCTTGGTCTTAGATATGTAATTATTTGACATAATACTTGGCAGGGATAGGCTAGTACACTTCTAGGAGAACATCTATTTCTATACGAAGTAGGTTAGTTTCACAGCACCTGATGGGAGTCGTCAGGTTTTTCGTGTGGAATGGGATCCCTGGTAAATTGTTGTTGGGTCACCATTACCAGATTTAGGAGATCCAATTTTGATTTAATTATCACTCATGATAGAGGAATATGTTAATGCTCTTGATGGTGGACTACCTTATGTAGTTGATGAGTTTCTAAAGGTATTTCTAGATGATTTTTGGCTTTTCCCCTAGAGCGGGATGTAGAGTTATCTATTGATCTGGCACCGAGAACACAACCGATATATCCTCCCTCATATCACCTGGACCCCAATGAGCTATGGAAATTAATGATACAACTGTAAGACTTAGAATCCAAATGATTCATTTTCCTGAGTGTCTCTCTATGGGATGCTCCTATACTGTTCTAAAAAAAGAGTTACAGATCCTTCCGGCTGTTCATTGACTACCTGAAGCTGAATAAGGTAACAATCAAGAAAAAATATCCTTTTCCCCAATTAGTTGAGTTTTTCGATTAGTTGAATGGGGCAATGTGGTTTTCTATAATCAACATGCATTCGGGATATCAACAACTTAGGGTGAATGAGGAAGATATTCCAAAGAAAGCATTATGAAGAATGTACAACCACTTCGAGTGCTTGGTCATGCCCTTCGAATTGACCAATGATCCAATGGAGTCTGTGGCACTCATGAATAGGGTGTTCCATCAGTATATCAATTCTTTTTCATGGTATTTTTTGATGAAATACTAGTTTATTCTAGATCTGAAGAGGAAACTGAGAATCACTGATAGATCATTTTGGGCACATTGTGAGACCATCACCTTTATAAGATGTTGTCCAAATTCCATTTCGGGATAAGGGAGGTAAAATTTCTTGGGCAAGTGATCTTGGAGCAGAGGGTTATAGTTGATCTCTAAAATATTAGTGTGGTTATTTCATGGGAGCAGCTGAAGAACGTGTTCAAGATCAGGAGCTTTCTCGGACTGGCTAGTTATTATAGGTGATTTGTTTGGGATTTCTCTTTTCAGGCTTCACAGATGACCGTGGTCACCTAAAAATAGGTGAAGTTTTTATGGGGACCAAAATGTCAGGCAACATTTGGGGAGATGAAGAGGCAGTTGAATACCACCCTCATTCTAATTTTTCCAAAGGATGGAAAGGGGTGTGTGGTGTATTGAAATTCTTCAGGTATGGGTCTTGGGTTTGTGGTTATGCAAGATGATCACATGGTGGCCTACACCTCTCACCAACTCCATCCTTATGAAAATAATTACCCGAACAACGACTTGGAAAGCAGCTCTGATTCATTCATTTAAGACATGGAGTTTCTAACTCTTTGGGGAGAAGATTGTGGTACACTCTGATCACAAAAACATGGCATATATCTTCTCCCAGAAGGACCTTAACTTGAGGCAACGTCGTTGGATCGAGTACATGCAGGGATTCAGTTTTGACATTGTCAATACCCCAGAAATATGTAATGTGGGGGCCAACACCTTGAGAAGAATAGTCCTAGTGAAAGATTTGAGGAAGTCCAGTGATGAGTGGACTCAAATGGGAATATTTTCATAGATGTATGTGGTGACCTAGGAGAAAAATGGGGGTGAGTTCTTGGTGAGCTTTCAGTTTACTCCTTCTCTAGTGGAGCTAGTTCAGCGGGAACAACTTGGTGATAAGATTTTTCAGTAGCTTAATTAGTTCCTTCATGGAGGGGATCCGTCTTCTGATTGGTCATCAACTCCCAAGGGAATTTTGAGATTAATGGGGCGTTCAATAGTTCCATTATCTCTATGGATGATGGTGATGCCTGATAGAAACCAGTCTTAGTGTGATGTCCATCCGGATGCCACCAAGATGAAATATGATGTTCATCAATAGTTCTGGTATCCTGGATTGAGATCTTACATTCCAAACTTCATGTTGATATGCTACACATGTGAGTAGGTGAAAGTAGAGAATCAAAGGTCCTTCGGTTTTCTCCATCCATTACCCATTCCTACCTGGTAGTGGGACGAGGTTTCCATGGATGTCATTGTTGGCATTCCTCATACACCACTGGGTAAGAATTCCATTTGTGTGTTGATTGATCATCTAACCAAATCATCCCACTTCATTCTTATTACATATATATCTAATGGGGATGAGTTGTGTCGTCTGTATCTTTAAGAGGTGGTAAGGCTACAGGGTGAACATCAGCGGTTGTTTGAGATTGAGACCCCTCGTTTCACTTATTGTTTTTTGGAAGGCCTTTAGAAGGTCTTGGGGTCTCATATTAATATGGGCATGACATACCATCCTCAAATGGATGGTCAGACAGAGAAAGTGATTCAGATTTTGGGGGCCATGCTCCATGCATGTGTTCTGGATTTTTTATGTTCCTGGGAATGCCATTTGAGATTGGATAAGATTTCATATAATAATAGTTACCAATCCATAATTTTAATGGATCCTTTCGAGGAGAATTATGGTCGGCCTTGTAGGTCCCCCCTCTGTTGGGCTAAGGTAGGTGAGACCTCACTGTTAGGGCCGAGTCTGGTGCCTGAGACATCTGAGAAAGCCAAGTTTCTCAGGAATCACTCATTGATAGCTAGGAGTCCCCATAAATAAAATGCTTACCAGAGCTGTCGAGAGCAAGAGTTTTCTGTGGGTGACATAGTATTCTTGAAAGTGGCCCCTCGTCTTGGCCATTTTCGATTGGGAAAGAAAGGGAATCTAACGCCACAGTATGTCAGACCTTTTGAGATCATAAAGAATAATTTAAAGGTGGAAAATAGGTTGGCCTCACCTTCATAGTTTACATCCAGCATGATGTCTTCCATGTATCCTAGTTGAAGAAATACAACCCGGATCCATCCATGTACTGAATTGGAAGGAGATGGATATAGAGCCTGATTTATATATTTTTGAGAGGCCAGTGGAAATAGTAGAATTAAACGTGAAGGTTATTTGATGAATTTCGATATCACTGGTTTAGGTCCTTTGACAACATGAGAAGGATGTCAATGAAAATTGGGAGAATAAGTTGTGGGTTGAGAAGGAGTACCTATTATTATTTTTCGATCATGCTTCAAGTTGACTTTATAGGGAAAAAATTCATTCATCATGGGGATAATTGTCACATCCATGACATATTTTAAAGGTACATTTAATTTAATTTCCATTCATGCATTTTTTTGGGGGTTTCCCATTCATTTTTGGAGGAAAGGGTGTGTTTTCCTGATTTCGGCCAAACCATGAGCCTATATCCATATTTAAAAACCACTTTTTTTTTCTTTTATAACCCATTAAATTTTCAAAAATATTCATGCATTCCCCTTCCAAAATGGCCAAACCTGACCTATTAACACCACCATATCAATTTAGACCCTTTATGAGTACATATTCATGGTGGATTTGGGTTTTTATTTATGGAATTGGGACACCCGAAAGACCATTTCCAGTTTAAAAATTTGTTTATTTAAATTCTTGTTAATTAGTTTTTTAGTTTTTCAATGATTAATACTCTCACATGAGGACACATACCCTAGTAATTCCCTCATTAACCTTCCCTCTCATTGGAGTTTATATGCATCATGAATTAGCGTAGAACGTCTTAGACCTTCTCAAATCATCCATAATTGAATAGGTAACTTGTTTCCTTCATATATCATTCAATTTTTACTCTTTTCCACCAATTTCAGTTCTCAAATTACCTCCTATGCATTATTATAACCTCTATTTAATTTTAGCGCGTTTGTAAAAACATATAATACTGTATTTTTGGCCATTTATTCAAGATACCTCAAGTATTTGTTTCTCCTTCTTTCCACCCCCATTTTCATAGTGTGTCGTCCATTTTCATAGGGTTTCATCCATTTATTATTGATGTTTCTAATGTCTAGAAAGTAGATTTTATAAAATATGGTTTGATCTTGGGGTTATTGGTCTATTCATGTGGTTTTATTCATGATCTATGTCCCTTGTGGTGCAACGGCTGTGCGGTTGAACTTTCCCACAATGATTCAAGGGTGTGACACTTGTGGTAGGTGATTTCACATGTAATCATAGATATGTGAGTTATATTTGCTTAATTAAAATTTTCTCTCACTTATCCTTCATTATCATCACTACTGAATTTGGATTTAGTGACGTTTGTTAAGAAAAAAAATTTTAGATACCAATTTTGTGTTAAATTGTTTGTTATACATGTCTATTTTATATTATGCCAATGGGGTTTGTTTTATAACTCATGTAATGGGTTTATAGAGATGTTTTGTGTACTTAAAATTCTGTTTTGTTGAATATGGTTATGAAAATGCTGTTCATATTGGGATTTTAAGGTATTTTGTGTAAAAACATTGTTTAAAGGTGTGAAGTTATTTTATTGAAATCCAAAAGGTTTTAGTGGGTGGTGTTAGTGGTGAAAAGAATTTGTAGCAACTGTTTTGAGTTGATTATGATACAAAATGATATATTTATGTGATAATGGATTTTGTTATCATGATATAATGGGTTTTTTTCAGAAAGGGGGATGCCCGGGTATCTTGGAGGGCAGATATGTATTAGTATTCTAGTGATCCGGAGCAGTTTTATCCGAGTTTCAATGGAAAAAATAGATAAAGACAACAAAAACAAAACTATATTGATGATTATTGGGGACCAATTGGTTATGGGTAAATTCCCTACTAGTGGCTCATGTATATTAATTGATTTTTCTATGGTTACTTTACTCTGAGGTATGAGGTACATGGAGTCCGAGACTAACACGTGCCTAAGGGTGTTCCTGTGATTATTACACATTGACTCTTTTGTAATTATCACTAGAATTTTGTGTGTTTTTCTAGAAAATAGAGTATATTAAATGATTTACTTAATTTTTAACACTCATGAAATATCCCCTTTGATGACTTTTTACCTTAAAAAGTTTTATTCTTTATAAATTATTTCTACGACTTATTATTTATCAAAAATGGAATGGTTTTTTTTCTTGTATTATTTAATCTATGGAATCTCTTAGTGATATCCTATTGGTCATATTATAACACCCTACTGACACCCCTTGGGTGTAAGTATACTTGATTATATTAGTCACAAGTAAGGAAAGGACATGGGTGATGGCAGTTCAGGTTGTTAGTTCCCTTCCATGGGGCAACGTTGTGGAAACGACTTGTGGGTGATGACCCCTTGTCATGTAGAGTCCTTGGGGATGTCTTTATGATACTTTTATGTGTACTTGTACCTCTTTTTATATTTTTAAACTGATATATTCAGTTTGGGATTTTTTTTGTCTTGTTTGGCATGAATTTTCATATTTGATTGATCGATTGATTTTGATGTTTAATGTATCTATACTCGGGTAAATCATTCCCAAGCCAAAATCTATGAATATGAAGCACTTGTTCCTTTTCATGGGGATAAGAAACAACCTTCAGGGCTCGTCACAAGCCTAGTTTGGGGATGGTTTCAATGGATACTAGATTCAATTTGTGACAAAACATATTAGAAATCATTTTCTTTTGAAATTAGACATTAACAATTATAAATGAGTCTTTAAAATAAATTAAATGATTTATTTAGGGAAATATAATTTCTTTATTGAAATTTAAATTTTAAAATGTTTCATTTTTTTTAAAAAGACATGATTTTTGCAGGAAAATAGTTTTCAACAAAAAATGATAATTTTATTAAATATATTTTTTTTAACTCTTGAGTAGATAAAGTGAGGATAATTAATGGAAAACATTAATTCTCATGAAATAACCATATTATAAAAAAATTCATGAGTTTTTTGAGAGATATATCATAAGGCATATTCAATGGAAGAATAATTACAAATATCCTAATAAATTATGATATTGTTACATAAAACTATTACCACTTTTGTAACATTTAATCTTAATCCCCATGAAATAATGACATAAAATGAAAATTATAATATCATTAAAATAAGAATATTCATGATATAACATGAAAATGTTGATGTATAAATGCATTATAAATGAATAAATTTTTATAACATAAAATATGTCTCAATGAAGTAAAATTGAGTCAAAAATCCCTTACTGCTTTGGTGATCTCTTGAATCATAAGACTCATTAAATAGTAACCTAAAATGAAAATATAAAAGTGACTCGTTACCTTATATCATGATTTCCTTCATACATGTTAAAAACTCAAATATAATAAATATAAGTTTATTATAAATATATTAAATAATCACAATAATATATATCATAAAATATATTATTTAATTATGACATTTTATATCCCATTTATTAACCATTCCTTGTTAAAATTACATTGCGGGTAATGACAACTTTCACTTTTCACGTATGTTTTGATTTGGTATTTCGGTCTTTTTTCATTGATCATGGTTACATTACATAAAGAATGTGAGAAATTATATGAACAAATTTAATATTCATTATATGTGTATTTAGAGTAATCCATTAATTTTACAGATATATAATTAACAACACCATTCATAGAGATGGTATGGCGTACGTACGCATAAACACTATTTCCATTTTCTCGATTGAAGAAATGTAAGAATGGTATATAATATATCACCCTTATAAGATCATTATTATGGAATATAATATATATATATATATATAATATCCATTAACTATATCCTTATTACCTTCCATGTAATGTGTTAGTGAAAAGTGAATCATATCGCTTCACGAGGCGGTAATGCGATATACACTTGAATGGCGTTATCATATACCCAATAGAATGAAAATTAAAAATGTGAATATTATATAATGAATAAAAAGGTATAATTATGTTTTAAAATTCATATTTATAATTTATATCCATCATTTTACCCAATCATGAGAGGTGGTAATGGAAAAAACAAAGGACACCGGTTCGTGAGGCAGTAGTCCGTCAAACACATGAATGATAATTTAGTAACCCATTTGATGGAAGTAGTGATGGTTTTAGGTCATAAAAATAACATTAAAATAAATTAGAATTAATTAATATAGTTATGTTATTATATCATCATGATATAATAACAATTTACGGAAGTGGAGGAAGAAATATAACAAAAATGTACATTGATGAATGTTACCTCTTCCTTGGCTATCCTCCTTGGGTTTAAACCAAAACAACCTAGGTTTTATTTATTCCCATAATAAGGCTTCTAAGAGGATATGATGGAATTTGGGAAGTTATTTTTTATGATTTGGTTAATTAAAATGGAGTTAATTTCATTAGTAAGTGAGGGTGGTGGGGGGATTGAGTTCTCTTTTATAGGTGAGGATGAGGTGCATATTTGTAAATACCCAAATGTATTCACTATTGGGAGGGTCAATATTACCTCACATGAATCTAAAATATACCAATAATGTATTGGGGGGATTACTTGGTCTATAAAATCAAAAAATACATAAAATAAACAAATTATTTTATTATGTTATTCCTTAGTATTTATGTTTACTCAATTTTACCCTTTTAGTTTTTTCCACGAGAACTTGTATCTTTTTATTTACTTATGTAATTTATAAAATAAGAATAAAATTGAAAATATATTTACCATAAAATTAATAAATAATTATTCTAAATATGAAATATAATACATTAAATAAAAAGAATATGTGGGTTTAAATTGTTTTTTATATAAATGCATTTAATGAAAAAAACCTTATTTTAACCATAATAGTGGTAATAAAATTTATATATTTTCACAAACAATTATGGTAAAAAGATAATTTGAACTTATTATAAAATACAAATTATTTTTATTCAAAACATGTAATGCATTTTTTCATATTCTATTCATATAAGTGGCGGAATTTATTTAAATGTAATCCTACATCCACAACGAAAAAATGTTTTTTGAAGTGAAAAAGTTCAAAAGTATACCACATTTTTATATCAAATTTCAATATTAAAATATATTAAAATTATATAAATTATAATAATAGATATATAATTTAACTAATTTTTCTTTAATACAAATTCAAAATTTAATTTAACATTACAAATAATTTAAATAAAAGAATGTTTTTAATTAAAATTCAGCATTTTTCACTATAGAAATAAAACATTTTAAAAAGCACTAAAATTCAAAGTATGATTATTTTTACATTATTATATAAAAAAGTTTGTTCATTTTTTTGAATACTTTTTTCTATAATTGGTTAATATTAATTTTAATATAAGTGAATCAAAGGTAAAAAAATCATTCTATAAAATTCCATTTTTGGTACAAAATTAGATTTATTCATATATTTTATCTAGAAATAAAATAATATAAAAGATAAGAATTTTATTGAATATATAATATGTAAAATTCATTATAATAATTCACCAAAAGTGATTCTTCAAATTTATTGAGGTAAAACATATTTATGTGCATAAAAATAGTTTCTCAAAAATTGATTTCCATTATTTTCAAAAGGGTTTTATTTTCATTTCTAAATAATTGGTCACCAAAAAATTCATAATATATACTAGTGTAAACCATATATTTTCATAACATAGTTAATATTATTCATTCTCACCATTCTAATGTGTAGGTGATAAATATCATATTAAAAATTAATATTTTAACATTATGTCACATTTTCTTTAAACTCATTGTTGTGTGTAACACAATATAAAATAAGTATTATTTTTAACACAATTAAAACATAGTGTTGTATATAATTAAATATAAACATATTTTTTTGTGTAATGAAAAATATAAAAAGGATTAACTTTATTGGAAAAAATATATTTCACTAAACCTATAGGTGTTATATTTTACCCACCTTAAAATGAATTTATCCCTTGAAATTCATCTTAGTCATAAAAGGTTTAATATTTGATAATTAATTCATAAAAACCCACATCATAAAAAGGGTTAATAAAAAATTATATTTTAAAATAGAAAGTAAGGTGAGAAATTCTCCTCGAATAAGGTATACTAGGTTTCAAAATAAGATAACATTGGTGGGAAGTGAATATATGGGAATAAAAGAGAAACATTGACCCTAAATACTGATGGATAGTGATAGAAAACATTTCCAAGAGAAATTTAACTTTCACAAATCCATAAACCTAATATACAGGAGGCTGGAAGCTTGTAAAAGTCAAGACATGAGGCTGGAGTTTCCACTATAGACAGTGAGAGTGCAGGGAAGGATCAGGATGGGGGGTTTTTGATCTCTGCAGATGCAGTTTGCTTGGTTGGTGCTAAGGACTCTAGAGGTCTGGATCCTCTAGCTCCTCCTTTTCTGTCTTTGAGAAACAGGTTTGATGGTTTGGCGTAGTGTTTTATGGCTGAGGGTCTGGAGGAGGCTGGTCCTACTGGAGTGCTTGATGGTGAAGAGAATCCAGCGAGACAGCCGTTGGAAGGCTTGGATGATGAAACCGATGGTGACATGGGTCTTCAAGTTTTTCAGGCAGGTGATGTGTGCAGAGATACTACAGGTGAGGCAGCTCCAGAGAGTAAGTCAGTGGAGGTCACTCTGGCTGGAGGCAGGGGGCTTGCTGTCGTTGGTTTGTCAGTGGAAGAAAATCACACTCTGGTTAGGAGTTCCAATAGGGTTACAATAGATAAGAGTCTGGATTTTCAGGGTGGTGGTGGTTAGAAAGAGGCTGATGCGGCGACTGTGAAATATGTGTCTACAGAAGGGGAATACCTTCCTTTGATGGAGTTTAAAACTCCTTATCAATGGAGGGAGGAAAATATTTTGAGTCATGTCTTGGTTTTAGGGGATCAAATCGGTAATGGTAAGGGGACCTCTAGAGGAGGTAAAGAAAATGTGAGTGGTCCAGTGGGTCACTCTTTTAGTGAAGTTGTTCAAGGAGGGAAGCAACCTTGGGATTCAGTTGTAGGGCCTACTTCAGCTACACCAAGAAAACGACCAAGTAGAGATTATTCTTTTCTCCCATGACCGATGCATACTAGGTCCACCTCTAAGTGGAATATTCAGGTGACCATGGTTGTTAGGAAGGGAAGCTTGATCAAGGGGACTTCTCCAGATCAGTCAGCACTAGAACCCCTCAGGTGTTGGGTCCAAAGTGCAAGCTACTGGAGGTCTCCAGAATGGGAATCGACTACGGCTACTGGTGAAGACGAATCAGGAAGGGGATGCAGAGATGGTTATGGTTTTTATAATGTGTAATTCTGTGTTGGCTGGGTGGATGAGTTTTTGTTTTTCATTGTTTGGGATTTTGGTTGTATGTTTGGGCACCAGTTCCCTTTAACCGGCATTTGATAATAAAAAAAATTATTTGCAACATCATAAACCTAATATACATGAAAAATATCATTGATATCATATAAAATAATGATAAAAAAACAAAAATTTATTTCATGTTAATTTCCCAAATGTTGGGGATTTTTTTTCATATAGGTAGAGAACATATGAAAATTTACTTGATATATTTTAATTTCATATGAAAAATTTCTTATGTTTGTTGTTCCCTAATAAAATTTTACTTCATCTCGTACTTCTTCAAAAGAAGGTAAATTGTTATACCTGAAGTACGAATGGATAATATGATCCATAAATATAATGTTAAGTCATTCCACCTATATTTAGTTATCATCACAACAAAATAGTAAGCACTAGTTATGTATAAATCATCATATGGTAAATTAATACATTAACCACTAAAACATCACATGGAGTTCAACTAAAACCATTCCATAAATGGTTAAACTTATAACTATGAAACAAATTCATAATTTATTATTTAGTTCACTCAACTTAACATTAATCCTCCAAATATCATTAAGTAACTCCGAATAGTTTCATGCCAAATGTGTGAATACCTTGGTCATATATTCTCACGAATCATTGTAATAACCCAAATTACCAAAAAATCATAATGAAAACAAACATTCATAAATATTCATTGAAATATGTAGATAATTTAACATATTCCATAAATCTAATAATATTTTAAACTCTATAAAATATAACAAAAACTACATTATCAATAAATTCATTATCAGTTATGAGGTCACAAATACTATCCAATGTATTTTATCCATATTAATAACCTCTTTACCTAAACTAAACACTATTATCTTATCCTCACAAACATGTTAAGTTTTACATTACCTTAATCATAAAATATAACCTTCCCATGAAATCACTTTTCAAGGACATAAGTTAGAAAAACATATTATTTTAAATCCTTAATGAAAGACTTATTCTGAAAAATCGTTATATATTTCACAATTATTTAATTCTAATATATAAAAACTTTAATTATTCCACCACAGCCTCAATCCATTAATTAGGATTCATCATCTTATTCAATAATAATTCTCTCCTTTCATATGTCATTCGTATTCTCTTCATTGTCAATAAACAAACCATTACTCGTACAACAGTGATGATTCTCTTCTTGAGCTTTCCACTATGTAAATTGAATTTCATAATTACTATAAATTACATAGTAAAAAAATTCATACATTAATAATAAAATAGGGAGGAAAATTTTACCATTCATTGCATTAACTGAATTTTTTATTTTTCCTCAGTAATTACTTACTTTGTGTGCTTCTTCTCCACACATAAAACATCTTCTTGTTCCTTTGACACAATCCCTAGAATGATTATTTCCAAATTATTGAATAAGAGAAATCTACATATTCATTCCTATATGTTATCCACCACACGAAATCTCAATGAACAATATCATTATCTTCTTTGGTGAGTCCAGGAGTTGGTTAAGGTGAAATTGTTTAATCATATATTGGGATAACTGATTAGGCATAATCACAATATTCTTAACTATAGTCATCGTACCATTTGGTTAATCATAAAAAAAATTCGATCACATTAAATGTTAACCTAGTTCCTTTTGGTTCCCATTATTGACTAAAACTAAAAATCATAGTGTGAATTAAAATATTTATTGGGGTAAAACACGTAATCCTGAAAAATCAATTATCAAATGTATAAATCATGAAATCAACTATTTTAATCTATGAAACCATATGTTTATCCTAGTTAATTAATTTTTATCATATATTTAAATCCTTAATGATTGTTTGTAACGATTTTGTGGACTTGAAAAGAATATCCCAAAAGAGTGTCAAACCAGCTATGAAACAAGGCCCATTTTTAGGCACCAGGTGATGATCGAGTCCCGATCAATGAACCTTTTTGGAGTTTTTGACATAATGTGAATCTATTCTAGAGTCACATAATCTTTTAGTATCTACACATGACTGTAATATCATGGAAACCAATTTCTCAATAGTTTTCCAAAATTCTAGTACATTTACCTATGCTTTGACTCATCCTTATACTTATCCGTAGATACTTCCCTAGACATTTCCTAAAAAATATCCATATAGATCTTAGTAATGTGTTCTCATACTAATTCATAAAGGAAAACTATACCTTTCTTATAATTGAAACTACATATACCATCAATTCTCATATATGTTAATTACATATTTTTAGAAGAATATTCAATACATTACACAACCATACACATGAAGATCATAATAGTTAAGTGAATTTGGAAACATGGAACCCAATATTCTTAATTCATGAAATATTTTCAATGTATCACAAAAAATAAATTCCCCTTTAGTTATTTTCCCAAACATACCATACGAAAACATTTACTCATAACCTGGGGAAAGGAAACATAAAAAAGGGTGAGCTCAGACGCTCAGGAAGGGTAAAAAAGGGAGATATATAATCATCACATAAATATAAGGGAATGAGAACTTGAACATACCATTTAAAACTTATAACATGCATATAAAAGTTCATAATATTGAGATATGGTGTAAATATTAGCAGTTTATAAGACATGAATCATAAGGGAATCAAATAACATTATCCATGAGATCATACCATTGGTATAATACATATATTTTTGGAATACACATCTTCGTATAACATTGTGAATATGTATAAATAGAAATAGGTCCACTCATTAAGTTAAGGACATTAAATCAGGACTTCACATAATCTTATGGGCATGAAACTATGTCCAAACATAAAATTGTGAACATTTAGTCAGGTTTATGCAAAACATTGGGAACATGTAATCAAATTCAGGAAAAACATTATGTACATGAATGACAGGTCTATGAATAATATCATAGTTGTCAAGGTTCACTTCCAAGACCGTCATAATGGAAAAATTCCCTTAATGAACTCTGTTCACTCTCCATTATACTCTTGTATATCTCATGAGATATAAATCATTACCTAACACATTATATAGAGATATAGTTCCCACTGTATCATAGTTAAAACCATATTTATGAGTGCCACATGATCATAAATAATTCATCATATAATAACCCTAAAATGGAATGGGTTTCATAGAAATTACAAAATATTATAACCAATGGAAAATATTCAGGTTTAATAATCATTTTATCATCTCATCAATGAATAAACCATGGGAAAAATGGTTTTCATAAGCAAAGATTTTTGGTATAACTCATTGAAGAGAAACAGGTTTCACAAACATATTGTCATCACAAACTATTCATATAACAAATAAAAATGGTATACCTAGTTAATATCTCTAGTGATGGGTAATCTAAATCAAATTATTTCATTTCATATGCAAAATTATTTTGAATGTAAAATAACAAGGAACATTTCTTAAAGAAGATGAATTTTCATTGAAAATCACTTTTTCAAATATTTTTGTAGAAATCATTTTCATTGAAAATATACTTGAAAACATATTAATGAAGGGTTAAAATCATTTAAAACATATATTGTGGAAAATATATTTTATAATTTGAAAAATAATTTTGAAAACATTTTTGAAAACATTTTTATAATATTTCATTTTGGAAGAAAATGAGTTTTCGAACCAAAAGTCAATTTTTTTTAAATTTTTTTGAACTCGTGAGTGAATAAAGAGAGGAAAATGAAAGTAAATAGATATTATTATGAAATAAACATATTGGAAAATAATTCATGATAGTATTTATAAATAGATTATAAGACTTAATCATTAGTAGAATAATCATAAAAAGTCCTGATAAATGTTGAGATTGTAACATAAAGCACTTATCACATTGGTAACATTGAATTGTAAGGCCCATGAAATAATAAAATTAAATGAGAATTTTAATATCATTAAAATAATACTTTTTAATTATATAAAATTTAAAAGTTTATGTATATACAACTCAGAAAAAAATATCAGTGTATAACATAGCATACATCTCAAAGAAGGAAAATTGAGATAAAAATCCTTTATTGCTCTTGTAATATCTTGAATCACAATTACCATTAAATAATAAAATCAAATGAAACATAAAATATCATAAAAATAAGTATATTAATGATATAAAAAATCAAATGTGTAGTTTATACACCACAAAAAATAAATGTGTTGTGAATATGGTATAAGTCTCCAAGAAATAAAAGAGAGGCTAGAAATCATTTACCTTCAGTTTTGACTTTCATAATGCACATTAAAAACTATTATATAATAAATATAAGTTTCTTATAAATATATTAAACCCCCATAGTAATTTTTATAATACCATATATGATTTTCTTATGACATTTTATTACCTTATTATTAATATTTCCTTATTAAAATTACATTTTGGGTAATAAATGCTTTTGTTTTTCATGTATTGGTTTGGTATTTTGGGTATTTTTAATTTTTTCATTTTTTCATAACATCTATAATGTTATTAATGAAATAAAAATATTATATATTCCTTATATATTTATTTATAGTTTTCTATTATTTTTATTGATACTATATGAACTAAATCGTTCATGGAGACAGTAGGTCATACGTACTCATGAATGTTGTTTGCATTTTTTCTCAACAGACGGAATAAAAGAAAGGTATATAATACATCACCCTTACATAATCATTTATATTTAATATATATTTAATATATATATATATATAAATATAATATATATTAAATAAGTATAACTTTATTACCTTTTATTTAAATCGTTTTTGAAATGCAAATCACATTGCTTCATGAGGCGGTAGTCTATAATACACACAAACGACATTATCATATCTCTTACCGAAAGGAAATTAAAAATTTAAATATCTTATAATGAATAAAAATTTATAATTATGTTTTAAATATAATATATAAAATTTACATCCATCATCATAACCAACTGTGAGATGTGGTAATGAAAAAATGAATGGAATCAGTTCAATAGGTGGTAGTTCACCAAACATATGAACAATGATTCCATAACCCATTTGATGTAAGTGGAGATGGTTATAGGAAATTAGATTTAAATAAAAACATGTATATTAATGGAATATACTTATGTTATTATATAATAATGGTAATATCTAATTTATGGAAGTTGAAGAATAAATAAAATGAAAATTTTCGTTGATGAATGATACCTCTTCTACAGGTATCCACCTTAGTTTTACACCAAAAACCTCCTTGGTCGTATTTATACCAAAATTAAGTCTTCTATGATTATAGTAGGGAATTTTAAAATTTATTTGGGAATATTATGTTTGATTCAATTGTATTTAATGTCAATATTAATTGATAGGGTGAGTGCCCTTTTATAATTGACGAAGAGTGGTATTTTTGAAAATACCCAAAAGTATTCATTATTGGGTTGTAACTCTTACCACATATACCTAAAAAATAGATAAATAATGGATTATAATGTTTATTTTTTTGATATGAACCTCCATCACACAAAATAAACATATTTTTTGTCATGTTATTCCTTAGTCTTTAATCTTACTCAATTTTACCCTTTTAGTTTTTACCATGATAGATTGTATAATTTTATTTGCCTAGGTAATTTAACCTTTAAAATTAAATTAAAATAATATTTATTATATAATTTATTCCTAAATATTGTAAATATAAAATTGAATTAATTTAATAAAAATTCTTTATGCATGTAAAATTAATGTTAATATAATCATATATAATGTGAAAAACCTCGTTTAAACCATAATCACAATAATTAATTTTAACTATTTCCACTAATCATTATGATAAAAAATTAAGTTGAACATGTTATATAATAAAAATTATTTTTATTCCAAATATGGAATCCATTTTCGAAAAATCTATTCACTTATGTGGTATAATTTAATTTAAAATTAATCTCATAGACGTGATGGGAAAGAGAGTTTTTAATTCGAAAATATCAAATAGTTTACAATCCTTTTATGTTGAATTTCCAAATTGAATTGATTATAATGACATAAATTGGATTAATAGATATATTAATAAAATAATTTTACTTTAAAACCCATTATAAATACAATTTATCATTATAAATAATTTAATTTAAAAGGTATTCTTCAATTAAAATCAAATATTTTTTCATAATAAAAAATAAAACTTTTCAGGAAAATCCAAAATATTAACCCTAAGATAATTTTGACATTATTATTTTAAAAGTAATATTTATTTTATCAAATAAATTTTCAAAAATTGGTAAAAAATAATTTCAAAATAATTTCACCAAAGGAGATAAATTTGTTTTTTTAGAAAATACAGTTTTAAGCATAAAATTGGATTTATTCTTATCTCTTGTATAGAAAACACATAAAATAAATTTTAGTTTTTTTTCAATATATATTATATAATTTTAATTAAAACAATTCCCCAAAAGTGATTCATTTAATTTATTTAGGAAAAATTCATTTATGTTCTTAATAATAGTATCTTAGAAAATGAATATTGTCATTTTAAAAAGGTATTTATTTTCATTTAAAATTAATTAGTCACTTAATAATTCATTATATATACATATATAAATCATATATTATCATAATTTAGATAATAAAATTTATACCCTCCATTCTAATAGCTAGGTGATTACTACATTTATTAAAAAATAATATTTTAATAGTACATCATGCTTTGTTTAAACTCAGTGTCGTGTGTTATGGAAGATAAAATCAGTAGTGTGTGTAACACAATCCAAAATTAGTGTTTCATGTAAATCAATCTAAACATAGTGTTTCATGAAAAGAAAATTATCAAAAATATTAAATTCATTTGAAATATATATTTCACAAAATCTTAGGGTGTTACAAAATAACCAATAACTTTTTATCAGCATCAAGATACAAAAATTAGAGAAAAAATATTATATTCAAGAAAATATTTCATAATGTTCCCTAAATTGGCATACTAAAGTCATTCATGGTTATCAAATATTAAAATCCTTTCTAATGGTTTATAAATAAAATATCAATTCATCCAAGAATATCCCCCAAGTGTTTCAATCTAGGGGCATAGTAAGGGTACACTCAATATACACTAGAATGATGGTAAATATATACTTATGAAAATAATTTTTATTTTGTTAACTCAAGATGCATGTATTCCAAAACAATGTCCACATTAAGTATCCATACAAGGATATATTTACTAGAATAACCCCTAATATATATCGGACTAATTTCTTTTGGATATCATTGTTTACTTAGTCAAATCATTAGGGTTTTCACTAATGATCTCTAATAATAATATCCAAAGATTGACAAAACCCTATACTAATACCAATTTAGAAACCTTATAATTTCATACTAAAATATTATATTTAATTATATTAATATTCAATATATAACAATATGATCTATACATGAATTATATAGGTTGATTTTATTCGGAGAGAAGGTACATTATCCTCTTATGTCATGAATGATCTTGAGAATTTCATTGATAGAACAATACATAGAAATATCCCACATAATACATTTTTTATTATTATGGAAAAGGAAAAAATAAGAAGGATTGTGCTCAGATTATTAGTAAGAGTAAACACATTAGATATGAATCAATGATTATACATGAACATAAGATAAGAATAAGGATATGAGATAATGATCATAACATGGAAAATTCATAGAAAATCCATCATAGATCTTAATCATAAGTCTTAGAATAAAACCATATCATAATAGTAAATAATATTTATAAGAGTATTGAATCATCAATAGTTATTCATGAGATATGGGAGCATAACATGGACATAGGAATATGGATAAAACAAATGATTATAACATTTTGAATATGTATAAATAGAGAAAGGCCTAATAATTAAGTTAAGGACATGAAATCAATTCCTCACATAAAATTATAGGAATGATAATACGTCTATGTATAATCTTATAGACATGGAATAGAGGTATAATAATGTAAATTTCAAAATGAAAATAAGGTATACACATAAAACTATAAATATGAAATGAGGTTCACACATAATATTTGTATCTCATAAGTTTTCTATATTTACCCAATGCATTATATGGATATAATAGACACACCCATACCATAATCATTATCCATTCATATATACACCAAAAGATCCTGATAACACTTAACGTTTCAACATAATTTAACCCATGGAAAAAGTGAATAGGTTTCATAAACATATTATTATCATAATAAAAAAATATCATATGAAGTAATAAGGATGGTATCATAAGATCCTTTCCATAGTGAAACAAAAGTAAACTCAAAGGATTTTATCATTAATGAAAATTTCTTTAAAAGATTAATTGGAAGATTTATTGAGGGTAAAAACCTTTTCACTTTAAAATAAATTATTTAAAATATAAAAAATTCCATATTATTAAAGAAAATATTTTAGTTAAAATTAAATAGGAAACCTGTAAAGTAATCATAAAATCATTGAGTGGTCATGAAGATGGTAAATTACATTTAAAACAAATTTTCACTCTACATTTTCAGTAAAAATTTAAAATTACACCATTCTAAAAATAAAAGGAAGATTCCTTTTAGAATATTTTATAAAAATTAAATCATGGAAAAAATTAATTTAAATAATAATAATATAATATTAAATATTTTTTAATTTTATTTTAGAAAATATATATATAGAAAAAATATATTCCTAAGCAAAGTGTTAAAGTTTATTTTTCTTAAAATATAAATCGCACTAATTTTATGTTAACGAGAGTGTAAAATGGTTCCATTAATCATAAATTTCATGAATAACAAGAAGAGAATAAAAGTAAAGGTGTTTTTCATTTAATAATTATTGAATTTACCTTAATTTAAATTTAATAATAAACTATCCCAAAAAATGATATTGTAAAATAAATACCTTAACAATTTGGTAACTTCAAAACCATAACCTCGTGAAAAAGGAAACCTTATATGGATTTATAAATAAACATAAATTTCATTATTAGCATCATAAAATACATTCCTTGGTATTATATACACCACATAAAAGAAACAAGTGATGAATATTTCATGTGTCTCAAATAAGTAAAAGGGATACGAAAATCCCCAACCTCAAGTTCCACATTCTTCAAAAGAACATACTAATGTATAATAAATTTAAATTTATTTTAAATTTATACTAGAATCATGTATATAATTATAATTCCATATATGATCCAATTATAATATTCAAATACCCATTTCATTAATAATTCAATATTAATATTGTTATTTCAAGGTGTTAATTATTTCGTTTTTAGGGATTTTGTTATACAGTTCTAGTCCTTGTAATTTGGTATTGGTTACATAATCTAAAAAATGTTAACTAGTATATATAAATAATATATATATATATATATATATAAATTTATCCATAATATTTATATATAGGAAAATGAATTGCACCGTTCATGGAGATGTCTACCATACATATATAAGAATAGTGTTTCCATTTTTCAATGGATGGAATAAGAGAAAATTAAATAATAATTCACCTTTAAGGAATAACTATTATTTTATATATATCATATATATTCAATAAATTTATCCTTATTAATATCCATGTAATGTGGAATAAAAAAACAAGTCGCGTCACTTCATGGAGGTGGTAATCTATACGTACACACAAACAACATTATCGTTTTAAATCAGGTTTGTTTGTATGAAGTTAAATATGATAATATAATTATAGTAGAGTAATTATAATATAAATATAATATATATATATTAATCCCATCATAAAAACCATCTATTAATTATAGTTTGGGAGAAATGAATTATACCTCTACGTGAAGACGGTAAACCATACGTACGCACAAGCAATGTTTTCACTTTCTGTAAGACGAAAATAAGGTGGATAATGATTATTAAATCATTATAATAATATTTAAATATGTTTAGTATAATTAAATCACAATTTTATAAAATATACCATGGATTTAGAAGATGTATTAGATGAAAGGAAATTAAAAATTCTCGGTTACGAGATATACCTCTTTGACGAGAAACCTCTTTCACCTTACACCTTAAACCATGAAAGGATAGAATTTCTGAAATACCATAACCTCTAGGATATAATTAATTAATATATTTGGGTATTATGGAAGGTATTGGATGATCTATATGGCTCAATACTTTTGAATATTGAAATAGAGGAGGTGTCTTATTATAATTTTGGGGAGGGACACTCATGAAATTATTTAAAGTATTAAATTAATACAAATTATGTTCTCTTTAAAAATGGATAAACATTTATATAACTAAAATAAAATATGATTAAGAATCATAATCATCTCATAAAATAGATTTTTGTAGCATTTTGTTTATGGTTTTACCCTTACCTCTTATTTTTAACCTTTCGTTAACTATTTTGAAAATTGTAACAATATCAATGTTTCCTACTATTTAAGTGTCAAGAACGTTACCATAAAAATAAAATTTACCAATAAGTGGACCATATTTGATATTTTCAACTGTATGAAAACAAATATGTAAAAAATTGTTTTAATTAATTTTAAATCATTTAATAAAATATTTCTTATTAGAAAATATCATTAATCTAATTTTTGGAACTATTAATTTACATTGACTTTAGATTCATCAATATAGTTATCGAATTATAAAATTAACATTGAATATATCCCTAATATGTTATATTTATCTAAAAAATTCATGTTACATAATAATTTGTTCAAATTATATTACATTTATTATTTTTATAATCATTTATTTTATTTTCATATTATATTAATAAATACTATGTTGGTGTTGCATAAGAATTTGAGGTAATTACTCAATAAAATTAAATTAAATATTAATTATAATATTATTATTAATAAATTATTATTTTAAATAATCATTTTAAACAATATTTATAAATTTTTAAACTTATGTAAAAATTTTAGTGATATTAAAGTCAAGAGAGTGCCATTTTGTATTTATTATTCGGCAAAAAAATATATAATTATCATAATTAAATAAAAATGAAAATAATGAAATATTGGCTATGATTGGATGATTATGGCAGAAATATACTCATCCAATCAGATAATGGAATGAGTTAGTAAAATTTTAAATCCTAATGCCAATATTTGATCTCTATTTTACCCATTTCTCCCTTACCACGATAAGAAATATTTACCAAGGTTACTATTAGTAATTTTAAAAAATAAAAGAGAATTATTTAGAAATTTGTATCCTCACGATTCAAAATATTGAATCCATTTTTAATAGTTAAATTTAAATAAGTGACATAATATAATATAATGTTAAACCTATACAATGTGATCGAAATAGTTTTCCCGAAAAATATTTTCTGATGTAAAAAACGTTTTTAATCAAAAATAAACCATAAAAATAATTAAAACGACCTTAATTGTATTATTAATAATATAAATGAACCAATTTTACTTTTACAACCATTTTAATCAAAATGTTAAATTTTAAATTCTATAAATGAAAGGATTATTTCCAATAAAATATTGTACTTTTAACTATTCCCCAAAAAAATAGATCCTTTCAAAAAATGATCAATAATTCACTCTAAGATATCATATATATGATAATTTCAAAAAATGAGTTAATTGTTTTAGTATAATAAATATAAAATTAATATAATTTATTATTAATTTAAATGAAAAAAATGCAATATAAACCATTTTTTAAAAAAAAAATACATTTTTGATGTATAGAAAGATTTCACAAAAAATTAATTTCTTATTTACTATAAATTAATCAATAAATTTATATTAGGTAGTAATACTATAAATATATATCATAATATGGTTACTCATATCCATACCCACCAATTCATGGATTATGTTACCTTTAAATAATAATATTTTTATAATAAATCTCATTTCACTTAAATCTAAGTAATATGTGTTAAAAGAGATATGAAGATTTCTATTTTTTTAATTAAATTATTATGGTGTTATAGGTTAGATCATAAAAATATAAGATAAAATGACCCTGGGATAAATATATTAATAAAATGATCAAGGAATGATAATTTTTTTCAATAAGTCATGATAAAAGGGAATGTAATATCAAATGAGAAGACATATACCCTAGAAAAAGAGTGTGAGATAACAAATAAGATTAATCTATAATAATGATAGTCATATAGAATAGAAATGTGTCAATAATAATTAACATAGTAAATCATAACATTTTTAATATAGATGTTCATAATTATGATCAAACATAATATTTATGAGCATAGATAATCATAATAAAAACTCATACACAATATTTGAGAGCATATATTATCACAATTACACTCATTCATAGTCTTTGGGAGCATCAATTAGTAAAATTACACTCATTAATAGTCTTTGTGAGCATATCTTATTAAAATTACACTCACACAGAATGTTTTTTATAATAGATAACTGCAATTACAATGACACAAAAATTCATTATCTCATGGGAGATGAATCCTCAACCAATGCACCTGGGGGATGTATAATAACCTTTCTATCAATAATCCATAAATATTTGTTCCACTTGAAAAAAATTATTCAACACTTAATAACTAAACCACTGAAACTAAATGGATTTCATGACATTTCAAAAAGTTATCAGGAAAATTAAATTCTAGAATATAATTGAATGCTACATAAAATTTCATCACACAAAAGTGTATTTCATAAGAAAATTTATTAGTTGATTACTAAAAAGTAATTTCAATGGAATATAAATCCATTATATATAGGGAATAAAATGGAATAGAAATCATAATTTTATTTGAAAACAATTTAAACATTTTGTTAAAAGATAATATTATAGATCAGATTAAATGTTCATTTTAGAAAATTTAAAGTGAATAATTTTGGAAAAAGATAATTTTAGAAAAGAAAATATAATAATATATCCTTAAAAATAAATAAATGTTATAAAAAAGGAATGTGTGGTGTAATATAAAATAATTTATTTTGAAAGGATTGGAAACCCTTTTTTAATATTTTTAAATACCTTTGTTGACAATCCACATTTCAAAAAGAGAAAAAAAATCTTATTTTAAATAGAGGATAAATAAAATATGATCGTCACATGTGATAACACATAAGTAGATCTCTAAATATAAATAATAACATTGGATTTAATACAAAATATGGCTATATACGACAAAGATCATACAAAGGAAGAAAAAGAATTATTCTTTCCAACATTATATTTTATGATAAAGAAGTTCTTCCTGGAATAAAATATTAATTAAAAAAAATCCATTTTTACCCAAATAGGAATAGAAAATAATATATTTTAAAATTTTAGTGCGTAATAATCCGAGAATGTAATAATTAACTTCTATAATAAATATCCAAAATCAAAGAAACAAGTTTTTAATTGTCAACATACATTATATATTAATTTTTTTAATAAAAAATACTTGAAAGTGAGGGCTTGATATTAAAATTTAAATAATAGGAATAAAATAAAATTCATGATATGATAAACCCAATATGTAGTATACAAATCATTTAAATGAAATTCAATAAACAAACTAACCATGTCTCAAGGAAAGGAAATTGAGACAAAACATCGTTACCTTTAATCCTACAGCTGAACAAGCTATAACCTTCTATATAACAAAAAAATATATTAATCACATATTTAAAAACTTATTAAAACATATATAGTTTTATAAAATTAATTTAAAATAATTAATCACAATTATATTAGTTATTTATATTTTATTTTCATCACTAGAAGTTATCATCTTAGATTGTTGGTTTACTATTAGTATTGTAATGGTGATGTCAATTATTATTTATTAATATAAATTTAATCATTATAATATAATTATATGTACTTTAATATATGTTTTATATTGATTTATAGTGTTTTAATTTTATTTCACATGTATTTGGGTTACTGTTCATGACGTCGAAGTTAGTGACTATGTTGTTTTGGTAATTTTAAATAAATGAGCGGGAAAACCTTAATAATAATTTAATTATTAATTTTAAATTTCTATAAACATAATAAAATTATTTTATCATTAATTTATAAAAAATAAATTTTTATGTTTCTGTATTCATATATTATATAAATTTATACCATTGTTCAAGAAGGTGGTTATACCGACCAAAACTAGAACCAGATAAAATCTACGAGTGAGTGTGGTGAGGAAAGTGTTTCATTTAGAATAATACCATTATTATTTAACCATAATGATATTATTTATATTATTTTAATGTGGTGATTTAGATTCATATAGAGTGTGATAAATATAAAAATTCTAAATGGTAAAAGAAATACATTGCTTCGTGAATGTGGTAGTCTGCACTTACACACAAGCATCAGTCTCATTTTCCATATAACATAATGAATGTATGAGTTGGTTTATATTTTCAAATTATTAAAAATATTTTAAATATAATATTTATTAATTAAATGTCTATTTTTAATTATCCTTTTATGGTGGTAGTAAAAAACAGATATTGTCACTTATGGAGGTGGTAATCCGCACATAACACAAGTGACATTCATTATTTTTTTGGATGGTTGGGAGGAGGGTATAAAATATATAATACAATAGTATAATTTAATTTTATAATAATACTAAAACATAGGTTATAAAACCTTCATGCATTCAATTTTTTTATGTTGTGGTAGAATAACATAATTAAGAGAGCTCAATTAAGAACATTACCCCTCTCTTTGCATGTTCTCCCTTGGGTAACACCTTAAGGATCATTAAAAAGGCTGATTGGAAAGTAAAAGGATTATTAGACATGGTGAGAGAGTAAATTAAATACTAGAGAATATTTTTGTATGAGATAATGATTTTGAAATTGATGAAGAAATGTGATGTAAATGATCCCCTTTTATAAGTGATGAAAATGACATTTTCATAAACAACCATTACTTTTTCAATGATGGAATTACACTATTCAAAAGTAATTGGATCAAAAAATGAAAAATATTGATGTTTCGGGGTGATATAAGTTTGAATAATTCTCTAGAAATGATTTTTAACATATGTTTTAAAAATATTTGTTGTCTTTTACAACATGACTTTTACATTTTACCATTTTGGTTGTTACCTTGGTAACTAGTTTTTACCCATGTAATTTATGATTATTAAAAATATAAGGTAACCCCTATTACCAATTTTTTATATTTTAAACATAAATATATCATCCATATAATCTATTTCAATATATACATAAGTGAAAAATAAATTATAATTTAAAACATTAAATATATATTATAACTATTTTACTGATAAATGTTCTTTTCACCATTAAATCATCGAAATATTATATGATTTTTTTTAAAAATTAAATGAGTTGAAATATATATATATTTTTTATTTTTTAAACTATTCCAAATTATTTATATAAATAATATAATATTAATTTAGTAGATGGAAATTAGACAACATTAGTAAAACAATTCTTTAAAAATAATCATTTCACTTTTATCATGATCACTATATTTAATATTAGTAATCATATTTTATGCATAAAAATTAAATTAAAATAATTAAATAATATTAAAATTATGATATAAAATATGAAAACAATTTTTTATATATTTAATTTCAACAAGAAATGATAAATAAGTTTTAATAGAAGTGAATAAAAATTGTTTATAGTAAAATATCACATAAGTTTCCTAAACCAAAAAAAATGAGTTTATAAGTTTCAAATATTAATTTTAAATGATTTATTTTAATTTATAAATATATTATTTTTATAAAAAAACGTTTCAAATAATTTTAATTAATTCTTGTAGTATGATAATGTCATAAAAGGTATGGTACTGGAAAAATCAATATTTTTTGAATATTATCCTAAAAATAAATTATTTTATAAAAATATAAAAAATTAACCCTATGATTATTTTTAAATTATGAATTATAAAATAAAGTTATTTTTGAAAAATATATAATTATCAAATTATCAATATTATTTTTAAATGAAACAAAAACATACAAAGAAAAAAAATTTCTATTGAAAAATTCCCTTTTAAAACTCTATCTGTTCTTAATCATATTTTGTACGAATTTTTAATTGATTAAAATATTTTTTACGATATGTTTTATTATTATAAATATTATTATAAATATTTATCTAATACATAATAAATCATTTTATTTTAGTGTTTTGTGTGAAATAATCAGTCAATATATTGTTTATTTATAGGAAAATATATTCTGAAATATTAGGGAGTTAAATTCATAAAGAATCTTATAATTATGATAAAAGAAACCTAAATTTATTATTTATTAATTTGTGATGCAACTATAAATCCTTGATATTTTAAAAGAACATTATTTTTATACCATATAAGATGTGCAACATCGAATCTAAATGAAACCTGAAATATTATTATTTAAATATAACTTTTATAAACTGGCGGTTAAATTAATTGGTATGAATAGTATTCAATAAATTATGATATATAAATAAATGCACTAAACGATATTTTTTTTAAAATTTTATATTAAATAATCCCATAATATTTAATAATGTCATTTTATTCTTCAAAAATAAGTTTTCTTCAATTTGTTTATCTTTTTGGAAGAAAATATTATAATTTACTTATTGAAATTATTGAAATTATTTTTGACTAAAAATATAATTTTTAAATTAATCTTGTCAAAATTATTTTAGGATTTATTTTTATAATTTTTCTGAGAAATATTATTTTTTTATGCATAGTGGAAAACACTAATTTTATTGAGAACTCGATTTTCATTTCAAGCATGTACAAAGATAAATTTTTTTCAAAATGTATTCAAAGTAAATTTAGTTCAATTATATTTTACACAATAAAATTATGTTCATTAGAATCAATTTTAGTTCTGACTTTTTTTAATTACATTTTTATACCTAAAATTAAATTTTTATGAAAAAATGTTTTTTCCATGCAATGTGTTTTTATATTAAAAAACTAAATTAATAAATTTTTTAAAATTATTTTATTAAAATTTATATATTAAAAATTCAATAGAAAAATTAACATTCATTTACCTTCTTTCTTTGCATGAGATATAATCCATGTTTTATAAATAAAAATTTATTAATCTAAAAAGAAATTTTTATTTCATTTTGTTCACTTATTTTAGAATTATTTTTAACCACTTTAATAATATTATTCTGATAAAATTTGATTCAAATTTTGAGTCATGATGTTCAAATATTATAAATAGGGCCCTTTTTTATATGAATCTTACCCGTAGTAAAATTTATCACCTCAGTAAAGGGTAAATCATGTTAATATATATTAAAACTATGCGATAAGGTTGTAAATTTTAATCTTAATACTTATTGGATTAAGGAAATTAGAGAATTATCATCTTATTCTAAACATTCATTTGATTAATGGAAACTATTACACAAAAATTACCAATATTATATTTAAAGAAAAGAATGATACAAAATGATACTATTTTACTTTTAGATATCTATTATGTGTCCACTTAAGGAAAATAGTATGCTATGAATGAATAAAAATATTTATTTTTATAATAATATACAAATTTTAATTATTTTTAATTATTTTTTGTTATTTGGGATTTAATAATTACCTTGAATATTTACACAATGAAGAAACAATATTTACTCAATTAATGGAAAAATAAAATATATGATATTAAAAATATTAAAATTCATATAATTTGACAGATTTAATGTGCTTATAAAGTTTTATTGATTAATAAGTCATATTAGTTTTTTTAAATGATTATATTTGAACTAAAACATTGTATTTATATCTTTTAAGTCAAATGAAATGAATAGTTGTAAAATATAAATTAATGATATTTTATAAAAACTATATTTTGTTAAATACTTTAAAACTCATATAAATAAATAAATAAGAAAATTTGGGTAATATATTATTTAAAATCACATTTCTTGTACATTTATGAGATAATTTTCAACTTATATGTAAAATTATAGTAATTTATGATTGAAAAAGACTTTACCGTGATTTTGGTTTAAATATGTTAACTATGTTATTAAATCAAATGATAATGCTTAAAACACAAAAAAACCCGGTAAAATGTTATTTTTTTATATTATTTCAAACCGATACTAAATTATGTTATAATCCCTATTCTTTTGAATGAATCTAGGATAGATAATGACATTATTATAATTTAATATTTTATGAAATTCTAAATGTGTCCCTCACCTCAATTATAAAAGTGGACTTCCTCCCTCTCTTATTTAGAAAACATTGTGCATTATATCACAACTATACTCTGATAAAATATCTTATCATCTTCCTTAAACAATTTATATAGATTATTTTATTCTAACAAGACCAACCCTAGGGAAATTATGAGATGATCTAAAAGTGTTTTTTTCAAATAAGATGTAACCTCCTTATCCAATCACATTATTTTTATTTCATTTTTAACTTATATAAATATATTATATTATTCATAAAATAATAAATAATGTATAAAAATATTATTAAATATTATTATTATTATGAATCCACCTTTACACACCCTCTTTCCATCAAATGGGGAGTGAATGTATTGCTTATGCATATATATAAATTATCATATCCATGTAGAGATACAATTCATTTTGCATAACCATATTTCATGAATATTTGTTGTGATGGGTTTAATTTATATATGTAATAAATACAACATAATTATTCTTATTTAATCATATAGTAACATCTAAATTTAATACCACCCTTGTAATGAGATGTGATTCATTTTTAATTTACATTTTACATGGAAGTTAATAAGGATGAATTTCATTAATATATATGACATATATGATATATATTATATTATAATGATAATTAAATGGTCAATTATTGTTTACCCATATTTATTCCAACCTTAGAAATGTTAAAACCATGTTCAGGCGTACGTCTGAACTTCCATATCCAAGAACAAAGTAATTCGTTTTTTATATTTAACGTTTATGAACGAATCTAAATATATATATAATGATCATATACATATAATTTTTATACCATGATTAATACTATAAGGATAGCCTAACCATGATGCATGTACAAGGACCAAAACTACCAAACTAAAATTCTTATAAAAAATAAAATATTTAACAACCAGAAATGATGATTTTAATAAATGATTATTAATAAAAGGGTGTTGAAATTTTATAATGGGATCATATATTTATTATAAATATATACATGATTATTTTATAAAATAATACAAAATTTTAATTAATTATATAAGATACTAGAGTGATTCTGATTCAATTCATAATTGAGGTAATAGTTTTTCATCACACTTTTATTTATATGAAACACATTCTATATTCACCACATGTTATTCTAAGAGGTGTATATAATACCCATGATTTCTTATGATGATTCTTATAAATTTTAGGTGGATTTGAATATCAATCAAACTTTATTTTATTCAGGGGGTTTAAGATTCAAATGTTTCTAAAGTGGTATGAGGTTTATGTTATAATATCATTATTTATTGAGATTGTGTACAGTTATGTTTTGATGACAAAACCATATGATCGATCCATTAGTAATAATATGAGTTTATTTTACTATGGTTATGTCATTAAAATTAATTTTATTCCTTTATTTTTCCTCACATTAAATACATTTTCTATGGGAAATAGATGACACCCGACCCTCATAGGACTAACAAAATGTTTTGATGAGATCTATGAAGTCTATCCTTTTTGTGTTGTGAAAGAGATTCTGGGATTAAATAAGTTCATTTATGGTTCACCTCTTTGATTTCATCATAAAATGAGTCGAATAAGGTGAATTAATTTTGTATTAATGATTAATTATGAGGGGTTTAATTTATTTCACAATAATTGATGTCGTGTCACCATTATCATTATTAACAAAAACTCCCAATGGTTCCACACCCATATATAGGTATAGACCTGCTTTCCAATGACATTTGGTTCGTTGGTGTCTCTGACCCAATGACACTTAGGGACTCGCATTAGCCTATAGGATGGGAGTTTGGGGCCATCACACCCTTTTTGGGAGGAACTTTTGCATTCTATAAAATTTTCATATAGATTTAAGATATGTTCACAAATCTCTTCGTAATAACAACATAAGACCGATTAGTCGAATAGAGTGATCATAGGATAACACCTTTAATATTTATAATTATGATATATGATTTTTTAATCAAACTATATGCATCCATGGTTAATAATCTATTCCATAGTAATGAAAAACTGTTTATATGGTGAAGCATCATAATCTCGAACTTAAGAATTTTCATCTATGAAGGGAGGATGTTATTATTTTAAGGATGGTATAGGGCCATTATGTGTTGTCATATGTATCCAGTTTGTTAGAGGAATCAAAAACCATTTACTTCATTAATCCCTTGTTGTTTAATGTCATGAAGAAATGACATATGTGAAGGCACTAAGGCACTGGATATTTCATCTATAGTCGTCAGGAGAAATCCTATGTATCCTAGTTGTGGAAGGAAGAAAATTTATCATAGTTTTTTATGCACCTAGAAATGGAAAAAAAATTTATTACCAAATATGGGGGATTTTTATATCATGCCACTTATATCGAGGATTATATACTGAGATTTCCCAGGATGGTGGTGATTCACAATGCGGATGATTTGACCATTTCACCTCTATAAGACCTCTTGAGCTATGATCAATGTGAGAAACAAGGGTAAATATGTAATTAACATAACTTCATATGGATGTGGGTAATATATTCTTGGACTACCATTGGGATGTTTAATATAGAGCCCATTCCATAGGGAGGCATCCTATGTATCCTATTTATGGAAGGAATCAATGTTGTTGTAGTTCAATTGGATTCTCAATCAACTGATGAATGAAGTATAATGATTAGACCATGGGGATGATTGTGTCTCGATGGTTGAAATGTCAGATACATGAGGGGGGATTATACAGAATTGGATACCTATTTGATCTTGGGCCTTATGAATGGTTCCTTTGCATACTAGTTATTATTGGAATCAATGTAATAATAGTTCAGTTGATCGGGAAAAACACACCATGGTTTCCCAATATGAATTATATGATTATTTTAACTCCCTAAGACCACATGAGCTATGATTGGTGAGAGAAACAAGGTATGGAATATAACAGTTGTCATTGCTTTTGGATACAACACTTATGTGTTGGGAATTCCCTTTAGATGTCTAATATGGAGCACGAGGTTTGGAGATGAATCCTACCTATCATGGTGATGGATGGAATAAAATTCATCATAGTTACATTTATTGGGGCATACACACTGATGAAGGAGAAGGTGGTCCAGTCAAGGAATTCCCGATATAGTGGTTGGAAATTATGGAGGCATCCAACATATCTTGGTTATGGTAGGAATAAAATTAATCATAGTTACCCTGATTGAGGCTTACACATAGATGTTTCCTTTCTAAACTGTGCTTACACACCAAATATGGACAAGGTTGTCCAGTCCTAGGATTCCCTTGTATCTAGCCTACTTGTATGGTTGGCATGCACTGATGTTCAACTCAATATGCCTTGATTTTCAAATTGACATGTTCAAGGTTGTATTCCTGACATGTTGAAAGAAAACTTTATGATCTCGTAGACTTATCCTATGCACATTACATAAAATATATGGAATTTCTGAGGGATATCGCATGATCAAGGGTGAATTTTACATAGGAAAATGAATGATCCAACTAAATGATCCCAGAGGCCATCACATGATTCTGGAGTACACACCTAGAGGGCATTGATTGATCAAAATGACTTGCCCTGGTGTCATTTCTAAAGTTGGATGACATGCTTGGAGGGAATACTGGGCATCAATGTGACATGTATGGAGGATGATGCATGATCCAAGTTGACATTTCTAGATGGAGTTGTAAAATCTAGTTGACATGTCGGGAGAATATCATGAGATCTAGTTGGCTTGTCAGGGGGATGTTGTGAGAGCCAGTTGACATACTCAGGTTATATCACGAGACTTATTCAACATTTACTGGTTCCACCATATGGGTTGGATGACATTTATGATGAAAAATGAAAGGTTTAGATGGTGATCCCAATGGGATTTATGAGACTTGGGTGGAATACCAATGGAGGGGGACTTTTTACTTGTCTTGAAATGTCGAGATGACTTTGGATGATCCAAATAATGTATCATAGGTCCATCATGATATTTGTATGACATTTATCAGTGCTATCACATGTCCTAGGTGGATCACAAGAAGTACATGAAGATTATTATATATATTATTCACATAAGTCTCCAATATTTTAGACGTTTTTCCAACCGTTTATTTAAAATGTCTTCGATTTCTTTAGTAATAGGCTAGTTTATGTCTTACATGATCTAGTAGATATGAAGGGTGTTATTCATGTGACTCACTATAAGTGATTCACGTAATCTATGAGTGGTCACATGAAGTCATTATCCTTGTTGCATGATTGGTCCGATTTTTCATCAGATCTTACCTAGTAAAAAAAAATTTCGGTTATGAGATTAGCCACTCATTGAAATCTTCTCTGGTTAATTGGTGTTTCGGTCTAAGGTTATAAGGAAAATTACATATTTTTTATTGCTAGGGTGAGGGATTAATAGGCCTTTCCACCTAATTATTCCCCACTTTGTGTATCATATATCGTGAAAATCATGGATGGAGTCAGTCGATGGATTTGATGCCATGCATTTCACGAGATCATAGTTTATGTCATTCCAGGGGAATTTCATGATTTTTAGCTTCCGCGATACGATCTTTTCAGTTCCACATTTATTAGATTATATCTAATTAATGGGTTATATCCAAATCATGTGGTAATATCAAGGGATATTCTACTTTCAGGCCAATATATTTAATTTCCTTCACGAGATCAAGTGTCCAATCAAATTACCTTCACGTTATCTTAAAAGTATTTTCTAGGACCCTTCACAAGATAAGGATGGATTTTAAGGGGGTCTTCTCAAGGTCAGACTATAACGACCCATACTTTACATACATTTTTAATACTTCAAAATTGAAGCATACTTATTACAACATATGACAAAACCACAAAGGACCGTATAGGTATAGTGTCTTTAGAAACTGGGAAACATAAACAACTGGTTCATAAATCTTCTACAGTGTCTCCCATTTATTTCATCATATCTAGGGTCCCTTTTAGAATATTCTACTTAATATCCATCTTCCTGACCTGGGGAAAAGAAAACATAAAAGGGTGAGCTCAAATGCTCACCAAGGGCAAATAAAGGAAATAAAAATCATATCATATCTTTTTGAAAATCATAACCTGCAAAAGAGATCATAATATCTTAACATGGAATATATCATAGAAGTGAAAATGAGATCCCCATAATCATAACATAAAACTTGAAACTTTGTGGCATGCACACATAATCATGGAAAATCATTTCTTGTTAGTCATGACTCATTGCCAAGACTATCTTAGTGGACAAAGTCCCTTTCTGAACCGAGTAACCCTCGTTTCAGTCCTGTTTCACTGAACAGGTATAACCTACCATTCTAGCCCTGTCTATCTCATGAGATATAAAATCTTTACCCAATTCATTGGAGGGAGATATAGGTCCCACCCATCTCATAATGATACCATTCTTATGTGTGCCACAAAATCATAAACCATACATCATATCATAACCCATGTAATAAAAATGGGATTCTTAAACATCGTGACATCATAAAACAATTCATATAAGATAAAGGAATTCATAAAAATAATTCCATCACAAAATAATCAAATAAATGTAACAATAGGGATAAAAACAGAACCCTTTATTATCTTATATGGAAAATAATTTTGATAAAACACTTTAACTCCATTCTTGAGGAAAATATCCTTTCTTCTTCAAAAACATTTTTCCTTTCTTAACATGTCATACAACTTTAAACTAAAATAATATGATTAAATATAAACTTGAAAACTATTAAAGGAAGCTTCTTGGAAATAATGTTTTAGAAATCCATTCATGCCCTATAAGATAAAAAAAACATTCTTCTCGTACTTTTGTCGGAAAAGTCAAAAAGTACCTCGTACGAAAAATGACAAAAGATTCCTTTCATTTCTTTTACTAAAAACTCACCGAAGGGTAAAAATGGATTTAAACAATTGTAGGTGGATGGAAATAATATTACATATTTATGAAACATGGATGTGTATGATAAAATACACCCCAGTAAATACTTACGAATAAACAATCTTGGATAAAAATGAGATTGTGATATGTCCCTTACCTTAGGTCCGATTAGCTTTGTACGTGTCCGAAGCTCCTGTATAATGGTTTAAATAATGTTATTGACTTATTCCAGAATCATAAATATTGATATGATAACATATATGGTCTTATTCTTAGCTTCTTGTTACTAATATTTCATTGTTACTTGTTACTCGGGTCTTTATTGCCTTTTGTTCTTATGCGTGTTTTGCCGAATAAATTCTTATTCTTCTTTTAAGGTTATAGATACCTTATATCCAGAATGGAATTAGTGTAACATATATCATATTTATTCATTCAATTCATTTATATAATTACTATGTAATGATGATCATGTAGAACGATTCACATCACATCGTGGAGACGGTATTCCGTACGTACGCACGAGTGATGATATCGTTCCTATGATCGTGAAATTGTATTGGAGTATATATTATTTCAGTATCAATATTACTTTATAATAATGTTAAATAGTTACTCATTACACCATTATACCCATCCTTGTAAAGTGATGGTGGAAAATAGATTACACCACGACGTGGAGACGGTATTCCGTACGTACGCACGCGCGGTGATTTCATTTTTCCGTGGGATGGATAGAAGGTGAATTAGGGTTGTTTCATATTTATAATAACATATCAGTATGTACGTAATACTGATGTTATTACTTTATTATGAAACAACTAAAGAAGAAGAAGTTGAAGAAGAAAGAAATTGAAAAGATCGGTAATGGATATTACCTTTTCTTTGGAACGCTTCTTTGTATTCTCCTCTTAGGGAACTAAGATTGGTCTTTGAAGAAGACCAGGACATCTAGGATTATTCTAGGGAAGTGGAGAGGAGAAAATGGCAGGGGTTGGCCGAGCTTGAGTGCTCAATTTGGTGTGAGGAGGAGGGGGAGGAGGTGCCCTTTTATAAGGGAGGAGAGGGGCACCTTAGGAATATCTCAAAATATTATTTTATATTAAAGTCAAAATCGGTTTATAATGGTTCCAAAGGGTCTTATTTCGAAGCTAAAGTGGGGATGGGTCGAAATACTATCAACCAATAAGATTTAGACAAGTTTAGGGTATTATTTTAACCTTATCAATTAGATTTAACTCTAAGTTAAATAATTTAACTTTTACCATGTCTTTTTTTTTCTTTCACTATATGGTTAATACACTTACTATAACATGCCAAACGAACCCCAAATTGTTTATTATTAATATATATATCCTTATCTAAGTCATTTGGCCGAACCTTAGATTTTTAGGAATAAAATAACAATTAATAATATAATATTTGATTTAAAAACTATTTTGTGTCAATTTTGACATTATTTGATATATGATTTTTGTGAAAGTGATAACAGAATTATATGTTCGAACCAAGTTGATTACATCAACACTAAAATATCATAGTACCCTAGAAAATTAGTGGAATTCATAAAAAGTTTCAAATTACATTTATTTTGGTGTTTATAACATCAATTATGTCAATATTTCATTAATAAGATAATTACTACATCATCTTTGTGTCATAAATAAATTATATTATTTGATGTCTAAAAATTAAAAATAAAATACCATCATGTAGGAAATCTGTTTAGCTTTCTAATGAATATTTACAATAGAATTTATCTTATGTATAACCCCATATTAAAAATGATTTACTTATTAAACTTTTGATTTTAACTATTTTAACCCTTCTTTAAATTAATAATAAATGTCCTAATCTAATCCAAGTGGGCCTAAATGGTCATATTTTATTCCTATGTTTGTTTTTGGTCGAATTACACTTGTCCAATAGAATTAGGACATGTGTTAGTATAACATCCCGTCTTTTTATAACATAAACTTTCATTACATTACACAAAACTGAGGATCGTTAAGGTTTAGTGTCTTGGAAACAAGGATCATAATACATAAAAAAAACATTCTTCTTAAACACTTGAAAGGCTTCTCCTTTAGTTCATCCTATGTTCATTATGCATCTCATAACCTGGGGATATACATCAAAAGAAAGGGTGAGCAGAAGGCCCAGTAAGGGAAACAAGAGAAACATTTTACAAGTGAACTTGAGATACTTCAATAAGGACATGAAAAGAACTTTAAGGCATGAGAAAGAAATCATGAGATACATCATAATAAAAATAACATTTTTCATAACATGAATATGTGGCTACAACATTTAATATTGACAATCGTTTCGTTTCACCAAGGTCCATCCCCAAGGTGTCGTTAAAAATTACCAAGGTTATTCACCAAGGCGTCGTTAAAATGGTGATCTCTAGAGATTAAGTCTTTACCCAATGCATTGGAGCGCTATCAGGGCGCACCCTTAAATTTGTCTTTATTTTCATGTGAGCCACATATATCATCATCAAACATTTCATAAATAACCCATATAGCATAAAATAAATGGGTTTCATTTCATAATCATAACGTTTTAAAAACTGCTTTAAAGACATGATCTTTACGTTACTTTAAACCCACGGAAAGGGAAAGAGGGTATCATGTATGTAAATCCCAGAATTTAAAATTGAAAATTTATATATATATGTGAATACCCCTTTATAAATAGGAGCTTTGAGTATTCACTTTATAACATAAAATAATTTTGAGAAAAGAGAGGCATTTTGAGACGAAAATTCTGCAGCATAACAGCTATGTTACAAGGTTTTAGAAACTTTGAAAAGAGAGGGGACATGGGTTGAACAATCATAATTGACCCATAAAAAGGTAGAGGGGAAGAGTAAGAAGGATATATGGACATGGGGATGCAATTTCAAGGACATACCAATTGAAATGAAAAACATGGAAGGAAGACAAAAATTTGATTTCTCTTATGAAAATTCGGCAGCCTAACGGCGTAACATAAACTTCAACAAAAATGAATTGAACAAATAAAATAGGGTCTCTCATCATATGATCATAAGAGACCAGTATGATAGATATAGAGATCATACCCCAACATAATAAAAAGGAACTTGAAAGATTTGACATGAAAATCGAGCTTGAAAAATGAGAAGGGTGAAAGAATCACTTAAACATTCGGCAGCCTAACAGCGTCACTTAAACTTCCATAAAAGGAAATGATGAGAGTAAGAGGGGATATCTAATCATATAAACATGAAAGGGAAGTAAGAGGAATATAAAAGAACATCCTCTCACATAAAAACAAGGAGCATAATAGGAATGACATAAAAGAGATTACATGAAAAGAAAGAGAGGGGTTAGATCCCTTACCTTAAAACGTGACTCTTGAAACTCAAAGGATTGGACCTTGAGGGCTTGGGGGCACCTTGGGAGGACTCCTTGGAAGGTAAGAAGACCAAAACTTCGTTGGGGGAGAGTTGGGAGTGAAAACTAAGGGAGGAAAGGGTGGGTATTTATAGGGAAAGTGAGGGGACAAAGCATTAATGGCCAAAGGACACCTCACATGTGCTTTTCTCAAACCCATGTGATCTCCCTTGGCATTTATCATGGAGTTAGGCCACATGGGGCCCCCAAAACAATAATTCACCACCCTTGTCCGGCCAACCCTCAAAATATCTCATCACATCATCATGACACCGTTATGATGTCATTAAACATACCGAAACCCTAAAACTGTAATTTTACTATTCACTGAAAATTCAACTTTCTCAGAATAATCCCAAAATTTCACATTAACCAAATATCAATGCTATGATTTCAAAAATGAACTCCATTTTATAAAAATAATTTTCTAAATATTGTTAATTATATTTTTAAATAAAAACACTATTCATCAAAAATTCATTTTTTTCAGAAAAATCCCCAAAAATTACCTTAACATAATATCGATGCTCTGAGTTCAAAAATAAAGTCCTTTTTATAAAAATAATTTTCTAATTATTTTTAATTAAATTTTTTATTAAAAAACACTATTCATCCGAAAAAACTAATACTTGAATAATAATTTATGAAACCGTTATTTAACCATTTTATTGAATCACATTACTTAACCAAGGTGTCTAAATTATATTAAAACTTTCTTTGAGTGAAATTACTAATCCATTTGTTCACATTACTAATCCTAAGCGTAAAATCACAATTCAAAATTTACTATTCCTCAAAAATTATGTTGATCTTATTAGACTCCAAATACCTTACTGAACACTTTTGTAGAAGACCATTTTTTTGAAAATCATTACACATCATTAGTTATTTAGGGTTTACATAAAAATTTTAAAATATCCATTTTTCAAAATTCATCAATAAAATACATTCTAAAATTATCTAGACATTTGAAATTTCACAACATCACTAAAGGAAGAAATCTCAATTTATTCACCCGAAAGGATTACACAAGGAAACTAGGGTCTCATCACATAGCCCCTTATAACACTGGCATAAGACCTAAGTGTAAAGTGTGCTATGGTGAGAGAATCTGAGGGAGGCTCAGATAACATTGCCCTAGTAGCAATCTCCAATAACTTGAACTTCTCCTGCAAGCGTTTTCGTTCAAGCTTGACACGCTGGAGCTCGGCTTGGGATTGGTCCAAAGCGAAGCCCACAGATGCTACCTCCTTCCCAAGCTCTGATAAGTGGGCTTCATAAGGGTTGAGTCTACTGGATGAAGCCATCGACTCCTCTTTCTGCATTAACCATTAACATCTTATTAAATCAATAAGAGTAAGTTAATATACTACTCAAAAAGATTTGGTCGTTACATTCTTCCCCCCTTTAGAAATTTCGTCCCCGAAATTTATACTTGAGGCCTAGTCGAAAAGGTGAGGGTACTTTTGCTTCATTGTTTCCTCGGGCTCCCAAGTCGCTTCTTCATATTTATGATTCCTCCACAACACTTTCACAAGGTGGGTAGTCTTGTTTCGTAGGACCTTGTCTCTACGGTCTAAGATCTCCACTGGCTGCTCTTCATAAGAGAGGTCATGTTCAAGTTGTACCACCTCTGGGTTCAGTACATGCGAAGGGTCGGGTATGTACTTCCTCAAGAGAGATACATGGAAGACATCATGAACTTGAGCTAGGTTCGGTGGAAGTGCTAGACGATAGGCCACTGCTCCTATGCGATCAAGGATTTCATAGGGGCCAATGTACCTAGGGCTGAGCGTCCCTTTCTTCCCAAACCGCATGACTCTCTTCCATGGAGAGATTCGAAGGAAGACTTTGTCACCCACCCCAAACTCCAAGTCTCTTCGACGATTGTCAGCATAGCTCTTCTGCCAACTCTGAGCAGCCCTTATGTGTTGTTGGATGGCATGAACCTGTTCCGTCATCTCTTTCACGAGATCAGGCCCAAGAAGCTTCCTCTCACCAGTTTCATCCCAACAAGTAGGAGTTCTACACCGCTTTCCATACAGAGCTTCATAGGGTGCCATCTGAATACTCACATGGAAGCTGTTGTTATAGGAGAACTCAACTAATGGGAGGTGTTGATCCCATCCACCTTTAAATTCCATTGAGCATAATCTCAACATGTCTTCGAGTGTCTGAATAGTCCTTTCAGATTGGCCATCAGTTTGAGGATGATAGGCCGTACTAAAATTCAATTCAGTGTTCAGAGCATGTTGAAGACTTCTCCAGAATTTTGATGTGGATCTTGGGTCACGATCAGATACGATGGATAGTGGTACCCCATGCAGCCTTACAACTTCCTTCACGTATATCTTGGCAAGCTGATCCAGAGAGAAATCTTCCCGAATAGAGATAAAATGGGCTGTCTTGGTGAGACGGTCCACAATAACCCATATCGCATTGTTTCCTTTGGATGTTTTTGGGAGACCACTTACAAAGTCCATGGTGATATTATCCCACTTCCATACTGGTATGGGTAGCGGTTGTAATACCCCCTTAGGAAGTTGTCTTTCTGCCTTTACTTGCTGACACACCAGGCACCTTGTAGTGTAATCAGCAATCTCCCTCTTCATGTTATCCCACCAATAATGATCACGAAGGTCTCTATACATCTTAGTGCTTCCCGGATGTATAGAGAAAGTAGAGCTATGAGCTTCATCCATTAGTTCTTTCTTTATCTCCGGAATAGATGGAACACATAGTCTTGTACGAAATTTCAATACACCTTCTTGATCAATATTGAAATCAGGGAACTTCCCATCCTTTACAGCCTCGAACATCTCCTGCAGCAAAGGATCTTCTTTTTGAGCCTTCTTGATCTTCTCTAGTAATGAAGGTTGAGAAATCATTCGGGATAGGGTTGATGATGTCCCTTTCCTTATAATTCCCATGTCCAGTTTTACTAGATCTTTAATCAAGGGATCTCCCAGGATCCTCATCGTTGCCAGAACAACAGGATCTTTCCTGCTTAACGCATCCGCGACTTTGTTTGCTCTTCCAGGGTGATAATGAATTGAACAATCATAGTCTTTAATAAGCTCCAACCATCTCCTTTGTCTCATGTTCAATTCTTTCTGATTGAAAATATACTTTAGACTTTGGTGGTCAGTGTATATATCACATTTCTCCCCATAAAGATAGTGCCTCCATATCTTTAGAGCAAAAACAACTGCCGCCAGCTCTAGATCATGCGTAGGATAATTCTGCTCATGAATCTTCAACTGTCGAGATGCATAAGAAATTACTTTGTCATTTTGCATGAGGACGCACCCAAGCCCTTTCAGAGATGCATCGCTAAAAATAACGATCCTTCTCCGATAGAGGGTAGTGTTAACACCGGTGCAGTAACCAATCTCTTCTTCAGCTCTTGGAAACTTTCCTCGCATTCCTTTGTCCAGATGAACTTAACCCCTTTTCGAGTCAACTTGGTTAGTGGATTTGAAAGCCGTGAAAAGTTTTTCACAAACCTCCTATAATATCCCACTAAACCAAGGAAACTACGAATCTCAGTTACTGTTGTGGGTTGAGGCCACTCCTCCACAACCATTGTCTTTGCAGGGTCAACCGAGATTCCTTCATTGGTTACGATGTGCCCCAAGAAAGCCACTTGTTGTAACCAAAACTCACACTTGCTGAACTTCCCAAAGAGCCTCTCCTTCCGTAGAGTTTTCAAAACAATCCTCAGATGATCTTCATGCTCCTCACGACTTTTTGAATATATCAAAATATCATCAATAAAAACTACCACAAAGTTATCAAGGTAGTCCTTAAAGACTCTATTCATCAAATCCATGAAAATAGCAGGAGCATTAGTCAAGCCGAAGGGCATAACAGTAAACTCATAATGCCAATATCTTGATCGGAAGGCAGTCTTTGGAATATCTTCCTTCTTCACCCTCAGTTGATGATAACCAGATCGAAGGTCAATCTTAGAGAAGAATTGAGCCCCACGAAGTTGGTCAAATAAATCATCAATTCTTGGAAGAGGATATCTGTTCTTCACTGTGATCCCGTTCAGTTCTCTATAATAGATGCATAGCCACATTGATCCATCCTTCTTCTTCACAAAGGGAACTGGTGCTCCCCAAGGAGACACACTCGGTCGGATAAACCCCTTCTCCAACAAGTCTTGGAGTTGTTTCTTTAGCTCCTCTAGCTCCACATTTGCCATTCTATACGGAGTCTTTGATATCGGTTGAGACCCAGGTACGAGTTCAATGGAGAACTCTACCTCTCTTTCCGGGGGAGGTCCAGGTAACTCCTCAGGAAATACATCCATGTATTCCTGAACAATCGGAACATCTTCAATTTGTATGCTCCCTTTCCCTTCTTCCTCATCACCGATTAACTCCATAAAGAATGCTATAGGAGGTGCTTCTAGATAGGGATCAGTTCGGGATATCTCTCCACGGAAGATAACTGTAGGTCGTTCATTCAAGACTACTAAGATTTCCTTACTTCTGCATTTGATCTTAGCATTATACTTTGAGAGCCAGTCCATCCCTAGTATAACGTCGAATTCCATCATGGGAATGACTACTAGATTTGCGATAAGATTTTTCTCACCAAAGTAAACACTAGAGTCTCTAAACACTGTTGATGCATGGATAATCCCACTTGGAGTCTTGACTGACAACTCTACCTCAAGCAATTCAGGGATTGATTCTATATTCTTTGCAAACTTGGAAGAAATAAAGGAATGCGTAGAACTAGAATCAAATAAAGTACTTGCTAGTTTTGAGAGGACAACAAGAGTACCTGCTACCACATCGTTCGGGACTTCAACTTCAGCTGTTGTGATAGCGAAAGCACGACCTTGCTCCCTTGGCCTCTACTGAGGTTGGTGGTGATTCCCCTCCACCGCCCTCGGATTGGGACATTGGTTAGCAAAGTGCCCAAGCTGTCCACACTTGAAGCATGTGACTTCGGGTAGGGCTAGAACCATCTTTCCTCTGTCGTTAGTGTTAGGAAGCTGAGGCTTCACCCCACTATGACAATTCCGAGCAATATGGCCTCCTCTTCCACACTTGTAGCACTTTCCACTTCCGTTCAAGCAGTTCCCCAGATGATTCTTCCCACATTTATTGCATGTGGTAAGTTGTATTTGCTTTCCACCTCTTCCCTGATCAAAAGACTTCCCTAAACTGGGCTCCAACGATCTCTTCTTTTCATTTGGCTTATGAGACCACTGTGTCTCACCAAACTCCAGGTCGACTTTCATAGCACTTCGAACTATTTCTTCATAGCTATCATAGTCCCTATTGGCTAGATTCTTCCGCAGATGAGGTCGTAGTTCGCCAAAGAATCTATCAACCTTCCCATTAGGGTCCATGACAAAGCTTGAGGTATAACGGGAAAGCCTTGTGAAGTTCATCTCGTAGCTTCCGACAGATTCGTTCTCCTTCTGCTTCAGCTCGAGAAACTCTTTCTCCATTTTCGTTCTCATGGAACGAGGGAAATACTTGTTAAAGAAAATCCCCCGAAATTCTTCCCACTCCATAGCTTCCATCTCTCCTCGTGGCTTCGTGTTTTTGATCAGTGACCACCACTGATCAGCTTCTCCCTCTAGGCGATAAACAGCAAGGGTGACTTTTTCTTGTTCCGAACAATGAAGTACAGAAATGATCATTTCAATGGAGCTTATCCATTGTTCCGCAACCAATGGGTCAGTAGATCCACTGAATGTTGGCGGTCGTTGACGCATGAAGGACTCAACAGAGTGTTGTTCCCTTCGTGGTGAGGTCGGCCTCTCAGCTTGATTCAAGTTATTACTCATAACTTGAGTCAGTTGGTTCATCATTCGCATGAATGTTTCCATTCCGGCGTCCATCGGAGGGCCGTCAGCACATGGTGCATTGCGGTCACCATCGACACGGTTCCTCCTATTTCCTGCCATTTTCTAAAAAAATAAAACCTTAGTAAGAAACTTATTTTATTTATGAATCTTTTAACTAAGACTTAATGCTTAGACAATTACACTTTTCTATAATTCCTTTATAATGATTCATAGAAAGCTTGTGATTAACCAAACATATCCCCCGGGAGTGTCGTAACCAAGAGTGCAGCAAGACCCGTTATCGTGCACCAGTTCCCGTTCGAGTCTAGATCAAAGCGGTGTTTTCGGGTTTTACCCCTATGTACATCTGTGCCAGAGCCGCCTCTACCTGCTCGTATCCAGACAGGGATGTATTTGTTTGATAAACCACTTACTCAATATTTACCAAAATACCAGGAAGTTTTCCTATATTTAAACTTTTCTATAGGGTTCTTCCTAATGTTTTTATATCCTAATTTCCACAAATAACTAAACCTCCCTTTGATACCAACTATAACATCCCGTCTTTTTATAACATAAACTTTCATTAAATTACACAAAACTGAGGATCGTTAAGGTTTAGTGTCTTGGAAACAAGGATCATAATACATAAAAAAACATTCTTCTTAAACACTTGAAAGGATTCTCTTTTAGTTCATCCTATGTTCATTATGCATCTCATAACCTGGGGACATACATCAAAAGAAAGGGTGAGCAGAAGGCCCAGTAAGGGAAACAAGAGAAACATTTTACAAGTGAACTTGAGATACTTCAATAAGGACATGAAAAGAACTTTAAGGCATGAGAAAGAAATCATGAGATACATCATAATAAAAATAACATTTTTCATAACTTGAAGATGTGGCTACAACATTTAATATTGACAGTCGTTTCGTTTCACCAAGGTCTATCCCCAAGGTGTCGTTAAAAATTACCAAGGTTATTCACCAAGGCGTCGTTAAAATGGTCATCTCTAGAGATTAAGTCTTTACCCAATGCATTGAAGCGCTATCAGGGCGCACCCTTAAATTTGTCTTTATTTTCATGTGATCCACATATATCATCATCAAACATTTCATAAATAACCCATATAGCATAAAATAAAAGGGTTTCATTTCATAATCATAACGTTTTAAAAACTGCTTTAAAGACATGATCTTTACGTTACTTTAAACCCACGGAAAGGGAAAGCGGGTATCATGTATGTAAATCCCAGAATTTAAAATAGAACATTTTTATATATATGTGAATACCCCTTTAGAAATAGGAGCTTTGAGTATTCACTTTATAACATAAAATAATTTTGAGAAGAGAGAGGCATTTTGAGACGAAAATTCTGCAGCATAACAGCTATGTTACAAGGTTTTAGAAACTTTGAAAAGAGAGGGGACATGGGTTGAACAATCATAATTGACCCATAAAAAGGTAGAGGGGCAGAGTAAGAAGGATATATGGACATGGGGATGCAATTTCAAGGACATAGCAATTGAAATGAAAAACATGGAAGGAAGACAAAAATTTGATTTCTCTTATGAAAATTCGGCAGCCTAACGGTGTCACATAAACTTCAACAAAAATGAATTGAACAAATAAAGTAGGGTCTCTCATAATATGATCATAAGAGACCAGTATGATATATATAGAGATCATACCCCAACATAATAAAAAGGAACTTGAAAGATTTGACATGAAAATCGAGCTTGAAAAATGAGAAGGGTGAAAGAATCACTTAAACATTCGGCAGCCTAACGGCGTCACTTAAACTTCCATAAAACGAAATGATGAGAGTAATAGGGGATCTCTCATCATATAAACATGAAAGGGCAGTAAGAGGAATATAAAAGAACATCCTCTCACATAAAAACAAGGAGCATAATAGGAATGACATAAAAGAGATTACATGAAAAGAAAGAGAGGGGTTGGATCCCTTACCTTAAAACGTGACTCTTGAAACTCAAAGGATTGGACCTTGAGGGCTTGGGGGCACCTTGGGAGGACTCCTTGGAAGGTAAGAAGACCAGATCTTCGTTGGGGGAGAGTTGGGAGTGAAAACTAAGGGAGGAAAGGGTGGGTATTTATAGGGAAAGTGAGGGGACAAAGCATTAATGGCCAAAGGACACCTCACATGTGCTTTTCTCAAACCCATGTGCTCTCCCTTGGCATTTATCATGGAGTTAGGCCACATGGGGCCCCCAAAACAATAATTCACCACCCTTGGCCGGCCAACCCTCAAAAGATCTCATGACATCATCATGACACCGTTATGATGTCATTAAACATACCGAAACCCTAAAACTGTAATTTTACTATTCACTGAAAATTCAACTTTCTCAGAATAATCCCAAAATTTCACATTAACCATATATCAATGCTATGATTTCAAAAATGAACTCCATTTTATAAAAATAATTTTCTAAATATTTTTAATTATATTTTTAAATAAAAACACTATTCATCGAAAATTCATTTTTTTCAGAAAAATCCCCAAAAATTACCTTAACATAATATCGATGCTCTGAGTTCAAAAATAAAGTCCTTTTTATAAAAATAATTTTCTAATTATTTTTAATTAAATTTTTTATTAAAAAACACTATTCATCCAAAAAAACTAATACTTGAATAATAATTTATGAAACCGTTATTTAACCATTTTATTGAATCACATTACTTAACCAAGGTGACTAAATTATATTAAAACTTTCTTTGAGTGAAATTACTAATCCATTTGGTCACATTACTAATCCTAAGCGTAAAATCACTATTCATAATTTACTATTCATCAAAAATTATGTTGATCTTATTAGACTCCAAATTCCTTACTGAACACTTTTGTAGAAGACCATTTTTTTGAAAATCATTGCACATCATTAGTTATTTAGGGTTTACATAAATATTTTAAAATATCCCTTTTTCAAAATTCATCAATAAAATACATTCTAAAATTATCTAGACATTTGAAATTTCACAACATCAATAAAGGAAGAAATATCAATTTATTCACCCGAAAGGATTACACAAGGAAACTAGGGTCTCATCACATAGCCCCTTATAACACTGGCATAAGACCTAAGTGTAAGGTGTGCTATGGTGAGAGAATCTGAGGGAGGCTCAGATAACATTGCCCTAGTAGCAATCTCCACTAACTTGAACTTCTCCTGCAAGCGTTTTAGTTCAAGCTTGACACGCTAGAGCTCGGCTTGGGCTTGGTCCAAAGCGAAGCCCACAGATGCTACCTCCTTCCCAAGCTCTGATAAGTGGGCTTCATTAGGGTTGAGTCTACTGGATGAAGCAATCGACTCCTCTTTCTGCATTAACCATTAACATCTTATTAAATCAATAAGAGTAAGTTAATATACTACTCAAAAAGATTGGGTCGTTACAGTTAGGGTAATATTGATATCATATTTACCCTTAGTTACCCTATTTACTATTAACCGCGGTAAAAATAGTAAAAAGTTACTATTCACCAAAAAATTATTTTTATCTCATTGAACCACATTTTACTTACTGATATCAACCGTGTCTTTCGGATTTTTGAAATTCCATTCACAGAAGCGGTAAAATTAAGTTTTATGCAAAATTCAGTTTTTAACCTACCACTTAGTGGTTTCACTATTCATCAAAAATTGAAAGTTTTCAGAAAAATACCAAAATTTCACCCTAGGCTAATTTCGATATTCTGAGTCCAAAAATGAAGTCCATTTTGAAAAATAAAATTTATAAAATTTCAAAAAGTGGTTATTACTATTTATAACGGCTAGTTTTAATAGCATATCATTGTTTAGTGAAACTCGGTATTGCGTACGACGCAAGCTATCGAGGAAGGTCGCGATTGCGTGTAAAGCAAGCCAAGCAAGTGTTGTGTAGAAAAAGATTCCTTTGATGATTTATATAAAATAAAAGTCTCGGGTGTTACATTCTACCCCCCTTAAAAAGAATTTCGCCCTCGAAATTTGTCACTTTGTAACAAACAGATGAGGATACTTCTCCCTCATCATATCCTCATGCTCCCATGTAGCTTCTTCAAGTTGGTGGTTCCTCCATAAAACTTTCACCAATCGAGAGGTCTTGTTTCGTAGGAATTTTTCGCTACGATCCAGAATCTCTATCGGCTGTTCTTCATAAGAAAGATCTTGCTCCAGCAGTACAACTTCTGAGCTAAGTACATGTGAAGGATCAGGTATGTACTTTCTTAGGAGAGATACATGGAACACATCGTGAACTTGAGAGAGATTCGGTGGAAGTGCCAATCGGTAAGCTACCTTCCCAACACGATCCAGTATTTCGAAAGGACCGATATATCTAGGGCTCAACTTCCCCTTCTTTCCAAATCTCATAACCCTCTTCCAGGGAGATATTCATAAGAACACTTTATCACCCACTTCAAACTCTAGGTCTTTTTTTCGGTTGTCGGCATAACTTTTCTGTCGACTCTGAGCTGCGCTTATGTGTTGTTGAATATATCTGACCTTTTCTGCCATTTCATCAACGAGATCAGGTCCTAATAGCTTTCTTTCCCCAACTTCATCCCAGCAAGTTGGAGTCCTGCATTTCTTTCCATGGAGAGCTTCATAAGGAGCCATCTGAATACTGGAGTGAAAGCTATTATTATAAGAAAATTCCACCAAAGGTAGGTGTTCATCCCAACCTCCTTTGAAATCCATAGAGCAAGCTCTCAACATATCTTCTAGGGTTTGAATTGTTCTCCCAGACTGACCGTCTGTCTGAGGATGATAAGCAGTGCTAAAACTCAACTCTGTATCCAGAGTATGCTGAAGACTTCGCTAGAACTTCGAGGTAAATCTCGGATCCTGATCAGATATAATAGAAAGTGGTACTCCATGCAATCTTACCACTTCCTTTACATATATCCTGGAAAGCTGATCTAGAGAGAAATCCTCTCTAATAGCAATGAAGTGTGCAGATTTTGTAAGACGATCAACTATGACCCAGATAGCATTATTGCCTTTGGATGTTTTAGGAAGTCCTGTGACAAAGTCCATAGTGATGTTTTCCCATTTCCATTCGGGTATGGGTAATGGTTGTTACATCCCCTTAGACCTTTGTCTCTCAGCTTTAACCTGTTGACAAACCAAGCATCGAGAGACATATTCAGCAACATCTCTTTTCATGCCATCCCACCAGAAGTACTCTTTCAGGTCCCTATACATCTTCGTGCTTCCAGGATGAATAGAGAATGAAGAACTATGAGCCTCATCCAGCAGCTCCTTCTTTAATTCGGGGATGGGAGGAACACAAACCCGATTCCTGAACTTTATTATCCCATCACAATCAAGGTTGAATTCAGGAACATTTCTCACCTTCTTTTGTAACTCGACATCTTCTTTCTGTTCCTCCTTAATCTTCGCATGTATAGATGGTTGAACATTCATTTGAGAAAGATAAGATTTTTCCCCTTCCATTATAATTCCAAGATCCATCCTTTGTAAATCCATAAATATTGGATCTTTTGTGATCCTCATCATGGATAAACTAGCATGGTCTTGTCGACTTAATGCATCTGCCACCTTGTTGGATTTCCCAGGGTGGTAATGGATTGAGCAGTCATAATCCTTAATCAGCTCCAACCATCTTCTTTGACGCATATTCAACTCCTTTTGTGTGAAAATATACTTTAAACTTTTATGATCAGTATAAATATCACACCTTTCACCATAAAGGTAATGCCTCCAAATCTTTAATGCAAAGATTACCGCAGCCAACTCCAAATTATGTGTTGGGTAATTTTGCTCATGGATTTTCAATTGTCGTGAGGCATAAGCTATCACCATATCATTTTGCATAAGAACACACCCCAATCCCTTCTTGGATGCATCACTGTAGATCACAAACCTTTCTCCACTACAAGGCAGTGTGAGCACAGGTGCACTGGATAACCTTCTTTTCAACTCCTTGAAATTCTCTTCACATTCCTCTGTCCATACAAACTGAACTCCTTTACAAGTCAACTTGGTGATTGGATTAGATAATCGTGAAAAATATTTTACAAAACGTCGATAATATCCAGCCAAACCAAGAAAACTTCGAATCTCAGTTACTGTTGTTGGTCTCGACCATCTTTCGATAACTTCTGTTTTTGCTGGATCCACAGATATCCCGTCTTTTGAGATTATGTGACCCAAAATTGCAACTTTTTGAAGCCAAAATTCACACTTGGTAAATTTGGCATAAAGCTTCTCCTTTCTCAGGGTCTTCAATATTATTCTCAAGTGATCTTCATGCTCTTCCTTGCTCTTTGAATAGACAAGAATATCGTCTATAAAGACTACCAAAAATTGATCAAGATAGTCTCTAAAGACTCTATTCATTAGATCCATGAAGATAGCAGGGGCATTAGTAAGACCAAATGGCATCACTATAAATTCATAGTGTCCATACCTTGTACGGAAAGCCGTCTTTGGTATATCCTCCCTTTTGACCCTTAATTGATGATACCCTGAACGAAGATCAATCATGGAAAAGTATTGAGCTCCGCGTAGTTGGTCAAATAAGTCATCAATGCGTGGGAGAGGATATTTGTTCTTGATAGTGATCTTGTTAAGTTCTCGATAATCAATGCAGAGTCTCATTGATCCATCTTTCTTCTTAACAAATAGAACAGGTGCTCCCCAAGGTGACGCACTAGGGCGTATGAATCCCTTATCAAGATTCTCTTGGAGTTGCTTCTTCAATTCCTGCAACTCAGTTGGGGCCATTCTATATGGTGTCTTTGAAATAGGCAAAGCACCCGGTACGAGTTCTATTGAAAACTCAACTTCACGATTTGGTGGAAGACCCGGTAATTCCTCTGGAAAGACATCATCAAACTCCCGTACAATGGGCATATTCTTAATCGTGAGTTTCTCACCAACCATTTGAGATAAATAACCTTCATTTAGTGGAATCAAGACCCATAAGATGGAAGGAATTTCCACTGGAAGGTTATGTTCATCCTTGCATTGGTATACGATCGTAGATTGATCTGGAATATGAAATGTGACTTCCCTTCTTTGGCAATTGATATGAGCTCCATGTAGAGAAAGCCAATCCATGCCAAGAATCACATCAAATTCCACTAAAGGAAGGATCACAAGATTTGCAGGAAGCACTTTCCCACAAACTTCGATCGGAGAAGAATTATAAACTTTTGATGCGACTGTTGTGCCATTAGGTGTTGTCACAGCTAACTCAACATCTAATTGTTGTGGTAATACCGTGATACCCTTAGAAAATTTTTTAGAAATAAAAGAGTGGGTGGATCCAGAATCAAATAAAACATTTTCTACTTTAGAGTGGATGGTAAGTGTACCTTTCACCACTTCGTTATCGTACTCCACATCGCTGATAGAAATTGCATGTGACTTTCCTTTGTCTTTAGACTTATGATTTTGTTGACGTCGACCATCATCATCAACCCTTGGATTTGGGCATTGATTGGCATAATGCCCCATCTCCTTGCACTTGAAACATTGAAGTGTAGTAGGTTCATTCTGTGTATCCCTTCCTTTGTTTGCATCATTAGACATCTTCTTCCCATTATCGCGGCATTCAAATGCCCGATGACCTTCCTTTCCACATTTGAAACATTTACTTGTGCCTTTAAGATAGATCCCTCCATGTTTCTTTCCACACTTTAAGCATAAGGGAAAGTTCATCTTCTTTTCAGTGTGCTCTTTAGAGTTTCCTTTGAATTCCATCTTCCTCTTCTTATCAAACCCATGTGACTGATGGGTTACTCCAATCTCCATCTCGACTTTGAGAGCACATCGAATGATTTTCTCGTAGCTATTGAAGTCCCTTATGGCTAATTCCCTTCGAAGACTTGGTTTTAAGCCACTAATGAATCGATCGATCTTACTCTCAGGTTGGATAATAATACCAGAAGCGTACCTTACAAGTCTTGTAAAATTTGCTTCATAGGTACTAACAGATTCATCATCCCTTTGCTTCAGTTCAAGGAACTCTTTTTCCATCTTTGTTCAGAGAATACGAGGGAAGTACTTATTGAAAAATAAGTTCTTGAACTCGTCCCATTCCATAGACTCAATTTCATCCCTTTGCCTCGTATTCTTAATAAGATTCCACCATTGATCAGCATCTCCTTCCAAACGATACACTGCTAGGATGACTTTATCATGTTCAGAACATTGAAGAACTGAAAATATCTTTTCAGTAGTACTAATCCATTGTTCAGCAACTAATGGATCAGTAGACCCGCTGAAAGAAGTTGGACGTTGCCTCATGAAGGATTCAACAGAATGTTGCTCCTTCCTTTGCTCGTTTGGAAGTCCTGCATGATTCATAGCTTGAGAAAGTTGTGTGAGCATGGCTACAAGATTTTGCATTCCAGCTCCCATATCGTTTGGTTGCTCAGGGGGACAATCATTGCATTGCCCATCGCATTCCGCATTAACACGGTTCCTTCGGGTTCCAGCCATTGACTAAAACCAAGAAGAATAGTGTGAGCAACACTAATTATAATAGGAAAACCACATAATTCAAGAATAAAAATTTCATGCTTAAGGTCTTATCCTAGGTTATTCAAGGCCATTTCTAAAACACTAAGATTGTGTTCTATGCTTAGACTTATCCTTAGGGTTCTTACTAAGGCTTTCACATCCTAGTTTCCAAAGGTTGACTATACCTTTCCTCTGATACCAACTATAACGACCCATACTTTACATACATTGTTAATACTTAAAAATTGAAGCATACTTATTACAACATATGACAAAACCACAAAGGACCGTGTAGGTATAGTGTCTTTAGAAACTGGGAAACATAAACAACTGGTTCATAAATCTTCTACAGTGTCTCCCATTTATTTCATCATATCTAGGGTCCCTTTTAGCATATTCTACTTAATATCCATCTTCCTGACCTGGGGAAAAGAAAACATAAAAGGGTGAGCTCAAATGCTCAGCAAGGGCAAATAAAGGAAATAAAAATCATATCATATCTTTTTGAAAATCATAACCTGCAAAAGAGATCATAATATCTTAACATGGAATAAATCATAGAAGTGAAAATGAGATCCCCATAATCATAACATAAAACTTGAAACTTTGTGGCATGCACACATAATCATGGAAAATCATTTCTTGTTAGTCATGACTCATTTCCAAGACTATCTTAGTGGACAAATTCCCTTTCTGAACCGAGTAACCCTCGTTTCAGTCCTGTTTCACTGAACCGGTATAACCTACCGTTCCAGCCCTGTCTATCTCATGAGATATAAAATCATTACCCAATGCATTGGAGGGAGATATAGGTCCCACCCATCTCATAATGATACCATTCTTATGTGTTCCACAAAATCATAAACCATACATCATAGCATAACCCATGTAATAAAAATGGGATTCTTAAACATCGTGACATCATAAAACAATTCATATAAGATAAAGGAATTCATAAAAATAATTCCATCACAACATAATCAAAAAAATGTAATAATAGGGATAAAAACAGAACCCTTTATTATCTTAGATGGAAAATAATTTTGATAAAACACTTTAACTCCATTCTTGAGGAAAATATCCTTTCTTCTTCAAAAACATTTTTCCTTTCTTAACATGTCATACAACTTTAAACTAAAAGAATTTGATTAAATATAAACTTGAAAACTATTAAAGGAAGCTTCTTGGAAATAATGTTTTAGAAATCCATTCATGCCGTATAAGATAAAAAAACATTATTCTCGTACTTTTGTCGGAAAAGTCAAAAAGTACCTCGTACGAAAAATGACAAAAGATTCCTTTCATTTCTTTTACTAAAAACTCACCGAAGGGTAAAAATGGATTTAAAAAATTGTAGGTGGATGGAAATAATATTACATATTTATGAAACATGGATGTGGATAATAAAATACACCCCAGTAAATACTTACGAATAAACAATCTCGGATAAAAATGAGATTGTGATATGTCCCTTACCTTAGGTCCGATTAGCTTTGTACGTGTCCGAAGCTCCTGTATAATGGTTTAAATAATGTTATTGACTTATTCCAGAATCATAAATATTGATATGATATCATATATGGTCTTATTCTTAGCTTCTTGTTAGTAATATTTCATTGTTACTTGTTACTCGGGTCTTTATTGCCTTTTATTCTTATGCGTGTTTTGCCGAATAAATTCTTATTATTATTTTAAGGTTATAGATACATTATATCCAGAATGGAATTAGTGTAACATATATCATATTTATTCATTCAATTCATTTATATAATTACTATGTAATGATGATCATGTAGAGCGAGTCGCATCACATCGTGGAGACGGTATTCCGTACGTACGCACGAGTGATGATATCATTCCTATGATCGTGGAATTGTATTGGAGTATATATTATTTCAGTATCAATATTACTTTATAATAATGTTAAATAGTTACTCATTACACCATTATACCCATCCTTGTAATGTGATGGTTGAAAATAGATTACACCACGGCGTGGAGACGGTATTCCGTACGTACGCACGCGTGGTGATTTCATTTTTCCGTGGGATGGATAGAAGGTGAATTAGGGTTGTTTCATATTTATAATAACATATCAGTATGTAATTAATACTGATGTTATTACTTTATTATGAAACAACTAAAGAATAAGAAGTTGAAGAAGAAATAAATTGAAAAGATCGGTAATGGATATTACCTCTTCTTTGGAACACTTCTTTGAATTCTCCACTTAGGGAACTAAGATTGGTCTTTGAAGAAGACCAGGACCTCTAGGATTATTCTAGGGAAGTGGAGAGGAGAAAATGGCAGGGGTTGGCCGAGCTTGAGTGCTCAATTTGGTGTGAGGAGTAGGGGGAGGAGGTGCCCTTTTATAAGGGAGGAGAGGGGCACCTTAGGAATATCTCAAAATATTATTTTATATTAATGTCAAAATCGGTTTATAATGGTTCCAAAGGGTCTTATTTCGAAGCTAAAGTGGGGATGGGTCGAAATACTATCAACCAATAAGATTTAGACAAGTTTAGGGTATTATTTTAACCTTATCAATTAGATTTAACTCTAAGTTAAATAATTTAACTTTTACCATGTCTTTTTGTTTTCTTTCACTATATGGTTAATACACTTACTATAACATGCCAAACGAACCCCAAATTGTTTATTATTAATATATATATCCTTATCTAAGTCATTTGGCCTAACCTTAGATTTTTAGGAATAAAATAACAATTAATAATATAATATTTGATTTAAAAACTATTTTGTGTCAATTTTGACACTATTTGATATATGATTTTTGTGAAAGCCATAACAGAATTATATGTTCGAACCAAGTTGATTAAATCAACACTAATATATCATAGTAACCTAGAAAATTAGTGGAATTCATAAAAAGTCTCAAATCACATTTATTTTGGTGTTTATAACATCAATTATGTCAATATTTCATTAATAAGATAATTACTGCATCATCTTTGTGTCATAAATAAATTATATTATTTGATGTCTAAAAATTACAAATAAAATACCATCATGTAGGAAATATTTTTAGCTTTCTAATGAATATTTAAAATCTAATTTATCTTATGTATAACCTCATATTAAAAATGATTTACTTATTAAACTTTTGATTTTAACTATTTTAACCCTTCTTTAAATTAATAATAAATGTCCTAATCTAATCCAAGTGGGCATAAATGGTCATATTTTATTCCTATGTTTGTTTTTGGTAGAATTACACTTGTCCAATAGAATTAGGACATGTTTTAGGGTAATATTGATATCATATTTACCCTTAGTTACCCTATTTACTATTAACCGCGGTAAAAATAGTAAAAAGTTACTATTCACCAAAAAATTATTTTTATCTCATTGAACCACATTTTACTTACTGATATCAACCGTGTCTGTCGGATTTTTGAAATTCCATTCACAGAAGCGGTAAAATTAAGTTTTATGCAAAATTCAGTTTTTAACCTACCACTTAGTGGTTTCACTATTCATCAAAAATTGAAAGTTTTCAGAAAAATACCAAAATTTCACCCTAGGCTAATTTCGATATTCTGAGTCCAAAAATGAAGTCCATTTTGAAAAATAAAATTTATAAAATTTCAAAAAGTGGTTATTACTATTTATAACGGCTAGTTTTAATAGCATATCATTGTTTAGTGAAACTCGGTATTGCGTACGACGCAAGCTATCGAGGAAGGTCGCGATTGCGTGTAAAGCAAGACAAGCAAGTGTTGTGTAGAAAAAGATTCCTTTGATGATTTATATAAAATAAAAGTCTCGGGTGTTACACAGACCATCATTCCTAAAGGATTTTGAAAGTTTTGTCTAGCTTGTCAAGGGGTCTTGTGAGACTATTCATGAGCATTTCATGAGTTTTACAATCAAAAGAGGATCCCATATTCTTAAAATTTATTTCCTTGTTTATTTTATACGGGATTTGTGGTTTTATGGGATTTCATGAGTGTTGTTGATGAAAATTACTCTCCCCATCGGTGATGCGTTAAATGACCAATAAAAGTTCGTATGGATATGTGCCATTTTTTTGTAAACAAAACATTTTGTTTATCTTATGGATAAATAGGGGGAGTCTAAGGTCACCTGGACATGTATGAGTCCCTTCATGTGATAAGAATGACACACGGATAGTCTTTCACACAGTGAGGCAGACATGTCTCCAGCAACATAAAACATTTTTTGAACCACTTGGGGTGTGTAACATGAGTTTTATTACTACAAGAGGCTCCCATCATCTAAATTTTTATTTCCTTTGATTATTTTTAAAATGTTTTGGATCTCACAAGGTTCTATGTGTGTTTTCAATGACAATAAATTTACCTACAAATGATGCAGTAAGTGATATTTACAAATGTATGTGGTTCCAAACATTCATATATTTCTACCCCATTTCTTTGGATTTTTGGATGGTTTGTTAGGTTCTCATCATTTAAAAATTTGAGTGATCTGGGGTGCTCTTCTGGATGCCATTGTGTAATAATTGACTATATGGGCCACCTTATCATGTGTATATTGAATTTTTGTAGGATCTCCATGGGATCATTCGTAGGCTATGCGATGTGTGTGACCGAGTGTATGACCTTCCATACGTCATGAATTCACATGTATCGTGGAGGTTCACATGATACGTGTGATCATGAAAACCTTCCCATTCATTGGTTTTGTGGGGAAAATAACACAAATATCTAATTATTTCTTCCTTTTTTAAATTGATGATGCTCATTTTGAGGTTGTCAAAAAATTCCCACCTCAGGTGCAATGTCTTTGGGGATAAGGGAACTGATATGAGGATGTAAATTCCCAAGAAAGGATTTGGTACAATCTCTAATTACTATCTTGGGAGATTCATGGTCTTACGAGCAATGTTCAATAGTCCACATAATTACATATAATTAGGGGAGATGAAAGGTGTTCATTCACTAGCTAATAAACTATCCAGATCTCTTGCATTCTGAATTCGTCATGTGACTATGTCCCAACACCTTCCTATAAGAACCCATAATGATATCTCACCGAAGGACCGCTCCATGAAAAATTCTTCAATATATTTGATTTTCCAAAGAATTCGTTCGAATTATACATGAAATAAAATTTGATGATTTTTTTGAAAATTGGCCATGGGAATACAAGATTATCTTGAGGGTTTCCTGGGATATTCTAGCTTAGTTTCATGATTATATGATTATTATGCAACTCACATGAAAATTTCAAGTTTAACAAATAATGATTCTTTTGGGGGGTCAAGCGGTTGCATGATTCCTTGAAGGCTTGTACGGTCTGTGAGATCTTTGAGTGCTCTGGATTTTTCTAATCCTTTAGGAAATAATATATTCCCCATTTATTCATGAAATGAACCTGAAGCTACTAGAATTTATGATTTTACTTTGACAAGATTTTATTTTGTCTACCTAACATATGCCACCATCTTCTTTTTAGATGCATTGTATATCTCACCATAAATCCTCTATTGTGGATGATCAAAGGTCCATGATTATTAGAAACTGTAATACAGACCTGTGATACTATCTGAATACTGATAATTAGGTTCTGAAATGGATTATTGTATTCCTTTAGAAAAAATCACTGAAGTGATGTAGTTTAGGGTCTTATGGCTCATTCCTTATTTCGATTTAGTTAATGGACTTTTATCTTGGATATTATATCATTTTAGTTTAGTGTCTTCTAGCTCAATCCTTATATCATAGTAGTTTAGGGTCATTTATCTCAAAACTTATATCTTAGTAGTTTAGGGTCTCTTAGCTCAAACCTTTCATCGATTTATTTTATGGTATTTTAGATTTAAACTTATATCCCTATAGTTTAGGTTATTTATATTTTAAACCTTAAGACTCAATGTATTTTAATGTATTAATTCCATGATTTGATTGATGATCATGTAATATAGTGAAGACATGATAGGAATAACCCAAATAGATCTTCCATGGTGATTTCAAGGCTTGTGAGGATTAGTGATCCTTTCTTATAAAGAGGTGATTCCTCTTGTGTGTGGGTAAAATCCATTATTCATTATTAGAATTGTCAAACAGAGGTTTCTATACTCTTTTCCAAGGGTCATGGAAGATATCTGAGGTAATATTTTTTCAGGGTGAAATAGAAGGGATGTTAGGCCCACCTAGATAGTTGGAATATGGGTGATATTAGTCACATCCAAAAAGTTTTAGTATGTGAAAATTGAATGTGGTAGACATGTTGGGGATTACCCACAACATCCTAAGATTCTAGGTCTTACCATATTTTTTTCAGGGCTCATAAGGATTGAAGAAACTTTCTTAAAAGAATGAGATGACTTTAGTTGGTATGTCGAACCCATATTTCATCTATATCATGGTCTATAAAAGATGATATCCACTCCATTCTGAGGGCCCTGAAATATTCTGGAAGAATCAAACATCCATTTGACGAGGTTGTGTGTGGGAGGAGAGATACCTAGGAATGGTTCTATCACCCTAGCGTAGTTCATCCCTTAATTTTGAATCTTATTCCCTATATCTTGTAGTCATGAATCATCAGGTGTGGGACATCAAATTATCAAGGATAGAGCATCACATTCCATCTTTGAGAAAGGGTACACAACATGGGGAAATAATGTAGATGATGTAAAATCCTCTTGAATATTTTTCTACAGGGATAGTAAATAATTTTCTAAAGTGTTCAGGTCATGAGGATGGTCTGAGACAATCATACTAATAATTTCATAGAACACACTAAGGAGTTAATTTCTTACAACAAAGATTTTATGGCTCACATGGATCAAATATACATTTTTACACAGCAATGCATTTGATTGAAAACCATAGGTGCATATACAGGATCCATAAGCATACATTCGTAGTCAAACAAAGGGTCTCTTAAAGTCTGGTATCTTTTCCAAGGGCCATGGAATATTTACCATGATATGAGGATATTAAATCATGATGTATTACTTATGTAATGTGTAATATTCAAGGAGAGTGTGAACACACTAAATGATGTGTCACCTCCTAGAGAGCATGTTCTCACAATGAGGATATGAGAAAATTCACTACTCTAAATGTTTCCTAGACCATGGGGTCCAGTGATAAAAGCATGGATTTTACTATGGCTATAATTTATGCCTTATGATATTTATGAATTATTTATTCATTCCCTAATTTTTTCCCAAATTCTTGAGATGAAGAGTTTAGCAAGTGAAAACATGACTTTTTCTCTATCCCCCCTTTTCATATTTTCATCCTGTAAAGTTTTGTGCCTCTTTTTTAGTAGAATAATGTTTTTTTATTTGGACCATTATAGGATAGAGTTTAAGGTCACATTTCATTAACTAAAGTGTAGAATGTTTAATTTCAGGATGCACATGTACCAACTATGGAATATGTTACACAAGAACCTAATTAGGATAACCATTTTTAAGATCACTCCAACATTATTTTGAGTAAGAGATGAAATGTTGTAATTTGTGGATCGAGGATCTCAGGCCATGACTAATGATGTGGTACAATCATATTCGGAATGGATTAGTACAAACTGACGTGACAAGTTCTTCCATTATGATTTCAGGGATCAAAATTCTCTGATATCCCTTTTGATAGAGTGACACATTTTGTTGAAGACTATAGGTGCATGTGAATGAGCCATTAGAATCCATGAATAGTCAAACAAAGGATCCCTTGAAGATGTGTATCCTTTTCTGATGTCCATGGAAGGATTTTAACAACTTGAGGTGCTTGAGACATGATGTGTGATTTATGAATTGAGTTTCTTAAGAGATGTTGGAATAACCACACACATTGGTTGACTGGGGTAAGGATCTCATGGTCCAATGATAAGGGATGAAAAATTTGTGATGGTATGCCTAGTTTAAAATAATGTAGTAGGGAATTATTTGTCTCTATGAATTTTAACATCATTTGGTAAGGAACTAAGTGTTTCCATGTAGTTTAAAATCATACAATAAGGATGTGGGAAACCTTATGAAAAATAGTGCATGAAATATTACACTCTTATAACTCAGACAATATGAAATTTGTGGTCTATTTATTTTTTTTCTATTTTTGTAGCTGGTCCTAGTATTTGTGATCCAACCATCACTATGTGTCTTTTGATGAGATGAATCAAACAACACAATGTTTTTAAATATTAAAATCTATATATGGGTCTAACCCACATGCAGTGGTGGAAATTGTTTCAATTGATTATTGTAGTTGGTCCTAGGATTAGAGATCTAGGCATCACAATATATCTTATGATGATAGGAATGAAACCACTTATAGTTTTTACAGAAAAATGTAGTTTAACATCATGTGGAATTCAAAATGGATTCCTGACATGAAAATGATGATTTTGGATAGACCCATGGATGGATATATGGGCGTCACTACCTATCCTATAGTAATATGAATAAATCCATATGTTGTTCATGATATAGGAACATTCTGTGCAAGTCTGGATTATATAAAGAGAGGGAGAATTTTGATATTTTTTGTGACTTGGAAAAGAATTGAAGATTCTAGTGTTACTATGTATCTTCGTATGTCAGGAATCATGTCTCACCCGGTTATTGAATGTATTTGTGATAGGAGACCAATCACTAATAGTAGTGATACTATAGGGCATGGTACATATGAATTTTGGTATTATTCCATAATGGAGTCATCAAATGTGCTGTTTAATATCCTACAACAAGGAATCATGGAAGGCCTTTTTGGGTCTTGCATTCCGGATCATGATGGTCTTATCACTTAATATGGTTCCTTGGTGGTGTAGATAATCCCTTACTAATATTCATAAACTCACATGAGCCATTCTCGGTGTCAGAAATAAAAAATGGCATGGGTCCCTCTCACCATGAATATAAAATTATGAATAATATAAGTGAATTTTTTATATTTTGGTGGTTGGACTAAGATGTAGGATCGAGGCATCCCTACATATCCTGTTAACATGAGAATCAAGACATATATAGATCTCGAAACTCATGTAGTTTTAATGTTTTGAGACAAGAACACTTTCCATGCAATTTAATTTTTTACAGTAAGGATGTTGGTTACCCAACATAAAAGGTATGTAACACTATTATTGGGCCCAAAAATAGAGGTTTAGGAATCACAACATATCTTGTGATAGAAAGTATCAAGCCACATGTATTTCTTAGGGAACTGTGCAGTTTAATGTCATGTGGCAAGGAAGTTGGCTTCCATATGTGAAAAGGGGGATTTTTGATGGACTCAAGGATATAAATATGGATGTAAATATATATTAAATGGTTATAGGAATAAATCCATACATAGTTCTTGATAGAGGACATTACTATGAATGTATATCCTATATAAAGAGAGGGTTCATTTTTGTATTTATTATGAATGGATATAGATTTAAGATCATGGTGTCACTACTAATCCAGTGATACTAGAAATCAAGTTGTACATAGTTCATAAAATGAGGTTTGATAGGAGAGTATTCACCTACCATAGTGATCATCTCGGGAGAGGTATACAAGAATGTGAAATTTTATTTCATATACGTGGCATCAATTGATAAATTTATCATTCTATAGTTAGGACTAATGATACGAATTTAATGGTGTTACATTCATGACCATGATGATCCTATCATGATATATTATTCCTTGTTCATCTGGGAAATCCCTTACTAATATTCCAAAGATCACATGAGTTGTGATCGATGGGATAAAAAATGAATGGTAAGGGACCCTCTCACTATGTTGAGGAGATTAGGGATAAGACCTGGTAATTTTGTATCTTATGGTGGCTAGACCCAGATGTATTATTGTGGTGTCCCTACATATCTCATTGACATGAGAATCCAGACAAATATAGTTCTTGAAACCCATGCAGTTTTAATGTCATGAGATATGGAAAAGATTCATGCAGCATAATGTCTTAGTGTAAGGACATGTGTCGCCCGACATGAAAGGAAAATTACACTATGGATGGGACAAAAAATAGAGGTTCAAGATTTACTATTAATCCAATAATTTTAGGAATAATTCCACACATAATTCAATGGTGGAGAGACTCATTATGTGTAGTTGGATCTCACATGAGGATGAGGGAATTTAATTCCACTTTTGCATAGATCTAACTCATGTATGGTGAATTATCAATGAGATAGTGTTTCCCATGTAGTTTAACATCATGTAGTGAGGACATGTTCAATTCAACTTAATATCATGTTGTAAGGATGAGCTCTATACAATTTAATTTTTTATGGTCATGATGTAAGATGATGTGTAGTTTACCATCTTACTTCCAAGATTAATTCCATAAAATTTAACATCTTGATATTAGGGTGAAATTGTTCATTTTAACATCATACAACTAGGAAGATGTTTTTTATGATAATTATGAAAATTATTTATTGAGAAACCTCACATTGGTGGGTGGTGTGGCACTCTCCCCCCTCTATTATGTCCAATGAGTAAGATACATTGTGATAAACCTTATATATGATGTACGTTCCTTTCTATTTGGGTTTTATATCTAGAGACTTCTTTCCAAGTATCATTGGGGTCCTTAGAGCCAATAACAATTCTCTATAGAAGAATGAATAGTTGAAAACCAATTTGTGGATGGCCTGTGCGATCCCATTTTAAAGGAGTTCATGGTTGTGCAATGTACACAACCTTTTCTCATTAATCCGCTCCAATTAATCCATCCTATTTTTAAATTTATCATCATCCAAGAGATTTACCTGAATGACTATTTAGAGTGAAGGCAGTTGGAATTCATTGGGCAACACTACCTCAGTCCCGTACACTAGTGAGTATGGCATTTCTTGTGTAGCAGCATGCATGGTGGTATAGTAGGCACATAAAGCATAGAGGATCTTTTCCAGCGAGGAATTCTAATCCATTTTCACCATATAACAGTGTATATATAATGGTGTATTAATGAAGGTCTTTATATATACATTTTCCACTATATGATAGTGAAATTAGTTATTGGACTCGATATTTTACTCATGGCATAATTTCCTCAACTCCATAGTATAGAAGTTGGTGTTGTTTTCTATCAATATTGTGCGAGGGACACCGAAATTGGTGATGATAGGGGACTCTATGAAGTTGAGGGTGTTCTTAATCTATAATTATTGAAAGGGTATAAGATCACCCCATTTAGAAAATAAGTCTCTAGTAGTCAGGATGTAATTGAATTGCTTAGCCATGGATTGAGGATATAGCCCCACAAAATCAATTCCCCAAATGAAAAATGGCCAAGAATATTTAGCAGTATGCATAAATTATGCGGTTTTATGGATGAAGTTTTCATATCTCTTACATGAATGAAATTTCTTGAGGAATTTCACATAGTCCCAAATCATGGTTTTCTTAAAATAACATAGCCACTTGTTTTGGTGGGAGAGCCTGGTCCCAAATTGATGATCTCTATAGGAACCCACATAAACTTCTTCCATAAATGGAATATAATCTCCTTGTGATATGAATCAGAGTAGGATTCCATTTAATCCACTATCGTAGAAGAACTTTTGATCATTTGGACTACCTTTTAGTTTAAATTTCACGGCACGATGCCGAATCTATTACCCTCCAGCTCGATCTTCTAGGATAGTCCCATTTTAGAGGTAACCGATTATGGAATCCATCTATCTAGGGGTGGATACTGGTTAATTATGCTCAGGGGAGGGTTTGAACATATTGATTTCTTCTATATCAAATATGAAGTCTAATGAGACCATTCTTCGGTGTGTGATACACAATATTTCTTCCACTTGATCAAGGTTAGTTAGGACCGTGGCTGTATTAGACAACATGTCGACACCAGAATATTGTGATCAGGGAACTTGATAAAACAAGGGATCAAAATGGAACTCTTCCACCAATCTCATTACTTAGACAATGAAAGGGGCTAGTTATTAAATTTTTATGTAATATTATCCATTTAAATACGTTATCACTAGTTCCAAATTGCATTTGATATTAAGGTAGGCTATTTAAAGATGTAGGGATAGTTCCAAACCAGTGATGAGGGATTGTCATTTTTCCTCATTATTCTTGTAGCCTTTGGATAATGTGAAGGAGAAATGAAAAATGATATATCTAGTGATAAATATAAAATTCCTAATACAATCTAATTTAATATTAGGTTCTCCATTAATTTTCAGATAGGACTTCAAGAAGAACCATAAAAATATATATCTCGTGTCTGTAGAGTGTCTTGGGAATATAATTCCTCCTTATCTAGAAGCTTGGTGTCCACTAGTCTATTCTAGGGGTAGGATATGCTACGAGGAAATCATCTAGGGATTTCTATTTTATTTATTTGTTAGATATGAACTGAATGTTGTATTATTGAAAAATGACCACCCATCGGGTTGAGAATTGAGTAAACATAGGGTGGAAAAGGATTTACATGACATGATTAATATGAGAGACTAGATATATTACATGGTTCTGCAAGTAATGACTCAATATTTTCACTATGAAGATGACTGAATGAAATTTCTTCTCGACATCAGAGTACGATGTATTAATACTAATATTTTTTCGACAGATGTCAGAGAGACTATTATTACTCATAGTATCATTTATATATACATGAAGGGAAATCATTGTGTGATCAAGGGTGGCCAAATATAAGATATTTGTCCTACTATCAAACATAGGAATCATCATAGATGGGTACAATAAATACTACATGATAAATTGGAATAATTTTTTGCAACCACCATCCCATTGATAGACTATTACCTTTTTCATTATCCTAGTGGAGAGGAGAGCTTTGGAAACCAAGTTGTCTATGAGACATTGAAAATAGGTGATGTGACCTTGGATCCCCCTCAGTTACAAGAGATTTATAGGAGATTTCCTCACTAAAATATCATTAATACTTTTGGGGTCAACCTCAATGCCATGGTGAAAACCAAAATTCCAAGTATCTTCCTTGATATTACCACAAAGTCATATTTCAATGGATTCATCATTACACCATACTATTATAGCTTGTTAAAGACTCTTGGGTGATCCATGATGTGATCACATCTCTATCTGGATTTGACCACTCAGTCATCAATATAAAATTAAGCTATTCATTATAATAACATCTTAAATATATGATGCATGACATGTTGATAAGTGTAATATTCATTATTTAATCCCAATAGAATAAAATGAGAGCAAAAGAACCACTGATACACTTTCAAGGTAGTGTATTATTAATCTTTAGGGTCCATCTTTATTTCATTGTACCCTAAATTCCCATCTATGAAGGAAAGGTCTTGGATGATAATGATTTTATTAATCATGAGTTATGTGATCGGTAATTGAAAAGCAAATTTTGGGAAGTGAAGATTAGGGTCGCTGAAATCAACGAAAACCCGAATCATTCTATTTTTTCATAATGAGGATGATGTAGGAGATCCATATTATATATTTAAATTTCTAGAAATAGTTATCATTGATCAATGTATCGACATTCACCCCTACATTGGCAGCATGAGAGGGAGGCATACTTTTGATCCTACTTCAATCCTTGAGTCTCATCAAATAAGAAGAGATGGTGTGTAGCCACATATGGATTATGTTCGGGAATTATTGTATAGATCTAAGAGAACACATATCTAGGTTTCATTAGAAATGAAATATACCTATCTTATTCTATCATGGTGTATGACCCAATCAATTTAGGTCACATGTATTCTTTTGTTCCTAGATTCACCTTCCTTAGTTCATTAATGGAGGTGGAGATTCCTCCCTCAAATGAAAGAGGGGAATTCTTGAGGTCATCATCATCTTTTTCCACCTCCGATTCTATGGATACATTTTCAATGAAGTTGAAAATATGGGCGATTTTCTATCACTATCATGGTGAGAGAGCCCATAAGAAGTGACATTATCGTCCCCTACATCCTGAGTAATTGAAATAAGATGTCAGGGTGATTGTTTTTTACACTGTTGCAGGGTACTAGAAGAGCTTATACATTTGGGGTCAGGTCTATCACCTTACCATGATTTATGGGGAGCACATAGTCATTGTTGAGAATACTCAAGGGATTTGTATGGGAGGACCCCAAGCTGTTGTGGTCTGAAACTTGTATATCATCATCCACTATTGGTTGTTTTCCCTCTATTATAGAATCCTCTCTTTTAAATACATGTCTTCACAAGTATCTAAGGGGGAATTATAACCGTAAATTATTCCAGCCCAACCATTAATGGGATATTTCATACACTGATGAAGTGTTGAAGGTACCATCATGTGGAAATTGAACCCGGGAATTCGTAGAAGGGCTTTTTATATAATGTCTAATTTGATAATATTGAAATTAGTGACCACTGTTAGATCCCCAACTAGATATTTGAGATTGATCTTTTCAACAGTTATTAGCTCATGCTTATCAGACCCTTGAAAGGTTAGATTTGTGAGAGATAGGTATAACAACCCTATTCTTGACATACATACACATTAAATAACATTTATGGAATACATAAAACATTGAACAAACAAACACTCAAATATCATACTAGTCTAGTGCCATTGGAAAAATAGAAACATAAACATTGGTACATAAACGAGCTACATCATCTCCCACTAGGTTGTTTGGGGCCATCACACCTTTTAGACACATCAAACCCAATACATATCTCTATAACCAGGGGAAGGAAATATAAAAGAGGGGATATCATATTCTCATTAAAGGAAAATAAGTTGTAAACATAAGAATAAACATTGGTATAGGGTATAATAACATGATCATTAAAATAAGAGATTATACTCTGTACGTCAAAGATCATATTAAGGAATCAAGGAATAAATATTGGATATTTATATTACATGAATCATAAGGAAATAAAGGAAATAATCCATAAAATCATAACATAGGAATAAAATATGAAATTTTGGAAAAAACATAAGCATATAATGTTTTCCATAGTATATAAGGAATCACTGCCAATACCATATCAGAAGTATGGGTTAACTCCCCAAACAATCTTGGAAGTATTGGTTTAATCGTATGACCATCATAGTAGAATTATTTCCCTCCTCATACCATCTTGGTAGTTATGGTTTATTCTGATGTCCATATTAGTATTCCAATTTCACATCCAATACCATTTTAGTATATCTCATGAGATATTAATCCTTAACCAATTCATTAGAGGAAGATATAGGTGCCACATATCACATAATGAAATCATACAAACATATTCCACAAGATCACTAAAAACAAATCACATCTTAACCCATGAAATGAAATGAGTGTCATAAATATATAATCATATCATAACCTGTGAAAAAAGATGTAGATTTCATAACAATTTCATTATTATCATAACTTGTGAAAATAATCCTGTTTCAAAATCATATAACTTGTCAAAGACAATTGGGGTTCATAAACATTGTGATATAAAAAATAGTCCATTTAGAGAAAGAATATGAATAGAGACATTGAAAAGTTTCCCCACAAAGACATGAGTAAAACCAATGGATGTTATATTTTATCTGAAATAATTTTGAAATATCTTTTCAAAGCATTTCTTGAGGAAAATATCTTTTCTTATATGAAAAATGGCTTTTATAACATAAAAAAATTTAAAAACCATTTTCATTGAAAGTAGATTTGAAAACATATAAAGGATTATTTGAAAAAAAATAAATCATTTTCAAAATCCTTTTTACATGAAAATTATCTTTAATAATCCTTTGATAAAAATTCTAAAAATATGTTTGAAAACATGGTTTAAGACAACAATATATTTGCTACTCGAGAGAGAGAGAGATAGTATGATTTTAAATAAAAATTATCTTAAGTACAAAAGAGTATAAAAATGGTACTAAACATGAAATTATATTAAAAAATAGGATAAGGAAACTAATTAATATTCTAGGGATGTGGATTATAATAATTCATCAAAGACACATAATAATTAACAATATTGAAAAATGATGAGATTATTTCAACAAAATCTTACCTCATGGTTAATTGGGATCAGACACTCCATGTTGGAAAATGAAATTACATGAAGCTTAAAATGTAATGAAAATTAGTTGATTCTAGATATAAAAAGTAAAATGGATTTAAATACACCTCAAAAAATATTTTTGGTGCATAACAAAACATGAGTCTCAAAGAAGGAAAATTGATACAAAACCATTTTACTGATTTGGTAACTTTTGAAACAGAAACCCCATGAAAGAGGGATAATAAAATGGAAATGTAAATATCTGTATAATTAATTATATTATAAATATAAATAATGGTAATTATATACACCACACCCAAAAAAGTGTGGTGAGCATAGAATGTATCTCATGGAAAAAAGTGAGATGAAATCCCCCCAAGCTTTTGTCATGACTCTCATCATACTCACCCAAACCACCTGTATAATATATATAAATTTATTATAAATCTTTTACAGAACAAAATTATTATATATTATACTATATACAGGTTTTTATGAACTTATATTACCTTCATGTTTACCATCCTATGTTAAGGTTTCACTTAAGATAATATTCGCTTTGTTCTTCGTATTTTTTTTAATTTGTTATATTGTTAGTCCTTACACATATATCAAGATTCTCGAATGTAATCCATAATATAGATATCATTTTTATTTAGTATATTTTTATTAAAATAATCCATATAATATATATGTATCAAATAGAATACACCGTTCATGGAGATGGTAATCTGTATGTATGAACGAACGCCATTTCAATTTAATTTTGTTGTTGAAAGAAAGAAAGATAAATAAATATATATGTATATTATATATATATATATAATTATTATATTACATTTATTATATCATATATATCATATATATCCACTAATTCAATCATTAATACATTTAATGTAGTGTATGGATGAATCACATCACTTTAAGGGGCATTAGTCTACACTCTCTCAAATGAAATTAACATATTAACACCCAACGGAATCTATAAATATGTGTGTTGTAAAATAATTAATGAAGCTTAATGTCATAACAAATATTATATATAACATATATAAACAACATTTCCATCATAATCTCCACCATGATAGGTGGTAAATGAAAATTGAACAATCATCATTTAGTGAGACATCAGTCCGCTTACACGTAAACAATATGTTTGTTACCCATTAGATGGGTGTGTGTGTAAGTATTTCCAAAATAAAAACATAAAAAATAATAATATATACAGGATGATGGTTTTTAAAAAGTATAATGTAATAAAAATATTTTAGTTGGTGTAGAAATAAAATAAAATAAAGGAGTTTGATGGAGGGATTTACCTCTTAATCAGGTAACTTTTTTAGGTTTGAAACAAAATGGATCCTTGGATTGATATATAACCAATGGGAGGTTTCAAGGTATAATGGAGGTAATATTGGGAGTTATTGTGGTATATTTTTTCTGAACCTAAGGGGCCTAAGAGGTGTGAAGAAGTAGAATTGAAGGAAGCCATTTATAACAAAGGAGGGGTGGAATATCTTGTATTATTTTAAAGGAAAGGAACCCCACACATTATTTTTTGTTTAACATGGTTAAATAATGGTTAAAAGTAGGTGAAAATGAGTATAGGGTGTAAATACGACTATAAAATGGATTAGGTGATGTTTGTAGGCCGTTTTGGCCTTATTGTTATGGGTTAGAGATTATTATGCTTAATTTAAACTCAATCGCTGTAAATAATTTTAATTACGTCACTAATATATTTTGTCCGATAATAAGTTGATATTTTTAAAAATTATAAATTATTGTGATTTCAAATATGGGATCCATTTTTCCAAAATCAAAACACATAATTTATAGAAATTAATTTAATATTAATCCCATAATGAGGTCAACAATTGCTGTTTTTTAAAGTATAAAAGATCAAAAAATTACTATGTTTTTATATGAAATTTCATTATTAAATTGTTTATTGTTACCTAATCTAGATTAATTGAAAAAATATTATCAAATTAAACTTTTGAACTAATTTAAAATATAAAAAATCGTTAAAAATAAATTAAATAAAATATCATTTTTGAATTAAAATCCATTTTCTTACGATTCAATAAAAAATGATACTTCTTAGAAAAAAAATGAAATATTCCAAATGTAATTTTTGAAATACTGATTTAAAAAACATTGTTTATTATATCAAATTAAATTTCAAAATGTGTCTATTTTTTTAAATTTTTTCACCGAAGGTCATTAAAAGTGGTTTATTTGAGAGAACTGTATTTTTAAACATTAAAGGACATTACCAAAAATTTTATCATTCATTATCAATATGTTTTATTTATATAAAACCACTATAAAAACTATCTTAAAAATATTTCATACTATTATATAGTAATGTTTAACAACTATGTTATAATTACTTCATTTAAAAAATTATAACATTAAAAATGATGTTTCTAGAAACATCGATGTTGTGTATAACATATGCCAAGTTGATGTTCTGTGTAACGTATTCCAAGTATATACCGTATGAAAGGAATGTTTGACTTAGTGCATTGAAATATATAAATGTAAATTTAATTTATTCAAAAAAGGTCAATAAAAACTCTGGGTGTTACATTTTACCCCCTCAAAATTAATTTAGCCCTTGAAATTCATAATTTTGGTACAAACAAATAAGGACACTTCTGATTCATTATATCCTCATTTTCCCACATTGATTACTCTAACTAGTGATTTCTCCACACATATTTGACCTCGTGATTGGTATTGTTTTGTAGAGCTTTCTCTGTATGGTCTAGAATTTCAACTGGTTGCTCCCAGTATGAAAGATATTTCTCTAGCAGAATGTCCATTGAGTTTAGTACATGTGATGGGTTAGGTATGTAATTAATCATGAGAGGTACATGGAACACATCTTGGAATTGAGAGATATTTGGATGAAGTTCCAAGTGATATTATACCATCATGATACAATAAAAAATCTGAAAGGGACTCATATACCTAGGGATTTATTTCCAATTCTTTCTAAATCTCATATCCTTGGTCCATTGAGAGATTCATAGAAACACATTTTCACCAACACCCAAATCAAGATCACCCTGACAGTTATTAGCCCAAATTTTCATCTAACTTAGATTTTCCTTGATATGCTGCCGAATGGCTCTATCTTTTTTTTCCATTTCATCAGCGATCTCATGTACTAATTGAATTCTTTCTCCGACTTCATTCCAACTCATTAGAGATATAATTTTCTTCCACTAGAGGTATTCATAAGGCGACATCAAAATAGTTGAGTGAAAGATATTTTTTATAGTAACTCAAATAGATGAAGGTATTGAACCCATCCACCTTTGAAATGTATATAACAAGATCTCAACATATCCTCTAGGGTTGGAATGGTTATTTCAGAATGACCATTTTTCTAAGGATGATAATAAATGATAAAAATTATTTCTATGTGAAGTTCTTGCAGTGGAATTCACTATAATTTTGAGTTAAACCTCAGATCCCGATCTGATGCAATGGAAAGTGGTACACTATGTAGCCTTACCACTTTATTAATGAATATAATAGCAATCTGATCTAGATAGAAATCTTCTTTGATAGCAATGAAGTGTACTGACTTGGTACAGTGGTCTCCTATCACCCATGTATAATTAATCAAATTAGAGGTTGTCAGTCATTGAATAAAAAAATCCACAGTGATGTTCTCCCATTTCCATTTTGGTATGGGTATTGGATGCAACATCACTTTAGAATTATTTCCTTTAGTCTCATCTTTCTGGAATACCACTCACCAAGATACTCGCTCTCTGATATCTCTCTTCATTGAATCCTACTAGAAATTTTACTTCAAATACCTATACATCTTGGAACATATCGGATGAGTAGAGAATGAAGAATTATGGGATTCTTATAATATCTCCTTCAAATCTGGTATAGAAGGAATTCATAGACAGTTCCTGAACTATATCATTCCGTCCTGATCAAGGTTAAACACAGGATCATTTATAACATTCTTTTACAGATCTACTTATTCGTTAAATGCCTCCTTTATCTTCACATGGAAATAGGGTTGAAAATTTATTTGTGAAAGATAAGATTCTACCCTTCCATCAGGATTCCTAGATCCATCCTTTGCACATCTAGAAATATTGGATCTTTTATGATCCTCATCATGGTTATTCTAGCATGGTCCTTTTGACTAAAACCATTGATCACCTTATTCGCCTTCCTAATGTTGAAATGTATTGAGTAGTCATAATATGATATCAAATCCAACCATCTTCGATGTAACATATTCACCTCATTTTGTGTGAATATATATTTCATACTTTTATGATATATATATATCATAATTTTCTCCATAAATATAATTCCTCTATCTCATTAATAAAAAAATTAACATGACTTATTCCAAATCATGAATTGGGTAATTATTCTCATGAATATTCAACTGTCATGAGGAATAAGATATAACAATGTTATTATGAATAATAATACGTTACAATACCATCTTGAATGCATTAATATAGATAACAAACCCTTATAAACTATAGAGTATTGTAAGCATAGGTGAACTGACCAATGTTCATGGCTCCAACATGGCCCTCAAGAGAGATATAGACAAGGCTTACGATCAGATTGAATGGTTCTTCATCCTCAATGTTATAATTGGTATTTGACTTTCTCCCTAGCGCATCGATTTACTTTTCAGGTGTTTTAGCTTCCCATGGAAGAAAATACGATTAGTGGGAAAGAGCCATGGGTTCTTCAAGGATTTATTTGGGTTAAGACAAGGGGACCCCTAGCCTCATGACTATTTAACCATTATCTATATGTTCTTATTTGCCTTATTGACATGAAAATGGTGAAAAAAATATCCTCCATTATCATTTCAAATCCATCCATTTGGTGATCTCAACCCTCATGTTTTCTAATGAATCAATCATTTTTATGAACACAGGTAATAGTTCTATTCATGGAATCATTAAAGTCATCCAAGACTACAAGTATTAGAGTGGAAATGTAATTAAAAACAACAAGATATCTTTTTCATTACCAATAGATACTCATATAGAATAATAAAAATCCTTAGCTGAAGGCTGGGTATAAAAAGATGGTCTCTCCCTATAGAGTATTTGGGCACCCCGATCTCTCCTAGAAGGATGCACATCCATCATTTAGAAAAAAAAATTCGAAGGATTATGGGCAATGTATTGAATTTTAAAAATAGTTTCCTATCATTTGGTGGTTGTATCATTATTTCTAATAACGTTTTGTCATCCAGTCCAATCCATGACCTATCTCCCATCAAATTTCCTAATGGAGGGATCAAAAGGATCAATAAAATTATGTTTTCCTTCATCTTGGATGCCCAATAGGAAATATGGAAGAAATTAGATTCACGGAACATGATCTCACATCCATTTCAGAAGGTTATTATTAGTGTTAGGAGTATTTATGTAACTTTTAATGGAATGAGGGTAGAGATATCATGGGAGGTTATTAGGTAACACACCCTCTGTGGATAATTTATAGCAACAAAAATTAGAGTTTGTAGGGATGGTACTAGTGGGAGATGGGGGTCCTTATGGGACACCATTTCTCCCAATATTCAAAATATTAAATCCCATATCCATTGGATCATGGTAAGTGGTTAGATTCCCTTTTGGAATAAAAACTGGGCTGGCGTTACACTTATATTTCTGGGCTAACCAGTCATAGGAATCTCTTTTAGACAAGCTAGAATGTATCATTAGTTTATTCATACAGTACTGGATAGTAGACAATCTATGTTATAAGATCTCATTGAACTTATGGATGAAATAGAAAAATGTGTCTTCACTGCATCGACTTTATGGTCCTTTTACATGGAATTAGTAGAGAGTGACAACTATCATGGTGCATCTGGATACTTGGGATTTAACGCTGTGGGTTAAGAAAATACCAGGTAACATCAACATCTTCATTTAGAGAATCCTTAACTGAGATGTTCTAATAGTTTATAATATCCAAAGGGCCAACATCATTATGGCTTCCAGATGTATGTGTTTTTAGGATATCATGGGGGAAATCTCAGAGCATCTATTTTTTATAGTGATTGTGCCTATAACATATGGAAGACTATTAGATATTTCACTACTTTTTCCCTAGTGGAGCTAATAAAATTTCTGTTCCTCAAGTTCTGGTTTTCTGGTGTAGGGGATTCAGGGTGAGAGAGGAATCCTTGGGTTATAATCCCCGTGGCAGGATGTTGGTGTATTTGGTATGTAAGGAAAAATGTGTAATTTGAGAGAATTTACTGCACTGTGATGTCTCTGGTCACAAGAACCAAGTTCATGTTATTTTACATGGTACACCTTCATAAATAATGGCTAGAAGATACCTCTATCAAGCACCTTCAGGTGGGATATTATGCTATAATAATGACAAATCTAGGCCGCTGGGTTCACTAGATCTCTCACCCCCATGGTCTAAAACTGAAAATTGGTGGGTCCTGTACCATGAATGACATGAATGGAAGTGGGGTGGTGAGAAAAAAGATTGTATGAATTTTATTTTCCATTGTATCTCAATTCAGTATATGACAATCCCTACTTACTGAGTCCTTGGCTCTTCTTACTGGTGTCCAACTCTGTAAGAAATGAAAACTCTATCTACAGGTAGTTGAAATAGACTCTAGTATCATCCTTGACTCTATGAATGGTAAGATTAAAATTCCATGGTCCATATCCTATGTCATGAGGAGATGCAGGGGTCTCATCAACAACCCCAAAGTCATATCACTCTATTTTAGGGAGGGAAACAAGGTAGTTTATCATCTTGTCTCTGTAGATACTTAAGGGATCAGAGTTATTTGACCCCCAGATCTACATTACTTGTCTATTGAAGGGGAGAATATTGTAAGAGGGGACGCTCTTAGTCTCCACTAATTTAGACCTCTCTAATATCATATTTTAAATAACTTTTCTATGCTTTTTCTTTGGTTTTTTCATTGTCCCTTTTATTATGCTTTATCCCTTATCAAAAAACATGATGATGATGATGACATCGTTTGATCATTTGTAATTCCACCCTGATTCATATCTTGGGAAAGCTGAGTGAGCATAACACTATGATTTTTATTCCTTCTCCCATATAATTTGGTTTCTATGGAGGAAAATCACTTCACTTTACACCACAATCACCATTAATGTAGTTCTTTTGAGTTCCATCAAGTGACTAAATAAAGAATCCTTGAGTATGAAATAATTATCATAATATGGAACCACATAATCATGAAAGTTAACTTATTGGATCTCTATGTTATGAGACATTCATTAATATATCAAACCTTAGGTTTATAATAGGTCATTCATCGTAATTTTACAATTAAATCAATTAGGATGGGTTGTGAAGAGTCTGTGAATTCCAAACGAATATCACCTAGGAGTGTCAATCCAATTGTGAAGCAAGACCCAATGTTGTGTACAAGATTACCCAATGACAATACTATAACATATTGTTAATGTTGTTACCCCTACGTACATCTGCGCCAGATATACTTCCACTTGTAATATATCGACATGTATAAATTTATAGGAATCTAGTCACTATATCATTTATCAAAATTATAGGACATTTTCATATGCTTTTCTATATCCTTTCACTTATCATTAGACATGTCCTTAGGGTTATCACTATGTTTTTATCATCATAAATTCCAAAGGATAACTAAACCTTCACTCTGATTCCAAATATAACAACCCTATTCTTGACTTAAATAAACATTACATCACTTTTGTGGAATACATAAAATGTTACAATAACAAACACCCAAACACCATACTAGTATAGTGCCTTTGGAAACATGGAAACATAAAAATTGGTACATAAAGGTGCTACATCATCTCCCACTTGGTTCATTATTACTATAAACAATAACAGAAAAATATAACATAGTATATTTCTTAATAAAATGGGGACAGAAACATAAAAATGGACGAGCTCATTGCTCAGTAAGGGTAAAAAAGGGAGACAAGTAAGCATAAACGTGATCATAGGGTATAATAACATGATCATGAAAATAAGATATGATACCCTGCATGTAAATGATCATAATCATGAATCATGGAACAAATATTGGAAGTTTACAAGACATTAATCATAAAGAAATACATGAAATATTCCATTAATGAATAATGTAGTAATTAACCTTGTAATTTTGGAAACCACAGAAGCATGAAATGATTTTCATAGTAGACAAGACATCACTACAAGTACCAACTTAGTATTATGGATTCACTCCTTATACCATCTTGGTAGTCATGATTCACCCGCATGACCATCTTTGTAGCATGAGTTCAGTCTTTATACCATATAGGTAGAAATTGTTCACCCCATGGACATCTTAGTAGTCAAGGGTCACTCCCATGACCATCTTAGTCAATCTCATGAGATATAAATCTTTCCCCAATCCATTGGAAGGAGATATAGGTCCCACATATCACATAATGAAATCATACATACATGTTCCCCATGATAACAAAAAACACATCACATTTAACCGATGAAATGAAAAGGGTGTTATAAATATGTAATCATAACATAAATTGTGGGAAAATTTACGGGTTTTATAATTATTTCGCTATAAAAATAACATGTGGAATGAAGCGTGTATCAAAAGAATATAACTTATGATAGGGAAATGGGTTTCATAAGCATCATTCCATAAACAAATAATCCCTTAAGAGAAAGGATATGAATGAAAATATTGAATAATTTTATCATAATGGAACGAGTAACACCAATGATTGTTTATTTAGATGGGAAATAATTTTTAAATATATCATAAAAACATATTTTTCGAAAAATATTCATTCATCTTTGAAAAATTATTTTTATAACATAAAACCTATTAAAACACTTTTTATTAAAATATATTTGAAAAATTATAAAGGATTATTTGAAAAAATTAAAAAAAATAAAATCCTTTACCTTATAAATTTATCTTCAAGGATCCATTTAAATTATTTATGAAAACATTTTCAAAAACATGATTTTTGAATACCATAGATTTTTTAATGAAGAGAGAGAGAGAGAGAGAGAAAGTCAAATTTTACATAAAAACATCATATTATGAAACAATGACTGTAAAATGGTACTAACACATGAGTATATCATTAATTAATCTAGGATAATTAATATAATTAATATTATTGGGATATGGTTTAAAATATTCCCTTAAATACAAATAATGATTAACACTCTCAAAAAAATATTAGGTTGTTTCAAAAAACTCTTACCAATTGGTTACATGGGATCATACTATCCATATAAGAAATGTAAATTAAATGAAGATTAAAATGTCTTTAAAATATTTGTATTAATGATATAACATTTAAAATGGATGTACGTACACATCTAAAAATAATTTAGGTTCATAATAAAATATTATTCTAAAAAAGGAAAATAAAAACATTTTACCAATTTGGTAACTTTTGAAAATTAAACTCGTGAAAGAAGGATCATAAAATGTACATGTTATAAACATAAAGTTATGTATAATATATATATAATACAATCATGGTCAGTACATACACTGCACAAAAGGAAAGAGTTGTCACCATAGAATGTATCACGTTGAAATAAAATTTTAGATGAAATACCCCTTATCTTCTGTCTTGAATCTCCTCGTACTAATCCAAAAAACATGAATAATAATTTCAAATTTATTATAAATCTTTGACAGGAAAATATTATTATATCTAATATGATATAAGGTTTGATGAGGACCTTACATTACCCTCTTGTTAACCATCCTATGTGAAGGTTTCACTTCAGATAATATTTTCTTTGTTCTTCACATGTGTCTAAATTTGTTATATTGTTGGTCCATATAATTATATCATGATTATAGAATATAAAATATGATATAAATATCATGAATGTACAGTATATTTGTATTAAAATAATCCATATAATATGGAAGTATCAAATAGAATACACCATTCATGGAGACGGTAACCCGTACATACACATTACGCTATTTATGTTTAATCATTGTGTTGAAGGAATGAAATTAAATGACAAAATAACACACACACACACACACACACATATATATATATTATATAATAATTATAGTATATTTATTATATCATTTATATTATTTAAATTCACTATGTACATATTTAATACATTTCATGTAGTGTATGAATAATGCAAATTACTTTGAGGGGGTGATAATCCACACTTTTTCAAACAAAATTATCATATCAACACCAAATTGAAAGTATAAAGATTTGGGAATTAAAATAATTAATGTTGATTAAGATAATAATACATATTATATATAACATATATAATTTTTTTGATCATAATTTACTCCATGGGAGTCGGTAATGGAAAATTGAACAATTATCGTTTAGGGAGTTGGTATTCTGCATACACGTAACAATTATGTTCATTACCCATTAGAAGGATGTGTGTATAATTGAAGGTATAAATCATATCATGAAATCAAAATATTATATTTAGGATCAAATTTTTGTTATATTATCATGTAATTAGAATATTTTATGTAGTGGAGAAGGAAAAAAAAGAATGGATTTTGAGGGAGGGTGTTACCTCTTAATCAGGTAACTCCTTTTGGTTTGAGCCCAAATGCTTCCAGGGATTGATTTCTGACCAATGTTAGGATTCAATTAATAAGGGAGGTAAGTTGGGGAGATATTTGGGTTGATTTTTAATGAACCTAAGTGGATCGATTATTGACAGGAAGTGGAAGTGAATGAGGCATTTTATAATAGAGGAGGGGTGGAATATCTTGTATTATTTTAAAGGAAAGAAACCCCAATGACATTTTTTTATTTCCACTCATTATATAATGGTTCATAGTTGATCCATGGTAGGATAAAGTATAAATAGTTTCTGGAAATTTCTTTATGAGTGGTTTATAGGTCATTTTGGTCCTTAATGTTATGGTTTAGTCCATTATTATGATTAATTTAACCTTAACAATTTTAATTAATTTTAATTACATCACTAATATTTTAGGTCAAAAACTAAGTTGAAATTATTATAAATAATTAAATATTATGATTCCAAATATGGAATCCATTTTTAAAAATTCTAAATATAGAAGTGGTAGAAATTAATTTAATATTAATCATGTAGTCAGGTCGACAATGCGAGGTTTTAAAAGTAAAAATGATCAAAAGTTTGCTAGGTTTTCATATCTAATTTCATTGTGAAATTGGAAAAAATTACATAAATTTTATTAATTGAGAAAAATAATATCTAATTAAACTTTAATACCAATTTAAAATATAATATATCATTATAAATAAATTAGATGAAAAATCTATTTTTAATTAAATCCATTATTTTTAATTATTCAATAAAAAATGAATTTTATCATAAAAATACAATATATCAGACAGAAGATAATTTTGAAAATATAAATTAAAAGCTGAAATTTATTTTATAAAATTCAACTTTTAAATGTGTTTAATATTTATTTTATTATTTTTCACATAAGGATATTAAAATCCATTAATTCAAGAGAACAATATTTATAAACAAAAAAGGATGTTAGCAAAAATAATGTCTTTAATTATCAATATATTTTATTTATATAAAAACACTATAAAAAAATTTAAAAATATTTATTACTATTATATATTTATGTTTAACAATTAGGTTATAATTATCTCCTTTAAACAATTAGAACATTAAAATGTTGTTTCATAGAAACATCAGTGTTGTGTATAACATATTCCATGCCGATGATCCATGTAATGTGCACCATGTCTATTCCAAGTGAATGGAATGTTTGGCATACTATATTGAATGGGATAAATGGGAATTTAATTTATTAAGAAATGTCTATAAAAACTCGGGGTCTTACCATCAGACCCCTTCTCTATATCCCAAACATCAGAGGGTTTGAACCGGGATGTGGTTCATCCCATAACCATTATCAGTAAAAGACTTTCAGATGTAAAAATTATTGGGTCTTATCAAAACAAATAGGGTATTTATGTGCCTTTTGATGACCTCTTACTGATCATGGTCAGTGAATGAGACGACACCATGGAATTTTTATGGCATGGTTTACACTTGATAAACCTTATCTAAAACGACTTCTGTCTCAAAATCCTATGGGATATAGAGTTCATCAAAGAGTGAATCCATATGTTCATTTAAAATATAGAGTGCATCCTGGATTGAGATCTTGACTGGGACAACTGACATCTATTTCTGAATTTTGTACTTTTGTGCCGGAGGTTGGTGCTTCCTAAGGTGGGGATGCTACACGACATGTAGCTCTAGAGCCTAATAAATCATGGTGTATGGGATTGGTGATTTTTTAGAGATTGTGGGAGGATCTGATTCTAGTGGAACTAAAGAAACCAAACTTCCATATTGTATGGATTGATCAGACAATCACACCCTGGCTAGGTGGTCATGTAAGACAACTTGCCTTGGGTGATTACTGGAGGGTTATTTGACACATACATGACACATTTAGGATATATGGAGCACCGTACCATGGGTCTAAGATATATATATTTCCATTGTGGGGAAGTGACTAAAATACTTTGTATGGACATGCCCATGTTTTCCCCTATTTTCTCGATTCGTGCACATGCTACCACCCATTACTTAATTATATATAGGAAACTCATATTATGAGGAATATTAATCATTAAGTAAGGTTTATGTGAAGGGTATGATACTCACAAGACCAAAGTTTATCTCTACATCTGATGAAGGTTCTATTTGGTTAGGCAGTGCCCGTACAGTGGATGTTTTAGGGAAGAAATCTTCCAGATAGATAGCGTACACTATAGAAGAATATGACTCCTCCATTTCAATTTCATCCAACTTTTGATGGTCACGCCCACCATTGGATGTCATATATGATGTTACTTACCTAGGTGTCAGATCAGTTTTTGGTTTTTGTAGCTATACTCTCTGGGTGGCATGTGGTCGATCCATAGTTTTTCGAGTCATCATGTTCTCAAACATTTTCCCATTCCTGTTCGGAACTTAAATCCAACCATTATCTTATTTGACTAGGAAACTATCATGCATTCCACATACTCTGAGGAGTTATCTAATTCCAACTCTTAATAATTTACCATTCATTGTGGGAAATATTCATAGATGAAACAATAATTGATATTATGAACAACCCTTCTATGGAAACGAGAAATAGTTGAGATGATCGATGAGGTTGACCTCATTAGTCTTCATTAGTCGTGGAAACTTGAGAAGGTTATTGTCCATGGCCGTGAGGAAATAACTGGGGACATATTCATTTTAATTGGATTTTTCTTTATTCAATCATTCCCCCAAAACCGCAAGTGACCCTAACTTAACTTTTCATCAATAGAGGGTGATTGTGTGATTTCAAGTGCTTGATCGGAGGTTCTAGGCGGTTCCGAACCTATCTTGGTGCTTGGATGGGAATTAATTCTAGCTTGATGGTGATAGAAATATATTCTTCTTTTCTATGATTTCCCCCAATATTAAGGGCTAGAGTCTATATTTGGATCAAATTCACTGAATAGAGTCTTGAAAACATTGGTAAATTTATACTAACTCATGAAACCCACCTAATTACATCATTGGGATCAAAGGGATCCGCAACTCATCCCTGATGTTTTATGTAAATAGTTACAGTAGTTTTTCTTATAAGAGAGGAATTCTAAATGAATTGGTGAAAAATTTTCATCTAGATATGATGTGAAACAAAATATCATTTTTGCATTGATTGTAGTTTTTCAGGTACATGATTGTTGTGTTCAATAGCATGGATCTGAACTAATAATGGAATTTACGGTGAATGAATTCCCATCCAAATAGATATCTTATTTGTAGAATGTTATACAAATAAATGGTTGGATCTATCAGATCATATAAAAAACAACTTATCTTGGTTGCCTTCTATTGATCTCGAGGGGTTATCTTTAACCCGAATTGGGCTAATATGTGTGTGAGATCCTACTCAAGGTCTTCCACAACGTCAATAGAAGAGAAGGTAGAATTTATGAAATTGGGTTAGGGAAATGTATCATCCACGAACTCCGGATACAACGTCCTCTGAGGAGTCACAAGTTAATGTTTTCCTTAAATGGATTCCATTCGAGTATCTAGAGACTTGATGTCTTTAAGAAGATCCCAGGGCACTGCAAAATTATCCACCAACCATGTATAGAGAAAAGGTGGGGCTAAATGAGGGGGCCTTACATTTTTCTCCCACTGAATCTAGATTCTTCATAAGACTGATTGATTTCCCTAGAGAGGGAGAGTTTATTGCTATAGAGGAGGGAATCCACTATCACTTTCAACTTCATCATTTATATAGAATAGATGCTTGGAAATAGATCCAATCTAATGGTCAAATTATTTTCTTGATCCTTTATCAAATCATATAGGAGGAGATATTTTCTTTATCCTGAACATGATACCCAGTGGGAATATTTCCCCTGAGTATCTCCCTGTCGATTTTTCAAATATTTTGTATCTCACTCTCTTATTAAGATAAATGTTATTACATTTAAGTAAATTCTACTATGTTAGGTTGTTATTGGGATGTGTATACACCATTCCCTTTTTCATTGGTTGTGTTCCACCATAGAGGTGGAAAATCAATTTTTTGGAGGTTCTAGGTTCTGGAGAATTCCCTAGTTTTGTGTGTGTTTAGCCTCGATTGGTGCATCTAAATCACCCTCCTCATCAGGTATGTTTTTCATGTTGCGACCCTCTACAATTTCATATTGATCAGCAGTATCACTCATGTTGACAGTGATGAAATTTACCAAGGTGTATCAGGTAATGGTGGTTTTCCCATTACATTCAACGCAAAATGATGATTCTACACAACCGTTATTTTGACGATTATTTCATTCCTTGGCCATATTATTCCATTTTTACTTTTGAACATAGTGGGGTTTTATATTGTTATCCATAAATTCCTCCCACACTGGTATGTAAGTAGTGAACATGATGGAGTTTCCCACCATGTTCACAAAATGATAATCAAATAGTAGTGGATTGTCTTTTAGTGTGGGGGGGGAGGAATGGGATGTCGAACGTTGACTTTCACCTCCCAACCAAGAAAAGAATGATTCTGTCTATGGTGATGGTTATGATAAAAATCCCTGAAGCCCTACAGGTTGGGCTTTATTTGGGGATGCAATTGGAATTTATTGATCTTTTTGTTGAGGATCCATTGATACTAGATGGTATTTCATGAATCCCAAGAAGGAAATTGGGAAATAAATACCCCAATCCAAGTTGGATGGGGTTGATCTGAAATCTATATTGATTTCCCCAGGACCCTCTAGGGGGTGATGGACATAGTGACAGTGATTGAGATATAAATATCCCCATCCAATTGGGATAGGTTTAGTTTCCAACTATACTGATGTGTCTTAAATCCTCCCAGGAATTGAAGTTTTGAGGGGTGGAGGTAGTGGTAGATATTCCTCTAACCCAACATGTTGGGTTCACTCCAGGATGATTGATATGGATGTTGATATTGTAGCCTTTTTAATGTAGTTTAGTTTTCCCCATGTGGGATCTAGGTGGGATGGAAGCCCATGATGGGAATAATTCTTTATGGGCATTTTTCCAGTTGATCGTAACATTGGATTACGTGTATGAAATTCAATCTCATTACTTCAAAGGGACATGTTTAATATCTTCTTGGCTATACTCACCCTCCATTTCTATTTTTTTTGGAATCATTGAAGTGGGAGAATTCTATTATAGTGACCAAAAGGATCATGCATTACCTATTCCCATGATTTCAATAGAGGCTATGAAATTATAGGATGTTGTATCTAAAGGGGTTTTTTGTTATGTAGTCATAGTGATGTGAAATGCTTCATATTTTTTCCATCGTTGAATACACCCTTCTAGATATGCTCTAGAAATCAATCGACAGAGGGTTGTCTTGATAGAGTGATAAAAAATGTATATGAATTTGTAATGATCTTAAACTAATGGGTTTTGAGATATAGAAAATGAGGCCATATCTAACTAAAAATAGAGCGTATTTATGAGTTTATGGAGATAATTATATCCCGAATAGGGTTGAGGTCTAGCCTTTAGACGCAAATGACTACCCTTTATATTTTGGAATATAAGGGGCATGAAATCCATTTATAGATCATATGGGAACTCATAGTTAGAAGTGGAGATGGTTACTAACATTATGGAGAGGTTTTCTCGAGGTAACTCTCTCCATATGTCAACGTAAGCCTCTTATTCTTCAGACTGACAAGCATCCATCAGATCAGACCATAGAAGATTCTTCTTTGGGTTTCCATCTAACATGAGTAGAGTACCGTTGAAATTTGATGAGGAACAATATTTGGTTGACAAAAAAGCTTCAAGAACCTATAAATTGAAATTTATATTTGTTTTTGACACCTCCCTATACAATGGTGTTTGATAAATGGGAGTATTTATGTATCCATGAGACATATCACCATGGGGAGGTTGCGTATTGTGTATGTTAGGATTGGTGTCCTTATGATCTATCTCCACATGACCATGATGAGAAATATTATGGTAATGATAATCTTATACATTATATAATGAGTTTAATGACCCTTGGGGTGTTTATAATGTGTCTATAATGTTCTCAAGGACACTGATGTCAGGAAGATAAGGATTATGTGTCTTTTTTTACAATGTAGTCAGAATACATTGACATACCATTTGGAATTGTTTATTTATATGAGCATGATATATGATGACTACTAGAACATGTTCATACCCATATGGTGCTTCAAGATTATGATCTCGATTCTAAGAATCTACTGGAATATACCTATGATATTCCTTTCTATTGATAGGAATATGATCCTGTCCAGAGGCATGTGTCATTCCCACATGGTGAACATTAGTCAGGATTGGAATATGATCCTGATCTAGAAACATTGGAATATGACTTAGTTCGTTCATGGATAGAATATGATCACACACCAAGGCATGTTCCACTCTTACTTGGTGAGGCCCGATTAGATCAGGAATATGAGCCTAGTCTGAATATACTTCCCCCACTAAAATATGTATATGAACCCTAGGAATAGGGGAAGGTATATGTGAATACTTCTATATTTCATTCAAATTAGGTTGGTTAAGTAATTATTCAATGGATGTAGGAATCTTCCCATAACTTCAATGTTCCACTAAAATATTCTAGGAAGATTCACTAAAAAGAATATGATCCTATCAGAGGAATGTTGCATTCTCACTTGGTGAGCCCTGACCAGAACTAGGATATGAGCCTGATCCTACGACTTTCATGTATTCAATCGGTCTTAGTTGATATGAATATGATTGAATCCTGAGGAATTTTCCCATCTTACTTGTTGAAACTCATCCATAATGGGTATATGATCCTGATCTAAGGCCTTTGGAGTATGTCATAGGAATGTTTTGACAGAAAAGCGCCAATATCATAACGTGAGAGCCGCTCTCACATAGTGAGCCCCTATTGGAATGTGAATATGATCCCGATTCGATGCCTTTTACTTTAACATAATATGATGATAGTTATACTAAACGAGAGTAATAATGAGTTCTTGATCGAGTGAAACCACTTGTTAATAATGATAAGTGTTTTGAGATTCCCTGGATGTAGTGATAAAATATGTTCAGATTCCTATATTTATACCAGTGACAGAATATATTGGCAGAGCTCTTCATCTATTGCTAAGATATATTGGAATTTTAAAAATGTGAGTTTAGGGATATAGGAATATAAATTTTCCACCTCTACTATATACTACAAGGCATCTTAAAACGAAGCAGGGATATGAGCCCATTACTTTCCTCCATGTTCCACCAGAATATGTAGATGAACATCATTATGGGGGTTTGTATATGCACCTCCCCCATTCTTGATGATGGAATATTCTTGCATACATGTTCTGAGGGAGAAAAGATAATATCCTACTCAATATTTATTATCAGAATATTCCATAAAAATGGTTAGTGGGTGTGGGGATATGATTCATGTCTTAGAAATCCAATTCCTTCCTCACCTGATCTAACTTCCTTGCTCCACGTGCAAAGTATCTAGAGGTGGATGTGTGTTGGGTGGTACCCTTAATAGATAACTGGTTATTACTAGTGGGATGGTTATAGTGATGATTATTTATAGGATCCCTCATTAATAGCACCTAAACTAGAAGGGAGATACATTTTACTCCCTAGTCCACCTCAATAAGGTACAGAGGGTGGTGATTTTTGAGCACTGTGGATATAATTCTGAAGTACGTAGGTATGGAAATAAGGGCCACATCCTAAGATGTAGCTTTCCATAGATGATGCAGACTTTTCAGCATCTAGTAATCAGAGACCCTCACATGTAGCTTCAAGAGTTGTAATTTTACCACATCAACAATACTATCGGGCCATTTTGTTTGTCACCTAATGTTGAAGTTTTCATGTAGCTGAGGTCATTTTGTGACCAATGGGGGTTGCATCCAAAACTTACATACCTGGCCAATCACAAGATGATGAAATTATCCTGGATTCAGATGCTTTTGATTAGAGAAGTATCTGATTTCATTCAGATAACAAGGAACATGGTCAAAATTTAGTGAAATATCATCAGCAAGAAGCATTATCAATCAGATATTCATGGTCAATAGAATTTTAATTTTATACCCAATATATCCATTCTGGTCATGTGGAATTTTTAATGAAATGATGGTCTTATTTCATAGGAATATCAGTTATAGATGACCATTTGCAAAACTTATGTTAAGATTATCATCTTTTTTCTTTTAGATATTCCTACATGGTGTCCTGACATTTGGAAAACTGACCATCCTTTCTATTTGAAATTTTTTCATTAGGATCATTGATTTTGTATGTGTAGAACATGAATGATAAAATGTCCTCACACATGATTGACCAATCATTATGTTATTTGAGATATTCGCATTGGGTTCACCAATTTTGTTTCTATGGAAAAGAGATGACCATACACCATCATTGGACAAAAAATGGTTTGACAATAACTCAGTAGTCTATCATTTCTATGTTGTAAAAGAGATTCAATGCGTAAATATCTTCACTTTGGGTTCACCAGTTTTGAAAATGAATTATATTTATTCAGAGTAAGATTAGATTAAGTATCCAGTGATTTAGAAGATATGTAGTATTTTCTTTGTGTGACCTTCTATAATCATTCACGTGATCTGTGAGTGATCACACGGAGGGCATATGCATACTACATGATCTCTATAGTTGTTCACCATATCCTACCTTACATGATGCTTTTCCAGTTGCGAGATCATCCTCTCTAAGTAATCATCTCTGTTACTTTTGTTCACAAGTTTAAGGTCTCATGGAAAATTACTCATTTTTTATGATGGGGTGGGGGATTTATAGACCTTTCCATCGTAATTATTGACCTCTTTTCATGGCATGTATCTTGAAAATCCCCGATGGAGTTGGTGGAGGGATTAGATGTGATATGTTTCATGATATCCTATTGAAGGATACTCTGGGGGCTTCATAAAATTTTTAGATACTGCAATACCTTCCCTTCAACTACTCATTTATAGGATTATACCCAATTTTAGGGTATTTCCTAATCATGGGGGAATTCCAAGGGACTTTTATAATATTATGATGACATATCCAAGTGCCATCATGAGATCAGGGTGCTTATCAAAATGCATTCAAATGATCATAGTTGACATATCTGGGACCTTTCATGAGACAAGGATAGCTTGTTAGGGGAATTTCGTGAGACTAGACAATCATGATGTAGGGATTTTGTGATGTCTTTCTTGCTTATCAAGGGGTCTTGTGTGACCATTCTTTTGTATCACATGAGTTTTATGATCACTAGAGGCTCTAATATTTTTTCTATTTTATTTTTCTGTTTATTTTATGAGTACATTGGGAATTCATGAGTTTTCTTGAGTGTTGTTCAATAAAATCACTATCCCCAATGGAGATGTGTAGCGTGACGAATAAAAATCCCTAGGAGATGTATGATAATTTCATTCAAAAAACTTATATTTACATTATGGAGTGAAAGGGGGAGTATGAGGTCACAAAGACATGTCCATGTCCTTTCATGTGATAAGGATGACATACAAGTGGGCTTTCGTGTAGTGAAGATCACATGTCTCTAGGGGCCTGTGTTGCCTTGTGAACCACCTGAGGTGCATCAAATGAGCTTTATGACCATAAAATGCTCCAATCATCTCCCTTTTTCATTTATTTTGTTTAATTATAAAAGGACGGGGATATCATGAGGTTATATGAGTTTTTTGAAGAAAATTATTCTACCTATCAATGATGCATCATGTGATATTTATGAATGCAAGAGGCTCCATCCTTTTGGATATTTTCCTCGTATTTTCCAAGGATTTTGGGATGGTTTTTAAGTTACTCATCACCGAAAAATTCACATGAATTGGCGGGGGGGGGGGGGGGTACTCACCCAGAATCTAGAGCGTGATCACTAACTATCTAGGGAGCCTTCACTAGAGAAGTACTTTTCAATGGGGATACATGGGATCATCTATAGGATATGCATTATGTGTGACTGTCTCCATGACCTTTAGGTTATATGATCATGTGTCACCTAAAGGATCACATGATCAATGTGATCATGGGAACCATATTAATTCATTGATTTATGGAATAAATAATACTTATATTTTGGTATTTTATTCTTTTCAAAAATTTATAATTCTCATTTGCTGGGTTTAAACAAGTACTCCAGATACTAAATATATATATTTAAGGAAAATTTAGTTTATTTTTCTCTTCAGTCAAAAACTGTTTTTCATCCATATCATAGTTTTCCAAATTTTTTATTGACTTTTATTTCTATTTTACTATGATTTTTAAAGTATTTTTTTAACATGTTTTTTTCATTTTAGAAAATGATTTAAAAGGAAAATTCTATTTTTCAAATGAGATTCTTTGTCATTTTTTATCATAAATGTTAATGGAATGATTTCATTTAACATATATGACATGAATAAAATTTCCTCTATCATGACCACCCAATACAATAAATATTAATCATTATGTTTCCAAGGATATTTTCAAATGAAATTCTTTTCATAATATTTTTTATGTTTATTAGTTTTTAAATAGTTATTTTCAAACTGAAAAGGGTATCTTCCTCAATAATGTTTTAAGGGTATGGTAATCATATTTCTATTTATCGAAGATAAAAATACATGATTTCACTTATGATATAACAATGGGAGACCACACTTATTGTTTCTATGGATAGTTTATGATAATTATGACAATATATTTATAAAACACATTTATTTTCCATGTATTATTCTATAGAGAAATGTTTATGAAACACATTAATTTTATGGGTTTTGATATGAATTTTATTATATGACTTTTTGGCACACATATGTCTTATTTTTATTATGTTATGTAAAGTCCTAGAATTATATATCCCTCTAATGCATTAGGTAAAGATTGATATCTCATGATATAAAGAGGACCATAATAGTGAGTGAACACAGATCAGTAAGGAATATTTTTCAGTATGATTGTATTGGGAGTGAACATGGACTACAAAAATGTTTTTCAGAGTGACCCAATTCAACTATTATAGTCTTATCAATGATCCTTTAGTACACTATAAATTATTTTCTATGCTTATGTGTATTCCAAAAACTTATGTCGTATGCTAATGTTTTTATCTAATGGATCATGTTCTGGGATTACATTACAATTCAAGTGTTACGAAATTCAAATATTTATGTCATGAGTCATGATTGTTATCCTTGATATACATGGTATTATTTTAAAATGTTTTGTCTCATGTATTCATACCCTTATACTCATGTTTTGCTAATGTGACCATTGATATCTCCTATCTTTTCCCTTAATGGGCATTTGAGTCACCCTTTTTTATGTTTCCTTTCCATATGTTATCAATAAATATTTTAAATATTACATGTCTATGGAGGGTTCTAGTTATGTGTCACTATAGTAATTTACATTACCTTAATTGTGGGATGATAATATCCTCTTAATTTTGGACTTCAAAATTTCCATAATCGATAACTGCATTGAAGTATTATGTATTGAGATGATATGTTAATGTTAGTATGAATAGATTATTATAATCATTAATAAGGGTTTTATGTGAGAAAAAAATATTATATTAATTATGTAATAAGTTAGGACATATTACTTGATTGAACTACAGAAATATATCTCTTGGAATGTCATCTAGGCATCAATATACTTATCGAGGTAATCTTATTATCAGTTCTTCTTATCTGAGGTTGGAGAGATAAATAACACGTGAAACTTCATACTTTAATATCTTATATACCAAAATCAATAGTTAATTATCTAATTATGGTGTGTTTGGGTATGTTTTTAATAATATCATTAGTTGTAGGAAACCATGATGATTTTTTGTCAATTATATAATGAGTAAAGACATAGGGAAGATGATATAATTAGTGCATGGAAGCGGATGGACATGATTGTTTGAGTGATGTATGTTGTTTTAAAATAAATTGATGAGAGTTATGTGATTTTTTCAACTATTTGATAAATTAAATGAGATGTATTCATCAACATGGTGAGTCATTTTCGAAGAAAAAATAAAATACTAGAGGGCCTTTATGAGAGAAAAGTTATTCCTTGTGTATTGGTCACTTGATGTCAATGTAAAATAGATTATATAGGTTTGAATATGATGTATTTGAGACATTTTTTGGTGGAAATGATTATATATTGATATGATATTATTTGATGAAGAACACACCGAACCCCTTATCAATTTTTATTATACTTTCTAGAGGCTACTCTCTTCATACATCTATGAAATAAGGATTTAATATTTTTTTCTACACTATTAAGGTCTACATGGTTACACTTCTAGGCCTTTGGATAAGGATTAATGTTTTGTATATAGTATTTTTTCCAAAATAAAGATATCTAGATGAAACCATATCCAAAGGGATTTCTGGATAGATTCACTAATAAAAATGAGGTTTTATATAATGTCTATAGGATTTTTGTTTAATATTAGATACTATTGGATATTCATTAAAATAATATTCATATTGTCCATATTGTTTAAGAATTATTTTACTAGAAATACATAATTATGTTCTCACATGATAATAAGTTTTACCCAACACAACCCCATTTTATGAGATAATACTCGAGGTCATATACATATACAACATCCCTCCCACATCATACTCATAAAATATATTAATGGTTTTTCATTTATTAATTTAATGAGTTCAATGCACAAATCCCTGAGTTATAATACATGTGTGGTATTTGATGACTCCTGATGTTCCCATCATGTTCTTACATCATAAAGGAGTATCATATATCACCCATATAAAGGGTGTAATATCATTGGTTTGGGGGTAGATCATCGATGCGATAGAGGTAAACACAAATACATTAATCCCTAGAATACCCTCATGGTATCACTGATATGTAACCCTACCTAGGGAACTAAAGTGTGCATAAAATCTAATAGTGGAGAAATCATCCATACCTTAAACTAATTACCTAGGGTTCCCATGACATATCTCAATTAAGGTGAGAAAAAATAACCAATAAGAATCAAATGCATCAAAATAGAACACCAAAAAATCTCACCTCATATCCTTCACCCTCACAAAAAATAACCCCTTTCATATCATACATATATCAAGTAAAACAAAATAACCTATATGAAGAAATAATCCAAAAAATGCATCATTATGGGACACAATATAGGGTTTCACACTCACAAATTATTTCACCTTTTTAATTTTATAATTGAGCCCATGAAAACCCAAGATGGATTTATAAGTAATACAACTACCATTTAAAAACCATCTATTGAAATATACCTGGGAAATTACTTTTTAAAAAAATTTTCTTATAATGAAAATCAATAAATATTAAAAAATTCAAACCATGGCCAAGTGTTCTCCCATAAAAAACCATTCATTATTAAAACACCAATCACACCTATTTAATATTTAACTATTGTTTTCAGAAGAATCCTCTATGAAATTAAAAAACAACGTTATATAAAAATCGTTTTAAGTATCAAAGCATTAAAAATACCCATCATTCAATTTTTAAAACCAGGTAAAATCCATTTTATCAAAAAATAAGAACTAAAAAACATCATATTTACATACAAGATCTCAATAATGAGGGCTATAAACACTAAAAAATAAATAGATTAAACATTAAATGATCACTAATAGAGAAACCAACTTGAATCACATCACTTTCATAAACCAAAACATTTATCCACATCAAAGAGGTCAATCAATTATTAGAATCCAAAAAAGACACAATGAAAGAAAAATACTCAATTAAAATTATGTCGAAATAAACCTTAGTTTTCCCGAACCATCATAGTATTAGAGGAGAAGGAAAAAATGGAAGAATATGAGGTGAGGAATAAGTTTAGAGGAGCTTAACATGATGAATTGAAACCATCAGTTGGAGAAAGCCCACGTGAATCACTATGTATGGAGGATAAACCAAGGTAAATGTGTGATAAGGGATTAAGACCAAAATGAGGGAGGAATACAGATAAGGGGAGATATAAACCCAAGGGGATCAAAGAGGAAATTCAACTTTTTAAGGAATTTTGGTAGATTGCATCGTTCTTAAAACTATGTTCCATGAATGAAGATGAAATTTTCCACTCATCGGAGAACTACATTGTTTTGTTGTATGATTATGAAAATCATGTTCCAACCAAAAAAATTAACATGATAATAGTTATAGTTTTTCTTGTATAGTTATTGAATGGTTTATTCTAATCGGTCATAAGTCGTCAACCAACACTCCAACCCAAATGAGTCTTGTATGATTTACACTATATTTCACTCTATTAAGTCCCAAGTGTGTGTTACGAATGAATAAATACTATGAAAGAATCATATTACATTAAAAACACTATGTGTAAATGTTATCCCATGATTTTCACTTAACTATTCATCATTGATAGTGCAGAGAGTAAATTTTTTCAAAAATATAAAATTTCACCAGGACAATTTAAAAATATATATAAATCACCACAAATAAATATAAAATAATAATCAACAATTAAATGTTGTATTCACATTTCACCACACCATGTTAAATTCCACACCTAGAAAGTCAATATATATAGAAAGGAAATAGAACCCTGGAATCTCTATATTTCAATGAGAACAGTGTGAGGGATAATGGAAATAGATTAAAAAAATACTAGAATAAGGGAAAAATAAACCTTAATCATCCATTGAAGGATTTATAAAAATAATTAATCAACCCTAGAATCCTAAACAAAGATAAAAATCATCCAATAATTAGATATAAAGAAATAGAGACACTATAGTGGAATCTTCACTAATTAAAACAATTATTAAATAGTTGAAACATTGTAGAATCACTTCATGAGAAATAGAATTAAAAAACAACAAATTCTAGAATGTAACAATTGATCATATTAAATATTAACAAATAAAAATAACAAATAGTAAATGGGATCAAATTATTTGAGGGAAAAAACCCAAAATGTCTTTCAGAAAAATTGGCTCATCAAAAACAATACATCACAAAACCTAAAAGGAGTGAATAAACTAAATACATGCCTCAATAAGTAATAATATGGTTCTGAACAAAAAAAATATGACTTCATTAGAGGGAATATGAGGTTTAACAAACATATCAACAACTTATGGTTATCATAATAGAAGAAATATCAACCTGGTGGTTCCCATGAACCCAACATACATCAACCACACCATTAATAACTTATTCAAAACCCCCATGATTAACAATGTTCAAACTAATAAGACAAAAATCACGAGTACTCCTCAAAAAATTGAAAAATAACTCTAAAAAATACATCATAAAAAAAATATATAATCCTAAATAACACAAAGAATCCATATCTCGTTTAAGAGAAATCCAAAGGGAACAAAAAATAAGAGACACCTCAGAATTAAAAAGGCTCTAAACTCACCCAAAAAAATTCCCATAAATGGAAACACACCCATCACACATTTAATATTATTCCTTAATAATTATACAATCCAACCAAGGGTAATCAACATTGACATCTGAAATAACCAAATGTTCTAAAAGTAAATTTATTGACAACACACTGACACCCCATCCAGAATCTAGGTAGATCCAGAAATAAGAAAGAGATCATCCCTAATAATAATCACTCTACCTTTTTCTAAATTTTTTTGGGAGGCTTATAGAATATAACATGAGATATAAACATATAATTATCACGTCTCAAAGAAAAAACCAATCTTTACTAGTAAAAAACAAGGGATGAATTATTAAATCAATTAATACACATTCAAAACCATTATTTTTAAAATTAATACACTTTTAAAATAGTTTAATCAAATTTATAATATTCCATCTCTTTTTTAATACTAAAAAACAATTTTTCAAATTTGAAAAACAATATAAAATTACCACCCCATATTTTAAAACCATTAGTTTCCTCTAAATAAAGACACACAAATAACCCTATTTATCTTTAAAATGTTTAAAAAATTTACTTTATTTCATTTATAAAACTGGTATCTTCTAATAATTCACTCAATGGGTGTCAAATTATTTTAAAAATTATCCATTAAATATTTTTTTAAACTTAAAAAATTTATTTCCTAAAAACCAAATTCATATTACAACCTTTCTCTAAGGCCTTATTTTTAAGAAAAAACATTTTGATAAAATTACCACACATTAATACAAAACTATTTCTTAAAACAATCAAATAAAAAAATTCACAGCAAAAAACTCATCCAAAATCCAATCAACAAACATCACCATATCTCAAGGCCCACTTGATTAAATTTTCAACTTTGAGAATCACACTAGAGGGGTCCAAGAATCAATGGATCTAAAAAATAAATCAAAATGTGGTTTACTACTATTTCATAATAGACCACGTGGTTTGAGGGACCACATTATAGTCATGTAACTATTCTTGAATCATTTCCATGAACAAGTGTTTAGTCATTGCCTAGATTATTAGGCCATATATTCTAGACTTAAAACACTAATATTTTTTCTATTTTCAACCAAAAATCCCTCAAACCCCCCAAGGGAACTCATAAAATTCCAATAATAAAAAAACCCACCCAAAACCTCAATCCAACATGAGTAATCAAAATATAATCCAAAACCCATCTTCCCATGGAAACTCAAGTGTCATCATGAAATTTGGTGATTGATAACTCATTCTATATTGACTTTCCAATTCATAATGACATTTAGAATCTCAATTCTACCATGATAGTATCGAATGTAAAGATAGAATTCAAATAACCTAGGACCTTTTGATAAGCATGTATTTTATATAATTTGTAATGAATCAGCCTAGGATACCGCCGAACATGTTCCTCAAATGATTATCTACAAGTTTAAGAGGGAATTTCAAATCCCTACATGATACTAAATAGTTATTAAGTCTAAAAGAATTACCATTGTAAATGATTTAATCTCAAAAAGAAATAAAATAACAAGGAGTTATAATTAGAAATTTTGTATGACCAATCCATTGGTCTGATAATCACACACATAATAAATAAAAGGAATCCTTAATTAGCATAACCAAATAGGGAAATAACATGAAACAATAACACATATAAAATTAATAATCTAGAATTCACAACCAAGAAAACCCAAAATTAATTTCAAACTGAGTAAAAAATAAAACTACATCATAAATAAAAAAAGTATAGATTATATATTTTTACATGACATGTTACATCAGGTAATCTATAGAAAACATAAATAAAAAAACAATAACAATAACATATCTCTGTGTGTAAATTAAATCACCCTCACCTGTCACTACTAATATGCCTGAACCAAAAGCAATATTACAAACACAACTTCCAACCATAACATTCATTAAACCCATAATGATAAGTATGGGAATAATTTAAAAATATATATCCCAAAACCCCATGATTAACTATTATAAATAAATCCATGTTATCAATGTTTAAAAAAATTATGAATATAATATTTTCTATTTTATGGAAGAGCAATAAAATATTATTTCCATTTGAAACCATTTTACTTAAAACATGGGAAACAAAATTTAAAAATCCCATTTTTAATGAAGGTTCTAAATTAACATTTAATGAAGATAAAATATTTCGAAACATTATGTATGGTTGAAATCAATGTTTTTGAAACAAAAAAAAACATTTTCCCTTTATTTATAATTTTCACAAAAATCATTTTAAACCAATATACAATGATATTTCAAGGAATAAAAATAAATCATGAAAATTAAGAAGACATACAGTAAGAGGAATAATATAAATACAATAATGAAAATGGTATCACTAATCCAAATGAATTTAAGAGGATAATATTAGTGTCTGGAGTGGGAATACTCAATCTTTAACAATTGAAAACCAATAATCATCATGGTTTAATCACTGGGATCTAAAATAATTCAATATTAGACCTAGTTAGCAGGACACCGAAATGGAATCAATTGACCCAAGATGATCTTAACTACATTAAAACACAACTTACCCTTGTGGTATCATCGAGAGGTATCCCATAGTGAAACAAAATAGTAACTATATAATTATCTAGTGGGTAATATCTCTTAATAAATTACTCATCCATTACATCAGTTTTTTGAGGTGAATTGAGCATTAAAAAAATAAATATTACATCATTTTAGTTGATTATTAAATAAATTTTACAATAATACATGAAAATGGACAATAAATTGTTATATTATTTGGATTATAGATATATAATGTTCTTATTACATGTAACATATTCAATATATTACACAAAAAACATCTCACATTACACACATTTAAGACATACCATAATTAAAATCGTTCTTAATAATTTTTTAAATTGAATCCTATTAAAGGGTGAGTAAATATTCTCATTAATGGTAAAAATGGAAGATATTAATCCACAATAATAAGTGAGAATAAGATATGAATAAGGATATAACAAAATTGTAATAATTAAAAACATCATTACTAATTATTCAATGATCATTAATCATAAATCATGGAATAAGGCCTTGTCATAATAAAAGAAAAAAGTCATAAGTGTGAAGAATCATCAATAATCAATCACGACCCTTGGTAATATATCAAAATCATAGGACATAATTTTTTTTGAATAAACATTAACCTATAAAATCATTTCCTTAGTCATGTCTCACAGACAATATTATCATAGTGGATTAGGTTCAGTCCCCATTCCATCATTTCCGTAGAAAATGTTCAATATGAAGTCTATACTATTAGAAAAAGTCCCTTATTGAACTTGGATCACTCCCCATTAGAGTTATTATTATGTCATTATAAATCCATATTTACCCAATTAATGAGAGAGTTATATAGTTCAAATACCACCCATCACATAATGAAAACCATGCATATTTTTTCCACAATATCATTAAACATTTATCATATCATAATATCTTAACTCATGGAAAGGAAATAAAATTTATTAAAATTTCATAATTTCATCCTAGAATAAAATATTTAAAAGAAATGAGTTTCATAATGTATTATTCATAACTTAATTAACCCAACGAAAAGAAAACATTTCATCGAATCATCCTTAATTCGTCAGTATCATAATCAATCTAGAGAAATAAATTAGATGATATCATACAATTATTTTCCCAATGAACTATAAAAATATTTAATGGATGTACAAAAAGAAGAAAATTTTATTTTAAAATATTATATTAAATTATATCTTAAAACTTGATAAAAATATACTTTTTTATAACTAAAATTTCCAGAATAATAAAAAATTTATTTTCCTTGATGATAACTATAGAAACTTTTAAATGAATCTTCAATGAAAATAATTTTAATGATGGATGGAAAATATGTTCACACTATATATGTTAAAGGAAAACATTATTTTCACACTTTTATAAAAATTCAAATATAACATGTTCAGAAACATTTTATTTTGAATGTTTCTTTTTAATCCTTTTCAAATAATTTTTTGTAAAAAAATATAATTATAAAATAATTCATGTACTGATAAAAAATTAGCTAAAACTATTTTAGGATCATGAATATGGAAGAATATGTTTGATGGCCCAAGAAGAAATAATGCTATTTTTTTAAATAATTTTCTCAATAATTTAAGTAATAATTAGAAAGAAGGATCTAATATATTAAAATTACAATAATAAATTTTGGGGAAGAAAATATATGGTTTTAAAGGAAAATGTCCATATAATTTCTCTCAATGAGAAGTTAGGATAGACAATCATGAAATGAAATGAAATGGTAACAAAACCATTACCTCATGTATTGTCTTGATTAATATGTGGTCAAATATCATATATAATAAATATATATTTATTATAAATGTATTCCAAAATCATATTCATCCATGACATACTATTTTCGTTTCTTAATAATTTAATGGTATCCTTTATTATCTAAATCTTTATCAAAATGAACATTTATGTGAAAAATGGTCTATTTTATAGAAATATTTTGATTCTATGGTTTTGGTACTTAGAACATTTTCATGTATTAATAATATATGTAATATCAATAATTAAAAAATATCATTATTATACATAATATACTTTTGTATTATCACTCATTTAAAGTGGTGATAAGAAATTAATTACATCACTACGGTGAGACGGTAGTCTATAAGTATGCACGAGTGATTTCTAAAATTCTTTATGGATTGGAAAAATAAAGGAAACTAATAACTAAATATTAAAAAATAATTATTATATCATAAATATCATATATATTCAAAAAATCTATAGCTATCACAATCCATGGAAAATGTAAATGAAAAATGAATCACATCACTTTGTGGAAGTGGTAGTTCACATATACTCAGGAACGACGTTATCAACTTCTAAATGATAGAAATGTAATAAGGTATATAATATTTTATAACTAAATAAGAATAAATATTTCATTAATATCGTATATAATAATTATATTCATCATAATAACAAATCATGATTGATGGTGATGAAAAAAAATGCATCACTTCACGAGTTGGTAGTCCACTGGTATGCATGAACAATGTTTTCATTTATAATTTTTTTGAGAAGGATATGAATAAATGTTATTACATTTATTAAATAATATCTTAGTATATTGGTGATACTTGAGACAAAATTTTATGATAGATACAATACATTTAGATATGTTGGACAATGAAATAAAATTAAAAGTACTCGGTTTAGAGGTATACCATTTCATTGAGAAGCCTCCTTACGACTAAAAATAATCAATGAAATGAATTCATTGTGATAAACAAGTATAGGATATTTTAAGGGATGTTAGTAAATTATTTTGACAGGGATTGGCCAACCTAAGAGGCTCTTGAAGTGTGAGGAAGAGTGGATATGTGGTTTCCTTTTACAAGGGAGGGAGTGAACACAATTGGAATTAACTCATATTTAAATATTAGATGACATAGGGTCAAAATATGTCATGAAAATAGGATTTATGAAAATATGGAGGTCCTTTAAACTATTATCTCCTTAGATTATTACCTCATTAACCCCTTTTAACATTTACCAAAGTAATGAATTGTTACTCATTCACTATTCATGATGACCAAAAATTATGTTGACCATATAATATAATATTAATTATTCTAATTAAATATATAGAATAAATTGTATCAAATTTAATCTCTATAATTGGATGAAAATAATTTTAAAATAATTTTTAAAAACATAATAAAATCGTATTTATAAAAATCTATTTTAAGCGTAAAACTGACTTTATCCTCATTACTGGTCATATGAAAATTAATAGATAAATATTAAAAACAATTATTGAATATATAGTATATAAATTACATTAAAATAAATAAAAATAGTCATTAATTTAAATTATTAAGATAAAAACATTTTTCATGCATAAAAATATTTTCTCATAACAACATAACTCTTTTTTACTTTGGAATGATTTTACATTGATTTCTAAATAATTGTTAACTAATTAATTCATTTTATAAATATTGTAACCAATTATTTTTCAAAATTTAGTTAGTAATATTCATATCTAATAATCCAACAGTTAGACGATAAATATCACATTATTTAATAATAATTGAATAGAAAATCACGGGATTTTACACTCGATGTTGTATGTAAAGAAATCTATCAATGAAATCAGATTTATATGAAGAAAAATATGCAATATAATCCCATGTTGTTACATTATATTTCATTATATTAATTTCTCTCAAAAAATTCCATTACTATGATAAAAAAACTACGGATACTTATTCGTCATCACATCCTCAGGTTCCCATCTATATTCATCAAATTTATTATTTCATCACAATAATTTTACCAGGTAAGTGGTATTATTTCATAGAACTATTTATTCTTTGATCCATAATATGTAATAGTTATTCCTCATAAGATAGATCATGATACAGTTGTATGTCATCAAATTTTAGCAAATATGATGTATATGATATTTATATCCTCCAGAGAGATACATAGAACACATCATGAACTTGAGAGAGTTTTTATGGTAGCATGAAGAAATAAGAAGCCATCCTGATATGATCAAGAATTTTTTAAGGACAAATATAATAATGGATAATATTTCTCTTATTTCAAAATATCATAAACATATTCCAATGATATATTCAAATGAATACCATATCACCAACATTTAACTCTAGAACTCACTGTTAATTGTCAGCATAACCTTTCTATTAGCTCTATGATTCCCTAATGTTACCCTGAATGGATATAACATTCTTTATCATTTCATCATCCATCTTATCTCCTAATAGATTTATTTCTCTAACTTTCTCCCGGCATATTGGTGTTCTTTACTTACTTCTCTAGAGATCTTCATAAGGAGACATAAGAATATTATTGTGAAAAATATTGTTGTAGGAATATTCTGCCAAAAAAGGTGATGATCCCAAAAACATTAAAATTCCTAAAATAGGATCTTAGAATGAATTCTAGGGTTTTAGTGATCCTATTAGACTTTCGTTTAGTCTAAGGATTATATAAAGTGCTAAATTTTAATTTTACATTTAATTATATAAGAATATGTCTCTAGAACATCAATGTAAATCTCATATCTCAATTAGATATAATAGAATGTGCTACTCCAAAAAACTTTACCACTTTTTTAATGTATATATTTTTTGGATTATCAGGCGGGAATAAATATCTTATTGTAATTAAATATTATGATTACATAAGGTGATCAACTGCAACCCAAATTACATTTCACACTTTACATGTTTGTGGTGTCTAACTACAAAATCCATGATAATGTTTTCTAATTTGCAGTATAGTATGGTTAATGGTTGTAAAATCCCTATAAAGTTATCTCTCTCAGCTATAACATTATGATATACTAGACATCAAGATATATACTATACAGTATCTCTTTTCATCTTATCCCACCAGAAAGTTTCTTTCAAGTATTTATATGACTTTTTCTTCTAGAATTAATAGAGAATGATGAAATATGATATTAACTAACAGATCCTTTAAACATGATATTAATGGGATACACAATAAATTCATAAACCATACCACTATATCATAATTAGGGATGAACTTAGAAAAATTTCTCATATTTTTATATTGTTCCACATCCTCTTATATGCCACTTTAATACTTTCATGGATAAATTGATGGGAATTCATTAGAGAAAGATATGATCTACCCCAAATAATCATGATTTCAACATCTAACTTCTTTAATTCCATAAATGTTGGATCTCTCTCAATCCTCATCGTAGAAAAACTAACATGGTCTTTCTAACTTAGAGCATTATCCACCTTATTCACCTTCTCAGGGTTGTAGTGCATTGAACAATCATAATATTTAAGAAAATCCAACCATATAATTTAGCACATATTCAAATATTTATATATGAACATATATATATCATGATTTTATGAGTCGTATATTTATATATGTAAAGACCCGGAAATTTGAAGGAATTTTTTTTCTTAATTTGATTGTAATTTTACGAGTCTTCTGTTTCTAACGGCACCTAATTCTGAGGCCTGGTGTGGCCGGAATCAATTTATGATGTTTTTTTAGGTACTTCCAGTGATATAATGAGTGGTTTTTTCTATCTTTTGAACTGTTTCTCAGAATTGAAATCCGAGGGAACCGATGAACTCACACCGCCTGTAATCATTTAAGGGGACATTTACCGTAGTTGTATTTTCTCGGGAGGAGGAGTTAATTTTTTTTGGATTTAGATTAGAAGAAATAAAATTGGTAGTACACAATATTATTATATCTATGGTGGTTATATCTTACAAAGGTTAGTTAAGGGTCGAACCCACAACCACCAAACGTCCCATGTGTGGATATTTGTTATGTGGGGCCCACACGAGCCCCAACCTTTCATTTTACCTAAACTACCCTTCTTTAATTACAACTCCCCTGAATCCCCCCTTTTAACACCCTTGTATTTATTATGAAAACCATCCTATTTCATTAAGTTTTTTAACTCCGCTCTTATAATTTGTGGAGCCTCTCCATCTCCCATTCCTTTATGTTGCCAACCCTAATGTCTTAATTAATTCAATTCAAATTAACTTGAATTACATGGCATGTTATATTATAAGAGATCCATTTTATTATTTTGGTTGGCAATATTGGTGGGAGAGATCTTGAGAAAATTTTGAAGGATGTGTTCTTCTCCGATGATGAACACCAACCTCCGATGAAGAACGCGAAGTCACCGACAAACACGCTCTTCTCTTCTTCTTCCTCTGCGTCAAGGGAAGAGACACCGCCATAGGGGAACATCACCAACAACAATGTTCTTTCTTCCTTCGATGTCGACAGGATCGACACCGTTTTTCTACGATGTTGTTCTAACACGGCGCATGCCTCTTTCCGCGGCTCGACGACATGCATTGTCATAATTGAGGTAGGGTTTTTAAAGTTTGTGTTGATCTTGAACACCTTTTCGTACATTCATCAAGGGATATGAAGGGATTAATGGGGAAATTTCTAATAATCATCTTGTACTTGTTGAGACAATAGATATCCACCAAAACGTGGAGGGTTCCAGTCAACCTCACATGGCCCGACACCCTCCGTCGGTTATGATTGTGTTGTTCTTCGAAGAGGCAACTCCATATGACAAAGAGGCAGCGACGACGAAGACGGAGAGCAAAGGCCCTGACGCCACCGCGGCACCCTGACGCACAACTCACGCCCTAGAAGCGCCTCGCCAATGCGCTGCCCGGCCAGCCTGGCGCCCCACTTGGTGTGCTGCCCGATGAGCCCGGTGCCCCCCTTGGCGCGCTGCCCGGCCAGCCCGACACCCCCCCCCCCCTTGGCGCGCTGCCCGGCCAGCCCTGCGCCCGGTGGCGCCCTTCCCGGCCTGCCCAGCACGCCCCGACGCCCCCGTCGCGCCCTGCTCGGCCTGCCCAGTGCACCTCAACGCCCCTATGGTGACCTACCCGCACTGCTGGCGCGCCCCTACATGTTTCCCGGCATCCGACGCCCTGTCGCGCTGCCCGAAACGCCCCCGCGTGCTGTCTGGCGCGCCCCACACCCTACAAGGGGAACCCGAACCCTACGGGGTGCACCCGCGACCTGCTCGGAGGACAACATGCCTTCCCATGCCCACACGCTATCTTTCGCTGGTTTCCCGACCACGACCTTCTGAACCGACCCACGGCGCCCCTGCGGTGTTGCTGGTCAATCCGGCCTGGTCTCCCGGGCCGAGTTACCAAACCACCTATGTGGTGACTATCGAGCCGAACCGCCCTCGTGGTTTGCTGGGCCGGGCCCTACGGACTAGGTTAAAACATTGTAGGATGAACCACTCAATGGGTCGGGTCAGACCCAGGGAGTCAGACCTGGTTGACCCAGACCGGGTCGGCCCAGTTTGAGATGGGCAGAGTCGGTCAGACCGGGTCGGACCAGACCCAGGCCCAAAAATGACTTACATGGCAATATCTTTGACACCGGATGTCTGTTTGACATACCGTCAATGACACTGGTAATCTCATTGAGAATCAGACCCTTTGAGTATACCCCATGGGAGTTCGGGGTATGGTTGAGTTTCAGTCGGATTGGTTCGGACCCAAAACAAACTGGGCCCTCTGAGCGGAAATGCTTATAACTTAAGTACCAGACGTCCGATTAATGTGTCGTTAAATATGTGGGATTCATCTTGATGATACAGTTCTTTTGGAATACTATACATAGGATTCAGATGCAGTTGGAGTACGGTTTGGTTGGATTGTACCTGAAATCCATCTGGGCCCCTGGAACGGAAATGCTAATAACTCACAGACTGGGCGTCCGATTGACACGCTGTATGTTGTATTGGGACCCCTATGACGAGGAAGTCCCCTAATATACTTCCACGAGAGATTAAATGACACTTGGAATCATCCACTAGTAGCTCCTGGAGTGGATCCTCCTCGAGAAGAGCGTACGGAGTACGAAGACCTTGTAGCTGGCTGAAACCTGATAACTGCTTGTATGATTCTATTCGGAGTGACTTGACTAGTCCACTGGGGAGCACTACTATGTTGGGGTGGAAGAACCATGGCGGAGGAGCGCTACTGTGTTGGGGCGGCTGACATGCGGTACTCGACAGAAGGAGTACCTCTGTAGGCTATGAGGGGGTGTGCTTGATTGTAGCGGCATACCCATGGCGGGAAATTACTACTATGTTGGGGAGACAGACCCGCGGTACTCGACAGAGGAGGAGTACCTCAATAGTCTAAGGTTAGTGAGTATCACCCCAGAGTCATGATAGGACTACTATTCTCAACAGAGTAGGAGTTCTCCAGCAGCCGTGTTTTTGACATCATTAATAAAAATCCTGGTTTGAGCTGAGTCAATGACCTTTGTGGTTTCCTCAGGATTGAGATGGGTTACTTGATAACTTAGGAATATGTATGAGCATATACCTAAGTAAAGGTTATCTCTTGATATCTTTATTTGTGGTTTATCCTTGTTGGATTTTGTGAGACCTTGAGGGTCTTAGGGTCCCTACTGAGTATCATTATACTCACCCCTTCACGGGTTATGCCCGCACCTCGTTGGGTTGGTTGCAGACGACAGACTACACTAACAGAGGAAGAGTGTACGAGGACCGGACGATAACCAGTGGTGGAAACTCGGTGTGAAGTCACACGGAGTTGACCAATAGAAGCAGAGTGCTGAGTAGGACATTTGTACCTACCCTCCAGGTACGAAACCTAAGGAAGATCCAAGAGCTGCTTCCATCTTCCAGCTGTTTATCTTTTCAGTTGTACTTTCATTCAGTTGTAGCTGTACCATTCTGTTGGGCTTGTATTCCGGCCCCTTGCACTTTCCGCACTTGGTATACTGTTTTACATAGTGTTTCTTTTGTTTTTACTCTGTTTGTGTGTGTGTGATTAGGTTTTATAAAGGCAATTCCATCCCAGTTTGTAGGGTGTTACGCCTTTGGTGCTAGTCGCCAGCCCCTAGCCTATGGAAGGGGGGCTTGGGGTAGTCACATCACAGGCCCCGAGGAAGGGTCGTGACAAATTCGTATCAGAGGATTTGGTTCTACCATAGAGCTTAGGACTCTGATATTTTCTTTTTCTATAAAACAACAGTGTTAAGGGTACCGAGGGTGGTTTTCAGTTCAGCGAGTCCAGTGTTGGTGCGGCGGCCGACGTATCCACACACCAAGACCCTGCCAACTGATTTCTGACTCAGTGCATGAAAACACTGATTGAGTGCATGTTTCCCAAAGGTTTCTTTAAGTCAGCTCAACCTGGTCAGCTCACGAGGTTTAAATTGTTTGACCGTGTGGCATTTTTTCAGAATGTCTCCACGCTGACAGTCAGTTGGAGATCCGATAGAGTACACGATGACGGCCCACTGAGAAACGAGGCTTCGGTGCAGGGTCCTCTTTCTATGTTGGAACCTTCTTGTGGTGTACCAGCATCACCACCACCAGTTGGGAAGTAGATACCACCAGACATACTAGTGGATGATGCACGCTGATGGAGCGCATTGTAGAAGTTCCAATAGAAGAGGCCTCTGAGGTTACTAGGCGAGACAGATTCCCAGGCAATAGTGGATAGGCTGGAGGCAATTGTTATATTTCTACACCTAGTTTAGGCACTAGTAGAGCATATGGTGATCTTATCTACTAGTGTTTCCGAATGAGTGACCATGAGGTTGGTCCGTATAGTGATGAGGCTTCGATACGTGGACCGATGCCTGAGATAGTACCTTCGGGTAATGTGCCAGCTATATCACTACCAGTTGGTCAGTAGTTTCAACCGGTGGTACTGGTAGATGACCCATGTAGGCTTAATTCCTTACACATGTCTCAGAATCAGATACTGCTCAGGTTCTATGGTGAGCCTGACTCACAGGCGGTTGAGGACTGTCTTGAGGAGGTGGCTAAGAGTTTTCTAGAGCTTATACAGCATCAGCAACATGACATTTTGGTAGCTGAGTATTCATAGAGGTGTACCAATCATTCCCGGTACTTGATTACTACAATACGATAAGTGCTTTGGAGCTCAAACCTTAGAGCGTGGTGTGTTTAAAGGACATCCGAGCCCACACTCTTCCTCTATGAATTACTATATATTCTAGGGTACTAGAGAGAACCTTAGTGGTTGAATGTTCTTGGGCCAAGTGGATACAACCGGTGAATGTTAGCAGTGATAAATTAGGGAACTGGCACTAGTCTCAGAGACTTGGGAATGAGGAATGTTTTAAGATGATAAAGTGTTAAGGACAGATGAATCTGTAGAGCAGCAGACATGGAAGCAGAGCTAGGAGAGCAGCATGAGGTGGTGTACATTTCTCCATGTTACAACCACCCTCCTTTATTGTTCCCACCAGGCTCAGGGTGATGGTGGGAAGGGGAAAAGAATAGTTTCATGCGGTCAAGAAGTGTGATCTAGGGGATCTAGGAATGATTCGAGGTACAGTCTGTGTCTACTACTAGATTCCGTAACAACAAACATTGATACGAATCATTCCTTCCTTCCACAAATCTTGTCCTAGACCTAGAGTTTCTGGATAGGTCATTGATGTGACCCTCACATCTGGAGAAACCTTTGGGAGGATACTCGATAATCACTCTTACACTGACATTGTGATCTGACCCTTTTGGTGAGAGTTTTGGTTGCAACCTTTTGGTGGCAGCGTCGATGGCTTACGACGTTAGTTTGGGTATGGACTAGACTACCACAGTTCATACACAGATTGACTGTATCAGGAAAAACGGTTGTGGTTTACCTACAATGTTGGGATGGGTTTTCCTTGGTCGGTGAAAAGGAAACCCCGGGCATTAGAGGATGGAAGCATGCATAAGTGGGTGCAGTCGATCACTCATGAGTCGACCAAATTTAGATTTTTTCCAGACTTCCCCAGAGTTGTTGCACCGTTTTTAGCATTGAAAAAGAAGGGGAAACACTTCGGGTGGTTAGAGAGATGAAATAAGAGCTTTTTAGAATCTGAGGTAGAGGTTGACCAGTGCTCCCATTTTGAGGCTACCAGAGAAGGTTCCGATCATCCAGGAGAGGATGAATACTGCATAGAGAAGACAGAGGTCCTAAGCTGATAGGAGACGGAGTCCACTGGAGTTCAAGGGTGATGACCACATTTTCAAATGGGTCTCATCTTGACGATCTCTATGAAGATTTGGTCGGGGCAGCAAGTTATCTCCATGATTCATCAAACTTTTCCAGGTCCTCAGTAGAGTAGACGAGGTGGCTTACCACGTAGTCCTTCCACCTAAATTGCACAAGGTGCACGGAGTCTTCCACGTATCTCAGCTAAGGAGATGCGTGCACGATCCGTCCCATATCATCAACCACAGATTGTTGGACATCAATGAGGGGGAGACCTTTACGAAGGTGCCGGTGGAGATCTTGGATTGATAGGAGCGGGTCATATATGGATTGTTGATTCCTCCGGTGTGCATTCGCTGGCAGCACATGAACCTCCAGTGGAGCACATGGGAGCAAGAGGCTCAGATGCGTGCTCACCCCATTAGTTCCCCTAGTGTGTGTTGTAACATTACGGGGATGTAAAGCTCTATGGTGGGAGTAATGTAAAGACCCTAAAATTTCATGGAATTTTTTTTTCATAATTTCTTTGGAATTTCACGAGTCTGTAGTTTCTGACGGCACCTAATTCTGAGGCCTGGTGTTCCGGGAGTCAATTTCTGAAGTTTTGTTCGGGTTAGTTCAGTGAGAGAATGAGTGGGTTTTTCTATCTTCTTAATTTGTGCTCGGAATTGAAATACAAGGGCATCGATGGACTCGCAACACCGAGAATCGCTTAAGGGGACCTTTACTATAGTTGCGTTTTCTCAGGAGGTGGAGTTAATTTTTTGTGGATTTAGATTAAAATAAATAAAATTGGTAGTTCACAATTTTATTATATCTATGGTGGTTATATCCTATAAAGGGGAGTTAAGGGTGGAACCCACAACCCCGTAACTTCCCATTTGTGGATATTTGTGAGGTGGGGCCAACACGAGCCCCATCCTTTCATTTTCCCATAAATCCCCTTGTTTAAATACAACTCCCTTGAAAAACCCCTTTTAACTCCCTTGTATTTATTATTACAACCATCCTCTTTCATTATGTTTGTTAACTCCCCTCTTTTAATATGGGGAGCCTCTCCATCTCCCATTCATTTATGTTGACTACCCTAATGTCGAATTAATTCAATTAGAATAAATTTGAATTACATGGCATGTTATATAATGGGAGATCCATTATATTATTTTAGTTGGAAATATTGGTGGGAGAGCTCTTGAGAAGATTATGAAGGAAGTGTTCTTCTCTGACGAAGAACACAAACCTCTGTTGAAGAATGAGAAGTCACCGACAAATGTGCTCTTCTCTTATTCTTCCTCCTCGTCAAGGGAGGAGACACCACCACGGGGGAACGTCACCAACGACAACATTCTGTCTTCCTCCGATGTCAATGGGATCGACACTGATCTTATGTGATGCCGTTCTATCATGATGCTTGTCTCTTTCCACGGCTCGATGACGTGAAACGTCATAATCGAGGTAGGGGGTTTAAACATTGTGTTGATCTTGAACATGTTTTCTTACCTGCTTCAAGGGATATTAAGGGATTGATGCAGACATTTCTAATAAAAATCTTGTAATTGTTGATCCAATTGATATCCACCTAAACACAGAGGGTTCGGGTCAACCTCACATGGCCCAACACCCTTTGTCGGTTATGCTTTTGTTGTTCTTAGAAGTGGAAACTCGGTATGGTAAAGAGGCAGCGACAACAAATACGGCGGGAAAAGGCCCCGCCATCCCCGCAGCGCCCCAGCGTGCTACCCGTACCCTAGTCGAGCCTCGCCCGTGCGCTGCCAGGCTAGCCCGGAGCCCCCCTTGATGCACTGCCCGGCCAGCCCGGCTCCCCCCTTGGTGTGCTGCCCGGCGAGCCAGGTGCCCCCTTGGCGCGTTGCCCGGCCGGCCCAGCGCCCCCCCTTGGCATGCTGCCCGGCTGGCCCGGCGCCCCGTGGCGCCCTGCCCAGCGCACCCCGGATCCCCCGTGGCGCCCTGCCCGGCCTGCCCGGTGTACCCCGAAACCCCTTTGGCTCCCTGCCCGTGCTGTTGGCTCGCCCCCGCGGGTTTCCCGGGATCCGACGCCTTGTTGAGCTGCCCGAAACACCCCCACTCGATGTTTGGCGCGCCCCGCACCCTGCCCGGCGCACCCGTGCCCTACAGGGTGCACCCGCGGCCTGCCCTGAGGCCAAACGGCCTACCCGCACCCGTGCACTATCTGCCGCTGGTCTCCCGGACTGGACCTACTGAGCCGACACGCGGCGCCCCTGCGATGTTGCTGGTCAATCCGGCCTGGTCTCCTGGGCCCTCAGAGGAGAAATTCTTATATCTGAAGGACCAGATGTTTGATTGACGTGCCGTCGACTATGTGGGATTCATCTTGATGAGAAGGTTCTTTTGGAATACTCAACATAGGATTCAGATGCAGTTGGAGTATGGCCACATTGGATTGTACCCGAAATCCATCTGGGCCCCTGGAACGGAAATGCTAATAACTAACAGATCGGGCGTCCGATTGATGCACCGTCTATTGTGTTGAGACACCTATGACGAGTCGGTCCCATGAGATAATTTCCAGAGAGATTATGTGACACTTGTAAGTATCGGCCAATAGCTTGTGGAGCATTTCCTCCCGGAGATGAGCATACGGAGTATGGAGACCTTGTAGCTGGCTAAGACCTGATGACTGCTTGTCTGATTCAATTCCGAGTGACTTGACTAGCCTAGTGGGGAGCACTCGTGTGTTGGGGTGGCAGAACCATGGAAGTGGAGTGCTACTACGTTGGGGCAGCGTACCCATGTTACTCGACAGAAGGAGTACCTCTGTAGGCTATGAGGGGGTGCGCTTGGTTGTAGCGGCAGACCCATGGCGGGAAATCGCTACTGTGTTGGCTGGACATATGAGGAGTACCTCAGCAGTCTAAGGTTAGTGAGTAGCACCTCAGAGTTGTGACACGACTAATATGCTCAAAAGAGGAGGAGTTCTCCAGTAGTCGTGTTTTCGACATCATTAATAAAAATCCTGGTTTGAGCTGAGTCAATGACCTACATGTTTTCCTCATGATTGAGATGGGTTACTTGATAACATAGGTATATGTATGAGAATATACCTATGTAAAGGTTATCTGTTGAGATATTTCTTTGTGGTTTATCTTTGTTGGATTTTGGGGGACCTTGAGTGTCTCAGGGTCCCTACTGAGTATCGTTATGCTCACCCCAGCACGGGCTATACCCGCACCACGTTGTGTTGGATGCAGACGACAGAAAGCGCTAACTGAGGTAGAGTGTACGAGGACTGGACAGTACCCAGAGGTGGACACTCGAAGTGACAGCACATGGAGAGGGCCGATAGATACAGAGTTCTGGGGAGGACATTTGTACCAACCCTTCAGGTAGGAACCCAGAGAATGATCCAGGAACTTCTTCCATCTTCCAGCTGTTTCTCTTTTCAGTTGTACATTCTTTTAGTTGTAGTTGTACCTTTATGTTGGGCTTGTATTCTGGACCCTTGTACTTTCACCAATTTTTAAACTATTTTACTTAGTGTCTCTTCCATTTGTACTCTGGTTGTGTTTGTGTTTACTTTTTATAAAGGCAATGCCTTCCTAGTTTGTAGGGAGTTACGCCTTTGGTGCTCATCGCTAGCCCCTGACCTATGGAAGGCGGGTTAGGGTTAGTAACAAAAAGGGCCCCGAGGATGGGTCAGGACAATATATATATCAGAACATTCAATTTAATGAACATGGCGCTAAATTTTCAATGTAAAACTTTTTACTTGCATTTTTTAATTACAATTTTGGTAAATTTTAACATCAATTTTTCATTGGTGTGGGGGAATACGTTTTCACCATGCCATTCAAAAAGAGAATGAAATCCAATTACCATATTTTATGAATCATAATAGATCACCAACCCTTCTCCACTATAGGGTAGTGGGAGAATATGTAGGCTAACCATCCTTTGTTTAAACTCCTTGACATTTTCGTCATATTCATCCGTCTATTGAACATGGATTCCTCCCACGTCAAAAAAGACATTTGTTTAGATATCCATGATAAATACCACGCAAATGAATCGATAGTATCCAGCTAAACCAAGAAAACTATATTTTTCTATCACAATGGATGGTCTAGGATATTTCTCTATATCTTCTTTCTTATAAAGATCCACCCATATACCCATTCTTGAGAATATATAACCTAATAATGAATCATTCTTATATCAATAATTAACAGTTGATGTATCTGTAACAAAATTTATTCTTCCACAAGGCCTTCAATATAATCCCAGCATGATCATTATTCCATTCATCTCTCTTAGAATATATAAGAATTTAATTTATACTGATTAATTCAAAATAATCAAGGTAATTTATAAATACTCTATTATTTAATCCCATGACGATAGTGGGGTCATGGTATGTCTAATTAAAAAATATAAATTCATAATTATAATACCTTATATTAATGTTTTTCTTCAGTATATCCTCATTCTTGAACCTCAATTGATGATATAAAAAATGAAGATCAATATTTCAAATATATTGATCACTACATAGTTGACAAAAAATTCATCAATATATGATTGAAGATACTTGTTCTTGATAGTGATCTTATTATGTTCTCCAAAATTCATGCAAATATGCATTGACAAGTCTTTATTCATAACAAAAATAATAGGTGCACCCCATGGTGATGTATCAGGGAATATGAATCCCTTATCAAGATCCTCCCAGAGTTTCTTCTCTAATTCCTAAAAACATATCAAGGCCATCCAATATATATTCTTTGAAATATGTTTAGTACTATGTAAGAGTTCTATTGAAAAATTGACATCATGATTCGGGGAAAGACTAGGAAAGTATTTAGGAAATAAATCGTCGTAATAAAATATAATAGTCCTATATTTGAAGTTTAGTTCCCCCTAAACATTTGAGATAAATACCTCTCAAAAATAGGTTATAAAACCCAAAAAATGGTAGAAAGTTTCAGTGGAAGTTCATATTCATCCTTGAATCCATAAAAAATCATAGGATGGTTCAGCATAGAAAATGTGGATCCCCTTATTTAGGAGTCAATATTAGATCTATATAAATGAATCCAATGAATTAAAAAAAGACATAAAATTCCTCGAGATGTTGTATCAAAATATTTAATGGAAGTAAATTCCCAAAAACATCTATCAGAGAAGAGATATAGACTTGAGATTTTACCATGTCACCACATGAGAATTTTGAAAATAACTCAACATCTATTCATTGAGGGGGTTTAATGATTCCGTTATAAATTTTTTCAAATATAAGAGTGTTGGTATATGTAGAATAAAATAAATCATTTGAAATTTTAGAGTGGATAATGTGTATATATTTCACCATATAATTCTTATTAACCACTAATGTAGTTGTGATCATAAGATCTTTCTCTTTGTCACCAAGATTAATAAGTTTATGATTCCATTTTTCATCATTAACCCTTGAATTCATGCAATGATTATCATTGTGTACAAACTCCATAAAATTATAGAATTAGAGTGTGTGTTTGTGTGTATCATTCAGTTGAGATTTTTTACTATTCCTTTAATTTATATTCCTTTCACCTCACCTTAGTTTTATTTCACTTGATGGTGTTATATTAGTCAGGTAAAAAATTTACCCGACCCAATAATCTTATTTCCCCCATGATTCCTTCCTCACTTTTTACATGAATGAAGACTAATTTTACTTCCATTATTGGTTATATTATTAATTTTTTTATAAAATACAATTTTCTCTTTTTATCACCCAAACCATGAAAACACCAAGAGTCTCCAATTTCAATTTACAACATCAGATCACATCGAAAGATTTTTTCATAGATATGAAATTCACTTATATGGAATTTATTTTTATTACTTGAATTGAAGATATTAAAGAATAAATTAAATTTTCTTTCAAGATTGATGATAAAACAGGATCCATACCATGAATGTTTAGTGGAATTTACATTATAGTAAGTTATATATACATTGTATTTCTTATTAGTTTGAACCACCCCATATGTTTTTTGTAATGATTTCATGTAAAATACATGAAAAAATAGATTTTTTTAACTCTTCACATGTATGTGATTTAATTTCATCCTCTTTTATCATATTCATGATAAGATTCCACCATTGATTGGCTTCACCTTCCAAATTTTACCTAACCAAAATAATATTTTTATAGCTTGATAATTGGAGAATAGAAATAATATTTTCTATAGAATTGATTCATTTCTCAATGGAATGAATGAATGAAGATAGAATTTATTTCGTAAAATACTTAATAGTGAGTTGTTTTTCCTTTTTCTATCGGATGTTCAACATGATTATTATTATCGTTCATATCTTGAGAATGTTGAGTGATCATAACCAAAATATTTCGCATCCTAGATCCCATTTTATTTTGTTTCTCATAAGGATAATCATTTCATTACATGTCACATTCAATATTAACATGATTTCTCCTAGGTCCATCCATTTACTAAGACCAAAAATCACATATTTCGAGAAATAATAATCAAGTGAGTAATCTTATAATGAAGGAAAATAATTCATTTAATGTCTAAATTGCGATATGTTATTTTCAAAATATGACACATTAGGTTTAACCTAAGTTATTTGTCATCATCATGTATTCAAATTATTCATAATGATTCATAAGGAAAATGTGAATTAACTAAAGAATATCCTACATGAGTGTATTTCCAGGTGTATAATCTTAGACCCACCCATCAGGAAGTAGTGGAGACTGGGGAATCCACCCACTTCAAAGTTTTTACCCCTCAGTGAAGCTGTTCTATAGTCACATCAACATTATATTATCCCATAATGGATGTATTTACTATGAAAACATGACAATATATAATTTACCAAAGCCTCAAGATATTATACTGTGATTATACTCATCCCTAGGGGTTTCAAAAAGTTTCTCCAGTACTAATATCAAAATATAACTAAACCCTACTCCAATAATAATTGAGCTAACATTATATATATATATATATATATATATTACATCATTTTAGATGAATATTAAATATATTTTACAACAATACATCCCTGATAATCATAAAGGTTTAGTGTATTTGGATACTAGATATGTAATTGTCTTATTATATGAAATATCTTCGACATAAACCCCAGAGATAATCTCAAATTAAACACTTCTTAGACAAACCCTATCGAAAATCTTTTTTCATAACCTAGGTAAAAGAAATGTAAGAAACATTGAGAAAAAAATTAATAGTAAGGATAAACATTAGACTTATGAATCAATGATCATAAGTGAGCATAATATAATCCTAAGGTTATGAAAAAATGATTATAAATTATGAAAATCATACCCAATAAATGAAGGATAATTAATTATAAATCATGGAAGATTACATTTTCATAACAAAATACATTAGTCATAAGTGTGAAATATCATCAATAATCAATCATGACCCATGAAAACATATCATAAGCCCAATATATAAGTTTTTTTCATACACATAAGTATCAAAAATAATTTCCAAAGTCAAGGATCACTGCTAATAATATCGTTGTGTATTAGGTTCACTCCCCATTCCATAATTTCCTAATTCAAGGTTCACTACCAATACTATGTTATTAGATAAATTACATTAATATATTGGTTTCACTCACCATTAAACTCTTTATTATCTCATTAGATATCCATCATTACACAATGCATAAAAGGGATATACAATTTGATCCCACCAATAGAAAAATGAAAACCATATACACATGTGTCACCAGATTATAAAACATTCTTCATATAATCACATCATAATAAATGGAAAGAAAATGAGTTTCATAATAATCTCATGATAGCATTACCCATGGATAAAGAATGAGTTTCATAAATGTTTCATCATAAATTAATTAACCCTTGGGAATGAAACGAGTTTCATAGAAAAATATATAAATTATCATCATCATAATATATATGAAGAAATAAACTAGGTGGTAATATAAGATTATATCTTTATTGAATCAAAATAATCCTTAAATAATGTAGGCATAGATGAAAATACCTTTAAAAGATAATTCAAACATTTCATTGAAAACATGAGAAAAATATCCTTTACTTTTGATAATGTTTTTAAAAAAAATTCAAAACCAATTGACAAAATAGTTTTATTTTAAAATAACACTAAAAAATTACAATATAACCATATAATAAAATATTATTATTATAAAATCCATTTAAACCATATAGTTTAAAAAGATAACATTCTTTTGAAACATATAAAAAAAATTCAAAAACTAATTATTTGGAAAAAATTGATTTTAAAATATAACTTTTAATACCATGTAAATAATGTAAAAGGTAATTAAAATCAAAATTTTATAACATTTCATGTATAGTTAAAAAATTCTATAATATTTTAAGATAATAACATGGAAGGAAAAGTTTGACAACTAAAGAGGAAAAAAGAATGAATTTTGGTTTAAAACATTTTTGGAATAATATTATTTAGAAAATAGTGGGAAATGGAAATAATAAATAAAAAATATATTAATAAATTAAGGATAAGAAAATATATAGGGTTTTAATTTTTATATCCATATAATTTTATTCAATTGGAATTTAGAATAGACCATCCTGAAAGGAAATGTGATTGTAACGTAACCCTTGCCTTAAGTACCATATTTATTTATAAAAGTTAAAATATCATATATAATAAAAATATATTATTAACACATATATTTGTACCAATATTCATACATAACTTATTATGTATTATTCAATTATAATTTTCAATTATCCTTTTGTAAATAATTTACTAATTAAAATGAATATTAATGTGAAAACAAGTCCATCTTCCTTGCATGTTTTAGTTTAATGCTTCCAACACATTCACATTGATATTGGTTTCATCAAATATAAAATAACAATAAATATACATGTATAATATTTTTTCATAATAAACACTTTTATAATCATTCATATAATGTAGTGATGTAAAATGAATTACATCACTTCATGGAGATGGTAGTCCATATGAATGCATGAGTGATGTTCTTACTTTTTGATAAATTTACTAAAAGAAATATATATAATAAATAAAAATTAAATAATTAATATAATATCATAAATATCACATATAATCATTAAATTTATCTTTTTTACAATCCAATTAAGTCAGAAATTAAAAACGAATCACATCCCTTTGTAGAGGTTTTATTCCATAGGTACACACCAGCAAAGTTATCATTATTCAATGGATGGAAAGGTAAGAATGTAGATAGGATATTATAATTATAAAATAATAATACATTAATAAATATCATATGTAAAAACTAGATACATCACAATAGTAGTCAATTATTGAGGGTTATTAATAACAGAATACATCGCGTTGCGAGACTGTAGTGGGCACATACGCAAAAACGACGATTTCGATTCCTATTTGATTGAGTAGGAGATAAATAATGTTTAAAAACTAGATTTAATAAAATATTATTATATTTATGATACTAGATTAATAATTTTATTAATGTAATAAAATAGTCTTAGAGAAGGTGAAGGAAGAAATAAAATTTAATATACTAAGTTAGATGTTATAACTAATTGTTTATAAACCTCCTTTGTCTTACACATTAGGCCTCGAAAGGATGATATTATGATAAAAAGGACCTCTATGATGTGGTTAGGTATTTTAATAATGGATTTGAGTAGGTATTTTATGAGATATGGGGATCTTTATGTGTGATTAATAATGGATATGTGGTGTCATTTTATAAGGTAGGGTGAGGACACATTTGGAAATTTTTTAAATAATATAATATATTATTTTCTTACTAAGGGACAATGGATTAAAAATTAATCATATTAAAATATAAAATGACATGGGGTCTAAATATGTGCATCCCTTAGGATTTATAATTTTTTGTCTATTTTAACTATTATATATTTAGTTTAACCCCCCCATTAACCCCTTTTAACCATTACCATAGTAATAAATTTTTACCTTAGTTACTAAATGTAATTTAAAAAAATTAAGTTAACCCTATTATATAGTATTAATTATTTTTATTCCAAATATTCAATCTATTATCTAAAAATCTCTGTCTTGAAGTTTTATAAATTCATTTTAAAATTATTGTGTAAAACACAATAAAACCATTCCTAGAAACATGTATTTTTAAACAAAAACTATGTTTAACTTTTTTAATTTATATATAAAAAATATTTTGTTAAGGTTAAAACACTTTATTAAATATATAATCAATAAATTATTATAAAATCAATAATAAATATTAATTCATTTAATTTATTAATTATAAAACACAATGCACACATAAAATTTGTATTCATAGAAAACCATTCCTTTTAACATTATATGTTTTTATTTCCATATATAAATAATTTTCAACTAATGATTTAATTTTATTAATATGTAAACATTAATGTTTTCATAATTTTGATAGTACTATTTATACCCTCCAATTCCACGGCTTGAAGTAATCATTCACATTAAATATTGGTACTTAAATAGTATATCATGGTTCATTTAAACTCAATATTACATGTAAAGAAATATATCAATGATATAAAATTTATATAAAGAGAAATTTATCATAAAGTCATATGGTGTTATAGTTATTATGTTTTATTACATGAAATATCTCAATAGAGTTTAGAAACAATAATTAATTGGTATCACATGCATCAAGAAAGAATAAAAATAAATCTCACCTCACCTCCAACCCCCTTTCATGAAAAAACTCCTTTCACATCATATATATAATGTAAAACACAATAATCCATAATAGGAAATAATCCAACCAATTCATAATTAAGGTACACAAGGGGGTTTTCACATGCACCAAGTATCAAAACCCTTTAAAATGTCAAACGATCATATGAAATCATGAATTGGAATTCCAATTAATCACACCACTATTTTTAAAACTATCCATTAAAACAACCTTTGTAAGAGACTTCCAAAACAAAAATTAATTTTCATGAAAACCCAGATGTCCTAAAACAATTACTACAAAGGAAAATTGAATTTAAGTTATAAAAAAATATTTTATATAATACTAATATTATCTCTTTAAAATTAAAAAATTTATTTTCTGAAGAAGCATATTACGAATTTAAAAAGGAAATTTATATAAAATTGGATATATTATCAAATCATGTGGAAAACCCCTCATACCAATCTCAGAACCAAGGAAAACCCGCTTTTTCGAAGATGAAGCATTCAAAATTGACATATTAATTTAATATAGTTCAAAATTTAGGTTAGAACATGAAATGAAACGATTAGTTTAAAATTAAATGTTCAATCATGGAGAAACCTATTAAAAACACATGATTTTTACAAGCTGTAGTGTTTATTCATATAAAAAAGCTCAATCAAGAATTAAAAGAACAAAATAGAAACCATGAAATTAAAAACACCAATTTAAATATTGTTTGAATGAAACCTATATTGATCAATCCATAATAGGTTTAGAGGATAAGGAAGAAGTTGAAGAATAAGAATTGGCAGGTAAGCAGTTTAGAGGATCTCACCATGAATAATTTTCACGAACAATTGATGAAATCCCATGGGTATCACTATGGAAGGAGAATGATGTTAGAGTTAGTTCCCTAGAAGCAACTAAATTTGTACTTAATATTAAATGTATATTCAGGGATATGAATATTAATTTAAACATATTTTGAAATATTTATTGCTCCTATTCAAAAAATTGATGCGCTAATGTATAAGAGAATCTGTCTCATTGAAAAGGTAATTATAGTGCCCCACTATGATGAGAAACTTGAAATGCTATGATGATATTCATAAAACTAATTCTATAGATAGATAACATACTATGAAAGGGAACACATTACATTGAATTTGAGGTGTGTTTACTCTTAAGGCAATGAGTATTATTATCATGAATTTCATACTTGGTTAAATCTAAGAAGGAAGATTATGTGAACAGACTCACAAGTTGGAAATCTACATGTTTTGGGTACATTTGATATTCCTATCTATGATAATTATTAATGATATTTTGATTTTAATATTATCATTAATGAAAGTCAAGAATAAAAAACATGGATTTACTAACAAAAACCGCCACACCATAAATTGGCATGAAGTAGTGTATGTTGGGTGCATCATGAATGACATGTTATTAATGGGTAAGAAGAGGAAGGATTTACCCTTCCATGTTTATAGAAGTTGATATCTTAACCCTTTGAAATTTAATCATCACATTAAATTCTATATCCATGGTGTAATGATCATTACTTTTGATAGTCAGAAGAAGACATATCAGGTCTACAGGTTGATGACAATGATTTGCAACCTATTTTAAGGGATTTGGAGAAAAAGTGATTATATTACATAGATTGCATTTGAATATAGTCTGCAGCATTGTGAAATTAATTTCTTTCCCTTGGATTTGTTACCCAATTTTTGGATAGAAATCATGGACTTTAGGTGTACGTCCCTAATGCTAATGAGAAATAATCCTATGGGGTCTCACACTACGTATTTCCATTAATGACCATTAAATATTATTTGAATTTAATTATTGGAATAAATATTATTCTCATGATCAAGGAATGATTTTATTAATGTATTTATTATCCATAATATTTCTAAGCTAATAAGTAATTATTTAGACATTAAAAATATTTTATTTATCAAAATGATTTTTAAAAAAAATTAATTCACTAGATTGTAGATAAAATATAAATTTTATTTATTGAATATTTAATAAATATTTATTCATTGGTTTTTAAACAAAATATTTATTTAAGTGAATATGTTAATTATTCACAAATTAAAGAATCTGAATAGTTTTAGCGGACCAAAATCACATCTGGGGATAAATATTAATTTATAAGATAATAAAATTATATTTATCATTGTGAAAGTTATAGAAAACCCTATAATAATAATAATAATAATATTATTATTATTATATGACATGAGGTTTTTAAGGATAATAATTTTATTTAAGGGCCAATACGATATAAAACAATTATTTTAACCAAAACCCTAGCTCAATAAATAGATGATTATTTCTATTGTATAAGTTCAATAAAAAACCGATTATATGAAATCATTGAACAAAAAAAAGTCTCATACTCAATCTCTATATCCCTCTCTCTGATTACTCCTATAATACTCTCAAGAATGAGAATAACTCCTTTAACCTTGAATGATCATATAACAATTATTATGAACAATACAAGTCATTTTATTCCCTATGATAGCACACACAAATTAATTAGCGCATCTGAGAGATCAAATTAGAAAATATAGATCACCTCTAGAGGGATTATACACTTGAATCCTTATAGTGAAACAAAGGTAATATGAATGGGTTTTTAGAAGATCAATATCAACGAATAAAGTATCCAAAGGTGATGTAATCATTTATTCTAGACCAAAATAAATTAATTACAAATTTAGCATGAAATATCCTCTCGTGGGGTTTCAAGAAACTCTAAATTAAAATAATTGATAATTTAATTCCCACAAAATGTGCTTGAAATATGCCCAAAACCTATAAGTGTTATCAGAGAATTCACATATAATATTATTTACATGATTGTTGATTGATATGCACAATCATGGTTGAATTTCTCATTTAACATTATTTGTTAAATCATCTAATTAAAATTAATATGTTTTCAACATTTTAATTTCTTCATTAAAGAATAAAAATTTCGTAATTTCAAGAAAATATAGTGAACGATCAAATATTCCATATAGAAGTGTTGAGGATTTTGGCTGGATAACAAAGGATTACATGGAATGTTTCTGAAGAACAAGCTATGTACCCATGTGCACTAAACTAGTCCACGACACATGATACACGATTACAAGAGTAGTAATTACACACATTGAATTTATTTCACATCATGTGAATATTTTGACAACTTGGCACACATTACATTTCATTACATGGAATGTAGCTGATGTACACGTCGTATAGTCGACATGAGTTATTAATTAAATTTTTGAAATATGTGTGGTTATTATACACAATTAAAACATTTGATTTTTCCATCCTAGATAATTAATGATAAAAAATACATGTATATAGTATACATGTCATATAGTTTGTCATTTCCTGCATCCAAAACACATTTTGATTCATTCGGTGAGTTATATAGACACATGACATGATGAATACATAGTGTTTAGCTAGTATGTAAACATTGTGTTTTCATGACTGATGAACGCACTGAGATAGTCGATGGGTTATTCTGACACAATAAAATAATGATACATGGCGTGTTTCTGGCTTTCACACACCATCTAGTCTAGTTGAATTACATAACCAAATACCAAGTCATGTAACCCATGTACATGGAAACCAAGGTACATGGAATGTTTCTCGTAAGTACATAGCATTCAGTGTCCCAATAAAGGATAAAATTAAATTAAATTAAATTAAACATTATAGAATGAAGACATTATTTTATTAATTTTCATACCAGGTTTGTTTGAAAATTTAATAATGGTTTTAATGAATTTTAAATTCTCAAATAATTTATTATAATAAATGGGTGATTATTAGGGTTTTTCATTTATTTTCAATTAATTCAATTAATGATGGGTATCACTAAATGAATTCAAATAGTAATTAAGATGAAAGAGAAATAATTAATTAATTGATTAATTAATTAAAGAATGATAATTTATCTAAATAATAAATAATGAATAGAAATTAATGTTAACCAGTTTAAATTTATGTATATGTTTCATGCATGATTGTTCATGAAGTTGACCAAGGCCTGTGTATGTGTTGGGTGTTTTAATTTAATTTATTGTATGAGTTTTCAAATATTTAATATTAAATTAAATTCTATGGCTTACGTTACATTCGTCACTCCATTATTATATAATACCCATATGTCTATGGTTATTTATTTAATCCTCTGTAACAAATCCATTAGTTCCTCTCACCTGCATGTTAGTAATAAATACATGAAATTAATGGAGTATCACAAGGCACATGGAGGTGGTTCAAGAAGGAACAATAATGATTCCAACTTAGGTGATACCCAAGTGTATATGTGGAATGTTTTAACTCATGAAAAGATGGGATCTAGTAATTTTCCCTTAGGTCAAAGGTTGATTTATTATTTTCTCAATAAGTCAACCATAAGATTATATCGTGATCAGGTTATTAATTAATTACATATTTATATCTTATGCATTACTTATATTATATATGCATGACTTGTATAACATAAATAAATTAATTCATGTGGAAATATGGGTTTTAAATAAATATATTATGAGTATATTTTTTATCTAACATGGTTAATTAATTAAGTAAAATATTTTTAATATTTAACATGACTTTTAATGGATAAAAAGGATAAAATTTATGTATAATAACATAAAATACATAAAATATATATGATTTAATACATGGAATTCCATTACATGATTAGGAATGAATATAATTGAATTAAGTGTTTCACCAACCCTCATTCGGACACTCACTCTTAACATTGAGTTCTTATTAAGGTTATGGGTTTAATTAACCATCATATTTCAAGATCAGTACCCATCTCTAGACTTGATGTATCTTGGAGGAAATTTTTGACAAAAAAATAGACTTGATTTCAAGATTGGGGAGTCTACTCAATAGATCAAGGAGCTACAATCCCATAGTTGGAAAAGGCTTTCCAACCATAAAACCTTCAAGTATCTTGAACAACCCTCATCGTAGTTATGAAAAAGAGAATATGGATACTTTCCATTAGAATATCCGAGAAAACAGATATTCCGAGTCCAATGGTGAGTACTATTGGTACTTGATAAAATAATGGGATATTTAATAAAATTAATTATTATAATTTATCACATAATTTGGTAATGAAGATAATAAATAATAAGTAATAATTATTATTATAGAAAATTTAATGTAAAACAAAGAAACCACTATGATCATTCCTTGCCTCAAGGTATGTCTTTACTAATACAAATTTCCAGATATGGAATAATTACTTTTGAAATTGATTATTAATAGAATGTTTTATTATATGTTGTAATTCCCTATACATATTCATTCAGCTCTACTGGTGAAAAACGGTGAAATAGATACCTACCAAATATATGTTAAGGATTCCTCCTATGCCTATTGTATTATATTATAAATTATGAATAGATAGTTAATTATAAAACATAAACTCATGGATTCATACAAAATAATATCACATCTATTTTGTCTTGAGAATGTGAAGTATGTTTTAAAAATAAAAAATATTTTTAATTCATTATTATAGTTTAAAATTGAAGAAGGAAATATATATTTGGATTATTCTTTTAAAAGTATAGGTTATAGTGATCGGCTAGAGAAATTTTTATTCGAATTTGAAAAAAAAATATACATTAATATTGTTTTATTATCTTTACCACCATGGTTATCTTTATTTGTTCAATACCAAATAAATTAAATAGATAAGTCTCTTTGGAAAATTTTGGCTATCCTTTCCCAAACAGATTAGGAACTTTTAAAACATGTTTCCCCAACCCTTATGAAAAAATGTTCTAAGGACAAGGATAAAGGCTCCATGGTTAATCTAAATCAAAAGGATCATTTACAACATCCTTAAAATTGATAAAATATTTAAATGTAATGGAATTAAAAAGAGGATGCTTCCTTCTTATGTTGAAAGAATGGACACTGGAAAAGATATTACAATTGATTAAAGAAGAAATTAGATGAATCCACTTCAGTTATATTCCTAAAGATTCTATTCTCTTATTGTGTAAGAAATAAAATATTCTTATAACATAAATGTTTTTAAATGTAAAAAATCATCAATAATATAGAGGTTATAGAGTGATCAGCAAAAAATTTAGAAAGGGTGATTCCTATGTTAGAAAATGGTAGATCACTATTTCACATTTCTAGATTGGATTTTTTAATGTTTTTAATTACTATGATCAAAAAATTCAGATTAGTGTCAGACGTGACATAATGAGACATTATTTCATTTTCAAAAATATTATTATGGTAATGATATACTAAACTAACTATTTAGTAACTCTTTAATAAAAAATATCCATTGACAAAAATATTGTATATAAGAATATAAAACTCTATCCTTATTGTGAAAAGGTAAGGTAATTCTAATTCAAATAAAAATGAACGTGGTTGACCAATCTATACCCATAAAAGTGTTTTTAGTCAAAATTGAGCTATGATATTGGATTTTTACACAAACTAATTAATATGTTTTAAATAAATAAAATTTTATAAGAAAATTTACAACACAAAATATTTAGAGTTAGTTCAACATGAACATCAAAACTATACTAAAGCTAACATTAACTTTATATACCTCATAATATATAATAATGAAATTTTAGAAACACCCAGTGAAGTAAATGACTGCCCATGGTAAAGATTAAATAACCTATAAGATGTATTGTTAGAGAATATATTATCCATGTTTTAATTGATCAAACATGTTGAGTAAATATAATCACTAAATCAAAAATTACTTATACAAATCATTTTCATAATGGTAGTAAATGTAGATTAATAATGAGTCATATATATATTGAAAATATTTCATTATTTCTTCAAATACATGTTCTGTAAATATAAGTGTATCAAATACACCGTATAGAAACTAAATTTTCTAGTGGATATCATATCAATTGTCGTATGATAAAAGTCTATTAAGACACTATCACCTGTGTTTTCTATAAATTGCTTATTAAAATTTATCATTTGATAAAAATCAACATCAGAAAACTAAGGTACATCTATGTTAATGAACCAATGGACTTTCATGATATTAATGTCTAGCCCACTTTGACTATATTTCCCTAATGGAATCATATAAAATATATGATTTTTTGATAAGGAATAAATTAAATGAGTTATGATTTTGGATTCCCATGAGATGGAATTGGAATATTGGACTCCACAAAGCATAGTGTGAGGTGTAGTTACAAAGAAACACGCTATGTAGGAATTTGTAATAAATTGGTGGTCTATATTCACCATGGTGTGTGATGCATGAATAATTCATTTGGAAAAATTATTCCTACAACAAAATAGTAAATTAAAATTTTCTGAGGTTGAAATGTATGTATAAATTCAATTAATAGACTCCATGTATCAAGGTTTAAGGACTCCATATTTTGAATGTTTCTAAGACTTGATATTGTATGTGAGTATTCAAGAGAAACTAGAAATGGATGGTATAAGATGGTACCAATTAGGCATTAATAATTTTATAAAGGTCTAATCTGTAATGACTTGGATTTTCTATGTATTATTTTGGATATTATATGGACTATTTTCAAGACCAGGTGCTAATACGGTGTGTAATTACGAGATCCGTTGTACCTAGAATAAGTGATTGAAATATATTAAAGAGATCATGCATGATGTTTTCATAAAAAAGTGAATAAATTATTTACAGTTTTCTAGATCAGAAATCCAAGGGCACTGTTGAGTTTAAAACATAATTTTACACAAGGCGTGACATAACCTTTTTCGGTGTGAGTTGTTTGTGGAAAAGTCATCACAGACGTGAAATGAATAAAATATTTTTTTTTATTTCATTGGAATAGTGGCTAATTTTTTTATGTAGTATGTCATGGTTGAATTCAAGGGTTATCAATATAAACTTGGAGCCATTGGAGAACCATTGGAGAGAGCGTTGGAGGATCTATCTCAGATAAACAACAACTAAATTGTAGATCAGTGATCAGTGTTCAATGATATTCAGGATCTCTCCAATGATAATGAAATGAGCTCATTCTTCATCAGTGATCAATCCATATTGACTTCAATTTTTTTATATTTATTTTAATGTTCTTAATTAATATGATTAATGTGAATTAATCAACCAATATGTTGATCCATGGTTAAATCAACTTTAAGGATGGTTTTATTTTTATGGTTATTTTGGGGGTTTTATTGATTTGTATAAAATATTCACTTATTTTTCTAATAGAGAAGGGTTGAGACCCACACGAACATTGGTCGATATTCATTCCTCATGTTTGTGGTTATGAATTTACCCCTTATTTCTTCGTTTGTTGTGGGTGTTCTTCATTGACACATGGTTTGACATCCACTAACAAATAGATTTTTTTTCACACATTTCATAGAATAATGATTTGATTTGTCATTCTAGGATCAAAATTACATGATGAAGGAGTGACAGTGGTATTTGTGAGTGGATCAACCAAATTTGAAACCCCCAATTATTGCCGGGCATGCGAGCAATGTCAGAATGATTAGAATCTATTTTCTAAATGGATTCAAATGATATTTTTGGATAAATGTCCATCGTGAGGGTTATTTGGAATAGATTTGTGATTTTTAGAATGATTTTTGTTAGACATAAAGGCAGCGGAGACACATATTCACATTAATGGGAGAACCAGTTAGATTCTGCAACACAAAATCCATGTGGCATGTAATTAGGGATTAAAAATCATGTAGGTTTATCCTTGTGATAACTAGTGTTTTGAGATAAATTTAAGGATCAAATAATGTATGAGCTTATTATATGGTGATAGACCTCTCCCAAATGGATCAAAGTGTACCTAAGAGGGTAAACATATATGGGATAGAGTACATGGGTATGAGAATACCATATAGTCCCACATGGGAATGAATTAGCCTAGTGTACACATGCAAAGTACACTAGAAGCTTCACCCCTTGTACTAATACATAGTCGTGAACACTTTCTATTTACATGGATATGACCCTAGGTTGAAGGGACACCGTGTGTAACCATACAACACACTGTGCACATCTAAAATTTTAGACAAGGGACCATGTACATTTTATCATGGGAAGTTTTTGTTAGGGTGTGTTCCCCACAACTATTCCTTGAGGGTTAGTATGAAATCATCTTTTACACCTAGGAAAAAGATCCCTTCAGCATGAATTCATTGATAGATTTGTAGGAATCCTTCTATGAGCTTTAATTTGACATCCTTTATACATATTTTTTCATTAGGTAGAGTTCTTGGTATCATCATGACCCACAATACATGGGCGTCGGTACTATACTTATATTGTTAATCCCTATTGAGGTATTGGTATGCCATATAACCTTGGGAGTGATACAAATATCTTTATCATATCTCTTCAAACTTCTAGTGTATACATATAATGGAAAGATCTAATTAGAATTGCCTTTGAGATGGACCTTATTAGTGATATCAGACTCATGGAGTGTGTTCTCCCAGATGAGTGCTATAAGAAACCTTCACGCCAGAAACCTAGGTTGTTATTACAATTTTCGAATTAAATGTAGAATGTGTATATTTGTCGAGTATGTCAATATATTCTTGTTATATGTGTTGTAGAAATAAACTTGTGTAGAGATGACTGAATTCTTCTGTTGTATTCTTTGGGATTTCGGTGTTTCCTAATCACTGTTTTTATACTCACCCCTATACAGGATTTCCCTGCTTGTGTCTTGTCTTGTGAAGGTGATCAACCTTTTGATATAATCCTTGAGGGACTCGGACACGGAAATTATTAGTGAGATCTTATAGACTAGGGTGTGTTCCTGCAGTATAATGATAGTAGTCCCCCTCTTATATTCAGGTTGGAATTATTTTTAGACTCTTTTTGGTGGACTTGTAATTGGAAGTATTTACTTTCCATCAATTCTCATCGAAATATGGTTTTGGGATTAAAATTTATTCATGTGTAGTTTAGTTATTTTTACATTTCAGTATTGTATGTTCTTGGAGATGTGTACGTGTGTATCAATATATAGTATAAGGCATCCCATGTTAGTGATATGCTACTCAGTGTTAGTCACCAACCAATATCCTATTAGAGGAATGCATGCGGAGTCATGAAATGAGACACATTGGGATGGGTCATGATAGAGTGGAATCAGATCATTCAATTATACCATAAGAATAGAGTCTATGACATTTGTTTAGGGAAACAATGTTAAGTGTTTCATGTTCGACTTTTAGGCCAGATACTCTTGTGTTGGTGTGGAGAATGATGTATCCATACACTAGGACTCTTATCACCTAATTTTAAATTAAGTACATGAGAACATTGTTTGTAGGGAAAACAATGCCACATCCATCATATAAGAATGTGTTTTAGTTTCCATGTCCATGGTGAGTCAATATGAAAGAAATACTCATTGACTATAGCACATCTTGTTTAATTTAGGATTCCTCCATCATGTTTCTAGCTAGGGTTCAACATCCAGATCACAAGGATGAACCCCCTAGTGATGAGGTGTTGATAGAGGGAACATTTCTAGAGTTTTTACCTCTAGAGGATGCACATACTATACCACATTATGTTGAAAAAAATATGGCACCCACAGTACCAGTAGATTATGTGCATAGGATGAGCACACTTCATGAGTTTCAGTGGTAGAGACCCATCATGTTCGAGGTGAGACATAACCATAGGTGTCTGAGGAATAGATTGAAGAAGTTACCCATGTTTTCCATTTGGTTAGGACACTGAAAGATCAGATGGTGGTACCAGTGTTGAGCCTAATCTGTGGCTCAATAGAACAAAGGTGGGTGTTAGTGACCCAATATTATGATGAGACAACTCTTGAATAGTCTGAGTTTGTATGCCTTTTCATAGATGTGTTATCTCTATCTACCCTTAGGGATTTATGTATCCATGATCTTATAAAAATTTATCCTTGAATCACAATAGTATATGAGTATTCATCAAGGTTCATCAACCTCTCTAGATACTCAATAGAAATGGCTTATCATTAGTTATTCTAGGATTGAACCTTCATGAAAGGTAGACATTGAGGAATCCAATCCAGTGTTATCCCAAAATGCATACCAACCTATCTTGGGGTGTTAAATAGAGTTTTTTTTGGTTGAGTGTTTCTTGACCAAGAATACACTTAATGTGGTTTTAGGTAGTGGGATCAAAGGAGTAGTGTCCCCGACAGAAGGGAGTCAATGTTAGTCTCAGGGACATGGACATTTGAGAAGTTTTAGGTGGAGGTCATATGATATAGGGTATTCAGGTCATGGCTCTTATGATGGGTCTAGTCCACCCAGGGAGGGATGGTTTTCCTCATGTGATGACTGTGGAAATCCTACAGGAGATTTTCTGACTCACCATAACGCTAGGAGATAGACTGTGGATGGGTAGTCGAGGCATAGTTAGTTGTTTGATTAGTATGGTCCACAGGGTTGTGAATGTGTTGGAAGAGTTGGGAGATTAGTTAGAAGTGATATAGATTTTACTTGTTACTAATAAATCCATCAGGTGGTCCACCCCAAGCTTAGGAAGCTAGTCGATAGGGGATGATACATCTACAGGCAGTCGAGACTTATGAACTTGAGGATATGGGAATGATTCAAATAAAATATGTGTCTTTTATACATTAGTTATAGAACTAATAGACACATGTTCTAGTCATTTATTTATTTCCAAAGATCTTGTTTGATACTTAGAGATTTCTTGTAGAGCCCTTGGCATGACCTCTGCTCTTTCAGATTCTTACTGGAGATGAATCAGTGATCACACAGTTGTGCTGATAGTGCGACCTGAATCTAGGAGGTGAGAGTTTCAGTTGGGATATCTTAGTATAAAATCTGACCCCTTATGATTCCATTCTTAGTAGGAATGGGTTATCTACAATTCATTCGAAGATTAATTGTTTCAGGTGAAGGATGCAGTGTGTCTACAAATATGGGACACAGTTATCTTTTTCTTAGTCACAAAGAAAATCATGCAGTTTATGATTGAGTCATGCATAGGTGGGTGTAGTCGATTTATCATTAGATGGAAGCTTGACCCTTGATGCAGCAAATGTTATGAATTTTTAGTTCTATAATGTGGGGGTGGAGTGTGAGGATTTCTTCCCTCAGGATGTGTCAGGTTTACCTCTCAGTCGGGGGATAGACATTTGCATTGATCTACACCCTTGTATGACACCAGTATATGTGATAGTATATGAGAAGGCCACTAAAGTGATCTATGATATGAGGTTGTCATTTGAGGTCTTTTATAGGAATAGATTTTTTAGACCCATTGTTTCACCCTAGGTATCTCTAGTGTTTTTCGTGAAGACGTTTGATGGTAGCTTAATGTTATGTGTGGACTACCATCACTTGAACAAAGTTACTGTGAATAAAAAGAATCCACTAATATGGATCAATCACTTATTTGATCCCTTTATAATGAAACGATGGTTCTCAAAGGATGACCTCAGGTCGGACTATCACCAGTTGCGAGTATGGGATGAGGATATACCAATGAAAAAATTCATATGTCACTATAGTCACTATGATTAATTGGGTATTCCCATTAACATGAACAATTCCATATCACAGTTAATTTGACTCATGAAAAAGATTTTTTAGCCTTTTATAGATCTATTCATGGAAGTATTCATCAAAGATATCCTTGTGTACTTGAAATCTGAGGAAGATAATGAGAGACACTTGAGGGTGGTTCTAAATGTACTATGAGAGCACAATCTTTATGGGAAACTCACAAAGTTATAATTCAGGATTATGGTGGTCCTCTTTATTGGAAATGTTATCTTATTAGATGGATTGGTGTTAGACCCAACCATGGTCAATGAAGTGTTAGTTTGGGATCCCCCCAAAAGTGTGATGAAGGTGTAGAGCTTCCTCGGGTTGGCAGATTATTATCGGAGATTCATAAATGATTTATCCAGGATATCAGCACACATGACATCATTGACTCGAAAGGGGAATCCATACATCTTGGCAGAGAGGTAACAAGAGGCTTTTATTTAGTTGAGGTAGAGGTTGATGAGTGATCCAATCTAGATATTTCCATATGATGGTGTCTAGTACATGGTGTTCAACGACACATCATGAATAGGGATTGGTTGTGTTCTGATGTAGAGGCAAATGGTGATTAACTATGGGTCATGTCTATTGGGACCAGATGAACAAAACTATGTGACCCATGATCTTGAGTTAGTAGTGGTCGTCATCACAATAAAGATGTCGAGGCACTACATTATGGTTGAGATGTTTATCATAAATTCTAATCACATGAGTTTCTGGTGTATATTCTATCAAAAGGACCTTAACATAAGGTAGAGGTGATGACTATATTTCCTCGAGGATCATGGCTTAGAGATTTCCTACACTCCAAGGAAGAGGAATTAGGTGTCATATGTTCTTAGTAGGAGTTCATGCTTGTAGTTTCAAAAGGATTCATTGGAGCATTTGGTCTTATTATAGTTTTCCTTTGTTGATGGAGACCGTGTAGATTACCTGCAATTGATGGATGTTACCCCTTTAATTTTATAGTGACTTATGGTGGCATAATTTAGGGACATTGAATGTGGAACCCTAAATACTCAAATATCTATTGGATGTGCTCCTAAATATTTTCTAAAGGTGGGGAGCATGCCATTATATTTTTAAGAGAACACATGATGATACTAGTGACATTTTCAGAGGAGGTTTTGGGGGAGTTTTATATATATCCTTTTTCACTAAATTCATGTGTGGATAAGATTTAGTAGGACCTTCGATATAAGTATTAGTGGTTAGAGATGAAGAAGGGAGTTAAAGAGTTTGTCTCTCAATGCCTTACTTGTTAGTAATTGAAGGGTAATCACCAAGTTGCAGTGGGGATATCTCAACCCCTAGAAGTTCCATAGTGGAATTTGGATGGTATATCCTTGAAATTAATGATGGGAATACCACATACATCTAGGGGAAATGATTCTATATGGGTGATTATACACCATGTCAGCATGGTTTTGAGGATAATATACCATTGGTGAAGTATTTTTACAACACCATCTATCATTACAACATTGATATGGAACCATTATATTTTTTTACGAGTGACCCAGTAGATCACCACTTTTCTAGACTGACCTAAGTGATTCGGCACACATGGGCCTATAGTTGGTGTGGGAAACTACATAGAAGGATAAGATCATATAGGGGTGGATGATGACTACCCAAATCCATCTGAAGTCTTATACGGATAGACTATGAATTATGATGGTGTTCAAGGATGGAGATCATGTTTTCCAATGGGGTTCACCTCAACATGGATTATAGAGGTTTGGTAGGGGAAGAAAGTTGAATCCAAGATTCATTGAAAATTTCATGATATTGTGCCCAGTTGGAGAGGTGGAATAACTCTTATCTCTTAATTTATAGATAGATCTTCTTTAAAATTCATATCATGTATCTCATATGAGGAGGTACATTCATGAACCGTCACATGTTATTGAATGGGGGAGAGTTGGGAAATGAGGATGGAACTACCTTTGTTGAGTACTCGATAGAGATCTTGGATAAAAAGGAGAGGATTCTTCATGGTTGATAGATTAATTTAGTTCATGTTTGGTTATACCATGATAATATGTAGGATAGAACATGGGAGTTGGAGGCTTAGATTTGTGATCAGTACCCACATATCTAGCCCTTTTTTTGGATGTTCGGGACATAAATCCCCAAGGTGGGGAGAATTTATTGACTTGGATTTTCAATGTAATGTTTTTTGATATTTTTTGGATTTTTTTGGAGACTAGGAATTGAGACGGCCTGATATTCTATGATCTGATGTTCAAAAAATAAATATTTGAATTATATTAAATAAATTAAATGTCATGCTTGTGAATTTTTCCTAAAAAAGTGGTATAACATCCAAACTGGGTGCTGGATAAGAAATTTATTGGAACCATTGAGTTCATAACATGGGTTTTACCCTTGGTGTGACATAAACGTTGTTGGAATGAGGTTCTTGTAGAATATATATCACGGTCATGAAATGAATAGAATAATGAATAAAATTAATTTATCTTTATTTCAATGGCACAATGATAGAATTTCATTTATGTAGACTATTATCATGAAATTACAAAGATAAATGAATAACCTCATAACCATTGGATAACCCACAAAGAGATCATTGGAGGATATCTCTCTGGTGAAAATCAATCAGAATGAAGATCAGCGATTGGGTGTGCAATGAGATTTAGGAAGTCGCCAGCATAAATGATGTTGACTCATTCTTTTTCAGTGATTGATCCATCTCAAGGTAGGATTTTTTTATTCTTTAATTTCATTCCCCATTCTTAATTCAAAAGATGAATGTGAATAAATAAACTAACAGATTGTTCCGTTGTTTGTTTTTCTTATGGGATGATTTTATTGGTAGGGTTATTTTTGGATCTTTGATTGATTGGTATTTATTCTTATCAAATCTATATAATATATATGGATTGAGGATAATAAAAAAATTGTTGATGTTTGTCCCCTTGAAATTTGTTTTCCATTTCTCCCATATTTCTTCATTCATCATAGGAGTTCTTTATTGACCCATGGATTGAATGTCACGACCCGTCCTCGAGGCCCATTCCGTGACTACACCAAGCCCGCCTTCCATAGGCCAGGGGATGGCGACTAGCACCAAAGGCGTAAAATCCTGATATCTGGGAAGGCATTGCCTTTATAAAAGAAAACAAGCACCACAGAGTACAAGCAGAAGAAAAACACTAAGTACAAAAGAAATGATGAAAAGTAAATGGGCCAGAATACAAACTCAAAAGAAAGTACGCCTACAACAGAACAAGGTACAACAGAAAAAAGACAAACAGCTGGAAGAAGGAAGCAACTCCTGGGTCGTCCTCCTCGGATCCTACCTGAAGGGTAGGTACAGATAGTGCATCTCCCGGTCGCCCACCACGGATCCTACCTGAAGGGTAGGTACAGATGGCCTCCTCCACGCTCTCATCCGTCAACCTCCTCTGTGATTCGTTACGTCGTGTAGTCCACCTCCGGGTACTGACTCGTCGTGTAGTCCACCTCCGGGTACCGACCAGTCCTCGAACACTCGGCCTCCGTCAGCATTGCCCGTCATCCTCAACCAACACAACAAGGTGCGGGCATAGCCCGTGTAGGGGTGAGTATAACGATACTCAGTAGGGACCCCGAGACCCTCAAGGTCTCACTAAACCAACAAGGATAACCACAAAAAGATCTCAACAGATAACCTCTACTTCGATATATGCCCATACATATACCTAAGTTATCAAGTAACCCATCTCAATCATGAGGAAACACAAGGATTGTGAAATCAATGGATAACCACTACCCAGGTATATGCCCATACATATACCTAAGTTATCAAGTGACCCATCTCAATCATGAGGTAAACACAAAGGTCAAAAGTCTCAGCTCAAACCAGGATTTTCATTATCGAAACCGTAACTGCTGAAAAGCTCCGTCTCTGGAGTGTACAATGGTCCTGTCACGACTCCGAGGTACTGCTCACTAACCTAAGTCTGCTGAGGTACTCCTCCTGTCGAGTACCGCGGGCGTGCCACCTCACACAGTAGTGCTTCCCACCGGGGTCTGCCACCCAACACAGTAGTGCTCCCGCCTCATAGCCTACAGAGGTACTCCTCCTGTCGAGTACTTTGGGTCTGCCACCTCACATAGTAGTGCTCCTCCGCTATGGGTATGCCACCTCACAAAGTAGTGCTCCCCACTGGGCTACGTAAGTCACTCCGAAATGAATCGGACAAGTAGCCTTCAGGTCTCGGCCGGCTACACGGTCTCCGTACTCCGTACGCTCGTCTCTGGGAGGGTCCTCTCCACAAGCTACAAGTCGATACTCCAAGTATCTCAAAGTCCCACGAAGAAGTATCTCAAAGTACCGCCTCGTCATAGGGGTCTCAACGCAACAGACGGTGCGTCAATCGGACGCCCGGTCTGTGAGTTATTAGCCTTTTCGTCCCAGGGGCCTGGTTGGTTTCGTGACCGAACCAAACCCGACCGTATCTCAACTGTACCCCGAACTCTCATAGGGTAAACTCATAGGGACCGTTTTTCAAGAGATCACCAACGCTGCTGACGGTTCGTCAAACGGACGTTCTGTCAGGAAGGTAACAACTTTTCCGTTCTAGGGGCCCGGTTGGATTTCAGTGCGATCCAACCCGGCCACTATCCATCTGAATCCAAATCTCGGGCGGAGGATGCCAAAAGTTCCGTATCGTCAACAGGAATGCAACGCAATAGACGGCGCGTCAATCGGACGCCCGGTCTGGAAGTTATTGGCTTTCTCGTTCAGGGGGCCCGGTTGGTTTTTAAGGCAAAACCAGCCCGACCGTACTCCACCTGTGTCGAAACCTCGGGCGGAGTATGCCAAAAGATCTGTCTCACCAAGAGGAACTCAAAAAAGCTGATGGCACGTCATTCGGACGTCCGTAGCTCACGATATGAGCGTTTCCGCTCTGAGGGCACGGTTGGTTTTGTGTACGAACCAACCTGGCCAAACTCAAAGTATTACGAAACCTTGAGTGCGATATACCGAAACGACCATCTCGATCCAAGGGTCGCATCGCCGCTGAAGGCACATCGTTTGGAGGTCCGTAGCCCGAGTTATGGGCATTTGAATCCAAACCGCTCGGTAATGGGGGTTTCGGGCCCGGGCCGTCCCGGCCCGAGACCCCCCGATTGGCCCGAACCGGATCGACCCGCCCCGGACAGGGTCGACCCGGCCCGGCGCAGCCCAGCCCGGCGCGGCCTGACCCGGCCCGGCGCACCGGTTCGGCGCAAGGCGGCGCGCTGGGCGCGCTGCCAGCTCGGCCGTCGGCCTAGCTGATTGAGAACGGGGGGCCGCCTGCCCCCCTTTTGTGAAACTGCGGCCCCTTAATTGGGGCCGCATGAAGACCCGGTCGGGGGAATTATTTCCCCCGGTCTCCACCGCCCGGCCAGCCCGCACTGGCCGTCCGGTTCCGCCAGCAAGGACCGGCGAGGGCCGATCCTTACTTCGCCGACGCCGGCGGCCCGGTGCCGGCCACCGGTCATCATGCTCCGCCACGGCCCGGAACCGGCTGCGGACCTTGTCGTTCGGTGCGGCGCGACGACATCGCGCCCTTCCGCGGCGGCCCCGCTCCGGCCGTGGTGTCTTCCACTTTCTTCGACATGACGCGACAGCGTCGCGTTCTTGAATCTCTTTCCACTGCGCGGCGCGATGGCGCCGCGCGTATGTTCTGCATGAACCGCATGGTGCGACGACACCACGCTCCTTTGTACCAACCACAAAGAAAACAATTATGAAAAAAGGAAGAGGGTCGGCCGTGTTTGTGCGGTCCGGCCCCCTCGCATTATTCGATAATAAAAAGTCAAAAACCACAAGATTCGACATCCCAGAATCAAGAACGGAATCAAATAACATTAAACCCCTACCTCGGTTTCAAGTGTGGAGCACGTCAACAAGCCGCGGAAGACAAGCGTCGCGGAGGTCGGGCGTCGCGGGAATCGAACTTCGATTCCGTTGACGTTGGAGGAAGAAGCGCTCGGTAAAGTCGAGTCGAGTCGAGTCAACACTCTCAGAATACTTTTTGCGCGGCGGTGCTTCCCTTCCTTGCTCCGGTTGAAGAAGGTAGAAGGTGTTGCTTCACGTTCTTCGGAGACGTGGAACTTTCTTCTTCGAGAGGTTGAAGGTCTTCCAAAATTTCTTCTCCTCTCCTTAGTTCTCCCCGCAATGTTTATGCCAACCCAAAGAAAAGAATATAATATCTCATTTTAATGTTGGAAAAATGATTTCAAAAGAAATCAAACACTCAAAATAATTAATTAAGTTGGATTAATTAATTAAATGCAAAGTGTTGGCAAGAATTTCAAAAGTTTAAAATTAAGATAACTATCCTCAATTAATAACCCAAGTTGTCAAGATTAATTAGAGAGGAGTTATTGGGTGTTTAAAGGGGAGATGAAGAGTTAGGTTCGTGTGGGACCCACCACACTTAATACTCTCAAGGGAGGTTAAGTAGATGTGGGTCCCACATCTAACTCCCTTTGGGAGGATTAACCAACATGGATAAAATAAAATGTGTTTCCACATTTTATTTAACTTCTTTTTAATTCCCCCAAAACTAACTCTCAAATCGCATAAAACACATCCTCAGAAAAGGTTTCCATAAATGAAAATCGGCGCTGCGAGATCATCAGTGCCCTCGGAATTCGATTCTGGGAAAAGGCTCAAAAGTTAGAAAAACCCGCTCGTTCGTTCACTGAACGTACCCGAGCCAAACTTCGGAAATTGACTCCGGGCACACCGGGCCTCGGAATCAGGTGCCGTCAGAAACCGCATTCTTGTAAAATTCCGAAGAAAATTAAGAAAAAATTTCCCTTGAATTTTACGGGTCTTTACATTGAAATCCACCGAGAAATCCATCATCGGACTCCCATTTCTTTGAAAAACGATTTGATATTATTGATATAGTATTAGTACAACATGTTGAAGGTGTAATACTGGTAGTAATGAGAAGATCAGTCTGGGGTGTCCCACTGGGTATTGTTGTACTTACCCCTACATGGTACTTTCCCGCACTTGTCATGTATTTTGTAGATGATCAACCTTTTGAAAAAGTCCTTGAGGGACCAGGACTAGAGCTTTCATAGTGAGACTAGGGAAAACAAGGTCTATTCATGTAGTATCTTGATAGCAGTCCCCATATTACATTCATTTGGGAACTGTTTTTAGACTCTTTGTGGTGGGATTGTATTTAGACCTATCTAATTTACTTCATATCATACTCTAGTTTTGGTATTTAGATGTATGAATTCATATTTGATCAGTTTTTTCTATATTTCATCATTGTATGGTCTTGGATATGTGTTCATGTGTACATGTACTTAGGCTAAGGCCTCCTAGGATAGTGATATGCCTACTCGGCACCCGTGGCCATCCCCTGGCCTATTGGAGGAGGGCATGGGGAGTCATGGAATGGTCCCTATTGGGATGGTTCATGAAAAAATATATGAAAAATTTCAAACCACCAATCACCTTGAAAAAAGAACTTATTGAATCAAACTTTTTCCTAGAAATTCCAATGTTCATTATAATGGGCTATTTATTATCAAGGCCACTTCACTTAGAGGATAGCTTATGGTATATTTCTATATGACATGACCAAAAGAATACCATAAGGTATATTTATAATATGAATAACTTAAATGGGCTAGTTACACTAATAAATGAGAACTAGATATACATATTACACATATTCATTTGTCAATAAATCATGAAAAGTGATAATAGAATATAAATATGTAAACAAATGGGTGAAAAGTGTCTTTATCTAGTTATTGATAACACTATAAGCTTTATAGATTGATATTCTAATAAACTGTGGAAAATAAATCTTCTATCGTACCACATTTTTAAGTCTAAGGAATGAAATTTCATCATGTACGCCTTAAATCAACAACCATGTTATAAGGAACACGATAAAAAAGATAGATCCATGAGTTTGATAATATTATTCATGGTACATATATTCACAAATTATTAAAAAATTCATGTTTTAATAATTCATGACTTAATTTTTATTGGCATATAATCCCTCATGTAGAACATTCATAGGAATAAGAAGTGATTATTGAGATTAATATAATTTAACAAGATTATTTTATAAAATTTTATCTCATGTACCGTGATATATAATAATATTTTATATTACTAAGGCTTGATTAATCATATGAAAATATCAAATATATCTACTATAACTATATCGACTTATAGTTACAACCGTCCGATAGTACTTTTCAATATAGAACTGGATGAGTTCTTGGTGTCCGAAGAAGTGGGAATACAAGTGATCAAATGAATTGATCACTTGTCTTTATTTAGAACAATTTGATCTAGTATCCTAGAAAAGGATATGATAACAAGAAAGGAAAACATATTATAGCCAGTGGTATCTATATCTAAAATATCTATGTACCTTACCACTTTTGATATAACATAAGGATTGGTTTAACATTGTCATATTCTAAAAATGGTTTATATAGAAATAATGAGTTTCATCATTTTTATAATAAGGTCTGACTATGAAATTAGTTATGATGTCAATAATTTTACATGGTAAATATATGCGGATACTTAGTTATATTACTACTTGAGGGATTTTTTTAAGAAAATAATGTTATAGTAATCAAATTTTTGCAAATACATGTGGATTTTTCCAACCGTAACCATGAAAATTTTATAGGCCAAACAATTGTATCCATAATTAGATGAAGCATGTTTCTATATATGACAACTAACTAGATTTTGGTATTTTTCTCTACTATAATAGGTTGTTTGTCAGAGTTGGTTCCCTAGAACCAACTATTTTTGTACTTAAGATCACTTTTATATTCAGTAACATGAATAATAATTTAAATATTTCATCACTTATTTATTATTCTTCTGTATAAATTTGATTTAATAATGTCTAAGAGTATTTGTCACATTAAAAAGGGAATAATTATTCCCTACTATGATGATAACCTTGAAATTATATTATGATATTCTTAAAACTATTGCTGTAGTTGGATAACATACTATGCATGGGTAAATAGTGCATATACTGTCTGGTGCTAGTGATTGTAATTAGATGAGTCTTCTTATTATGAATTTCATACATTGTATTGTCTATGATGGTAGATTATTTGAACAAACTACTAGTATGAATTCCACATGTTTTTGTTTCATCAGAGATTCCTATAATAGAATGTTTGTAATGTTCCTTTGAATTTATGATTATCATTAATGCATGTCATGAATCATACACTTAGATTTAATGACAAAAACCACCACATAATATGTTTATGGGAAGTAGGTCATGATGGGTGCATCATGAATGACATGTTAATAATGGATATATTGAGAAAGGATTTTCCCTTCCATATTTACGGATGTTTACATCTCACCCATTTGATTAAAATATGACTGTCACATAACATTACATGGAGATGGTGCAACAACATATATTTCATATAGTCAAATAATGATTCTTCAATAATATAGGTTGATGAGAAAAATGAATAACCTTCTTGATGAGATATTAGGAAAACAGATGATTTTACACAGTTAGTGTTTGTATGTGGTTATTGGTGATGGGATATTGTGTTATTTATCTTTGTTTCATTGACCCTTTTCTAGATATAAATCTTAGACATTAGTAATACCTACATAATTCCAATTAGAATGAATCCTTGAGGGCCACACACTAGGTTTTTTATTGATCTTGATTAAATTTACATTGGATTAAATTATTTGACTAAATAATATTCTCTGGAATAATTGTAATCATGTTTTACTGATTGCTAATTTTTATAAGGTAATAATTAATTCTTTATTTATTAAATATAATAATATATTTAATTACGTGAAATTTTAATAAATATTTATTCATCGGATCATGGATAAAATATAAATTTTATTCATTATATATTTAATATATATTTATTCGATGTTTTGGGAATTAAATATTTATTTAAGTAAATGAAATATTTATTTAGGTATTCAATAAATGATGAGAAGATTGAGTGAACCAAGATCACATCTAGTGATAAATATTAATTTACAAGATGAGAAAATAATATTTATCATATCCTTAGTTAGTGCATGACATAAAATAAAAATAAAAATAATATTATTATATGAAATGGGGTCTATTAATGATTATAATATATTTTATGTACTGGTACAAAATTCAATTATATTTTTACCTAAAATTTTTTCCAATAAATAAATAGTTATATATTTTTTATAGGGTTAATAAAAAATTGAGGATATGTAATCATTGTGTACAATGATAATCTATCACTCCCTCTATCATGAATTCCTCATATATTCCTATCAAGAATGAGAATAACTACTTTAATCATAAAAGATCATCTAGTGATCAAGATGAACAAAAAAAGATATTAGATTCACTATTCTAGAACCTCAAAACTAATTGGCATCTCTTGAAGATCAAAGGAGCACGTGTAGATCACCACATGGTGATTGTATACTTGAATCCTTAAAACACAATGAAGGTAATAAGAAAGGGGTTTCGAAATATCAGCACCATCATTTAATAATGGATCATATTAGGTTTTAATCATTTTTCCCCATTCTTGTTAAATTAATTATAATTTAAACTTGAAAGATCATATCTCGAGGTTTCTAGAAACTATAAATTAAAATAAATTTTAATTTAATACTCACCAAAGGTGTAACTACTTCACTAAAAACTTAAATGTGAGCAAATATAGAGGTTAAATAGGGTGGTGGCGATCAATGTTTGGAGGAATAGGGCCAAAGAAAGATATTACATCTCGAAAAAATAAATCCCACCTTTTAATAAAACTAGGTAGACTATATAGTTTGGCCGCACAGTTTTCCAGACATTGCACCAATAGTATAGTTTGTTCTATATACTATTGAGAACACTACATGGTTTGACAACATGGTTAGGAAGAAAACGCGGTAACCAGGAAAATGGATATGTTAAAGTTTTCAGTTTCTCTTCTGTGGTTAATACACATTTTCCCCTCACTTTGTGGAAGCTTTGTGCTAACACTATAAACCAAAAGAGACTAAGAAATTTTACATTGGATTTCACGTGGTTTGGAACCAACCATGTGATATGTCTATATAAAAATACTGAAAGAATATGATTAACTAAAAAACAATGCATAAAGTTCAACTTAAATTTTCCCTTTAACCGTGCATGATAAACCATACAAAATGAATTTTTATAAAAAAATATAAAATTTCAATCCAAAAATTATCAAAAATATTAATCACATGAAATTAATATAAAATAAATAACAATAGTGATATATATATTTCAAACATTTTTCAGGGGATTACCTAGAGAGGTATGGAATCTACATGTAATGCTTCTATGATCATTATCATACAATACTCCATCGGGTAAGAATATGCAGGCCACTTTATATGAATTACATGTGTGGTTTATTTTTTGGTGTTATTTAACTAATGTTTTAATTTTATATATTGTAGATCAGTTTGTGGTTGGTTTTCTTCTACTACATAGGATCATAGTCTCATCAATGAATATCCATCACAACATGGGTTGTAATTTTGATGGACCCCATTTCTCACTTTAAATTAGTTTAGTTTATTCACACCCAATTTTTTTCCCACCTTCCATTACCATTCAAGGATACCCTTATAATAATAGTAATTTCTTATTCATCATATTATTAAAAGTTAATTCAAGGCACCCATCATGTTACACTATGTTATAACACATCTAAGGGAACCATTCTCAAGATCCCATTCCAATTTTTATTACCCAACTAGTCAAAAACATGGTCATTAGTCACAATAAGGGCAAGTAAAAAAAGGGATACCCCTTGTGGTCTTAACAATTATTATTTCATTTATTATAAAGTAATAACCATCATTTTGGTTGAAGTGACCCAACCCCTATAAGCCTGATTCCAGTGCGTACTACCATTACATTATTATGATTACAAGGAAATGAAACCCAAAGGACCGATCAGTTTATCATTTTTAGAAAAATAGATTTTATAAATGATACTCATTTTATTTTGGGAAACGAAAATAAATCAAAATACACAAAAAAAATATAGATAAAATTCAACCTTGAGACACATTCCAAGAAATCATCTTCAATCCCAAGGAATGGAAACAAAAATACTGGTGACCTCAAATGCTGAGTAAGGGTAATAATAAAATGGATGTAATCATGAATCAATAATAATAATCAATATTAAATGTGAATAATTGAACAAACTTTCCATTTAATCAATAAAATGAGAATTAAATGCATCCATAGAAAATTCCAAAGAAAAAATCTCATGGATAAATAATAACTTAATCTGAATAAATGAAAATGCATGATTATTTGATGCCATTTTTCCCAAGTACATGGTACCTTTATCATCAATGTCAATTAAATAGATTGTATAAACTCCTCCGATTTGGCCAAATGATTGTTCTCATGGGACAACTAATGTATCGAGGTGCTTATGTTAACCGATTACCAACACATATCATACCTGTATATTCTTCATGAAAACAAAGATGAAATGTTTTTTGAAAACTAGGTATATCCCATGATACTACAGATGCATTTATGGGCTATCTATAAATGTGCCCCATGCATGTCATACTTATCTAAAGCATTAATTATATATAAAATAATCAATTTAATTAAAAAAGGTGCCTTTTCGTCAAATATATATATTTAATAACAATACATATATATCAATAATTCCCTAGTTGTGGATAAAATAAAAAAATGGATATTTACATTGATTAATGGAAATACCATTGAAATATTATTTCTCACATTGTCGAGGAAAATAGTCTTTAAACCTTCCAAGGTATCTTATATCACTTTGAAACATTTGAATTATAATACCGATGATGTAATAACATTAAATGAAACCTATAATATCATGAGAATAAGGCGATTCACGATATAATGTGTCAAAGGGAATTATATACACCATATAAAAGAAACCAGGTGTATATCATTACAATATACCTCAATGAAATAAAATTGATACCAAATCACTTACCTTTAGTGCGACGTGTTACATGTGTATTTATATTTATATATAATAAATCTACATTAATTCTTTACATGATTCAGATCATTTTTCAATTTTATTATTAATTTTACTTCACTTATTACAATGTTTTATAAAACTACATTAACAAATAAGTTTACATTGGGTGTTTTGAAAATATTTGGTTCATGTGTTAATTTTTTTGGTGGGTTGAATATGAAGAAATGGATCATTATATAAACATATCCAGAATAATATTCATGAAAAAATTATCATATTTACATTTAAATTATACAATTAAAACCAATCATGAAAAATGGTTTTGAAAAATGACACAACATTACAATTATGGAGATGGTAGAAACTAAAAACACTTGATTAACGTTCTCATTTTACAATGATCACTATGGAACGAAGTTATATAACATTTTAACATTTCATAATGATAATAATATCATAAATAACATGTTATTTAATTATATATACAATTATATAAAATTATTTTGATTTAAAAAGAGTCACATTTTTTTTGAGTAGGCGTTAGTCCACATGTCTACGAACAACGTTATCACATTTTTAGTATGTGATACGGGGGATAAATAAAATTATATATTATATTTTAAAAAGGGTTATTATGTCATCAATACCATATTGATTTTTTAATGTATTTTTTATTAAATCCATCCATAATACATTCCATGTAATGTTTGAACATATCACATCACTTTGATGAGGTGGTATTCCACTCATCTACAAATGATGTTATCGTATTTACATAAAATGGAAATCATAAAGGTCTGTGTTATAAATGAATTACATAAATATGAAGATAATATATATATCTGAAATTTATCATATAATATTATATTTCCGTCATAATTCCCAACCATGAGGGTTGTTAAATGAAAAATAATGGCATTGTTTTTCAAGGTGATAATATACCGTACAAACGAATGGAAAATTCGTTACCTATTTTAGGAAATTGTTCGTAGGTGTAGTTAAAACCGTATAAATAAAAAAATATTATTTTATTGATTATAATTATTTTATTATGTAATTATGGAATATGAATAATTGAAAGGTTTTAGAACAAAATAAAAAAAGTGATTACCTGTTTTTTGGGTAACTCCTTTTGGGCTTCACCAATGGACTTCCATGGATCAATTTATACACAAAGTGAGGAATATAGGATTATCAGAGGGATTTTGGGAGATTATTTTGGTAGGTTTTGGATGAGAAAAAGTTTCTTGTAAGGTGTGAGGAAGGGGAAGAGTGAATAACCTTTTATATTGGAGGAGGAGTGACATTCGTGTAAATAACCAAAGGTAAACACAATTTGAAGGTATCCCATAAATAATGTGATTTAAAAATAGAAAAATAATGGAGTAAATGGGAATTATGGTCGATACAAATTCACATCACAAAAAACTAAAATTATTTTTATATTTTGTTCCTTAGAATTTAATATTCCATATTCTTTTCAATTTAGTTTTTATTAAAGTAACATGTTTTGAATCCTAAGTAAGTTTTCCATTAAAAAAATAGAAGTTATATTTATTAGATAATATAAACACACATAATTATTAAATTTTTATATAATTTATAAAATAAATATAGTTTCTGTGTTGTTGATTGATTTTAAAACAAGTGCACGTTACGTGAAAAAACACTGGTTGAACCAAAACCATGATTAATTGGTTTTTACTATTTATGGGTAAATATGTTTATTATAAAAGATCAATTGGCCAATTAATAAACCATATTTGATGTTTATTAATATGTAAAAATAAATTATTAGCAGGTATGATTTTAATTAATTTTATATCATTTAATAAAATATTATTTATTTTAAAATAACATCAATGTCAATTTTGACATTCTTTATTGAATTTTGATTAAAAAATATCAACAAATTTTTGAATTAAAATATATTAGGTTTGCATTTGTGTAAAATGAAATATTAATCTAAAAAATAATGTAACATAATAATTCATTCAATTTTCTTCACCTTTATTTTGTTTACTATCATATATTTTACTTAATCACAGAGTAAATAATCAATGTGTTGAATTATCATAAGCATATAATTTAATTATATCATCTCTAAAAATTATAGTTAAATAATCAAGATCAAAACAACACATTTAATTTTAAAAATAATTCTTATAACTGGTCCATACTCGATAGCTTTATAGAAATTTAACATCAAGGAATAATACTACAAAATAAACCATTTACTGCACTAAAAATGGTTTTTATTAGTGCTAGATAAGCGATGAAAACTAGAGAGTAATTAAAATCCATAGTATTTTACCAGGGATAAAAAAAGTACCAATTAAGGAATCCTTTATCAGCACATTCTTATAGGGAAGAAAAAAGGGTCTTTTATCAATTCTTCTATAAGCACTGATAAATGATGAGTTTATCTGAACTTGTTGAAGCACTGATAAAGGAATCCTTTATTAGTAATTTTAAAAGTGTTTATATTGTGGAATACTATAGTATGCAACAACAGCACACTACAACACCAATGATGTGTGTAGTAAGAACACACCAAATTATCCAAAACACAACAGAATAAGAAAAACCATGTACAAATACAAAACTAAAATGAAATAAAATTTACAAAAGAAATAAAATAAAAAAAACTATATTATAGACATTTAAAACATTGTTTCATTTAATTTCACAATTACAAATTATTACATACATTCAAAAAAATCACTCTTCCTTTATATTTTGATCATAACCCCATCTCGAGAAAAAAACACACTTGTATAAGAAAGAAATTCTTATGTTATTAATAATATATATAATTATTTTAATAAAAAATGTTAATTTTAATATAAACTTTGAGTCATACCAGGATCACTATGCAATGGATTTGGTTACGATTGATTCTTACACATAAAACCATTTATTTTACATCATCAATCATTATATATATGAAAATTACCTAAATAAGTATAAGATAAAAATGATAAGAAAATTAATTAGGTAATAGATGATATAATGATAACAAAAAAATCTAGGTTCGTTTGATTAGTTTGGGTGATTAGATGTGCCTTTTAAACTAAAATGACAAGTATATATTGAAAAGATTCACATGGAGTCCTAACTATCGCTCATTGCATTAGATTGAGTTTTGGATGATTCCTACATGTCTCAAATGTCATATGGATTGTTTCCCTAAATTATCGTAATATTATGATTTTTACCAGTTTTGACTATGTTTATCTGTATTTTAATAAAATTTTATTTTAAACAAAAAACAAACACTTTTACTTATACTAGTCACATAATTTGTCAGTTTTGTGGGATACTAATTCCAAGACGCCACAAACCAATTATAAATCTTTTCCCGATATTATCAAAAAAATTCGAGTGCATCATCTCAGTTTTCAAGGAGAGAAACTTTTTTATCTAAATTTTTTTAACTGATAACAAAATCATTGGGTCTTTCTATGCACATAGTGTATTAGAATGAAGTGAGGGTAATACTTACACATAGAAAATGACTTATGGTTGATTTTAGTAAAGTATCAAAACAAACCAAATACATTTTTTTGATTTTGTGTAGGTTAGTTTTCCTTTTTACTAAAATCTATGTTAATTTTAAATAAAATGGTGTACTTTGAGTCATACTAGTGACATAATGCATTGGGTTGAGGTACAAATTAATATCATACACCAAAAATTAATTTTGGATTCCTTTATGAAAGTATGAAAAAAATATAAATGTGGTTTATCAATTTTGAGTAGGTCAGTAGTTCTTTGTACTAAAATTGATGTCATTTTTAAATAAAAAGATGCACATGGAGTCATATCAGTCCCACCATGAAGTGGATTGAGGTGCGTATAATTCCTACACATACCAAATGGATTATCTATCATTATCATAATGTATGAAGACAATAAAAATGTGTCTACTCAACTTTCAGTACACCAATTATCCTTTTTACTAAAATTTCATTTTAAACTAAAAACATGCACTTTGATACACACCAATCACATTGTGTATTGGTTTTATGTGATACATATTCATACACATACGAGATGAATTATTTATCAATTTTATAAATTTTTAATATATTTGACCACATTTACTTGGTTTTCACTGAGTGAATATTTTGGAACTGAACCGTCAATTTTAAACTGATAACAGATACATTGAGTCATACCAGCTAAATCGTGTATCAGATTGAGGTGAGGATGATTCATAATCGTCAAAATTAACTAATGGATTGTTTAACTAAAGTATCAAAATAATTTAAATGTGTTCTTAGTTTTGAGTAGGTATGTTGTTCTTCGTACTAAAATTCATGTCAATTTTAAATAAAAAGATATGCTCAGAGTCATAAAAGTCACATCGTGTATTATATTTTAGTGAGGCTAATTCCAACATGTCTCAAATGACATAAGAATTTTTTTAAGTATAAAAATGAATTGAAGGCTTTTACATGGTTTTGATTATGTTAATTTTCTTTTAATAAAATTTCATTTAAAATTAGAAATATACACTCTCACTCATAATGATCACATTATGTATCATATTGATTTGAGACTAATTCCCACATGTCAAAAATGAAATATGAATAGATGTAGTATGTTATAAAGAAAATTTGATTGTTTTTGATATATTTTCAGTGAGTGGAATTTTATGAACTAAACTATCCATTGTAAACTATTTTAAACTGATAATAGACACATTGACACGTAGAAGTCACAACGTGCATTGAATTGAGGTCCGAATGATTACTACACATCCCAAATGACATATTGGTCATTTTCCTAGAGTATAAAAAATATTTGTAATATGTTTTCTCTATTATGAGTTTGTCTGTTGTCTTTTTTATTAAAATTAATGTAAATTTTAAATAAAAAGAATCAATTTGAGTCATACCTATGACATTGTGTGTCATATTTAGGTTTAGTTGATTCCTAAAAATATTAAAGTCTCCAAAATATTATAACTACCATTTTACTATGTTTCCATTGCCTTTTTATGTTTAAATGAAAACACTTCACATTGAATAAATATCCTTAGATGAAAAACTTTTCTCATTTTTGAAATTCATAAGAGAATATCAATATCACATTCCCATTATATAACAATAAGTCACCACAATGTGCACATGATATTCCTCTACTCTTATATATTTCAAAAAAGAAAGTTTTTTTGGTTGACAACATGGACTCAATATGTATCTTTGACAATTCAAAAATTAAATGCAACTAAAATAGAAAAGGAGGTAACATTAGAAGAAAAAATCAATTTATCTATTTTTTGTCGCTTATTGTATATAGTTGAATAAAAAACATGAATTCAAAAATAGTTAGTCACAAAACAAAATATGTTTTAGATAAAATTTAAAAAAATTAATTTAAAATATATTAGATAAATGTTGACAAAATTAATTAAATAAGATAAAGGAATTAACCTTTTCGTGATAGTTGAATTCATTGTTGACTCATTTACATGTTTCCATTATCTCAGTTGTAGGATCAGAGTCCAATCCTTCATGATCATGAGATGCTTCGAAAAAACCGCCCTAGCTCAAAGTAAATTATCCACATATACAAGGTAACAATTATTATATGAGTAAAACTAAAAGAATAAATTATTCATAAATTTGAAATAATAAATTAATTATATGAATACTGATTTTACAATGCAATTTTTTTTGACCACATTGATATGATGACGGTAAAAAAATAATTATGATAAGAAAAATGAAAATATATCTTTCCAAAAAATCAATCCATGAGTGAGGATGATGAACAGAAAATACGATACCTTGGATTGAATGTTTGAACTATCTGAGGGAATGTAATGATATTTTATTAGGTTCACAAAATATTCATTTTGTATAATAAATAAATAAATACACAAAATATGATCATTATTCCTAGTCAATGTTACAGATAAATTTAATAATGGAATCTCCATAGTTGATTGCTTCAAAGAATATCAGTACGATTGGATGAAAATTGGTAATAGAATTTATGAAAATAATTACCCCAATATGGTAGGTTTAATCCAATGAATTCATCTAAATGAAAAATATAATTATTATTCTCATGATCATCAGTTCATTTTTTGAATAGTAATCATTGAAATTTGTTGTTTTGAAATAATCCTCTATCTCTTGCAGATGTGAAACAATGGTTCTTGAAATAATCAAATAAGTATTTATATATATGGTGACTACTCTTTAGAGTAGTACATGAAATGTAATAGATATGGAAGATGAGTCCCAAGCAAAAAATTTGAATAATAAATATTATGTAAATGAAACTAATGGGGATGAAAATTGTACTCCATTTTGATCTTTAAAAGGGGTAATGCCTCCCATTTGTGAGAATTATATGGATGTTAATAAGAGATTATTATGGGTGGAACCAAAAGGCAATGTTAATTAATTATATATTTTAGATGGATTAATGTAAAATAGAAATAGTGTTTATTAGATGTTCTATGAATGAAATGAATATATTTTTAATATTTATTAATGAGTCACATATAATTACAAAGATGTATATATTTTAACAAAGGTATATAAAACTCACCGATCGATTTTTTTATTTGGGGTCGATTAAAATTTATGGTAATTGTGTTTGAAATATGAAATTGAATTATTTTATTGGAAAAAATGATAATATTAGATAATTATACTATTAACTACTGACATAAAAATGTGGTTTGACATTTTTTAAGATGATATGACAAAATTGATTGATATTTTTTACTAATTAGAATGTGGATATTGATAAAAATTAAAATAATGATGAAACATTAGATGGAATTAATTTTGAATTGAGTATCATAAGTGGGAGCACACGAGGATGAGGTAAACTAAAAAAATTCATTTATGGTGAGGAAAATGAAGAGGTATTATAAAATACAAGAAATAAAATAAATGTTGACTTAAATGAATAAAATTTCATATGTGATCAGATAGGTTTAATGAAAAATTTATTGAGTTAGAATCCAAAAAAAAAACAAATTTTTTTCCAAGTAAATCCTAAATCGTTTAGAGATGGGGACAATGATGATAATTTGATAATCTATTCATGATGATCTTGATCCAAATAAGAAAAATTTGACATGGGGAATTGTTCCAAAGATGGAAGATATAAATTTTATCAGAATAACGTGGGTGTTCAGTAATAAACTCATTAACTATGGAAAATTCGTTCAACATTACGAATGGATAGTGTGTAAGGGGAACTCCAAGATCAATATAATTTTTATTTATAATGATTTTATCCCTATAACATGGTTGGAAGGTATTTCATTTTTCATGTATATTTCAATGAAAATGCTGTTAAAAGTATACAAAATAGATTTCAAATATATGTTCCTCAATGGAGTTCTAAAGGTGTGAGTCTCAATTGGGGAAAAATGGGTTTATTATGGATGAAAATAAATTAAAGGTAAACCAGTTAAAGAATTATTTTTATAAGATAAAGACATCATTGAATACCTGATATTAAGGTTGGATCAATACTTGTGAAATATTGGGTTTTAGCGAGGTATAGTTGATCAGATCCTCTACATCAAAAAGAAAAATTATTAAAGTATTTTGGTACTCATATATGTCAAAGACGTAGTATTTGCTAATTGGAAAAAGAACAATTTAATTTTTTTTGGATCATATCAGGTACGATATCGAGAAGTAAATGATTAGTGAATCATTTTCATTTGTCTAAAGGAGAATCAATAAAATCATATCAGAATAATTTCTCAAAAAATATATGAAAATGAGGTTATTATGTGATTTAGAATAGAATATTCCAAACCAATGACCACACAAACCACTATATAGATGAAGTTTTCAGAATTTGACAATTGTAAAGAGGTATATTTCATTTAATATAGGTTTTGGGAGCCAATTATACCTAACAACAACATTATCAAACATTGTGTTTGATATATTTTATGTTTCATAGTACTAATGTTGTCCCAAGGAGGTCTACATGCTATCAAGGAAGACGATACTTCAATATATCTAAAAAGTAATTAATATTAGGTTGTTTTATTATAGTATAGTTTAATTGGACATGTTGGTATACATAGATGTGGGATGATAAGGTTTATTGTATAATAGTGTAAAATTATAAATATAGAAAAACGTGTATTTATTTTAAGATTTGGTTTTATACAACCATTGAATCGCTCAAGCCTTGGATTCAAGCCTTGAAAAAGTTGGAGCATTAATTCTAGACAAAATTCAAGATTTGATTCAACAATGAGGAGAACGAATAGTAGGTGGCCTCTTTGGAGAGCTTCAGATATCTTGAACTGGTTCATGATCGTTAGGGTTCTTAAAATAGACCGGGACACTTTTATCAGTATTTCAAAAAGTGATGTTAAAGACATCGTTAATCAGTGCTATGTTAATAAGAACTGATAAAAGGAATATTTATCAGCACTAAAAAAAGTACTGACAAAGGGAATCATTAGCAGCACTATAAATTCTATGATAAACACTTATAATACCTTTTATATTTCTAAAAAACTAAAATTAATATATATAATTGTAATACTTATAATAATAGTTTTTAAAAAATAATAATTTTATAATTCTTTGAATATATAATTATTTATTTATAATTCTATTAATACTTATTTTAAAAATAATATTTATGTCATTATATATATTTATATATTTATATTTATACATTTAATAACTATATATAAATATAAATATAGAAAATATATTCATTATTTAAATAAATTTATCATAATTTTATAATTATTTAAATATATATAGTTATGTCTTGGAATTATCTGAATAAATATTAGACAAATATTATTTATCCATTTATAATTATAAATGTATAAAAATAGTAAATACATTTTACAATAAATTTATATAAATATATTATTTAAAAATGTATTTTTAACATTATTAATGAATATTTAATATTATGTTCATACATGTAAAAAATGAGACAGTTTTTCAATCTTGAAAAAAATGGATAAGTTTGATTAGTTAAATATAAATCATAAAAAATAGGATATATATTGAAATAAAGATGAATACACATCTAAATTATTAAGACATAGAAAATAAATAACATATATTTATGAAATTCACAAAAAAATATATTTATTTTTTCATTATATATAAAAATCATTGTTTATGAATATTTGAAATCAATATAATAAGTCTGATATATGTTAAATTGAAAAATAATATAAAATTCAATTATATCCATCACTTGATACATTATTATTTAGTATTTTTAATTCATATTAAATATTTATTATAAACCATTATTCAATAAATATATCAATTTAACGTAAAGTATAAATTTTTTGTTATATAAATCATATTTATATGCATTCATATATATATATATATATTTAATATATATTGATTATTAAAATTTTCAATAATTATTTGTCTACTAAATTTTTTAATATTTTTATCAATTTAATTAATTTAATTTTTTATTTTTTTATTTTAATTTTTTACAGATACCTATATATTTAATATATATTATTTAATTTTATTTATAATATATATATATAGTATAAGAAATTTATTTATTTTTATCAGCAATCATTTAATTAATAATTTTTTTATTTTTTAAATAAAATCATCATTATTTCATTATTTCATTTTATTTATAGTATTATCACTACTAAAAAGATGATGATAAAGTATTTCATTTTGGGCGTTAAAATTAAAGTGCTGATAAAGAAAACACTTTATCAACACTAAAAAAGTTCCCTGATAAACGGGTGTCATTTATCAGCTCTAGAAAAAAAGCACTGATAAAAGGTTGTCATTATGAGTGTTTTTTTCTGGCACTGGTAGAGGCCATCACCTTTAAAGGTTTTTTTTGTAGTAGTGGAAGGTATATTTTTTAATTTATCTTGACTTAACATATTATATGGGACACTTAACTGAAAAAATTCTAACCAAGAGGGGATATGGTCAAAATATAGATAACAAATGGCATCTGAACGTGTGTCTAGGTCATTTTGGATCTTAAGTACAAGGTTTAGTCTCATTTAAACTTTAATTTTACCTTAATCACCGTAATTAATATTAATTAATTCCAAAAATCTTTTGGGTCAATAACTATGTTTATAACATTAGAATATAAATATTATACATATTAAAACAATTTATATCAATTTTTCCAAATTCAATTCAAATATTAAGAAAAATTAAATTTAAAGCTAATCTCGTAGACATGGAGATAAAATGGTATTTTAAATTAAAAAAAATTATCATATGTTCATCAAGAATTAAAATCTAAATTAAATATATAAAATGATCCAAATGATCTAAATTGTATTAATATATTTATAATTTTTTTATTTTTAATTTAATACTAATTCAAAATATAGTGGAACATTAAACATTATTTATACTAAAGGGTAGTTTTCCACTAAAATGAAGTATTTTTCAATATTTATCAAAAAATAAAACTTCTCTAAAATGTACCAAAAACATTACATAAGATAATTTTGACATTCCTAATTCAAAAATTATTTTTATTATTATAAATAAAATTTATCAAATTTTCAAAATTTGGTTTTAAAAATTGATGATCCAATAAAAGTCGGTAAAACTCGGTCTAGGGTGTAACAAAAGTTGAAAACATGTTATGTGTAGCCTAATTTTAACATGGTGTTTCCTTAAAATTAATATATATAAAAAATTAATTTTATTCTAATATTGAAATATTGAAACATACTGGGGTGTTACATTCTCTCTACATTAAATAAATTACATCCTCATAATTCAAATTTGATCTCGGTAATCAAGGGTTTGATACTTGAAAATACTATTATTGAAAATTCCACATCATAAATGTGTTAATAAATTATACTATTAATAATAGAGATTGGTATGTATGAAGGTTATGTAACAAGGTTCCCAACTAGGAAAACATAGATGGGAAATGAAAACATGGACATGGATTAAAAGTGTATATAACTATTGTCATTGGTCACAAAAAAAAGTAAGCAATCAATGGAATTTTAATGGCCTCGAATAAATAAATATATGTTGATCTAAAAGACCATTTGATTCATTAGATTTGAATTTAATTGGATAAATTTATAATTTCATGATATTTTTCCTAGAGTTTAAGAATTATTTTACTCTATAAGAATAATTGGGAATATAATTAATTGATATGTTTCTATTTCATAAACATAATATTATCCTTTGGTTCTGCCTTGTAATATTTATACGTCATATCTTTAATAAAAGTTTCATCATATGTTTAATGAGTACATATATCTCAAAAACATCAGTTAATGTTCTATTTAAACCATTTCATAAATGTTTAACCTTTCCAAAAGATTATGATTCAACAAATTATAATCATTTAAGATGTAGTTAGTAGTACCTTATTTACTTTATCCAAAAAAATAACCACATTATCCCAATATCATTATCTCAACATCAGTAACATATCAATAATTCTAAATTATTTTTTTCTACGAAGATCAAAATTCCATAAAATCACTTTTCTGGATTATCGGTACCATTAAAAATGTGCTCTCAAATTCATAATGAAATAATACTGTAGTATAATCCTTATATATTCTATAATTATCATAGCCAGTAACAAACTGATAAAATACTAAAATGATATAATTATTTAATACAAACACATGAATATAAATCATTCCTCTTAGTCTATAGTAGTAGAAAAATATTTACCATGATCTATTATCCTCTTTTAGGGTATATTCACTTTAGTCATGTGACATTTATTGGTGTAGGGTCATATCTCTTTGAAGTAAAATAAATATATATTTAAAAACTTTTTTACCCATGAAATCACAAGAACAATATCCTTTTTATCCACACTTGTATAAAACCATCATTCCTATGAGGATAGTTCTAGGGTGATTATTTATATAATTATTACTTGTGGGAAAATAATTCTTTTCATTTTTCCATTTATCCATAGTTTTCCTTACTATCATCTTCTTCTCTATCATCCCTACAAATCCATAATACTTAAGGAATTATTTCACTACTTCATTATATCAAGATATTATGTATTCATATGATGAGAATTCTTTGGATACTAGTACACTTGAAAATATTGTCTTATTGCCATAAAGGAAATGATCATTATTAGTCTTTGGATCGTGTGCATTTATGAGGTTCACATTCCTTTTACTAGGAACTATTTCCAAATGACAACACAGACTTGATTAGATCTTATCATGTATACTCCAAATACTAGTGAAATTCATACATATATTGAAAAGATTATACATGTTTAACCTCAAAATCATAAAATGGTTTCTTTGTGATGTTCTTCTATACATATCCTTAAAGTGTAACATAGGTTTATGTTCTCAATTTTTTTTATTACAAATATTGTTTTCAATGATCCCACTAAACATTGTCTAATACCAAATGTATCAACCCAAAATTAGTAATACCTAATTTGGTGTCTTCTACCATTTAATTGGGATTATTTCAAGTAAATTCCTCCTGACCGACTGATCGGTTTAACATTTTTGGAAGACCGGATTACGTACATGATACCCATTAAATATTGTGAAATGAAAATAAAACACAATACATAAAAAAAGATATATAAACTAAATCCCTTAAATTTATTACAAGAATTTATCTTCATATCCCAGGGAATGGAAATAAAATAATGGTGAGGTAAAATGACCAAAAAGGTAAATAATATAATAGATGTAATCATGAATCAATGTGAATAATCAATATTTAATAGTGAATAACTAAACACACATTCCTTTTAATAAATAAATTGAGAATGAAATGAATCCATATATACTTTGAAAGAATAAAAATCATGGATAAATAATAAATTAAAGTGAATGAAGGAAATTCATGATTATTTGATGCCATATTTCTTTGGATCATGGTACCTTTGTCATCAATATATATTCTTAGGACATTTTAAACTACTCTGATTTGTCCAACTGATTTGTCTAACTAGACAACTAATTCATTGAAACACTTACATTAACTTGTCCACAACCCATATCATACAAGTCTACTCTAGTTGTAAACAAAAATGAAGCAGTTTTCACCAACTAATTTTATTCCATGAGACAATCGATTCATCAATTAGCAATCTATAATTGAGCCTCACCCATATCTTACCTATCTATAGCATTCATCATATATCAAATAGTCGATTTAATTAGTAAATTTTTTCTATATCATAAAATATCAATTTTGAATAAAAGAATATGGATTTATAATTAAATACCTAGTAGAAGATACATAATAAGAGGGGTAATTTATTTTGATGAATGAAAATGCCATTGAAATAACATTAAAGTCATTTTTGAGGAAACTAATCTTTAAACATTCCAAAGTATCCCATAAAATTTAAGAAATTTTAATCCTAATCCAGATGAAGTATTAATAATAAATGAAATTTATAATACCATAATAATATGTATATTAATGTTATATTATTTTAAAGGGTCAAATATAAACTATGTAAATGAAATTAGGTGTATAACATTACAATGCGCCTCAATGAAATGAAATTGAGACAAAATACCTAACATTGAGTCCAAATTTTTAAATGTGTTTTTATCATCCTGAATAATAAAATTATGTTAATTATTTACAAGACTCATAATGTTAATCTGGTTTAATACAAATTTTTATTCACTTATTACCTTATTTTATACAACTACTTAAATAATCTAGTTTACATTAGTTGTTTTCATCAAATTCAGTTCTTGTGAAAAAATCGAATTTGGAAGGTTAACTATGTTCAAAGGAGACATTATATAAACATATAAATAATAATAATCATGAAATAAATAACTTATTTATATATAAATTATAACTTTAAAACCATCCATGAAATATGGTTGTGAAAAATGATCCAACATTACAATCACAGAGATAGAAGGTTGTACCTACGTATGAGTAACGTTCCCATTTTTAAATGATCATTACGGAAGGTAAGTAACATTATATATTTTTATAACTATAATTATATCATAAATTCCATGTTATTAAATCATATATACTTATATATATATAATTCTCATGATGTAAATGGAGTCATATCACGCTGAGGTGGCAGCAGTCCACCTGTCCATGAACGACTTTATAACTTTTATAGTGTGTGAAAAGGGTAATAAAGAAAATGATATATTGTATTTCTAGAAATTTAGTTATTTCATTAATATTATATGTTTTTTTATTTCACATGTTTTTAATTATACCCATATTTAATTCATTTCTTGTAATGTGTGAATGTATCACGTCGTTTTGAGGAGGTAGCATTCCACACATCCACAATCTATGTTATCGTATTAACAAAAAATAGAAATCATAATGGTATGCATTATATAAAAGTAGTATAAATATTATGAAAACGTCAATAATATAAAAAACATCTAAAAATAGTGTTTTGATCATAATTCCAACCCATTATAGGTGGTAATGGAAAAATAAACGACATCATTCTGCATGACAGTAGTATGTCGTACACACAAACAATAATTTTGTTTCCCATTTAATGGAATTTTGTGTAGGTGAAGGTATAAACATTAAATTAAAAAAATATTATTATATTTATGATACTCATTTTATTATTTAATAATGGAATAATAATAATTCAATCGTATTAGAAGGAAATAATACAAAAGTGATCATAGAAAATGTCACCTCTTTTTCAGGTATCCCATTTTGTTTTATAGTAAAGGAGTCATGTGGATCTATTTTTTTCCAAAGTGGGTATTATAGGATTAGGGTAGGTATTTCTTGAGATAATTTGGGAATGTTTTGGATGAGGAAAAGTAGATTTAGATGTGTGAGGAAGGAGATGAGTGAATGCATTTTTACAGTGGAGGAGGAGTGAAATTCTTATAAATAACAAAAGGTAAACACTATTTTGAGGACTTCCATACATAATGTGTTAAAAAATGGAAAAATAATGTATTTAATGTAAATTGTTATCATGAAACACACACAGCACCAAAAAATAAAATCACTTTTATCATTTTGTTCCTTAGTCTTTTTGTTTCTTTATTTTTTTCATTTATGTTTTTATTAAAGTAATTAGTTTTTTATCCTTAGTAATTTAGAAACTAAGAATAAATTAATATTATATTTATTAGAATATTTATAACCAAAAAAATTTAAATATTATATCTAATTTAAAAAATAAAAATAAAATGTGCATTGTAAATTAATTTTAAAACAAGCGCATGTAACATGAAAAACACTACTTTAACCTGAACCGTGAAAAGATTTTATTAATATATATGGGTCAATTTTTATAATATAAAAATATATTTTTAAATTAATTGAAAATATATTATCTTTTTTAACACTAATAAATCACGTCAAATATGATAGTTTTTTAATTTTAAATCTTTTAATAAAATATCATTTATTTTAAAATAACATTAATTTCAATTTTGACATCATTTATTTAATTTTAATTTCAAAATATAAAAAAAATATTGTAATTATAATATATTATTTTAACATCTATGTAACATGATTTATTCATCTAAAAAATAATTTAACATAAAAATTCATTCAATTTTAATGTCCTTTAATATTATTAGTATCATTTATTTTATTTAATCCTTAATTAAATAATAATTGTATTGGTGTTTCTAATGAACTTCTTGTAATTATATCATCTATAAATATTATAGTTAAAATACAATGATAAAAAAATCATTTAGCTTTGAAATTAATGTTTTTTTACCTAAACTATATATCTACTTTAATACATGAAATAATTATTGGAATTTAAATGAATCAAATGTATATTTTGTATCATTTTATTTAATTAACTTGTTATATGGGTCACATTCATGAAAATGTGTCCTAATAACTTAATGAATTATCAAAAATAAGGGATATGGTCGAAATATTGGTAGGTAATAGATTTTTGAAATGTTTATAGGTCATTTGGGCCCCTAATTTTAATGTCTAGTCCAATATTAAGCTTAATTTTACCTTAATTACTGTAATTAATTTTAATTACAATCAAAAATATTTATTTTTATAAAATAAATTTATATTACTAGACTATACATATTATAATTATTAGATCCTTTTATATCGATTTTTTCAAATTCAACTTACAGAAGTGAAAAAAAATTAAATTTAATGCTAATCCTATAGACGTGGCGAGAAAGTGGGGTTTTAAAGTAAAAAGTGTTCAAAATTCCATCACATTTTTATATTAAAATTAAATATTTAAAATGATCCCAATTACATAAATTTGATTAATAGATGTAATGATTGAAATATTGGTGGCTAATTTATTTTTGAAAAGTTTATCGGTTATTTGGGCCCCTAATTTTAAGGTTTAGTCCAATGTTAAGGTTAAATTTACCTTAATAACTGTAATTAATTTTAATTACAATCAATAAAATTTATTTTTTTAAAATATATTTATATTATTTGAATATAAATATTATAATTATTAAAACCGTTTATATCCATTTTTCAAATTCCACTTACAGAAGTTCAAATATTAAATTTAAATATAATCCCATAGAAGTGGCGAGAAAGTGGGGTTTTAAAGTAAAAAAAGTTCAAAAGTCTGTCAAGTTTTTATATAAAAATAAAATGTTTAAAATTATCCCAATTACCGAAATTGGATTAATAGATGAATAATTGATCTATTGTGACTTAAAAAAATTGAAATATAATGTAATATTAATAATTATTTAAAAGAAAATGTAGTTTTTAACTAGAATGTAGAATATTTCACCATTCATAAAAATATGAAACTTCTAAGAAAAATTAAAAAAATTCAAAACAAGATATTACACATTAAAAAATGAAGTTTATTTTGACCCATAATATTAATAAACGTTTTAAAATTTATTTTTAAAAATATTACCGCCATTAAAATGTGGTAAAACTCACTCTTTAATGTAACACACTGAAACATAGTGATTTCTGTAGTATAAGCTTTACATGGGTTCATACAATAACATATTCTCATGATTTACTAGTCTAACACATTACAACACTCATACAAACCCATATAAACTAACAGGAAATCTAAGGGACCATATATTTAAGCATTACATGACCGAATCCTCAAAAATCGCATGATTTATCAAAATATCATGAAATAAATTTAAAGAACAAGAATAAACACTTATATTTGTGATTTTACAACGAAAAATGAAAAAATAACTTGTGGAAAAAGATTAGATGTGAGAGGATCATTAATGTAATGTCTTGGCCCAACTCATTTAATAGTAATCAGACTGAGTAGCCACATGATATAAACCATTCCTCCCCATATTATAGGGGAAATAAAATAGCATTGAGGGTCTATAGTGATATCATTAGGGAGGATATATCATTGGTACAAATATTTAGGAATCATAATAGAATTAACATAAAATTCATCATCAAAATACCCATTAAAATAAAAATAGACCAACACCACTAAATAGAAAACCAAAAGACAATAATAAACCCTATACTATAAAAGAACCAGTTACCCAAATGAATCAACTGTTAGGAATACAACAACAATATCTTATATGGGCATATCTTATAAAAACCAATAAAAAATAAACAGTACTAAAATGAACCACAACCAGGTCTTGAGTCTTTACCTAGACCCAACTCCTAACTCTGCCCAAGTTATCCATCTAAACCATTTATCATCGGGCCTATACCCTATCGATGTCTATAACCATATGGTCATCTTAGGTACCAATGTGATAGGGCTCCCCAAGTAGGGTGTGAGTATAAATCCAAAACCCACTACTAATAGTTTCCTTCCATAACCAGTATATATATATGGAATAAAAAGTGTGATATTATAAAAATGAATTAATAAAAACTTATAAATATTAAACCTCTCACAACTAGGAGTGCTTCCATAGCCACTTAGGAGTAACCATACCCACATCAAATAGAACTAGCGTTCCTCAAAAATTCTCATAAAATACCTACTAGGCAATACAATCCAATCTATATCACATAACATATCATCTAAACACATTAATTATGATTCCTTGAGAAATCACAGAAAACATGATATCTCACATTCAAATGGTACAAAAAATAATTGGGAGGTATTATATCCAACCTATAAGATCTGAAATGATCCTAACTCAAAAATCATTTATGGTTGGCATGAAATCCAACATGAAACACATATTATTCCACAATTTTACATCACAGACTATTTACATGAACACCCAACCTAAAAAATAAAGTATGTGATAGTTAGTATGAGGCCCAACTAGTCCATTAATGGAATATATGGTTCCAATTATCACACAAATTATATGAAAACAACTATTCCAAAACAACAATCAAACCCATGGTTTGAATGAATGTTCAACCTTTATCAACATATCATGTTCCATCACATTACACAAATATGTTATTGTCATGAAAACATAACCTATATCATAACATGTCCATGGTTGGAATGTCCCCCAAACTACAATATTTCAAATCCTATATTATCACATGTCACCATGTTTGGCATTCTCTCCTAACCCATATCAAAACCATTTCCACACAATAAGTCATTTGAGATTTGTCACAACTTGTCCCTTGAGTCCCATGTCATGACTACCCCAAGCTCGCGTTACATAGGCCATTGGATGGTGACTAGAATCAGAAATGTATATCCCTAAAACAGGAAGGCATTACATTTTTAACATGTATAGACACAAATTCCAAGAGAACGACAAGAAGGAAGCACACAGATTAGAACGCAACAAGGATGTAACCACAAAGTAATTGTGGTAGTAAAAAGAGTGATGATAGTAAAGGGGCCTAATATACATTCCCAACAGTAAAGTACAAGTACAACTAAAAGGTAAAAATACAACTAAAAAGTACCAAACATCTCCCAGATTGTCCATCGAGGATCCTACTTGAAGGGTAGGTACATATTGTCTCCACACCACTCCACGTTAGCTCATCTTTTCTGTGTCTCACCTGGTCCTAGCTCCCCCAAGTCTCAGACCAACTGCTTGTCATTTTCACGAGACACAACAGGTGTGAGAGAAGCCCGAGTAGGGGTGAGTATAACAATACTCAGTAGGGGCCCTGAGAACCCTGAAGGACTCCCACAGTTCCCCAAAGGAATGACCTCAATCACAAAGTATGTAGAAGTAAAAAACTCTACTTAGGTATATGCCCATACATATAACTAAGTTATCAAGATATACTTGTATCATAAATGAGGTAAGAATATCAAAAATGTTTCACCACGAGGGTAAAAGTACCCCACATGCATCACCACGAAAATATCACCACGAAGGTAAAAGCACCCCACAGGTATCACCATGAAGATAAAGGACTCAGCTCACACCATGTATATTCTAGGTTAGTAACTATAGAATCACCAGACACAAATGTCAAACACCTCAGCTGCTAGAGAACTCCTCCTCTATCGAGTACAGTGGGCCTACCATGTCACACAATGGAACTTTCCACAAACCTTGGACTGTTGAGGTATTCCTCTAGTTGAGTACCATGGGTCTGTAATGTCACACTAAGGTGCTCCCAACTATGGCCTATTGAGGTACTCCTCCTATTGAGTACTGTGGGTCTGCCGCATCACAGAGAGGCACTCCCCACCGTGGCCTGCTGAGGTACTCCTCTGGTCGAGTATTATGGGTCAACCGCGTCACATAGAGGAACTCCCCACATGGCCATCGAGACACAAAGATTCTAAATAAATAGAAATCATTAAGCAGTCTTTAGGTCTCAGCCAACCATAGGGTTCCGTACATAGTGTGATTGGGAGAACCGCTCCTCAATCCATCAGTTGTATTTCAACCAGCATAGAGCTCTATGAAGAAAAACCCAATGATCCATCACATCATAAGGGTTCCAACGTAATAGATGACACATCAACACGACTCTAGGTCTGTATGTTATAGGCATTTTAGTGTCAAGGGTCTGGTTATATCCAGGAATGATCCAATCCAGAAAAACTGCAACTTTCTCCAAAACACTCATGGAGTATCTCAGAAGGACCACCTTGTCCTTAGGATACCAACACTGCAGACAATTCCTCAAATAGAAGTCCAGTTCTCAAGATACGACCCTTTAAGTGTTTTTGGGCCTAGTTGGGCCCAGGTCTGATCCAACCCGGTCAGGCATACCTATCCTGACCCGGTCTGGGCGGGGCTGAGTTCTGGCCTAGCCCCCAAGGGGCGGACCAAAAAGGAATCCTCCATGGGTGGCCCGACCTGCAAAGGAGTGTCCTGTAAAAGGGAGGCCCGACCAATAAGGGGGTGGCCCACAAAGGGGTGGCTCGCAAGTGGGGCCCGGCCCTTAGAGCTCGAGGTCTGCGAGGGGGAGGCCTGATAGGGTAGTGACCCGAGAGTGTGGAGGACTGACTCCTTAAGGCTTGACCTACAAGGCGGTCCACCCTAGCTACCACCAGGGGGAGCGACCCCCAGTTTTCCCAAATGGTAGAAGGCCGTTCAGTTTTCTTGAAACAGCGGTGCCATGTGGGCACCGCTAGGTCGCCCTGGTACCCATCAGAGCCACGGGTTCAACCTCCTCTATCTCGGCTTCAGCCATGGAATCCTACTAACTGGTGGCACACGATGACACGCCACCCATCCCTTCAACAACTGGCCAACAAGCCGACCACCTACTCCGACTACCGTGACTGACGAGCCGCGACCCCTTGTACACCGGCAATGCGCGACGGTGCGTTGTGCCTCTTCCGTGACCGGTTGGTGTTGGTCGCTCCGATGACCACCACTATATTGGGCTATGACCTCCTATTGCAGCATGCGTCAATGCACTATTCCCAACATAGCCAGTCAGTGTCGTTGTGCCGACAGTCTTCAATAGATGTGCATGGAAGCTAGATAGTGGATGGTTTGGGTCGGGTTCATTAGGCCCGCGCCCTCCATGTTAGATAGAAATCAAGAGGGCGATTATGGGCTTAATAATAAATTTAATTAACTGCAATCAAAACCCTACAAAGATATCCCACAACAACCTCCCACAAAAACCAATGAATCACGGATCAACCCGATAGTCAGTTGGTCCATGTTATTCATATAGTTTAAGAACATGTAAGAAGAAATCATTTGAAATGTGAAAATGAATAAACCCCTACCTAAAAAACCCATTGGAGAGTGTATTCTCTTAAAGTTGAGTCGTTTTATTCATTCCCACAATCGGTTCCCAACGACGCCACTCATATGTCGTCATTCGGTTTGTGGTTTGGTGTTGGCCATCACCTACTACTTGGATCAGCGCCATCCTCTAAGGGCTCGGCATCGTGGTGCTCCTTCAACACTTTGTTTCTTCACGAAGCTCTGCTCGTACATCCCCCCAGGATCCATATAAATAGGAGAGGGGAAGGGTATGTAACGACCCAGGGAATTAATGGGGGATCATAAATTTAGAACCTTCCTAATTCCCCAACGATGTCATTACTTAGGGATGACATGTCAACCCATTTATTAGATTGACACATCATTTTCCCCAAAATCTATTTTATATTAGAGGATATGAAAGAAAATTAAATAATAAAATTATTTTATTTCATTTTTTTAAAAAAAGTCAAAAAACCTAACTTTTTCTTTAGACATACTACGGTAAAAGTATGGCCTCCATTAACTGAATATCGGCCCTGCATATTCAACGGTGCCATTGGATTTTTAATCCGAGAAATGGTTCCAAAGTTTGAAAATGCCACTCACGTGTTTACTGAACATTTATTAAATAATGTTTTATAAATTAATTAAATTCACCCTCGACCTGCGTCGGTCGAGGTTAGGCTCCGCCTAAGGAGAAAACAACCAAAACGAACTCAACATCACCCTCATATTTTTAATCCGAGTTACCTTTTAAAAGTTATGAATTCACAATATAATAATTTTCACTTAATTATTTTATTTAATACAAAAAACTAACTTTCAATGGTGGCTCATGCCGGCCAATGTAATTGTCAGCCTAATAAAAGAATACCCTCATGAGTTCAGCGATGGTCTCATATTTTCAATCCGAGTTACCATTTGTGAGTTATAAGAATTTTAAAAATAAAATACTATTATTTAATTATTTTATTTATGGTTATTACATTTTTAGTTTTTCTCAAAGGATGCCTACACCAACTAATCATAAGTTATACCTATGTTAAAACTTCCCTCCTGAACACAATGGCGACCTCAAATTTTTTATCCGGGAAACGGTTTAAGTGTTTTCCACTTTTTCTGGAAACTACTTACACGCGCTAATTAAATATTAAGAAGGATTCAACAGATCATTCAGGGAAAACATGGCCTCAGATTCATAGGCTATCACATTTAAATTCTTCAAATAATTCCATATAATAAAAAAATATATGTAAATTCTGGGAAATTACATTCACCCCTCAGGGATTTATGTCCCTGAAAGCCAAAACAAAGAAAAATCAAACAAATGAGGGTACTGAGCACCAATCTGAGCCTCCCAATCCCATGTGCTCTCCTAGAGGACCCCATTATGACCCCAAAATCTCACCAGAGGGATTGACTGTCCACAGATTACTCACTCATGTCAATCCTCAATCTCCACCAAGAACTCCGTGAAAGTCACCCCATTGTCAAAGTTAAACTCACCCTAGTTGATAACGTGCGATGGATCATACACACATCTCCTCAGCTGTGACACATGGAAAACATTATTCACCTTGTGCATTTGTGGGGGAACCAATATAAAATATTCCACCTCATACACTCAGATGAGAATCTAGAAACGTCTGATGAACCTCGAAGATAGCTTGCCACGCCATCCAAATCTCTACAATCCCTGTCATAGTGAGACCCATAGGAAGACATTGTCTCCCTCCTCCTGTTGGCATAAGTCTTTTGCCATCTCTGATCAGTTTCCACTTTATAGGAACAAAGGCATCATGATAAAAACTCGGCCACTACCTTCTTCATCCCTGGCCCCCAGTGCAGACACCAGAGGTCCTGGTAAATCTTTTCCAAATCAGGATTTACCGCTAGAGAAAATTTATGGAACTCCCTTGACACCTCCTTCAATATCTCTGTTGGTACCATGGTACATCCTCTGAAGAGAACGACACACTCCCCACCTTCAGAAAATCCTTCAATAGACCATCCTGAGGATATCTTCTCACGTCGGGCTTTGCATTCAATGCCCCGAGTTGTGCCTCCCGAATTCACTGATGAATTGGGGGAGTGAAAGTCATAGACTGGAGGTAAGATGCTCCATCATTATTATATAAGGATATTCAAAGAGTGACTAGCTGCTCTGATTCCTCACTCAGCAGCTGTAGACCGTTCCTCCTGCTGAGTGTGTCATCCACCACGTTCCCCTTACCAGGTTTATAGACTATCTCAATGTCATAGTCTTGGAGGAACTCTAGCCATCAACACTGTGTCTTCTCCTGAAATCTCTGCGGTCACTTCTCTGTCCAAAGGAAATCCTTCCCCCCTCTTCGTCAAAACTGACAAGGGTGCCACTACCCTAGAGAAGTCTGGAACAAATCTCGGATAGTATCTAGCCAAAGTAGATATCCCACTCCCTTTGGGGAGGTAATCCTAGAAACATAATTTGAAAAGATATCCCCATGATCGACCACTCTTGTTTGGAATTGAATACACAAAACTCTTATTTCCATGAGGGTAAGGATGGATGAATCAAGAGTGATCGGCTACACCCTCCCATGCATGAGTATATCATGTGCTGCTTGGGTTTCATTTTTTTCTGACCACGGAAAAACCCATTCTAATGTTGTAGATAAACAACATCCAATTTTCCTAATATAGTAAATCTGAGTATGAACTTTAGATGTCCAATCCATACCCAAACTAACATCATAAGGCATCAATGCTTCCACCATGAGGTTCTAACCGAAAATCTTGCCTCAAGGTTCATATCACACTGTCGGCCTAAGTGTTATTATTGGGTCTCCTCACAAAGGTATCCCCCAACGTAAGAGTTAAGTGAATTGTTTGACCAGAAACTGTTGGTCTTGAACATGATTTTTAGAAAGAAGGAATGATTATTGCCTATGTCTATTAACACTGAATCTAGTAGTTGACACAGACCTTACCTCTAATCATTTTTGGATCCCTTGAGTCACACTCTTTGACCACATGAAACTACTCCTTTCCCCTATCCTTTTTCTCCCTATGCCTGGTGGAGACCACATTGAGGTGTTGGTTGTAACTAGACAAAATGTATACCACCTCATGATGCTCTCCTAGCTCCACTTCCACGTTTTCATCCCGGTAGATTCATCTGTCCTAATCACTTCCTCTCCCTAAAACATTTTAAAGGCACAAGTCTCTATGACTAGCATCATTTTCCTGATTTCCCACTGCTAACATTCACTAGCTGTATCAGCTCATCCAAAGAACATTCAACCACAAAGGTTCTCTATATCACCCTATCATATGAAGGAATTAATAGAGGAATATTATTGGCTCGGATGACCCAAAACACACCTCTCTCAGAGATACGAGTCCTGAAGCACTGTCCATTCTGTATTCATCGAGTACCTGGGATGGTCGATACGCCTTCATAAATACTCTGCTACAGACATGTCGTCCTGCCAAAGATGTAGAAGCTCTAGGGAACACTCACCCCTTAGCTATTTATGGCATGATACCCCTTACTCCTAGGAAGGTTCTCATTATTTTCCCCTAAAAATTCACCTAATCGCAAGTTCAAGGTATTATAAACCTTGTCATCATCCTGGTGAGCCACGTAAAATGATCTCTACCAGGACCTCCATCTATTCGAATGGTTCCCTGGCTAGATGGAAACTCGATCACATCCACAAGACTATTTTTAGCAACTAGTGAGTCAGGCTCGCTTCAGACCATGAGTGGTATCTGATGCTGAAACACATGTAAGGCACTAATCCTACATGTATCATCTATTTCGACAACATATTGTAACTACTAACCAATTGTAAGTGTTATAGCTGGGACACTAGACGAAGGTATGATATCAGGCAATGATCCATGTACTGGAGCCTTATAACCATGCAAACCATCGTCATGGTCACACAATTATAAATAATAATAGATAGGATCACCATCTGATCTGTTGGTTTCCCAAATAGGCAGAAAACTCTAGCCACAACCACTAGCCTGTCCTCAGGTGAATGGGGATCTATCTGTCTTTGGAACCTCAGAGCTCTCTTCCAGTAGAAACTTTTTCTACATGGTCAGTCGGTGTTCACCATCTACTGGTGGGGCTAGTGGAATATGTTTCCCAATGGGTGGTGGAGCTACTAGTGCACACCCCGAATGTGCTAACACCGTAAGAGGTCCCTGCACTGAGGCCTCATTTCTTGGTGGGCCTTCATCATGTATTATCACTGGAATCCTAGATGGATGTCTATGCGGTAACATCCTGATACTGAATAGGTGTGCCACGATCATTATGATATATCTTTTGAGATGACTCCAAACAAATCACATGAAAAACACTTCAAAAATACACACAATTAGTGTTTCTGTGCACTGATTTGGAAATAAAAATCCAGGGTCGTGGATTATGGATACATCGGTCAATGCACCAACACTAGACTCCCCAAACTGAAAACCACACTCACAACACATAACAAATATTCTTCATTGAAAAGATCAGTGCCCATGTTCTTCGGTAGAACCAACAACCTTCGATACCACTTTGTCAGGACCCGTCCATTGGGGCTCGTTCTGTGACACCCCCAAGCCTGCCTTTAAAAGGCCAGGGTCTTGAGACTAACACCAGAAAGGCATATCCATGATATAGGAAGGAAATAAACTTTTAACATGTACATACACACCATCCATGAGAACAATAAGAAAAAACCACACATATTAGAACACAAAAAGGATGTAACCAAAAAGTAGCTTCTGTAGTGAATAGATTACTGAATGTATAGGGGCCAGAAATACAAGCCAAACTGTAAAGTACAAGTACAACTGAAAGGTCCAAAAACAACGTCAAAGTACAAAACAGCTCCTGGATCATCCAATAAGGATCCTACCTGATGGTTAGGTACAGATCTTCTCCACAACACTCCATGTGAGCTCATCTCCTCCATGTACCACCTGGTCCTAGCTACCTCAAGTCTCATCCCAGCTGGTATTCAAATACACAAGACCCAAAAATGTGTGGGTGAAGCCCATGCAAGGGTGAGTATAAAAATACTCAGTAGGGACACCGAGATCCCCGATGGTCTCCCAGAGTTCCACAAAGGAAAGACATAAATCTAAAATCTAGAAGTAGTCAAAAAATATACTAAGGTATATAACCATACACATACCTAAGTTATCAATATATTCTTGTCTAAAAACTAATGTGAGAATATCAAAAAGGTAACACCACGATGGTAAAAGCACCACACAGGTATCACCACAAAGATATCACCATGATGGAAAAATCACCACACAGGTATCAACATGAAGATAAATGACTCATCTCACACCATGTATATTCTAGGGTAGTAACTGTAGAATCATCAGTCACAAATGTCGAATAGCTCAGCTATAGGATAAGTCATCCACTATCGTGTATAGTGGGCCAGTCGCGTCACGTTGAGGTCCTTCCCACTAACCTTGGAATACTGAGTAACTCCTCTCTTCGAGTACCATGGGTCTGCCACGTCACACAAAGGTGCTCCACAAAGAGTCATGATGAGGTATTTCATCTATCGAGTATCGTGGGTCGGCCATGTGACACAGTTGCGCTCCCCACCATAGCCTACTGTGGTACTTCTCCTGTCGAGTACCGTGGGTCTCCCATGTCACAGAGAGGCACTCCATACCTGACTAGCTGAGGTAGTCCTCCTGTCGAGTACCATGGGTCTCCCACATCACACTGAGGCACTCTCCAATGACAATCTAGTGCATCACATCGAGGCGCTCCCCACTGGTCCATCGAGTCACATAAAGTAAAAAAAATAGCAGTCGTCAAGAAGTTTTTAGGTCTTAGCCAATTGCATGGTTCCGTACGTAGAGCTCTTTGTAGAACCGCTCGTAAATCCATTAATCATATTTCAACTGGAATGGAATTCCATGAAGAAGTAATCCAATGATCTGTCATGTCATTAGGGTTCCAACTGAATTTATGGCGCATCAACCGGACACCTGGTCTGTAAGTTATACAAATTTTAGTGCTGAGGGTATGGTTGGATTTGTGTATGATTGGACCTGGACAAACTCCAACATTCTCCAAAACTCTGGTGAAGTATCTCAAAAGTATGGCCTTTTCCTATTGATCCCAATTCCGTAGATAGTTTATCAAATAGATATCTAGATCTCATGATATGAACCTTTAAGTGTTTTCAGGCCTAGTTGGCCCTCAGCCTGTCCAACTCGGCCCGACCTAGTGTGGGCTAGGCCGAGGTCCATACTGGACCATAAGGGGGCGACCCTCAAATGCGTTCCACAAGGGTGGCTCGCAAAATGGCCGCTTGACCCACAAAGGGTGGCTTGCAAGGGGCGGCCCGCAAAGGGCGGCCCGTTAGGGGGAAACCCGATAGGGCGACGACCCTGGAGGGAGGTGGCCCGACCGGATGAGGTGTGACCTGTAAGGGGGTTCTCCCTAGCCACCACATGGGAGAGTGACCCCCAGTTTTCCCGAAGGGCCGAAGGCTGTTCGGTTTTATTAAAATGGCCTTGCTTCCTGGTCACCATGGAACTTGTTGGAGGCGCAGTATTAGATTCCTCCCCTCGGGCTTCGGCTGCGGCCTCCTACTCATCGGCAGCACCCGACGACGCACCGCCATTCCCTTCGGCGACTGGCCTATGAGATTACCACCATATATGACTTCTGAGGCAGATGAGTTGCAGCCCCTTGCACACTGACAGTGTCCGAAGACACACTGCACCTCCTCCACGGTCGATCGATGCTGGACACTCCGATCACCACCCTAGAATTATGTCGCGGACTCCTCTGGCGGCGTGTGTTGACAAGCTATTCTAAACATAGTCGATCGATGTCACCATACTGGCTGTCTTCTAGGGAGGCGCAAGGATTTCATGATAGTGTAGGGTTCGGTCTTGGTTGGTTAGGTCCGCGCCCTCCACGTTTTCTTGTAATCATGATGGGGATTAAGGGATTAATAATTAATTTAATTAACAACACTAAAAACCCTACAAAGATACCCCACATCAAACTCTTGAAAAATCAAATGAATCATGGATCAACCTGTTATTTGGTTGGTACGCATTCTTCATATTGTTCAAGAACATGGAGGATGAAATAATTTGAAATGCGCAAACGAATAAAACACCTACCACAAAAATCCATTGGAGAGTATCTGAGATTAAAGGTGGATCGTGTTCTTCATTCCCGCACTCAGTTACTAAGGATGCCACTCATACATCGTCCTTCTGTTCATGGATCTATATCCCCCGTCACCTCCCTCTAGGATTGGCTCCATCCTCTAATGGTTCGGCATCACGATGCTCCTTCAGCACTTCGTTGCATGGAGATGCTATTCCGGTACCTCCCCCCCAAGCTGCATATAAATAGGAGAGGGGGATGGTATGTAACGATGGGGGAAATTAATTGGGGATCATAAATTAGGAACCTTCTTTAATTTCACAACAACTTCATTACTTAGGAGAGGCAGGTCAAGCCATTTATTGGATTGATGAATTGCGGGACCCACACATCTCTTGTCCGATGGAGGATATGAAAACAATAAAAAATAAAATTATTTCATTTCATTTATTTTAAAAAGGTCATGAAACATAACTTTTTCTCCATACCTACTACGATCAAAGCAATGCCTCCCTTATGCGAATCTTGGCACTGTGGATTCAATAGTGACCACATATTTTTAATCTGAGCAATGATTCAAAAGATAAAAAACTACCGCTAAATTTTTTACTGAAAGTAACATAAATAAAAATTCAATAAATTAATTACATTAACTGTCGACCCGTACTAGTCATGGTTAGGATCCACCTAAGGATAACACACCCCAAAAAAGTCAACGGTTCCCCCGAATTTTCAATCCATGATACCGCTTATATGTTATGAATTTTACAATAAAATAATTGTCAATTAATTAGCTTATTTATGACCAGAAACTAAATTTAATTGTTTGCCTACACCGGCCAATTTTAGTATCATCCTAAGGAAAGCATACCCCCATTAGTTCAGCGGTGGTCTCCGATTTTCAATCTTAGTTACGGTTCGTAAGCTATAAGAATTTGAAAACTAAAATAATTTTATTTAAATATTTTATTTATTGTTATTCCATTTTCAGGTTTTCTCATAGGAGGTCAAGACTGTAACGCCCTGACCCAAGTTACCCAGAGTCGGTGCAATATTTTAATACATTGTCAGGATTACAACGGATCAAGTCCCGAAGGACCGATCCATTTAGAAGTGTTGGAAAATATATTACATATATGAATGTTACATTACACTTTATAACATACAACACAAAAAAAAAATCCTTTATGAATTCCATTATTCCCTTAGCTTAACACTTAATATCAATCACAATGCACTTCTTGGAATCATGGAAAAAATAAAACATAGAAAGGGGTGAGCTTAGATGCTCAGTGAGGATAACAATACAACAAAAACTTTCATAAATAAGCATAACAATTTAAGGCTATGTATAAAACAAAAAAAATCCTTTTCAACATAAAATTCATCATAATATGGAAAATATAAATAAAAATAATTCCATTTACTTACTAACATGGATACTCTTCTAGTCAAATAATCACATGAAATATAAATAGAAAATTTCACAATGACAGAATGCATAATTCCAGACTTTCGTAACCACATCGTCAAGGCCTTGTACCAAGACTAAAAATAAGATTTTTTTCATGTCCTTGTGTCAAGACACTAGTTTGTCTCATGAGACCTACCGATACATCGAAGATCTTTAGAGGGCTCCATCTTTCACTTACTATGTCCAGTGCATTCCACATATGAAAAGGCTTAAACATAACATAAACATTCTTATTAATACTAGCATATGAAATGTCAATACATTATCCATAAATAATGAATGATGTAAAAATAACACATCCACAATCAAACATATCAAAAAAACCTTCAACACAATATGGAAGATTTGTATCATAATAAATCAACTTCATACAATTTTAAATTGCATCAATGGATTTTGACCTAGATTAAAATTATTTGTAAAAATCTTTGAGAGAAATATCCAATTTTCATGAAAACAATTTAAAAGGCAAATAATATAGAAAGGAATAAATTTAAATAAATTTTTGGATCAAATATTCCCATACCTCTTTGAAACTATTGAAAGGAATTAACATTTTAAAAACATTCTTTTCCACATAAATAAATCCTTAAGAACCATTTGGAAGACATGGACATTAATGAGAATGACTTATAAGAATAAATATTTAAAACATTTGAAATGATTTATTTAGTAAAAACGTCCCTTAAAAGAATTCCTTTGAAAACGCTTTCATAAAACATGGACATGGATAACAAATATGTCCCAGTAGACACTAACATAAAAACAACCTCGGATAATAAAGAGATTTTGAAATTAACCCTTACCTTGCAGTTTCTTTTAGTCGAGGATACGTTTAACCTCCAATATGAAGATCGTAGTTTGTTATAAAATTATACCAGAACCACATTAATATTAATGATATCATACATGATTCATTTATTACATTATACTAACCATTTAATAATAATTTCCATGTTAAATCAACATTTTGGGTAATAATCGCTTTCTTAATCGTACATGTTTTGACTTGTTACTCTTGATTGTATCACATAGATCAAGATTTAAATACATCCAAAATATAAAACATGATTTATATATCATATATATTTAGAATATAAATATGTATAATAGAGATATATTTGAAATTAAAAACACCATTTATGGAGACGGTAGTCCGTACGTACGCATAAACGCTATTTCCGTTTTCATATCGTATTGAACGAAACTATGTGAATAAGATATATTTAAGTAGACACACACACACACACACACACACATATATATATATATAAATATATATCTACAGTATCATTCTTATGTCATATATTACATACTTATTAGTAATATATATTTTTATAATCGTCGATGAATGGTGAATGTGGAAATGAATCTCATGGCATCGTGGAGACGGTAATCCGTACGTATGCACGAGTTACAATATTTTTTTTAAGCTGTGGAATTTGATGTTATATGAATTTTATAGAGACATTATCATGTTATTTTCATTATTCATATACATATTACTCATAATTATATCCATCCAAATAACATAGTGTTGAATAACAAATTACACCATGACGTGGAGACGGTAAGCCGTACGTACGCACACATGGTGACATCATCATTCATAAGACTGATAGGATAATGAATATATTTGTGCCATATTTATAATAACATCACAGTATATAGAAGATACTGGAGTTATTATTTTATAATTGAAACAACAAATAAATAGTAAGTGGAAGAATAAGAGAACTTGAAAGAGGGTGGTGAAATCATTAACTCTTATTGAGGTTCTTCCTTTTGATTTGATCAAAAGGGCTCCATAGGTTGGATTTATAACCAAAGTAAGGTATCTAGGATGAAGGTAGGATAGTTGGGAGGATATTTGTGCAGGATTTGGCCGAGTCAAATGGCTTTGAAGGAGTGAATTAGAGTGAAGGGTGAGTTCTCTTTTATAAGAGGGGTGAGGGGCACCTTAGGAAAAACATAAAATATTATTTTTATAATAAAATAATTTTCAGTTTATAATAGCTCAAAATGTATTAATTAATGTATAAGGTGGGGATGGGTCGAAAAAAACTCAACAAATGGGGTTTAGACAACTTTAGGCCACCTTATTAACCTTAACGTTTAGATTAAATTCCTAGTTAAATAGTTTGACATTTACCATGTCTCTTTTATTTTTATATTATATAGTTAATAAACATACTATATACTTTCAATAGAACCCCAAGTGGTTCATTAATGATACAACTATCATTATATAAGTCTTTTGAACGATCCTTATATTATTATTATTATTATATCAATTAATAATATAATATTTGTTTTAAAAACTATTTTATGTCAATTTTGACACTATTTGGTATTTGTTTTTTGTTAAAATCAAAACAGCATGATTATTTCAAAAACAATTTTTCTAACCATCCCTAACATGTCATAATAACCAAGAAAAGTAGTGTAATTTATACAAAGTCTAAAATTACATTTATTTGGATATTTATAATGTTAATTATTTTAATCTATCATTAATACTGTAATTACTACATCATCATTAGTTAATAAATATATTTAATTATATAATGTCTAAAAATATAATTAAAATAACACTATGTATGAAATCGTTTTATATTTCTAATGAATATTTATAATTGAATTTATCTTATGTCTATCCCTATATTAAAATTTATTTAGTTATAAAACATTGAATTTAACACTTTTAACTTTTTTTGAATTAAATGATAATAAATGACTTAATCAAATCCAAGTGGACCAAAGAGGTTAATATTGTATTTCTATGGTTGTTTTTGGTGGAATTATACTTAACAAAAAGAATTAGGACATGTGTTAGGGTAAGAATAATATCATTTTTACCCTTAATTACCCAATTCCATTTTAACCGTGGTAAATAAAAGTAAAACGTTACTATTCAGAAAAAATTATTTTCATCTTATTGAACCAAATTTTTCTTACTTATATCTACCGTGTCCCTCTTATTTTTGAAATTCCACTCAAAGAAGCGGTAAAATTATGTTTTATGCGAATTTGCAAATTCTTCTAGGAGGGGGGTAAAAGACAGTGAAAAGTTCAATAAAATATTATATATCCAATATTATTACAGAATTACTACAATGAATTACATTTAACATATTTAGGTATTATGTATCTATTTTGACCTCAAATAAATTTAAATAAAATAAATAAATATTTAAATGAAAAGTCAGTTTTAACTAAAAACACAGTTATTTCACTATTAATAAAAAAATGAATGTTTTTAGAAACATACCAAAAATTCACCATAAGATAATTTTGATATTACTAACTCAAAAATGAAATCTATTTTACCAAATTCAAAACATTGAAATTTAATTTATTAATTTAAAATTAATTACCGTTGTCAAGACAAAAAAAACGTATTTATATGAAATAATAACTACCAAAATATTGACACTTGTTTATGTCCAATTTCTATGTGAAATTACTTCAAATGACCCAAATTGGATTAAATGTTAAAAATATAATATAATTATACTTCAAAACCATTCATATGTATTTTTTATCACCTATAAATAATTTTAATTAAAAAAGTTGTTTTCAGGTAAAATATAGTATTTTTCACTATTACCCCAAATATGAAAGTTATCATAAAAACACCAAAAATTTATTTAAAATAAATTATTATTTCCCAATTCTAATGAATAAGTTTATTTTGTAAAATTGAATATATAAATGTTTCAAATATTGGATTTAAAATGGGTTCTCCATTAAAATGAAATAAAATTGCATTTTTTTGAATGAAACTTCTTTTACATTAAAAAATGAATTTGTCCTTACATTATGTCTAAAAACCTCATAATATAGATTCTAAAATTATATGGATGATATAAAATTCATAATTCAATTAATACTATTCATAACCGCTTTTGAACGGCTCGTTTGGTAAGTCATGGTGTGCTTGAACTTTGTGTTGCGTGTAGTGAAAGTTATTGAATTACATTGAAGAAATAATGTACATTGAAATCTTAGAGTGTTACATTCTCCCCTCCTTAAAGAAATTTCATCCTCGCAATTTGTAATTTTTCTTCGAAATAAAAGGTTCAAAATAAAAAATACCTTTGTGGAAAAACCACATCAGAAATTGGGTCAATAAAATTTAGTCTTAATATGAGGAAAAAATTATATTTATATATTTATATATATCCGTGACAAGTAGAGTTTCATCCTTTAGCTTATTCCTGCCACAAACTCATCTTTCACTCCAAAAGATTAAAAAAGATATTCTACTTAGCCTAATCGTATAAGGTTACAAAAATAATGAATTCATAACCCATTTGTAAGACTATTTTAAAAAACTAAATTATAGAAACTAGTACATCATGTAGTCCAGTCATAGGTGATGCACCCTTGTCACCCTTGAGTTGGGGGTTCATGTCTTACGACCATTCTAGATGCGACGAGTTGACACCCGACATCCTAGTTGTCCTTTTATGGAAAACAAAAAATAATCTCAAACTAGAATTATCCAAAATACTTCTATCCAAAATCACAGTCCAAAATATATAAGGAAGGTAAATACAATGAATATCCTTTTTGACATTTGATAACATGTGAACAGCTTCATTATGTATTCTTTTAAAACAATACAACATCCTGAATTACCATAAAACCATATTGATTACATTCATGCTCCCTTATTCTTTATAGAATACTGGATATACTCCATCTATCCAAAAATTATGTCAACTCCAACAATGATTGAATATACAAATCATTAATCAGTTTCATGGTATTCAAGAATATCCAATATAATTTATCCAAATCAACCATCTCTTATTCCAAAATCATGACCTCATTATCGGGACCCTATTAAGGAATACATTTCCTTCAACCATGTATTTTACAAAAAGTGTAGCATTCTATTAAGTCACTGTTCATAGAACCATATAATCTAAAATTTTCATTAAAATAGTACTGCAGTACAATTCATATTTATCTCCACAATTCATATAACCAGTATATTGCTGATACAACACTCAAAAGAAATAATTCGATAAAAACAACATAAGAACACTAGTCATTACTCTTCATATGAGGTAGTATCATAACTTGATTATTATCCAATAGCATCATTTGTGATATTATCTGATTATTGGGATATTGATTCACGTTGTGTCCCAATGCCTTGCAGATGAAGCATTTTACTTTTGAAACCTTTTTCCTACCCTGACAATCACATACATGGTCTCTGTTTTCTCCTCACATATAACCATATCTCATTCCCTTCAAGAATTTACCCATGTGATTCTTTCCACAGTTATCACATATGGGAAAATTTTTCTTTTCCCTCTCCCCTTTATCCATCATTCTCTTTTCTATAATTTTTTCTCTTGCTTCCCTTCAAATCCATAGGATTCAGAGAATTTTTTACTTATCTTATTAACACATGATACTATTTCATTATATATTGAGAATACATGAGAGACTATTTCCATTCTAAATGTTGGCTTAATACCGTGAAAGATATGATCATTCTTACTCTTTGGATCATACGTATTAATGGAGCTCACATTCCTTCTACTGGGCACCATTTCTATACAATGGCATACACAAGGTCAGTTTATGAATTTCAAGGAATAATTCCAATCATGTAAAATACCTAATGTAAATTGAATAGTTTATATATAATCCATAATAATAAAAATATTTTCATTGAGAAGGTATATACTCATAAATCCTTCATAATTATTTTTAATGAAAATGAGAATTAACCTAAGCATATCCCTAGGAGTGTCGTAACCAAGAGTGTAGTAAGGCCCGTTGTCGTGCAGCAGTTCCCGTTCGAGTCTAGATCAATGCGGTGTTTGTGGGTTTTCCCCCATGTGCATCTATGCTAGAGCCGCCTCTATCTGGTCGTATCCAGACAGGGATGTGTTTTGTTGGAAAACCCACAAAATCTCTACATTACTAAAATTCTAGGAAGTTCTTCTATAATAATCCTCAAAGTCTAATTTTGGGTAAATTTCTCTAATTAGAGTTTATCTAAAACTAGTTTCCAAGGTTTTTGCTAAAATTCCTCTAATACCAACTGTAATGCCTCAACCCGAGTTACCCAGAGTCCGTGCATTACTTTAATACATTGGCATGATTACAAGGAATCAATTCCCGAAGGACCAATCAGTTTAGCAGTCTTGGAAAATAGATTACATATATGAATGATACATTACACTTTATAACATTCAAAAGAACATAAATAATCTTTTATGAATGCCATTATTCCATTCTCCTAACCCTGCATATCAATCAAAATGCACTTCTTGAAATCCTGGGAAAAATAAAACATAGAAAGGGGTGAGCATAGACGCTCAGTATGGATAAAAATACACCAGAAACATTCATAAATAAGTATAAACATTTACGGAAATTTATAAAACTAAAACAAAAACCTTTTCAACATAAACATTATCATAATATGGAAAATATAAATCAAAATTATTCCATTTACATACTCACATGGATACTGTGATAGTCGAATAATCATATGCAATATCAATAGAGACTTTCATAATGATGGAATGATTAATGCCAGAATTTCATAACCACATTGTCAAGGCCTTGTTCCAAGACTATAAATAAGATTTTTGTCAAGGACTTGGGCCAAGAAACTTGTTTGTCTCATGATACCTACTGATGCATCGAGGAGAAATAGCGGGCTCCACCCATCACTTACTAAGTCCAATGCATTCCACATATGAAAAGTCTTAAACATAACATAAACATTTGAATTAAAACTAGAATACGTCACCAAAGAATTTTTTCCCTTTTTAATAGTCGGTTTATGGGTTCCCGGTACCCGTAGAAACAGCCACCAAAAACAGATTTAAAATTTAAAATTCAAACAAAAAACCGTCCCTCAAAAGCCACGCGGCACACCTCGAGATTTGAACCCACATCGCCTTTACTGAATCACTGTCACTATAGGTCGAACCATCACACTACATCGAAAAACGCACAACATCCCTACCGATCGCCAACAAGACCATCAGAGGCATCATCGCTGGAAAACTGAGATCCATCACCACGCACCACCGTTCACCGCAGGAAGACTCTGGAACCATCAGCTGATGATATCACCGAATCACTGTCAGACTAACACTTTCATCCTATCCACCGGAGAACAAACCGTTATGCACATTCCATGGAATATCTTGAATGAACAATAAAACAATTCATCCTCTTCAATCGGAGCACTGAAAAGTTTCACCATCATCCTTTGACAACACCGAAGAAAAACCATACCATGAAACAAGCCCTAAGAGGCCAAGAACAACTAGGCCAAAATCGGTGAGCAAAAATCCACCACCAGATCAATACAAAACAACACAAAACATCTATGAAATCCAATAAGAACTTGAATACAAGATTGCGAGAGGAAGAACATCTCAAGAAACCCAGAAATCATCCAAAAGGGAAAATGAAAACGACCAAACAGCACAGTACATCACCAGTTTCAAGCAAAAACCTGCCTCAAACGATCACACACCGAACCCCAAGAACAAGATTTTGTCTAACAAACCCTCCCGAGGTCATACTCATCAGCTCAAAATAAAACAAGCTCCCAACGCTGCCATCCGAGAAAACCAGAGATGCAACACTCAACCTCCAGACACCCAGATCAATGGAAAAAGTGCTGATCTCGAATCATAGGGCTAAGGACTCAGGCGGATAATCAACACCGAGTTGTGAATACCCCGGTGCGCGCAAGACGAGCCGATACAAGGCCACGATATTTTATAAAAAACCACCTCAAACATCTGAACTAGGGAAGAAGGAGTGCAGATCTGGGATGAGGGAGGTGGCGTGAGAGAAACCCTAGACACGCGTTGTGCCCCTTACGGTTCAATACAATATGGAATATTTGTATCATAATAAATCAACATCAAACAATTTTAAAATGCATCAAAGGATGTTGTTATAGATGAAAATGATTTGTAAAACTCTGCGATAGAAATAACCCCTTTTCATGAAAGCATCAAAAAAGTCTCATAATTTAGAAACGAAGACATTTAAACACATTTCTGGATCAATTAGTCCCATACCACTATGAAACTTCTGAAATGAATTAACATTTTAAAAACATTCATGTCCATATAAATAAATCCTTAAAAACCATTTGGAAGACATGGACATTAATGAGGAAGATTTATAAGAATTAATATTTACATAATTTGAAATGATGTTTTAGTAAAAATTCCCTTAAATGAATCCCTTTGAAAAATCATTCATGAAACATGGACATGGATAATAAATATGTCCCAGTAGATACTTACGTAAAAACAACCTCGTATAATAATGATATTGTGAGATTAACCCTTAACTTTCACTTTATTTATTCAAGGATACTTTTAAACTCCTATATCAAGATCCTAGTATGTTTTTAAATTATACCATAACCATATTAATATTTATTACATCATACATGACTCATTTATTTCATTATACTAAACATTTAATAATAATTTCCTTGTTAAATTAACATTTCGAGTAATAATCGCTTTCTTTATTGTACGTGTTTTAAGTTGTTACTCTTGATTTTATCAATTAGATAAATATTTAAATACTTATAGAATATAAAACATTATTTATATATCATATATATTTAGAATATAAATATGTATAATATACATATATATGAAATTAAAAACACCGTTTATGGAGATGACAATCCATACGCACGCATAAACGTTGTTTCTGTTTTCATATCGTATTGAACGAAACAAAGTGAATAAGATATATTTAAGTAAATATATATATAATTATATATATAAATCTAGTAGAATTATTATATCATATATTTCATAATTATTAGTAATATATATTTTTATAATCATCGATGAATGGTAAATTTGGAAATGAATCTCATCGTGTCATGGGGACAGTATTCCGTACGTACGCACGAGCGACAATATCGTTTCCTCAAAGGTGTGGAATTGGATGGTATATTCATTTTACAGAGAAATTATCATTTTATTTTCATTATTTATATACATATTACTCATCATTGTATCCATCCAAATAACATAGTGTTGAATAAAAATTACACCACGACATGGAGAGGGTAAGCCGTACGTACGCACGCATGGTCACATCATCATTAATAAGATGGATAAGATAATGAATATAGTTGTGCCATATTTATAATAACATCACAGTATATATAATATACTAGAGTTATTTGTTTTAAAAACTATTTTATGTCAATTTTGTCACTATTTGGTTTTTTTTGATTAAATCATAACAGCATGATTACTTAAAAAAAATTGATCTAACCAACCTTAAAATGTCATAATAACCTACTAAATTAGTTTAATTTATAAAAAGTGTCAAATTACATTTATTTGGATATTTATAATGTCAATTATTTTAATCATTCATTAATACGGTAATTACTGCATCATCATTGTGTCATAAATAAATTTAATTATATAATTTCTAAAAAATATCAATAAAATACCACTATGTAGGAAATATTTTTATCTTTATAATTAATATTTATAGTCGAATTTATCTTATGTGTAACCCTGTATTAAAAATGTTTATTTTTAAAACATTAAATTTAACACTTTTAACTCTTCTTTGAATTAAATAATAACAAATGACCTAATCAAATACATGTGGATCAAAGAGGTTCATATTTTATTCCTAAGATTGTTTTTGGTCGAATTATACTCAACCAATAGAATTACGACATTTGTTAGGGTAAGAATAATATAAGTTTTACCCTTAATAACCCTATTTACTTTTAACTGTTGTAAATAAAATTAAAAGTTACTATCCAGAAAAAAATATTTTCATCATTTTGAACCACATTTTTCTTACTGATATCAACGGTCTCTTGTATTTTGAAAACTACTCTCATAGAATCAGTAAAATTATGTTTTATATGAATTTTCAAATTCTCCTAGGATGGGGGTAAAGGACGGTGAAAAGTTCAATAAAATTTTATATATCTAATATTATATAAAAATGAATCCAATGAATTACATTGAGAATATGTAGGTATTATCCATATATTTTGAACTAAAGTAAATTTAAATAAAATAAATAAATATTTAAATGAAAAGTTGGTTTCGATCAATAACACAATGTTTTTCACTATAAATCAAAAATTGAATGTTTTGAGAAACATACCAAAAATTCACCCTAAGATGATTTTGATATTCAAAATTCAAAAATGTGATCTATTATACCAAATTAAAAACATAGAAATTGAATTTATTAATTTTAAATTAATTCCCATTTTCAAAACCAAAAAGGGTATTTTCAAGAAATAATAACTACCAAATGATTGACACTTGTTTATATCCAATTTCAAAGTGAAATTACTTCCAATGACCAAAATTGGATTAAAAGCTAAAAATATAATTTAATTATACAACCAAACCATTTATATGTAGAGTTGAACATTATAAATTGTTTTAATTAAAAAAAAATTTCAGTTAAAATTTTGTATTTTTCACTATTCACCCAAATAAGAAAGTTATCAGAAAAACCCCAAAAAAATTTCAAACTAAATTATCATTTCTTGATTATATTTAATAAGTTTATTTTGTCAAATTGAATATATTAAAGTTTCAAATATTGGATTAAAAAAGGGTTCTCCATTAATAGGTGGTAAAATTGAATTTTTTGATAAAACATCTTTTACCTTAAAAAAGGAATTTGTCCTTAAATTATGTATAAAAAACACATAATATAGATTCTAAAATATTAAGGATTATATAAATTTAAAAATTCGGGTTATACTATTCATAAGCGCTTTTGAACGGCTAGTTTGGTAAGTCATGGTGCGCTAGAACTCAGTGTTGCATGTAGTGGAAGTTATTGAATTACATTGAAAAATAATGTACAATGAAATCATTGGGTGTTACATAGACCGAATGAACTTATGCCATTCCTAGGTTAAAACTACCATCCTGAATGCAACAGTGCCATCAGATTTTTGATCCGGGTAACCATTTAAGAGTTATACTACTTTTCATGGAAACTGCTTACACATGCTAGTTAAAGCTTAACAAAACTTTGGCGGATCATTCCTAGAACTCCGGGAGTCAGAATAACACATTGTCAAATTTCTTGGTCTTGAAATAATTCCATATAATTAAAAAACGTATATGGAAATTTCAGGACATTGCACGATTGGTTTGATTCCAAAACTATATCACATCAATATCCATTTTCACCCCAACATCTTTACTCACACAACATGATACATTTTCAAATTAGGCACATAAAAATAGTATAATTCTATAAAAGTAAATTTATCACATGGGTCATGAGGGTGGGCCACTCAATAGTGAAATAAATTAAATCCAATTTAATTATAATTTATAATCTCATTAACTCAACCATTTCATACTTTCATTGCATTCAAGGCTATCACCTAGCCAGACTAATTTCCCTATTACCATCTATTTTCAGAATGAGACCATGGTTTATATATGGTCTACTAAATCACATCATAATTGGTATTCTCCTTATGATATCCCTTAGCATATTTATAATTATCGGGTTAAAGGATCATCAATCAAATGGTAATAACGTCCCTTTACATTACAATACGCACATCATGATTTAATAAATTTTTTAGATAGCATGATCTGAGAAAATAAAATAAGGGATGGAATATCATACATCTCACATTAAATTTTAGATAGGTTGGTCCTCTCATTCCCAACCTAAACATAAGTTCCACCCAATATATACCCTCCAAGATTCATATACAATAATGGACGAGAAATAATCACCCCCACCCACTAAATGACTAGATTAGAGGCTATAAGGTAATTCAACATTCCATATGGCATACCCCTTATCAAAAAACCCTAAATAAATCACAACACTTACATTTAAAATACTTAAGGAATTCATCCAGTTTCCATCACGTTTTAAATATCTAGTGGGGGGGGGTTGAATTTTATTTATGTTAAAAATATTATTATCTTTAGAATAAATTGGATGTTTTATTCCCTTTGGAAAATACACCTTGAATCTAATATATTTTTCAAACACATGTGATAAACAAATAAAGAAATTGTAAAGGGGATACAAACTTGATTTCACTTTTTCTCAACTATAAAATGACATGTATAATATAATAGTCATGCTTTAATTATTGTAGGTAAATATTTCATTATAAAGGAACTGTAGTATAATATACATAACTGTATTCAAGAATATAATTAAAACATAAATTCAGTAATTTTAATATTTTTATTTGGTATATTTATTTTCATTTTTTATTTAGTTTTCCAAAATTATAAATCTATATTTAACATTTTATAAATCTATGTATTATATTTATTCAAATGAGAACTTTTTTTTGTTATTGATTATTAATCATGTATACATAATATTAGTTTTCATTTTTGAATGGATAAAAATTCCAAAAACAATACTTTGATTTAATATAATCATATTTTTTCTGAAGGAATCAACATGATAAATGATTTTCGTATATAATCATATTTATTCCTATGTTTAAAATTTTTATATAAAATATTTCTATGAAATTTTTTAAATTTTTAATTAAAGTAATTTTTACCACTTTTGGAAATTGAATCACATAAAATATATTACATATTGAGAATTAGAATAACTTATTTTAGGAAATAAGTTCAAATTAATTTATTATTATAATTAATAGTAACCATGAGAAATATTTATCACAACGTGTAAAGGTAAACAAGTTTAAAAGTTAAAATAATTGAATAAGGATTTATGATAAAAAAATCATTTACTTTAATATAACTGGTTGGTTTTATTTAGAACTTAATCATTTAATATTCAAATCTATGATAATTTTGAGTAATGTTTCTGGAGTGAAACAAATATTATACAATAATGGTTTAAGTATTTATAATTTTCCTCCAACCTCACTTATAAAATGGAAACTCCTCTATCTTATTCACACATATTAGGCCATTAATCTTGAGAAATTCGTAGTACAATACTTCCAAAACATTATTTTTTTACTAAGAGGTAATTTTCTCACCAAAACACTACTTCAAGAAGGATTAATGTGTAAGCCAAATGAGATAGCCAAAAGAGGCCGTATATGTCCTTATAGAGGATTTCCAAGTTTCATTCTTCTTAAACCTCCGTAAAATATTCAATACCCAAATAATCATAATTAAATATGACTATATAATATTCTAATATGTTGTTATTTTATTGGTACATTGATTTCCTATCTCATTTCCATCCCATGGAAATGGAAAACATCACTCTTGTGAATATAAAGACAACCATCCCTATGTAATAGCATGAATATTATTTCATCATTACATAACATAGTTGCTCAAAAAAATGTATTTAATGAATATATTTTACATTTATGACATAATTATGATTCTTAAAATATAATATATCTTATAAACTTATTAGTTTTACCTTCATTGGAATATATTAACGTCGCTCGTGCATAAGTGTGGACTACCTCCTCCACAAAGAGAAGAAAATTATTTTTCTATTACCACAATCGTTGGATGATTATTATATTGTATATAATAAATAGAAAGAAATATTATTGAAATTATAAATATTTTTAATATGATTTAATTATTTTATAACACCTTTAACCATAATAAATTTACCAATATAATTTTGAATAAATTGACAAAACAACATTAAGTGGTCAACGTAAGAAAGAACTATATGTTGAATAGATGTAATATGAATATAATAAAAACATATGAAATTAAATATATATGAAAAATGTTTTTAATAAACTATTTAATGTATTTAACTTGATTATTCAAGAGGATATAACATGTTTGACCATGATAGAATCCAGGGTAAGTGATTTTCATCTCAATTCCACTCAATAGGGAAATATTTTATATTATGCACATAATATATTTTATATGTTGTAAATGATGAGATTTTGAAATATAATTTCATTTATTTTCATTTAATCATGGAATTTAATGTTTAAATTTTTTTTTTAATTTTTAATGAATTCTGATTCAAATGTCATTAATGATGTAAGGGGTTTTTTTTACAATCTCACTTTTATTTAGAATTATTCGCGTTTAAATTTATGGTGGAAATATTATATAATATTTTATTTATTAAAAATGATAATTTTCATATATACTATTTCTTAATGTATTTTCCATGTTTTATTCCATGTTTCATTCCCTATGGTACTCAAATAGAAAAATAATTCTTTGAGTGAAAAATAGACCTTATTTATTCTTCTAGGTCAGGAAAAGTTTTCTTCCACACAATGATTTTTAAAAATTGTTAACAAATGATATTTTCTATTCTCAAGTAACTGGGTAAAGTAATTTCAAACTATACATGAAATTATTTTAATTGTATTATAAAATAAATTTTTTAATGTTTTCTGAACAAGTCATTTTTGAATTTTCATAAAATATGTGATAAAAATATTATTTTTAACATATATAGATTAAATAATTTATACCACCTCCCTAAACATTATTTTATATTTATATTATTCTATAAGATTACATGTTTTTTCATTGAAAATATGTTTGGGCTTATTATTTTATTTTTTATATAAAAAAAGTAATTATTTTCTAATGTGTTGAAAAGAATTTTGAAAATGATTTATAACTTTTTTTCACTTCAATTTTTTCTATATTTATCAAAATAATATACTTTATTAAAAATATCATTTCTTTTGAACCATTGGCCTTTATCGTCGTTTACATATTTTGGTATTATAGCTTATTAAGAGTCCATTAACATTAATATGTTCATGTTTTCTATCACTCTCCCCTATTCCATAAGAAATAAATCTTCACCTTCATGTACATATTCTTTTTTATCTTATATTTATTTACCATGTTAATATTTCCGTAAATTTATAACATTAAAACATACGAATTGTGTTTAAGGAAGATTATCAAGAGTGTTATCTAATTTACTAGGTAAATATTGATGTTTCGTAATCATTATTAAATAAAGAGATTTTTTTTGATAATTCATATTTATTATATATTTAATTATTCATTCAGTACATGAGGAATATATTAGTTATATGTATTTAATAGTTGGGGACTGGTTATAGATATATCCTCAATGCAATAAAAATTCTCATCAGTGGAAAAGTTAGATAATTTATATGGGTAATTTGTGTATACCTACCCAATCACTAAAATGTATTTGAGTAATGCCTTGGTAATAAGGTTCATGTTGTCCGGGAATATGGCCTGAATGTTAATATCATTACATGTAACATTATGTATTTCCTTCATTAATATTTCAATTTTTTTTATCCATGTGATTATTATTCTGATTTATTCCATTGATACATTTTTAAGATCAAGTTATTGATTAAATTGAATATTTATCGATTATACAACTACCAAATTGTCACTGCCTTATCAATTAAAGAAAAATCCATTTGTATGCTTTCCTTTACTAAGAATTTGAGCTCATCCATTATTAATTTTTCCATTCCCCAATATATAAATTATAAATCTTTGAATAATTGTCATGGATGAAATAAATTTTTTCGTGATAAATTTAATTTTTCCAATGTAATATGGAAATACTTTTTATATATAGTCTCCCAAGACCATTGAATTTATTAATCCTTCATGTTGTGATCCTTTCTATCTTATACCAATGTAATAAATTAAAAAATGTATCTAGGTTACTATAGTAAGGGAATTTAAAATTTTTATTGAAGGTTTTCTATCAGGAACCCTGAGAAATATATTTTATTAGAACATAACTAGATGAATCATTAAGACAAAATCTTATAATGTTTAATAACTTTTAGAAATTTTTGTGCTATTAATCAATATTCACAATGTTATGAGTTAATTATGCTTGTTCCACAATTTAGAAATGGTGCCTAGTGAAAAAAAGGTAAATCATATTCACAATTGTAGTTGATTTACATATTGAACTTATGAGAATGTCAATAGATAGGGTTTTTCTGCAAAGAAGATCATGGACATATTAGGGAAAATGATTTGTGTTATAAAAAATAACCAGACACATATATAGTAACATATTATTACACAATTCAATAAAACTATGTAGGAACTATTTTTTCAGAAACAATCATCCATCCACAAATAAAACTACTAATACATTAATAGTTTAGAAATTAATCATGTCCTATGAAATGATATTCCTAGATTTTGGATGTAATAGAATGGAAAGGTTGTTTGGAAAAATAATTTTTAATGAGAAATAATGATAAATGGTGGTCATTGATCAAAAATATTAAATAAGATAATGAAATAAAAAATATATAATAGAGAACATTTAATGGGATATTGTTTCACAGATATTTTCTTCGAGAGAAAAAAACTGAAATAGAGTGAAAGTTCCTCAACCTAAATAATAATAAAGATGAATGTGTTGTAGAATATTAATCGATTTTAACATGATTATCAAGGAATTAAATGATGAACATAAATAAATTGGAAATGAATATTGGATGTTTTTTTTATGGGATTAATTTGAACCTCCACAGGGTACTACTATCTAAAAAGCTTAAATTAAATAATTATATAGTATTATGTTTCATAAGTATAGATAATAATTTTATTAGATATTATATATTCAAGGTAAATCAAGAAAATAAGAGGTAGGTTGTACACCTAGGAAAAAAATATCCAATGAAGAAAGAAGTAAAATTAGAGTTCTAATGTGGGATAATTATTGAATGAAATGTCCTAAAAAAATTTTAAAGGCAATGGGAGTTTGATAAAACTATTAAGATAAGGCCTATACGACTCATGAATGTATGGGAAAGAAATAAATTACTACATTCTATTTCATTAAAAGTAGGGAGATAGAACATTATTCAAATCATTTATCTAAACATAAAGGGTACATAATATAGAAGGGTCCAAGGGGGGATGTTCAAAACCAAGTTATTACTATATCTAAATAAGAAGTTTATAAAGATGTTGTGGTAGGTACTTTTAATATAAATTAAATTTTAGCTAATAATTTATCTAATTATAGAAATTTTCACTCTTTTATATCCTCCATGTTTTCCAAAAACATTAAATTTTTATTTAATACCTTTATAATGGAGTTTTCAATCATGAACCCTTGTGGAAATCTTTTTGTAATTAGGATATGTTAGTCAATCCCCAATATGATGCATAAATATAACATACATGAAAACATGGTTATTATATCATTGGTTTAATAATATATAATCCTTGGTATAGATCACATTCCATTGTTTAATGAAAATATTTATTATCATGATAAGGATGTTATAATTAATACTATTGGTATAGTACCTATTATCATTAACTGAAATACTTAATCATATAAATTTGGACTGGATCCCTATCCAGTAGATCTATTTAATGATATTTTTGGAGAATAAGAGGAGATGAAACACATGTATGGAAAAGGTAACCGTGAAATAAAATAACCACCTATTGTAAAAGAATACACTTATATGTTTCATAAATAGTTACCTAGAAAACCAAATATGTGTTAAGTTGAGTTTCCTATTGAAATCATCAAAGATTTAAAATCATTATAGAGAATATGCATAGTGGAATTAGTGGAAATGAAAAAATATATATAGGAGTTGTGTAATAAGGTATTTATTCCCCTAGTGTTTCATCATGGGGTGTTCCTATTATTTTTGTTAAGATGAAGGATGGGTCTATGATGTTGTTCATCAATTATAGGGAAACAAATTCAATTTCTATATTGAACAAGTTTCCTCTCCCATAAAATAATTGTTTGTTTGAAAAAATGAATGGAGATAAAATTAATTTAATGAATTAAATTCCATCTATGTATCATAAATTGCAAGTAAAGAAGGAGGATATTCTAAAGGTGATATTTCACAGAAGGTATAGATATCAGGTGTTTACAATAATGCCGTTTGAATTGAATAATTTCCCTCTATTTGTATAGATATGGTAAATAGATAATTACAGTATTATCATGATAATTTTGTTTCTATATGTATCAATTATATCATGGTATAATATAAAAAATATTCTGATCATAAAATACATTTGAGATCTATTCTTGAAAATCTCATAGGGATGAAGGTTTTATGTGAAATTTAGTATATGTGAATTCATTTTTTAGGAAGCTTCTTTTCATGGAAAAAGTATCATTAGGGATGGAATATTAGTTGATACTTCAAAGACAAAGTCAATTAAATAATAGCCTAATCCAATGAATAAAACTGAAATACATATATTTCTTGGATTTTAAGTTTAAAACATACACTTTCATCCCAATTCTTCCAGATTAGATAACCCCTTAAATATGTTGATATATAAATTGGTTATGTTGATTTTATTAGAATAATGTAAATAATATTTTTAAGAACCAAAGTGGATATTGGTCAACACACCAATATTGATATTACCATCTTGAAGGGATTATTATTTTTTATATAATGATGAAACAAATGATGTAAATAGTTGAATCCTTATGTATAATAACAAATTCGTTGATTATTCCTCATGGTAGATAATGTTCCACGAATATAATTACAACATATATGATCTTTAGTTGGAATCTATTGTCTTTTTTTTAATTTATAGAGGAATTTTCCCTAGATTGAATGATGTGAGATATAAACAAATAAAAAATTGAAATAAAACATTCAAGAAATGATCTCAACATGAGACAAAGATTATTTATTGAGCTAGTTAGGTATTATTATTGCTCAATGCACTACAACCCTAGAAAGGAAAATAACATGGAATATGTATTGAGTAGGAAATATAATGATGTTCATAATAAATGAGGTTTGAAAAAGATATTATATTCATATATCACGTAAATATGTATATGAGAATCATTAAATAAGGGAAAAACTTAATCTCCTTCCAAATTAGTTCCAGACCATATTTTCTAGAGATGATAAAAATTACCATATTTATGATAATAGTTTACAAAAGAAAATAAATACTATGAATTATGGTGAATTAATAGACATTGTTTATGAATATGGTGTAATGAAATTAAAAAGAGTCAATGGGTTCCATATATACAATATTTGAATATGGAATTACTCAATGAAGACTATAGATTATGTTTATCTATAAACTATGGTAGGACCAAGTTATATTAGGATTTTTCAAAAAAAAATTAGTGTGAAAGTATTATGTGTTTAATTTCTATATATGCATTAAGAAACATATTTTTTCAATAGGGAAAATTTAAGATAAAATATCCAAAAGGACTCATAAAACCTCACCGCATTCTTATATGAAATTGTGATGATAGTAATCTAGAATTTTTCATTTAGATTTCTAAAGAATCCAAAAATAAATGATTTCATATGGGTTATTGAATATTTCCTTACCTAGAGCTTACATCTACTCAATAAAAGAGATGATTTACTTCTTGAGCATCTCACATGAATCTATATAAATTATTATAATTATATAGTGTGACCTTATATCAATTGTATTTGATCACGACCAAAATATTATATCTAAATTTTATGTAAATATTTAGAAGGATCATGACATTATGTTATATTTGAGCACTGTTTATCACCCTTAGACATAGGGACAGTCTAAAAGGACTATTAAAACATAAGAAGATATAATGAGGTTTTCCCACTTAACATTAATGGTATGTCGGATTAATATTTACCTCTAGGATAGTTTTCATAAAATAATAACTTTCACTAGAGATTTCAAATGGAACTATTAGAAGATTTGTTTGGGAAAGGATTTTTTACGACGACTTGTTGGGATAATGTTGGTCAAAGAAATATTTTATGACTAAAACTTATTATTTATAAAATTAGGAAAGTGAGAAGTATTCAGAGTTATATTAAGGTAGTTCAAAGTAAGAAACATATCTACATCGATAATTGATGTATGGATCTAAAATTTCATATCTGGGATCATGTTTTCATTAGGGTTTATCCATGTAAGGGTGTTATGAGGTTTGGAATGAAAGGAAAACTATGTCATAGGAACATTGAACATTTTGATATTTTGGAAATAATTGGTTTTTTGGATTATAATTTGGAAGTTCTACTCAACCTCTTTAAAGTGCATGATGTGTTACAAATCTCTTTACTGAGGAAGTTTATGATAAACCCAACACATGTACTCAAATTTAATGAAATATAATTGAGGCCTTATCAGTCTTATTATGAAGATATTATCCAAATTTTAACACTATAAAGAGAGTGTTTTGGAATTGGATGACTTAGAAGATAAATGAACTTTTGGAAAAATTATAAGATATAGAGGAAATATGGTTTCATGAAGATGTTATGATAATGTAGTACCCAATTTTTTTGATGTGGTGAAATTATATATATTTTGAGGATTTTTTTTAAATGGGGGAATAATATGACACCTAATATTCAATTTTAATAAATAAATAGTTATTTCTCAATAAACTATAACATGATGATCATAACTTTATTCACGAAAGTGATTACAGTCTAAACTCTAAAATTTTATTATTCCAGTTTTAGGACATGATTTTAATTTTTTAATTAATAATTTAAACATTATCATAGGGAAAATTATTGATTGTTTTAATAAATAGTTGTTTTTTGGTTTAATAGTGAAAATAGTGATTTCACATATAATATATGTTTTATGACAGTATTAAGATACAATAGACTTGAATGTTTCTGTAAATTTTGTATCAACCAAATATATATTTAAGAAGTAATATAATGATTTTTAAAAAATACTTACAAAATTATAAATATAAATAAGACAATTAATTTAATAGAAATCAATATCTTATAAGAATTTGGTATAATTTCTTTTATGCATAAAAAATGCATTTTTTTAAAACAGTTCCATTGAATTTTGAAAATTTAATTTAAATGTACATTTTTATACATAAATAAATTCAATTTTTTTAAAATGGATTCCATATTTTATATTGGCATAATAACATAATTTATATGGTTAATTTAATTTTTTGACATACTAAATAATTACCATGGTATGAATTTATCACATCAGTTGAGGATAATATAATTTAAAAGGGTTAAAATAAAGGGATACAGATTCAATATAACACTTAAAACATTCATAAATACAATTACTTGGTTGGATTTTTACCATCAAATTATTATACTCAAATGTATAATAATTTTTTGTAACTACACTTGAGTAATAAATATATTATATAATTATCTTTGAAGTATTAACAAGTTTTCCACCCGACTCACTTATAAAAGATCACCTCTTATCCTCTATTCTTCAAAATTCATGAGCCGCTTAACTCCATAAAACCCTACAAAAACACCTTATTGTATTTTTTTCATCTTGTCCTAGAGGCCCTGATTACACTGAAAACCACTTCTCTAAGGCTTTATTTTTAATCCAAATAAAATTTCTAAAATAATATTTATATGTTCTTATCAATATTTTTCATATTCGATTCTTATTAAACCTCCATAAACTCTAAAATAAATATATTCACATAATTAAAAAATTATATTTAGTATATGGATATATTTATGATACTTTTTCATCCATTTTCTATCTCTTTTCCACCCTATGGAAAATGAAGTGTCACTCGTGCATATATACATACCACAATCTCCACATAGTGGTGAAATTATTTTTTCATTACCAATTAATTTGTATGGTTATAAATATATAATTAATTATTATAAATAATATTTATGAAATAATTATTATTCTTTATATATAATATATCATATAACTTCTTATCATTCCATTTATTGGAAAATAATAATGTCACTCATGCATACATGTGAACTACCTCTTCTATAAATCAATGTGATTAATTTTTCTATAAGAACTATGTATGGGTGATTATAAAATTTTATACAATGAATAACAATTATATTCATGAAATAATTAAATTTATGAATATGGAAGAACCATTTCCTATAACATTTATCCATTGTTAATTTAATGAACTAATTTGGGAGAAAATGACCAAAAAAAATTAAGTAGTCAATATAAGAAAGAACAATACAATGAATGGATGTGATATGATTATAAATGGAACATAAAAGTGATAAATATAAATGAAAAGTGATTTAAATAAAGTATTTAAAAGTATTTAATTTTTTATTCATAATGATATAAGGTTGCTGAAAAAACCGAAATCCAAGGTAAGGGTTTCTCATCTCTATTTCACACCATTAGAAAATATTTTATATTATACATATAATTTATTTTATATGATATATATACTGACCCTTTTTCATAATATATCATGAATCCCAATTTAATCATGTAATTTAATGTTTTAATTCAACTATTTTATTTTAAGTGGTTTTGTATCAAACATTATCAAATCCATAAGGGTTTATCTAACAATCTCACACTTATTTAGGATTGTTCATGTCTAAATTTACATTGGAAGAATTATGTCCTCTTATTTTCTTAAACCTTGTATATTTTTATCTTATTTGGTTAATTTTTGAGTTTCCATATTTTTCTTCTTTCTTTTCATCTATTTATTACTCAAAGATCATATGAATAATTTTCAAGGAAAAATTAATTTATTCATTTAGGTCGAGAATAGTTTTCTTCCAAATTGGTATTTTCTAAAATTCTTCGAGAATGTTATTTTCTATTATAAAATGGTTTTGTAAAGTCATTTTCATTCATACCTGATTTTATATTGAATGTTTTATAATTTAATATTATTTTTTTTCAAAACAATTCATTATTGAATTTTTACAAAACTGTGAAAGGAATTTTCATTTTATCTTATATGTCATAAACGGATTTTCCCATCTCAATGAATTTTATTCACTCTTTATATTACTCTAACAATTTACATGGATTTTTTAATGAGAAATAATATTCCATTATTTATGAATTTTTATTTTTTATATGAGAAAATGGAATTATTATCTAAAATATTTTGAATAAAATTTTAAATTATATTTTTATTACAAAGATACAAAAGATATTTGAAAATGTTATTTTTAAATTTATTCCAGTTTCCTTTCTAATTCTAAAAATAATTACCTTAATTAATTTTTTTTAATTATAATGATTTTATGGCCTTATATAATATTTTATATATTAATAAACTATATATTTTTTTGGTATCATTCATGTTCTTATAAAATAGTTTTCTAACACTCTTTATTATTCATTGGGTACTATTTTTATCCTTCAAATCCACATTATTTTTTATCATATATATATTTATAATTTTAATGTTATTTTAATCATATTCCATTACCATATATGATGTTATTTTAAGGATGATTATTTAGAAAGATATTTTATTTACTGGTGATAAATGGATGTTCCATATTCCTCATTGAATACCATTATTTATTATTTGATAAGTAATATTTAATATGTATTATATTATTGATTCAATATATTAAAAATTAACTGAAAATATATATTTGATGTGTGAGGCCTATTTATAGATATCCGCTTGATACATTTTTTGTTTTCATGATACATAAATTTGGTTAAATTATTTGGGCATTTGTTTTATACCTACCATATCATTAAAATTTGATGGAATAAGGCCATGATAGTAAGGTTTATGGTTTCACAAAATGAGTGATTGATGAAAATATCACGAAATATGACATTATTCATTACCATAATTAATATTTCATTTATTATTATCCATGAGATTTATATATATATATTATATATTGAATCTCAAGTAATTTATTAAATAACATATATATTTATTATTGACCATTCTATACTGTTAATTACTAATATATTCATGATAGATTCCACTGTATGCATTCCCTTACTAATCATTTGAGCTCATCCATTATTATTTTTTCCATTCTCGAGGATATGGTGAAGGAATATTTTAATGATCATCGAGGATTCAATAATATAAATCATGCAATTTATTTTAATGTAATATAAATATCATATATGTATCAATTCTCTGAAGACCCCTAAACTGATAGATCCATTTTGTTGTGATCCCTTGTATCTTATAAAATGTAATAAAGTAAACACCAGATATGGTTTACTAGAGTCAGGGTCATTATATACAATGATCATATATCAATGATGTGTTGATATACCAATTATGATATGTTTTAGGGGATAATATAATGACAAATGAAAATAGAAAAAAAAATCCAAATAATACTTGATCTATATTTGAGCATTCAACAAAAAACGATTTTTGATGAAAAAATATATAAATTACATGTATCATGAAAAATTATGGATCCATATTGATGGAGTTTCATGATTATGATCATAGAAGCAAAGAAAATATATTCCTACCACTGAGCAGATTTCAATAACCTTGGATATGAAAATTATTCTGGATTACTCCCTAACATTAAAGAACATGTAGCACCTTCACGGTGTGATAAAGAAATATTGGGATAAATATAGATCATCACTTTACTTTTTATACAGTATTATACCCTTTAAAATGAAAATTTTACCATTATATATCAATCCCAACACTCTTTATTAAATGATTTTTATCAACTATATTGTGTTTATTGGGTTCTATGTAATGACACATGTATTTTACATTTTGATAGAATGATCTTCTATAAAATTGTAATAAATAATGTGTGCACCTTAATAATCCATATAATGGATTTAAAAATGATGATACTATATAGGGGGATATGGATAGTCTAGGAATCTGCATCCCATGAAAATTTATATCGTATACCTATCATAAAATATAAAAAATGAATTATGTGCCTTCCTCCTCCACCTTAAGACTTTGGATAAGCATATGATAAAATATTATTCAGATGCATATTTTTTGTGTGATTCATTAATTTCATAAAACATGATATCCAATAAATACATAACCATAATTATAATTAAATGGCACTATAAAATTAAATATCATTGGTTTTATATCATAACCATAAATCTCCCACTAATACTAAAATCCCATAATTAATTAATTCCAAACTAAATATCTACTTTGAATCCATAGAAAAATATTTTGGTTATGGTTAATTATAATATTTTCTTTTTGAAACAAACACGTCTTGAAAAACATAATCCTTTTTAAAAGTAATAATTGTGTGACCGTACACATATTTTTAGCATTTAAAACACATATTAAATATAAAATTAATAAATTTAAGTAAAGAGTGGCCTCTAGAAAACCATCAGTTCTATTGAATCTAATAAGGGGTCTGGCGTGATCTCCATAAAATATATTCCTATCTCATACTAGTATCTCCACCACAAAATGTATCATATATATCATATTATTACCATTATAATCTATTTTCTCATGACATAAGGTGACCACAAAACCAATAAAAATGTCAATATAGTATTGTCCATCTCATATAATCTTTATTCATTGAAAAAAACATAACCTAATCAATGAATACATAATATGTTATTCATTTAGAAAATGATGTCATCAAATTTTGTTCATGCAGGTAACTTAACACCTCTCATGTGACTTAACTATGAATGTAAATTCATTTCCAAAATCTAATTCAATTAAGGGAAACATGTTTTTCTCATTATTTGAGTGAAAAAAAAATCACATCTTGGATATCCTCCAACTGATGACATGATCAACAACATACTTGGATACCTTTGATTAGCTAATCATTAGATGTTTATATAAGAAATGAATTTATGTTTTTAGGATTTCATTCTTAGTATATCTCCATCATTAGGTAAAAATGATTTATCTTAAGTATACACTATAGGAATATCCAAGAATGTATGGAATCCCATGAGAAATACATTAGTGGTCCATTCCAAATAATATTTCTCCACTAATAATCTCCTAAGTCTACTACTCATTATAATCATAGCATGTCATCACAACCCATTATACTCCATGATGATCATTTATTATGTATAAATAAAATTCAAAAATTGATGGTATTTTATTACTCTATTCAAAAAATGTAAATTCTAGGACACATGAATTACTGATGAATAAATATTGACATTATTATAAATATTAGATATGTTGTTTAATCGTTACATCCATCCCCTATGTATCATATACCAAGACCCTTTACATAGACCTCATGATTATAAAATACCAATATTTTCATCAATAAATCTACTACATTGTCATATATAGCCACCAAAAAATCCTAACTTTTCTCCTCTTAATGATCTCTTATATTAGATGGTAATTATAAAGTTAGTTTTTGGTCCTTTATTGAGAAGAAGGATCCTTTGCTTGAGAAATGGATCTATCTGGCATATTGATGTACTTTACCTCTGTTGTTGAGTATGCTACTATGGATTTCTGGGAACTCTCTCAAATAATATCTCCATATTTAAGAAAAAATGTGATTGAGACCTCAAATATTAACAATTTAATTGGAAAATATTATTTTTATAACACTTTAGATAGAGATTTTACTCTACTATAAGATTATGAACATATCTATATACACTCTCAAAGAAATAATGAATTTTTTAACCATAATAAAATGAATTTTACTAGGATTGAACTGGTATCTTGAAGCAATGATTTCAGTATAGGTGAAATTCAGTCGAGTTCACAACATGGAATTCTTGAAATATCATATGGAAGATTCATATGTAATTATATAAATTTATTATAACTCATTAGAATGATTCTCAATGATCCTAAGATTTATACCATATAATACCAGAAATGGACCCCTTTTATTATTCTCCATTATAAAACTCATTATATGTTTAATAATGCATGTGTCTTTATTGATTCTAGGAAAATTCATATATCTATCTCTAAATATGTTAATAATCTATATATAGGCTACTTGTAAGAAACTAGAATTAAAAAAAAATAGAATTTCCATTAATATTTCTTAAAAAACATATATCACATAGAGAACCCAATAAAAACATTATCCTAATAAATTAAGAATGATAGATTAGTTATAAAATGAACCATTATGAATGATAATTAATAAATCTGAATAAGAAATAAAAAATAAGAAAATAGTGACGAAATATCGATCTTCCTGATCCAATAGAATAAATGAAATTAGGAAAAAACTATAGAAGTAAAAAATAATATTAATAATATAATAAAAAATTTGAAGATAAAAATATATAACTTTGGTATAAGGTATATTTTAACTATTATGGAATTAAATAGGTTGTATTTATATAAATTAAAGAACCTATACAATTGGAATAGTAACATGACCATTGAGACAATAATATAACTGTTAGGAATAGTAATCCGGCCATTAGAATAGTATCCACACCTATGAATGTGTAAATATTTAGGTATCTTATAATCTAAAATATGATATAATTATATGATATTGTAAGTAAATAAATGTTTAAAAATGATAAAAGTGTTGGTATTTTTTGTAAAAAACATATGTTTATTTAAAAAATTTTAATCAATGTAATGGTTTTAAATATTTTGTTTCATAAAATTGATTCATTAATTAATAATATGTTTTATTATAATTATAAGATAATTTTATGATATGATAAATAAATTTTCAAAGGGTCATAAAATCGATTATAATATTAAAATAGTCATTTTATGAATAAATGAGGAATTTATTTAAAACATTTATTAGATTTAGAAAATTATTTTAATAAAGTGGATTCTATTTATGAAATGTATATTTAGAAAAATATTTAGGGTAAATTTTTTATATTTTTCTAAAATAGTCAATTTTTTGTTGAATATTGAAATACGATAATTTTTCGTATTTAAAATGATAAGCTAAATACATGAATTTTTTATGGATGAGGTAAGAATGATGTAATAACCCATTGGTTTAAAAATTACTAAACTATTTAGTAGATTTATTCACATTAATCAACACTATTGATAGTTTTGATCCAAAACAATAAACTAATTAATATAATAATAAAAACACCCCTCACCTCCCACTACAAATTCCACACCTTCTCCTCACACCCATTATGATGTGTAGATTACCAATATTCTCGAAAATATCATTCACAAGACTCTTCCCCACATCCAAGAGATGATGGTCTCAACAAAATACCAAATGCAAGTGCCTTAAAGAGGTTCTCCAGGAGACAACAATCAAGAGGTAAAATCCTCAATCCATTTATTTTCATTTCTTTTCTATTCCTATAATATCCAAAATTACCCTATCTAAAGAAAAATCATAAATCCATTATTATATATATATATATATATATATTTTAATTTTATTTCATTAATGGAGTATTTATCGTCAAATATATACTATTTTCCATTTATTATAAAAACGAAAACATCATTTGTGATATGTCGGTTCATCGCCTTCATGGATGAAATATATTCTTTTTCTCCATTTACGCCTTCAAAGCTGTTTATAAAACCATTATTATGGTTAAACCAGATTTTATTATGTATATTATAACATGATTCATGTTATGGAACTAATATAAATACAAAATATTATATAATATAATACTAGTTCGTGATGATCAGAAAACCATCAAAATAAACTAAAAAATTACCACTAATGTTTTATCAAATGAATAATCCTCAGGTAAAAAAATGTTTTACCGGACCATTTAAACATATTTAAGTTCATTATTACTATATAATTTCACTTGTTGGTAATTATTCCCATTTTACGAGAACTCCCAATATTTTATTCAAGCAAACCGACAATGAAGCCATCAAATGAATGCTCCTAGAATGAAAAAAATAATCTTCATAACTCATAAAAATGGATATAAATGAACTTAATAAAATTATAATAAATAAAATCAATATTTTATTGTTTCTGAATAAATTAATTAATGAATTTAATGTTATCATCAATGACTTTAATTTCAAGTGCAGTACACATTAAGACATAATGTAAGGGATCTCTCCAAAACTGTAACACCCAGATCTTTTATGAGATAGATTTCATTTAATTTCATTAATGGATTGTGTTGTACGCTACACCAATATTATCTATCATTATATATAACATCATATTATATTGGAGTATGCGCAATGGTATTCCAAACTTTTGTAACACACAATTTCAAGATCATTTTAGAGAATTCATTTCACACAACACTGAGTATAGAATTTATTCAATGTATAATATATGTATTTTTTGATTTTTTTTACACAAAACCAAAGGAATATTTCACATAATATAACCCTGACTTGGCATGTGTGACATTCCAAAGATACCTTCATTGATAGCTTGCATTGTACGTAATACTATGCTTCAATAATCAACAACATGTTATTAAAATATTTTTATATAATTGGATGTAAACTAGTAATTATGAATATTATTACCCAATTTTTTAATATTATATAACATTAAAATTAATCTTATTTGTTTTATAGAACATGATATAAGATGAAATTCGAATTTTTGGATAAATGATGCATTTTCCAAAAAAAAAAGTTTTTCCTTTTTTGGATAGTGCTCCAATATTAAATCTAGTATTTAACACATTTGTATAATATATTGGAAAAAATTTCTTATTTGGAATAAATACATAAAAAAAACTTGGTTTAAATTTTTCTATTAAACCGGTGAAATTCATATTTTGATGAATATAAAAATATGCTAAATTTTAATTGAAAAGATTTTTTTCATAGAAATAATTTATATGGTCAAATTATATTATTGAATTGATTTAAATGATAAATAGAATATATTTTTATATTTTAATACAATGTAATTAATTTTCATTAATATTAAATTTAATTCAAATGTAAAAACATTTTAATATTTTTCAATGTTTTAAATTTTAACCAAAAACCCATTTTTTTAAAGTGAGATTAATTTTAAATTTATTACTTCCAATTCTGTGTTTTTAATTTTGAAAAATTGATTCTATATTTGGAATGATTTTTTCCAAATTATGTTAATAGGTTACTTTGAATTTTTTTGATATTATGAACAGTATCTACAATAATTTTTATTTAACGCAGTTAAAGGTAAATCGGGTAAATTTGTGTAACAATTAACATAATATGGGCAATAACAAAATCCTAAAACCTTCCAAAATCTGTGTTTGTGAATAAAATTAAACCCTTAACCTCTTAGGTTGGAAACATAGTCATTAAATGGACATTTTACAATGATATTGATATATATTTTAATAAAACCAATGAAAGTGACAAAATATCAAACTCACATTTCTTATAAGTATAATATTATTAATATAAGGATAAAATGGTGACATATTCAAAAATAAATAGTCCACATAAATACAAAATAATTACATAAATCATATAATTTATTTATAATTTTTAGGAAATAAAATATTTCCTTAAAATCATATTCTTTGATGATGTAAAAATTAGTTAATAAACGAGAAATAAATGAAACGATTTTTATTAAAATCAAAATAATCATAAAAATGTCCAAACACATTACAAAAACATATTTTTTGAGCATATATCAACTATAATCATCCAATTTTCATGTTATTGGCCATTTTGTGTCTTTTAGAATCAATTATGAACTTTATATTATTTTATTTAATGTAATGTCAAAGTTATCACATTAATACTTTAATAAGTATTGCATTTTTAATGATTTATTTTATAGCAGATATATTCGACTACATATATTATCATGATATATATTAAATTAATTTTCATCATAGTATTTTATTTTGAATTTTTACTCAAACAATAAGAATATTATATAATTACACAAAATTATTGTAGCAATAAGTTTTTTAAGGGAGATGTCAAATTAATTTTATTAACAATATTAAAATAAATATTTTTTATTGGTAAATAACAATTAAAATAAATTTTATAGATATACTTGACCTCATAGTACTATAATAAAATATTTTGTTTCAATGTTAAACTATTATATTAATATTTTTAAAAATCAATTATTTGAATAGTGACAAAATTGACACTTGATTATTTATCAAAATAGTGTTTTGTTAAATTATTTAAAAATTATAAAAAACTTTTAAAAATAAATAATAATTATTATAAAGTAAAAAATGTTCTAAATTATTTATTTAAGATCTTATTAAAACAAAATAAGTAAATATATTACAATTTAATTATTTATATATTGGATACCATAGTCAAAAATGAAATAGATTAACAAAGTGTTAAATTAAGAAGATACCATTTGAATGGACATAGTTAATGGTCTAAAATTTATTGGGAAATGAGATTACAAACCTATCTCATCTTGTCTTTTAAATTGGGGAATTTGGGAGGTTTTATTGTGGTTTGATTTTATTATAAACTAATATTTTTTAGATTTCCAAAATTTCGCCTCTTCTCAATAATAAAAGGGCACCTCTTCACTCATTTCTCGGCAACTAATTAAGTCGTCATGTTAGTTCATAACCTTCCCAATTATCTTCTCAACTTCTGTAATTACATTATAGAGGTGTTGTTATTCTCAGAAGACCTACTCAAGTTCCATTAAAATGATATCTAAAGAGAGCACGCCAAAGAAAGGGTAATCTCATGTACTGATTCTTTCATATTTCATTCTACTTGTAATTCTACATCATGAGTTGTTTAATTATGGAATAATAAATCTATTGGAACATATACTGAGGTGTTATTATAATTATTAAACAACCATATTCAATACTATATCAATCCTATAAAAGACGAAATCACCATGTGTGCATATGTTTGGATTACCCTCTCCATAATGTAGTGTAATAAGTTTTTCACCACCACCATACTTGGATTGGTAAAACAATTGTTGTAATAAATTTGTATTATTATAATAAAATTTTATTTACTCTTAAATATATTACACCATGCAATTCAATACCATTCTAAAATTATAGTGATGATTGTGACGCTCAGGCATACGTACGACCTACCGTCTCCACGATGCAATTTGATTCGTTCTACATGATAACCACTCAAGAATGATAATTTAAATGTAAAGAATGAATAAATATGGTATTTATTATGTTAATTTAAATTTATAATGGTATAAATATGACCTAATAAATATAACCAAAAACTATTCAAGAAAACAATCAAACGATCATAATGTTGTTAAAACGAGAATAATGAGTAATAATGAATTGTTACAAATGAAATAGATAAAGGCCATATATAATGATCATGATTCAATAATTAGTTAAAAAAGTTATATAAATCATTATACAAGAGTTTTAGAGTCATTGGAATCATATCAGGCCTAAGGTAATTGCTAATTTTTCAATCTCATTTTTATCCTAGATTGTTTATACGTAAGTATTTGCTGGGGATATATTTATCATCCATGTTCGTGTCTACTAAAAATGTTTTCATAAAATATTTAATATTCATATATTTATGATTAAGTTCATTTTTACCCATTTTTTACCTTTACTACATGGTATTGAATGAATCATTCTTTTTTACCATAGGAGACACTTTTTGAATTTTCCGGCAAAAGTATGAGGATAATGATTTTTATATTATGTGGCACGAATAGATTTATTATGGTTTCATGAAACCATATTTCCATTAAAATTAATCTGTACTAATTCATGATAATTTTTAATAAAATTCATTTCTTTTTAATTTGAATGGAATGTTTATAAAATAAATGTTTTTTAAGAATAAAGGATATTTTCCTCAAGAATTTAGTTCCAGTGTTTTATCAAAATTATTTTACATCAGGGATGACAATATTAAATAGGGTTCTGTTTATATCCCTATTATTAATATTATTTTATTGTTCTAACAATTTAATGATATTTTATATGAATTATGTTATGATGGAATGATGTTTGAAAAACTAATTTTATTTTATTGGTAATGGTATAATGAATGATTTATATTTTTTTGGAACATGTAAGAATGATTTAATTATGAGATGGTTGGGACCTATATATCCCTCCAAAGCATTGGGTAATGTTTTATATCTCATGATATAGACATGGATGGAATGACAAAAAATTTGGTTCAATAATACATGGCTGGAACGACAAGTAAATCTAGTTCAATAATACATGGATAGAATGGAAAGTAAACCTAATTCAGTAACAGAATTTGTCTACAATGACAGTCTTGGAAATAATAACTTGGATACTATGAAAATAATATTATGTGATTATTTGTGTTCAAAAATTTTATGTTTTATGCCATTTCTATTTTATCATGGTTAATTTTCCTTTATGATCTATTTCTTATAAACTACCATGATTTATTTCATGACACATGATAATTATATTTAAGAATTTTGTTCAGGTTTTTACATTCTTATGTTTGTAGTTTTTTATATTCTAAATATAATCCTTTTTGAGAATTTGATCTCAACCATTTTATATTTTCTTTTCCCTTGAATAAAAAGAATGTTTTCCTATATGGAAACGGATGGGGATTATCTTTATGGGATATTTTGATGATCTTACAACAAGATAGTAGATTATGTTCCATGTTCCAAAGACACTAAACTAATTTCCACTTTTGCCATATGTTTTTTTCATGTATTAATTATTCCACAAAAGTAATGTAATGTCCATGTATGTCATGCATGGGTCATTAGAGTCAGTATCAGAGTGAAGGTTTATTCATCCATTGTGTACAGGGATTCAAAAACATTATTGAGATACCTAGAGATATTTCTATGTATATTTCTTGGGTTGGACTAAGGAAAATTCAGGAATGCGTTACAATCTTTGGTTTTTTTGATAATCATGACTTAAATAGGGTTAAACCTAATATATCATAGATTGAAATATTATAAGTAATTTACTTTACATATGTGTTTTTAATCTCAGATATGTATTTTTCCCACATTTACTTCTAGGATTAGTCAATAGCCAGAACTACATATAACATAGATAACCGTTAAATGTTTTAGACGAGAAAAGTATATGAAATATGAAGATTAATTTCCAATATGGAAACTACATGAAGATAATCATGAAGATAAAACAAGTATTGGTCATGATACCGAGGTTAAAGAGATTGTAAACAATATGTGAAAGGTATGTGATGTTCTCCCAGTATTTATTACATTAAACTAAAGAAGCATGATGTTGAGAAACCTCAAGACATGATTCATATTCTAGGAAAGAGAATGATGTAGGAACCTAATTAATGGTTTATGAATAATGTTAGATGATTGAGGTGTATATGTTTTGGAATTTAAATATTATTTTAAATGAATCATGAAATATATATGTGTTTTTTATAGTATTTTCATTATGTAATGGAATATATATGTATAATAGTTATAATGAGACCAAATGTGATTTAAGGGTAGGGGATATACTTGGAGAAAACATGATTAAGGGAAATAAAACACTTAATATGCCTAGTATGTTTATATAATGATGTTTGGATAATGATATGTGGGATTTGAATATGTAAATTCAATGATCCATGTTTATTGGTAACTAATTACAGAGTTGTTTACAATTTTTTTTGATATCAGGGATTTCGTATAAATGTTTTTAGGCCTTAAGAAATATATCCAATATGTTTTGGAATAAAGAAACACACATATTTTCAATAAGGAAATATAGTAATTTAGGTTATCACAATGAATCTAGAGAAAGCATGATGAAGTCATTCAAATGTTTGGAGTGTCACTAACAAGATATATGTTATGATATGTGGGGGATATATTATGGTATTCACATTTTTGTTATATGACCTTTCTTTTAATTGTTTTTTTGTAATGTGAGTTTAGATATTAGTATTTTGGATAAACCTAAAGGTTACAATATGTTATTTTGGACATTGAATATTATTTTTTAATCCTATGATTATTTATTTATATTATTTCTGGAATGTTATAATAGTATAGTTTTAGAAAAAGGGACACCCACAAGATGGATGAAAAACTGTCACATCTGACAATGTTGTAGGAATCAAACTCACAACAGAGGCATGATATGCCTTTTTCATCTTCCACTCACCTACGGGAAGTACCTGGTGAGTATAAATTAGTTTTATTTTATTTATGTGGTATGTTAGATGATGTATAAGTCCTTTTTTTGAACCATATATGATTAATCTCACCATATATAGACTTATGTATATTTGATAACATGTGCTAACCACCTTGTGATAGAGACAGATGGAATGACAAATCACTCTATCACCTGATTTTCTAATACTAGATGACTGAAAAATTTGACTTCATTTCATTAAATAATAGAATATGTGGAAATTTTTCAAGACACAAACAACTGTGATATTGTAACAAATTCAAGTATGTATTTATTCTCATGAAAAATTCTTCAACTTTAGCGAAAGGATCTTGAAAAAATGGTATCTTAGTACCTTCTTATTTTATGAATTAGATGGCCCCTTAAACTATCATATATTTTTGGCTTTCTAGTAGTTTTCTTTCTCCAAACCTGACTCTCTGTCACTACCCATCAAAACTTGATCATATGATTTTTACCTTTATATCCTTTTTTCACTTTCCACACATGTTCTCTTATGTGGAAACCCAATAATAATTTACTTTGTGTAGCAGTTACATTCCAAATTGTATATTTTAAAATGATTTTTTAGTATCCTTTTTTATAATGTGGGTTTTTATGAATGAAATGTTCATGTAGTAAACTATTTATAACCCAAAGAAAATTTCGGAGTGAAATTCATTTTAAGGATGGTAGAATGTAACACCCTGAGATTTTATGAGATATATTCTTTTTAATTTCTCAAATGTTATGTGTTGTATTCTACATGATTATTAGGTTGTGTTATATGTAACATCATATTATCTTGCAGTATATATAACACTATTCTTGGCTTCTGTTACACACAATTTCACGTTCTTTTAATATAATTCATTTCTCGCAACAGCGAGTATATATTTTACTCAATGTATAAAAGAAAAATGTTAGGATTTTGTTATACACAACAATAATAGAATCTCTAACTAAATGCAACACTGACATGTATTGGGTTATAAAGAAGATTGACCTTGCTCGATAGCTTGTGTTGTACATAATGCATAGTTTCACTAAACAACGATATATTATTAAATTATTATTATTTATTTGGATATAAACTAGCCGTTATGAATAGTATTAACCTAATTTTTAATTATATATAACATTAACATTCATCTTATGTATTTCCGTGCACATGATATAAGAACAAATTCAATTTTACAGATATAAGATGTTTTTTCCAAAAAATGCACTTTTCGGCCTTTGGATGGCACACCAATTGGAAATCTAGTTTTTAACAATTTTATATATACTATAAGAAATAATACAAGAATTATTCAGATGTAATTCATGAATATTTATCTTTTTTGAAATATTGGTATTTTTCTGATGAAATTCATTTTTTGTTGAAAAACAAAAGCATGCAAAATTTTAATTGAAAACAACGTTTGTCATCAAATTAATTTATATGAATAATTATATTATTAAATGGTTTTAATGTATAAATAGAATATATTTTTAGAATTAAATAAAATTTAATTAATTCTTATTAATTTTACTCATAATTCATATGTAAAAACATTTCAATGTATTGCGATGTTTCAAATTTTAATAAAAACCGGTTTTTTTCTTTCCGACGACATAATTAATTTTAATTTAATTACTTCAACTTATGTGATTTTAATTATGAAAAAAGGATTATATATTTCTAATTAGTGGGTCTAAATTATGTTAATAGGTTACTTTTAAATTTTTGATATTATGAATAGTAACTATGCTATTTTGTATTTAACATGGTTAAAGGCAAATCGAGTAAATTAGTGTAAAAAATAATATGAAAATGACAATAAAATTGACCTAAAACATTCCAAAAAACTATTTATGGATATATTCAAACCATTACCTTTATTGGTTCAATGCTTAGACATTTAATTGCAACATGACAATGAAAATGACATAGATAATAATAAGACAGATTAAAGTGACAAAATGTGAAACTCACATTTCTTATAATTAAAATAATTTTAATATAGGCATAACATATTTATATCTTAAAAAATAAATACTCCATATAATGATAAAATAATTACTTACATCATTATTGTTTATTTTAAATTTTTTTCAATTTAATAATTTCTTTAATGTCTCATTCTTTGATGATGTAAAATTAAATTAATGGATGAGAAATCCAATAAAGAATTTTTATTAAATTATTAATAAACATAAAAGCATCCATACATGTGACTAAATTTTTTTGGTCTATTATATCTATACCATAATCATAAAAATGTCAAGCTAGTGACCATTAAGAGCCTTATGGAATAAATTATTACATTTATATTATTTTTTTTAAATTAATATTATTGTTTTGTCATTTATAATTTAATAAGTATACCATTTTTAATGTTTGATTTTATATAAGATAAATTCAACTTCATATATTCTAAGAAAATATACTAAATTTTTATTGATTATATTATTTTATTTTTAAATTTTAATCAATAAATAACTATATTAAATATTTACATAAAATCATCATAGTAATTATTTTACTAATATAGATATCAAATAAATTCTATTAAAAATATTGAAGTAAATATTATATTGGATAATTAATATGTAAAATGCATTTTCAAGATAACCATGACCATATAAAAATATAATAAAATAGTTTTTTCGATGTTAAATATTTATCTTAATATTTTTAAAAATTAATTAATTGAATTGTGTCAAAATTGACAATATTGATTATTTAACAAAATAACATTTCATTAAATTATTTAAAAATAATAAATCATTTTAAAAATAAATAACAATTAATTTATTGTCCAAAATGTTCTAAATTATTTATTTTTTTCTTATTTAAACCAAATAAGTAAATATATTACCCTTTTAATATTGAAATATATTTACCCTAGTTAAAATGAAATAGAATACCTATGTGTTAAAATGAAATGATATGTTTTGAATGGACATTGAGAATATTCAAAAAATTATTTGTTGATAATATCACAGTCCTATATCATCTCTTATTAGAAATTAGTAAATTTGGGAGATTTTTATTGGGGTTTTATTTTATTATAAATTAATATTTTTGAGGTTTCCAAAAGTGCCCCTCACCTAAATTATAAAGGGAATCTCCTCCATCATTTCTCCACAAATAATTAATCCTTCACGTTCTTCCATACCCTTCTGATTTATCTTCCGAACATCCCTAGTTACATTTTAGAGGTTCTGGTATTCTTAAAATACCACCTCTAGTTCCATTAAAATTATATCCAAAGAGAGAAAGTAAAAGAAGAGGTAATCACCTGAACTAATTCATTCATTTTTCTTTATACTTCTAATTAATGAGTTGATTCATTATATAATATTAAATATTGTTTCAAATATAATTAGAATTTATTATTATTATTATAAAATAATTTTTAACTCTCTATCCAACCTAAGAAAGACTAAATCACCACGAATGCGTACACATGACTTACCGTCTCCACATAGTGGTGTATTATGTTATTCACAACCACCATACTTGGATGGGAATAATTTTTTTGTAATAACTATATATTATTATTTTAAAATGATATTTATTTTGAAATATATTACACCATTCAATTCAATACCATTCAACAATAATGGTAATGATAGCATCGCTAGTGTGTATGTACGACCTACAGTTAACACAATGCGATGTGATTTGTTCTACATGATAACAACTCAAGAATGATTATATAAATTTAAATAATGAATAAATATGGTATTTATTTTTTTAATATCATTTTATAAAGATATAAATATGACTTAATAAGGATAATAAGATCTTATTCGACAAGGCATGCATACGATCATAAAGGAGTTAAAACCCGAATAACAAGTAACAATGATTTGTTACAAAAAAACATAACAGAATATGACAATATATGATGAAAATGATTCTGGAATATGTTAATATCTTTATATAGATAATCATTTAAGAGTTTTGGCTGCAATAGAAGCTTATCAGACATAAGTTAAGTGGTAGTTTTGCAATCTCATTTTTATCTAAGATTGTTTATATATATGTATTAATTCGGGATATATTTAACCTCAAAGTACATTTTTTTCTAAAAATGTTATAATAACATGTTAAATATTCTCTTATGTATGTTTAAAGTCATTTTTAACCATTTTTAACTTTACTAAATGGTTTGGAAGAAATCATTTTTTTACCAAACATTGTACTTTTTGACTTTTCTGGCAAATGTATAAAGAGAATGTTTTTTTAAGTTATGGGGCATGAATGGTTTTTTTTTCTAGTTCCAAGATGCATTATTTCCATGAATATTCTAGTATAATATTTCATGTTTATTTTTAATTAAATTCTATTCTTTTTTAAATTGAATGGAATTTTGAGAAAAGAAAACATCTTTGAAGAAGAAAGGATATTTTTCTCAAGAATTAATTTTGAAAATTTTATCAAAATTATTTTCCATCTAAAATATCGCTCTTCAATAATTATATGTTTATCTACGTATTATTACTATTTTAGATTGTGTTAATGAAGGAATGATATTTTAGTTGAATTATTCTATGATGTAATGATGTTTAAGGAACCCATTTTTTTCATGGGTTATGCTATAATGAATTATTTATATTTTTGTGGCTCATGTATGAATGATTTAAATATGAGATTGGTGGGACCTATATCTACCTATAATTAATTGAGTAATAATTTACATCTCATGATGTAGACATGGATTGAATGACAAGTAAATATGGTTCTATAATACATGGCTGGAATTGCATGTAAATCCTATTTAGTAATCCTTGTTCAGTAATGGACTTTGTACACTATGATGATATTTGATAAAATTCCGTGGATATTGTGAATATAATATTATATTATTATTGTCTTTCCACAATTACATGTTTTATTACAATGCTATTTTATCGTGGTTAATGTTCCTTTACGATCTATGCCTTACGATATGCCAAGATTTATTTCATGACTCATGATTTTGATAATTAAACATTATATTCATGTTTTTACATTCTAATGTTTATAGTTTATTTTATGCTCCCAATATTTACCCTTTTGATCATTTGATCTCACCCTTTTTATGTTTTCTCCATGATATTATGAAATGTTTTAGGTAGGAAAACAAAATGGGAATATCTTTGTGAGAGATGTTGAAGATATGTCACCAATTTAGAAGATATTGTTCCATGTTACCAAATACATTAATCTAATATGGAAATTGGGTGTCTATCTTTTCATATATTAAGTATTCCGCAAAAGTAATGTAGTTCCCATTTACTTCAATCTTGGGTCGTCAGAGAGCCACCTTTTTTCTTTTAGCTTATGCTTTCTCTCTCATTTCTTCAATGTATTTATTCATTATTCTCATATAATTCTCCTATATTCTATGTGTTTGTAAAAAATATGTATCTATCTCAATTTATATTTATTTGATGTGGAAATACATGTTTTAAAAAAGTTACATTTTCAATTTCTCCAAAATATACAAGCCCGATTATTGGGAACTCCCATATTTAATACCAAATTTAAGAACAAAGACATCCTATCATTTGTGGATCTTTTGATACACTCATTAAGGAATACATGATTAACTTTATTTAGAATATATTCTCAGTTCTCCAATTCCCATAAAAAGATAAATTCATTCTTATTGTCTATTACTTTTATGGGTAAGATGATCCGTGGTGGAAATAGATCAAAAAAATATTATAAAGAGGAAATTAAATACATGTATTTAGAAGGATTCAAGAAAATATTTTTCACTAAATATTTTCGATAAACTCTTCATGTTAAGATAGATATTGACTTCCTCACAGTGATGAAAAAATAAGTTGAATCTATGAGGAAAAACAAGGAAACATTACAGGACTTGAGTGATACAGCTCTTGATTTTTCATAAACACTAAAAGTAAAGTGGATAAATTCTAAAGAAGATTAAATTTGAGTGTAAAAAATTCCAAAGATATTTTAGAATTTAAATTCTATGATGAGATTTTATGATGTTCCCTAAAGTTTTAGTTGGATATTGTATACTCATAGTGGTCTTGTGGGATCATAGATAAAAAAGTATAATGGAGTTTAATATGGGAGTATCAACATATAAATCACAGGAAGGAATGAAATAACTACATCCCACATGTCAACATTTTGGGAAGAATCATCTTGAGTAATATTTCAACAAAACAAACATATGCTTCAAATGTGGAAGGGTGGTGGATCAGGATAATTGTTGTTGAGTTGATTTGAAAAATCCAACTAATTCTGAAGAAAAAAGCTTCAAATTAACACAAAACCTATATTGAAATGTTTCTAATTCCTGGAACATGGGAATTATGTGAGCATGTTCCCTAATAAAAGGGTTGTTGGAGTCCAAAAACAACAAAAACCTCCAAGGAAATAGAGAAGGGAATATAATTTCACAACTGCTGAGGTGGAGTCTAAAAAAGATGTCGTGAGAGATACATTGGTTATTCATTAAAGAATAGAAAAAATCATATTTGATTTTATTTCTACCCATTCTTACATATCTTTCATGTTTAGTAGAGATATTCAAATACCACCTGAAAATATGAAGGTTCAGGTATTTGTGAGAAAAAACAATGGGGAAATTATTGTATCTAAAGTATATAACTCCTCCCTCTTAAATTTTTGTGGACTAAATCTCCAAAAATAAACTCATTTTACTTATTTTGTTGGATATTTATGCTATATTGGGCATGTATTGGATATATTTATAGAAATAAAACATCAAATATTTGAAAATGGAGATCATTATTCCTATCCAAAGGCATCCCTCAATCCAAACACCTTTCAATCCCTAAATTTTCCTCAGATATCATTCTGTCACGACCTGCCTTCCTCAAGATGAGGTAAGGGGTAGAAAAGAGCCAATCCATTCCTTCTTCATGATTAATGGGATATAATAACCTCTACGTCCTACCTTCAATAGGCAATGTATTGGAGACTAACACCAAGGGTATAAAATCTCAAACAAAAATGGATTGCATTACCCCTTTTAATTTTAAGAGGATCAGGAGATAGGACGGTAAAAATCCCAAACAACACTATACATTTATATTAATGAAACCAAAATCCATCCCATGGATGATATAAATGTAAAATATGACAAAAGAAAAACCAATGAATAAATGTGAATACCAAAATAATGACACTGAGCAGCAACACAAAAACTATCGCAACGCCCGAGCTAGTAATGTCTACAACAGTCCTCAAAGTCAAACTGAAAAACTGAATATTGTCATATAGACGTTGGGTGATTATATAATTATACCCAGTAGTAAAAAAAATCCACCCATTCACAATTTGGGGAACATACTAATACCCCTTTGAGAAAATAGGAGAACCTTATAGAACCTACCAAGGAATACTATTCTCCATAGCATCACCATGGTACACTAATCAAATATCATAAGTAAAGTAAATTAGTTGTATAAACACATCAACATTTGGGTACCCCACACCACATTAACATTGGTTAAATTATCAATCCTAATGGTAAACATTGTGACGTTACGACTATTCAAAAAGGAAGTCCCACTGCCACAACCCACCCAGACACACATGGCCCTAAACCATACCACACATCTCACCCGAAAACACCAGGGCCACAATAACAACACCTCTTGATCGATGTCACATGGGTCTCATCATGAAGACACTTGGGAAAACAATCCTAGACCTCAAACACCTACTCACCATGTATATAAAAAACATTCCTAAATGATCTTGGATTACGGTTAACCTCAAGCCATTATAACCTGCTCGAATATTCTTGAGTTGTAATAACCTAGATGAGGGTGTGAGATAGAATTTAAATAACCTTCCATCAATCCTCCCACTAGGATTTTGGTAATGACACCCTCCCCTATAAAACTTGGGGGTTCATCACATGATGTTCAACAAGGATGGGGTTAATATATAAATCACAAAGAAATTTAATTTATACATATAAGTAAAAAAACACTAAACTCATCCTATGGGTACCAAGATAAACAACCAAGCCACACAGAACCACATTTTCTGCTACCCCTATATGAACGACCACACAACAACCATAGCTAAAGCATACACTGATCCACTTTTTCATTCAACCAATATCCATATATTAATTAAGGGGTTAAACTTTTATTATTACCGTGCTAACCAGGGTGACTATTCTATCATTCTTCAAATATATAAAAAATAAGCATGCCCTCACTAAAAAACACGATTTCCTTGAAGCACACCTAGAACACCTATTTACATGACGTAATGACACATCCCAAACCTATAGCCTTGTTTCCCAAATAATTCACAGATTTAGTCCCACTACATAATAATCCCATAACCACATTGTTGTCCCGCTGCCCAAAATTGCTCCACAACCACAAAATAATTAAATTAAGTCCCACTACCTACATGTTTTTCCATTCCACAATCAATAAATCTCTCAAACTAGAGTATTGAAACCCCCCAATACTTCCCCACACACAATTCCCACAACATATACCATTAAACCACTACCCTTCTCCACACACATACCACACCCTTCCCATAGAACCAATTCATCTATCCACCCATGTACCCACAACCTACACAAGGATAGAACCCCATAAAATACATAGCACACAACCACACTACCAAGATATATGTCTTCAGAATTAGCTAATATTAGTTTCTTTAACTCCACTTTAAATACATGGGGTGATCACATAACATATCTGCTCATGGGGAATCTATTTAATTAGCCTTGTATATGTGATTAAGTATATTTCATGTTAAGAAAAATTACCAAAAATATTAACAAAAAACAAATATATTACCACCAGTGTGTAAGAAAATACCAACAATGACCATTATTTTTAGAAGGCATTAAACCACAAAAATCCATAAAATAGACAAAGATAAAAAATAAAATAGGTGATCAAACCTCAATCCACTCCCAGCGTGTTATTTCATTAACCCATGGTATCTTTTGATCATATTAGCTTTTTATTTATTAATTGTTTTAAGAATATTATTCACCTGTTCTTCACAATGAATCATTAGTACACCCACCCCACAAGATACAAAAATTAAATAAAGCCATAAGAAATTCTTACTTGAAACAACAAGAAACAAAATCTCTTCTATGTGCCAAAAATAGGGGATCACGCGAGTAGTAGGAATGAACTCCAATAAAAAAACCAATGGTGAATTCTACACAGACTCAAGGCTCATCTAGAGGAGAACACATTAGGCATACCTAGAGGGAATGAAAAACACACTAAGAGGGGAAGATCCTAGATTTGAAGAGCCAGATCCTATATTAAAATATTTTTGGTTTCAAAATTCATAAATCAAGGGTTCATGGTCAAGATTATGTAGTTAGAGTATTTCAATGACCTCGGAGCATTACGATATTAAATATATACTTAATATCCATTAAAACCCCCTTAAAAACGCCCATACAAGGCTTTAAAATCGGTTTTCGTCAAATATAAAATTATAGGGGAGAAACTGGAACACTGAAAAAATGGGAAAAACTAGAAATGAGGCACCGATCAGTGAGTCACCGACGTTGATCCACCAACAGGTGAGCTACCAATGCGACCTACATATGTTGAGATACCAATGATGACCCACCGATGAGTGAGCTATCAATATGACCTACCAATGCTGAGCCACCAATGCTGAGCTACTGACACAATGACTCACTGACACCCCTGACTCACTGATGCCGACACCCCTAACTCACCGATGCACTAACATGACGATGCACTGACATAGAGACACATTGTCATGATGATCCGTTGACATGCCGATCACCTTGAAAAATGAGTGAAAAAACTAGAAATTTGGATAAATTTTGAAAGGAGCTTATATTTCCTCCCAAAACATAATAAAAACTAGAGTTTAATAAAGCAATGTCTTAAAGAAATCTGGGTCATTTCATTGTTCGATGTAGTGGTTTATGGAAAAGACCATCAGATTTTCACTTACTCTTAGAACTGTTTTGGTTTAAACAAAATCATCTTTTAAAATATTCCTAAACATCTAGAACCACTAAAAAACCATGAATTACTTAATGATACAATTTTTTTTCATTTTGGTATTATTTTTATGAATTGTTTTATTCTTTCTATTGTTTAGTGTCATGCCCTTTATATTTAAGGTACCCCTCAAAACTCTATAAACACCAAAATATTAATTAATATATTTGTGGTGTGACATCATTTGTTAATGGATGTATCCTAAAACACTAAATTTAAAAAACATAAGAATTATTATATAACTTATGGAAGTAAAATATGTACAAGTATTTAAAATCTTACACTTCACTTGGCTCTTAAATAGTTTTCAAATATACAATCATTATAATTTTTCATCATAACCATTATTTCCACTATGAAATGGAATTATCTTCCCAAAATTGAGAAAGGATAATACCGAATGTATACTAGCTAAAATACTTATATAAGAGGGGAATTTACCATTTTCAGATTAAATCCCATTCATGATGTTATCTACTCCCTCACACTATGATTTTATCCTGCTACTTGATGAAATCCTAAAGTAATCTCAACATCTGATCAACTCCAACAACTTCACGATCCTTCACATTAAATCCAATTAACCCTTAACTGAATAAATTTCAACATTACAACCTAATATTTTGAATAAATTTTTTATCACATGATCCATATTTTAGGCCAAAAATAGTCCATCAAAAACCAATGTATCAAATTTAGTGAACAATGGTCCCCTGTTTCCCTTTATATTCCCATCCTAATGATGTAGGTAAAGTGAGAATAATTCAATTTAATTTATTGTCAATATAACATAATTTTGAAGACAAAATATTATATATAACATTAATATTGTAAAATACCATTGGGAGATATTTAAGAACCACCTACCACAAACATAAGTCATTTCATTTAGAAATTCCCAACCACCTTCATTGACCAAGCAGAACTAGCCATATTCAATAAATATGCCCCCTAAGTCCATCAATGAACAATATAATGAATTATACAACTATTATAATTAATGAACCAAATTAATTACAAATTATTTAGATAATTAACAAATTGGATATAAATAACGGAAAACACACCTAACAACCATATAATGATTAATACATAAAGAAACAAGGTGTATATCACTCCATGCACCACACCGATCCCACTGATGAAACAAATCCCCCACAAAAACCTCCAATCCACCTATTTATTTAATCTATAGATTGATGAAAAAAAAATATAAATAGTAATTGTGAGATACATCAAATGAAGCAACCCAAAACATCAACAGATCATTCTATTAAGACCTCTTACAACCAAATAGAATGGAAGAACCATCATCTAAACCCAATTACACCATGATTCAATATAACCAGTATGAAATACCTAACCTCAAACTAGTAAAATTATAGTAATTGTTGAGAGAATCGAAATAATAGTAGGATGGATGGAAGCCTACATTAAACATTGTGACATGTATCTCAAAATCCACCGTGATTTATATAGTAAAGGTGGAGAAAATAAGGAGAAATATGATCAGGTCAACCTTCATCTCATTTGTCTAGGATAAAAAACCATAATGGAGGGTATTAAATAGAGAGGTAGAATTTACCATTATACCTCAATTAAAAAAATACTATTTCTGGGGAACATTTGGTACACAATGAACCTATATCAACAACTCGGTTGCACACCAGATTGAAGGAGATATTCTCTAAATCCCATAAACATATGATGTTTTTTGACCTATATCATATGGTATGATATAGTCACTTCTTATGGCATGCTATATATATAAAACAAATGAATTTTATGGTTTTAAAATATCATTGGATATGATATAATTTTATTATAGCCACTTCTGTGACATTGAAATAAAAAATTAAAGGCTAATGATCAATCATTCTCCTACTTTACCATTCATTAAATCATTTCATAAAATAAAATGAATGGGGTACTAGTAAGATCCATAGGTTATAATTTGTTTTTACTATTTGAATAACTCATGAAATATGAGTTAGTGCTTGGTGACACAAGTGTGTCCTAAGGACCTTTATAAGGAGGTGTTAACCATGAGATAATTATCGATCGATCCTTAAATCGCATACTATGATTATTCATGAATATATTCATACTTCACTATTTACCTTGGGAGGAACTAGAATGTAATGATAATAGAGGAGGATCATTCCCATTCAATAGGAGATTCAAGTGATCCCATGGATACACCATGTAGGAGGGAGAAATTTTAATGCATATAGGTGATCTTTACCTGGAATAGAGATCAAAGATGAAAATATTTGTGATTAAAAGTGTAAGTTATATCCAAAATCATGACATTACACTCTACATGACAGTGAGTTTCATGCATGGTGATTATATTTTGTGGTCTCTTATGGATTCTAATACTTGGATCAAGTATTAATATATCCATAGTGACCAAATGGTGATATCAAAACAATGAAACGTTTTGATTCTAAAAAACATGTTGAAAATAAAGAAATAAGAAGTCCAAATTCATTCTATATTGTTTTTTATAGGCGTGATACAGATTTTTTCCAAGAAAAATGGATATTATAACCTCTATCATTAAATAATATTTTTATGGATGACATTATGTAATGTGACAAATAACTATAAGATGGGGTTGAAATGTATGATATCTGCTATATTAGGTCACAATATAGTATAATTGTTCATTTTTTAGTGTATCGTAGTATACGATATTTCATGTTTCAAATATAGTAATAATTCCATTCATTGAATATGGAAAATTATAAAACAACTAAAAACACATACACAAGACACTTAAAAAAGTGAAAGCCAATGTGTACTGAGATCATCATACACAAGATATCATAAGTGGTGACAATAATTACCAACGAAAAAATTATAATTCCTAAATTATTTAAGTGACCTGGACTTTCAATCATTTCTCTTGATATAGATATATCTCAAAAAACATTATAGAAGAATGTTTTTCTTATATATAATTATGAATTGAAATATATAGTTTATAAAATAATAGTAAATTATAGTAAATGGTATTTTGGGATGTTGGATTAATTATTAAATATTTTAATAATTATATAACTAAAAATTATTATTAATTACTTTATTAAATGTTTATGAAATAATTATTAAATAAATCCAATAATATGAATCATTATTGTTAAAATTCCTTTTTAAATTTTTATGAAATGAGTTATAATTTAGATATAAAATATTTATATATATATTATTATTGAAATTTATCGAGGGTTTATAAATTTAAATATAAGTTTTGTAACACCACGACCCTAGTAAACCAGAGTCGGTGCGTTATTACATAACATTGGCATGATCACAAAGAATCGTGTCATGAAAGACCGACCAGTTTAGCAGTCATGGAAAATAGATTACATACATGAACGTAAAATTACACTTTCCAACATACAAAAAAACAATAATCCTTTGAGAATGTCATTTTTTCTGTAGCATAGCCCTACATCTTAAACATAAAACACTACTTGGGATCCTGGGAAAATAAAACATAAGAAAGGGGTGATCTCATATGCTCAGTAAGGGTAAAAACATTAGTGGAAGCTATAAAAATTTAAGTCAAGATGTGTAATAAAAACAATAGTCTTTTAAACAGAAACATGAACAGAATATGGAAAAAATAAATAAAAAATTACCATATTAACATGCACATGGATATTATACTAGTCAAATAATAACCTGTAATAACTAATTTAATAATGAGGGAATGTATAGTACCTGACTTTAATTTCTATGTCATGTCCTCGTTCCAGGACCTATGGGTTAATTGTAACCAGACCCGAACCCAGAGAGCCTCCGTAACCAGACTCTATCACGAAGAGCCTCTATAACAGGACTCCAACTCGGAGAACCTCTGTAACCGGACTCCAACCCGGAGAGCCTCTGTAACCAGACACCAACTCAGAGAGCCTCTGTAACAAGACTCTAACCCGTAGGGTCTACAGTAATAGGACCCCAACCCAGAGGGTTTACATTTACCAGTCCCCAACCCAGAACATACTAGTCTAACAAATTCATCAAAAGAAGCAGTTAAAATATAACATAAACATTCATATTAAAACATGCATATGAAATGTCAATATTTTATCCATAAACCATGGATGGAAAAAAATAACTCTTCCATAGTTAAACATATCACAAGACATTAAATAAAAGATGGAAGATTTCTATAACAATAAATCAACATCAAAAAAGTGTAAAATTTATCAAAAGATGTTGACATAGATGAAATAAAAACTATTTGAGAGAAATATCTCTATCTATTTTGAAATTATATAAGAATCACATAATTTTAAAGAAAACATTTATTTTGAAAATATTATTTTAAGCATGTAAGGGAATCTTCGACAATATTATAATGGTGGAAAATAGACGCACCTGTTGTATAAGTTAAAAAAACATTCTTACCTTAATTTTGTCAAAAAGGTCATAAAGTACCATATTTGGAAGATGACAGAAAGATTTCATTCAAAAACATATAAGGTCAAATAAGGGTATAAATGAATTTAACCGATTTTCTATTAAATAGTAAAAAAAAATTTGAAATACATTTTTATGAAACATGGATGTGGATGATAAAGAGGTCCATGTTGATAATTACGTATAAACGCCCTCAAATAAAGATGAGATTGTGAAATTAACCCTTACCTTGCACTTTTTCATTGTCGAGGGTACGTTAAACTCTTGTTTAATAGTTAAATCATTGTTATTAAATTATACAGGGACCATATAAATAATTATGATATCATATATGATCTTCTAATAATGCATTATTAATGATATTTTAGTATTTTCGTCGTTTCAGGTGTAAACTGATTCGTTTTCCATTATATTCATTATTACATGAGTCATGTTAGTTGTGGATGGAATGTTTATTATTAATATCCAGAATGATATCAAGTATTTAAACATTATTTTTAATCATCAAATGAATATTAGTCTTGACTGGTTATGATGGGGAATTAATCTCATCACGTTCGTGGAGACGATAATCCATACGTACGCACGAGCGACAATATCATTTTTTGATATTAAAATAATATATAATTTAATGTTATATCATATATACTGAATAATTATCATGTTATATTTATTATTTAAATCAATTATACATCATTATTATAACCATACAAATAATAATGTATTGAATAACAACTACACCACGACGTGGAGACGGTAAGCCATTCGTATGCCCGTATGGTGACATGTCATTCAAAGGATGGATAGAATAATGAATATGGTTCTAAAATATTTATAATAACATAAAATCTTATATAATATAATGGAGTTATTATTTTACAATGTAAACAACAAGGAAAGAAGAAGTTTAAGAAAAAAATAACTTGAAAGAGTTGATGAAATATTTACCTCTTATTCTGGTTCTTTCTTTTGATTTGATCAAAAGGGATCCTTAGGTTGAATTTATGACTAAAGGAAGGAATATTGAATGAAGGAAGCATAGTTTAGAGGATATTTTTTCAGGGTTTGTCTGAGCCAAATGGATTTGATGGTGTGAATTTGAGATAAGGGGAGTTCCCTTTTATAAAAGGGGTGAGGGGCACCTGAGGGATAGATTGAAATATTATTTTATAATAAAATTATTTTCAGTTTCTAATGGATCAAAAATGATTTATTTAGAGGTTAAGGTGGGGATGGGTCGAAAAATACTCAACAAATAGTTTTTAGATAGGTTTGGGTCACTATATTAACCTCATATTTTAGATTTAACTATTTGTTACTTAGTTTGACATTTAGCATGTCTCTTTGTATTTTTATATTATATGTTTAATTAACATACTATAAACTTCCATGAAAACATCAAGTCATTCATTAATGAAATATATAATATTATTTAAGACCTTTGGAAGATCCTTAGATACTTAGAAATAGAATATCAATTAATAATATAATATTATTTTTAAAAACTCTTTTTTGTCAATTTTGACACTATTTGCTATTTTGTTTTTGTTAAATTTATAACAGCATTATTAATTTAAAAAAAATCATTTAATAATCCCTAACATGTCATATTGACCTATAAAATTAGTACAATTCATAAAAGGTCTCAAAGTACATTTATTGGGATATCTATAATATGAATTATTTTAATATTTCATTAATATGGTAATTACTGCATCATCATTGTGTCATAAATAAATTAAATTATTTAATTTATAAAAAATATAAATAAAATACCATTATATTGGAAGTTGTTTTTTCTTTCCAAGGATTATTTATAGTCGAATTTATGTCTTATATAACCCCTTGTAAAAATTAATTTACTAAAATATTTTTGTTTTTGTCATTTTCGCCTTTACTTTAAGTTAATTAAAATAAAGGGTCATTATCATTCATAATTGGTTCCATGGGGTCCCAAAATAAACAAAAGGATTCCCATGGTAGTAAATGACTCATCCAATAAGGTCAGTAAAAGTGTTATGGTAATTTTGTATTATTATAATATTCTTTTTACCTTGAATTACCCTATTTACCTTTAAATGCAGAAAATAAAAGTGAAAAGTTACTATTCACCAAAAATTATTTTCATCTTATTAAACCACATTTCACATAAAAAAATCAACCATGTCTCTCTGATTTTTGAAATTCAATTCATAAATTCAGTAAACCTATGTTTTATGCAAATTTGCAGATGCTCATAAGAGGAGGGTAAAAGACTGTAAAAAGTTCGATAAATTTTTTATATATCTAAAATTATTGTAAAATGAATCCAATGAATTACATTGAACATATATAGTTATTATATATATATATAGACCTAACATAAATTTAAATAAAATAAATAATTATTTAAATAGAAATTTGGTTTTAAACAATAACTCTGTGTTTTTCATTATTTATAAAAAATTGGATGTTTTCAGAAAAATACCAAAAATTTACCCTAAGATAATTTTGATTTTCCAAATTCAAAAATGAATTATATATTACAAATTTAAAAACTTATAAGATTCATTAATTAATTTAAATTTAATTCCACTTGTCAAAACAAAAAAGTGTATTTTTAAGAAATAATAACTATCAAAATATTGACATTTGTTTATGTCCAATTTCAAAGTTAAATTACATAGAATGACCATCATTTGATTAATTTATAAAAATATAATCTAATTTTACTTCCAAAACATTAAAATTTATAATTCAAAACTATAAATTATATTGATTAATAAGGTTATTTTCTTTTAAAATATAGTATTTTTCACTATTCACCCAAATATGAATGTTATCAGAAAAACTCGAAAAATTTATTGAAAATAAATTATTATGTCCCGATTCTAAATATGAAGTTTATTTTGTAAAATTTAATATATTAAAGTTTCTAATATTTAGTTTAAAAAGGGTTCTCCATTACAAGGCGGTAAAATTTCATTTTTTGAAAAATACATCTTTTTCTGAGAAAATGAATTTGTTCATACACTATATCTAAAAAACACATAATATTGATTCTAAAATTATAAGTATTATATAATGTTCAAAATTCATTTAATACTATGCATAACCACTTTTGAATGGCTAGTTTAGTAATTCGTGGTGCTCATAAACTCAGTGTTTTGTGTAGTACATGTTATTGAATTACTTAAAAGAAATAATGTACTATAAAATCTTGGGGTGTTACATTATTCCCTATTTCAATAAATTTCATCCTCACAATTTGAAATTGTTCTTCAAAAATAAAATTTTGAAAATAGAATATACCTTTGTGGGAAAACCCGCATCAGAAATTGGGTTAATAAAACATAGTCTTAATAAGAGGAAAAGGGTAATGAAAATGTCACCACAAAATTATGATATCAATTAAGAGAACATCTGTGGAAATTAGAGAAACATAATTGGCGGAAAATGTAAATATTTATAGGGAGTGATTGAGGTACTCAGTTAAAAATAATTATAGAACTGAGGGCCTCAAAACCATCAATCTATGATGATTTAAAAAATCATATGTTCAACAAAACATAATGTATTAGGATAACAAATTTTTAGTATTAATATCCCTTACCTAAAGATTAATAATTAATTTCTTCATAGAATAAGAGAAGAGAAAATATATACTTGACAAGTAGAGTTCTATCACTTAACTAATTTCCACCACAAACTCATCTTTCACTATAAAAGGTAATAGAACATAAAAAATATTCTATTTATCCTATTCATATAGGGTTAAAAAAATGAATTTATAATTAATATAAGATAACTTTTTCAAAAAAAACAACATTATTCAATCCAGTACATCACATGGGACAATGGAAGGTGATACACCCTTGTCGCCCTTCGGTTGTAGGATGATGTCTCGCGGCCTTGCCAGACGCGACATGTTACTGGATAACCTCTAGTTGGTCCATTTTATGGAAATCCAAAAATAATCTCAAGATCGAATTATCCGAAACACTTTTGTCCAAACTCACAGCAAAAAATTTAAAAGGAAGTTAACACAATGAAGATATTTTTTCCACCTAATAACATGTGAACACCTTCATCATGTATTCTTTTAAAACACTACAACATCCTAAATTACCATAAAACGTTATTGATTATATTCATGGTCCCTTATTCCTTATAGAATATATGATATACTCCTTCTATCCAAAAATGTTGTATACTCCAACAATGATGGAACACACAAATCATTAATCAGTTTCAAGGTAGTCAAGATTATCCAATATAATTTATCCAAATCAATCATGTAATACTCCAAAATCACTACCTTGGTATCAAAACTATATTATGGTTTATCTTTCTCTCAACCATATATTTTCCAAAAATTTAACTTGCTATTCAGTCACTTTTCCTGGTTCCACACAATCTCATTTCCTTAATGAAATAGTACTACACAACAATCCTTAAATACTCTATAATTATTATAACATGAACATCATTAATAAAATACTAAAATGAAACTGTAATTTAATAATAATGTATGAAATATAATCATTCCTATTCATCTTTAGTAGTATCATAACTTTTTTATTATCCAATAGCAGCACTTGGGGTATACTCTGATGATTTAGAAATTGATTCGTGTAGTGTCCCAACACCTTAAAGATGAATCATTGTACATTTTAAACATTATTATTAGCCTTATAATCATGTATATGGTGTCCTTTTTCTCCCCATATATAACAAACTCTCATTACCTTCATTCATTTACCAAGGTGATTCATTCCACAGTTATCGCATATGGGAAAATACTTATTTTCCCTCTTCCCTTTATCCATCTTTCTCTCTTCCATCGATTTCTTCTCTTGCTTCCCTTCAAATCCATATGACTAAGAAAATTATTTACATATCTTATTAACACATGATATTATTTCTTTGTATGTTGAAAATAAATGGGAGACTATTTCCTTTATAAATGATGGCTTAATAACGTGAAAGATATGATCCTTCATACTCTTTGGATCTTACGTATTGCTGGAGTTCACATTTCATCTACCAGGAATTATTTCTATACAACATCATACACTTGGTCAGTTTATGAAATGCAATGAATAATTCTAAACTTGTAAAATAACTTACATAAATTGAAGAGTTTATGGATATAATCCATAATCATGATAATATTTTCATTGAGGAGGTATATACTCGTAAATCCTTCATAATGATTTGTAAAGAAAATGAGAATTATCCTAAGAATATCACTCGGGAGTTTTGTAACCAAGAGTGCATAAAAAACCGTTGTCATGCACCAGTTCCCATTTGAGTCTAAATAAAAGTGGTGTTTTCGGGTTTTACCCTTGGTACATCTGTGCCAGAGCCGCCTCAACTTGCTAGTATCCAGACAGGGATGTATTTTCTTAGAAAACTCACAAAATCTCTACATTACCAAAATTAATGGAATTTCTTCTATACTAATCCTCAAAGTGTGTCTTAGTGTAATGTGTTATAATAAGAGATTATCTAAATCTAGTTTCCAAGGTTATTTCTAAAATTCCTATGATACCAACTATAATTCCCCAACCCTAGTTACCCAGAGTGGGTGTATCACATTCGCATGATCAAAAGAAATCATTTCCCGAAAGACCGATCAGTTTAGCAGTTTTAAAAAATAGATTATATACATGAATGTTACATTACACATTTCAACACACAACAAAAAAAAGATAATCCTTTGAGAATTCCATTGTTCCCTTATATTAACCCTACATCATAAAAAAAAACACTTCCTGGGATCCTAGGAAAATAAAACATAATAAAGGGGTGAGCTCAGATGCTCAGTAAGGGTAAATAATTTAGTGGAAGCTATAAACATTTAAGGCAAGATGTGTAACAAAAACAATAGCCTTTTAAACATAAACATGAACATAAAATGGAAAAAAAATTACTATATTAACATGAACATAGATATTATACTAGTCAAATAATCACATGTAATAACTAATTTCATAATGAGGAAATGTATAATAAGTGAATTTAATTTATGTGTCAAGGCCTCGTGCCAGGACCTATTGGAAAATTGGTACCGGAACCAAACCCATAGAGCCTCTATAACCGGACTCCATCCCAGAGATACTATGTAACTTGACTCCAACCCGGAGTGCCTATGTGACCAGACTCCAACACGGAGAGCCTCTTTAACCAGACTCCAACCTGGAGAGCCTATGTAATTGAACTCTAGCCCAGAGGGTCTGCTGTAACCAGACCCAAACCCGAAGGGCTTACTTTTACCACTCCCCAACCCAGAATATTCTAGTCCAACATATTCATCATAAGATGAGGTTGAAATATAACATAAACATTCATATTAAAACTAGCATATAAAATGTCAATAATTTAAACATAAACCATGAATGGCATAAAAATAACTCATCGATAGTTAAACAGGTCACTAGACTATAAATACAATATAGGAGATTCATATAATAATAAATCAACTTCAAACAAGTGTAAAATTTATCAAAGGATGTGTACCGAGATGAAATCAAAACAATTTGAATGAAATATCCCTTTATATTTTCACATCATTTAAGAGTCACATAATTATAAAGAAAAAATTAATTTTTAAAATATTCTTATAATCATGTAAGGGAATATTCGATGATGTTATAATGGCGGAAAATATCTTCACCTGTCATATAAGTTAAAAAACAATTCTTACCTTAATTTTGTCGAATAGGTCAAAAAGTACCTTTTTAGGAAAACAACAGAAAGATTAATTTATAAAACATGTATGGTCAAATAAGGTTATAAATTTATTTAAACCACTGTCTATAAAATTGTAAAAATGTTTTGAAATAAATTTTTAAGAAACATATATGTGGATAATAAAGAGATTTCAGTAGGTAATTACATATAAACAACCTCAGATAATGAAGAGATTGTGAAATTAACCCTTAAATTGCACTTTTCCTTGGTTGAGGGTTTGTTAAACCCATGTATAAAAGTTAAATAAGTTTTATTAATTTATAAAATAACCATATACATAATTATGATATAATATATGATATTCTAATAATACTTTGTTAATGACATTTTGGTATTATCGTCGTTTCAGGTGTTAACTGATTCCTCTTATTTTATATTCTTTGTTATGTGAGTCATGTTTTTAAGGATGGGATGTTTATTATTAATATCCAGAATGATATCAAGTATTTAAACATTATTTTTAATAATCAAATGAAAATTAGTCTGGAATGGTTACGATGTGGAATGAATCTCATCGCGTTCGTAGAGACAGTATTCTGTACGTACGCACGAGTGGCAATGTCATTCTTTTGATATTAAAATCATGTATAATTGGATGGTATATCATATATAAAGAATCGTTATCATTTTATAATTATTATTTACCTCAATTATACATCATTATTATATCTATCCAAATAATAATGTATTGAATAACATCTACACCACGATGTGGAGACGGCAAGCCCTACGTACGCTTGTATGGTGACATTTCATTCAAAAGATTGATAGAATAAATCATATGGTTGTAACATATTTATAATAACAACATAGTATATAGAATATACTGGATTTATTATTTTATAATAGAAACAACAAGGAAAGATGAAGTGGAAGAAGAAATGAACTTGAAAGAGGTTACGAAAAATTTACCTCTTCTTCGGGTTCTTCCTTTTGATTTGATGAAAAGGGATCAATAGGTTGGATTTCTGACTAAAGGATGGCATTTATGATGAAGAGAGGATTGTTGAGAGGATATTTGGGCAAGTTTTGGCCGATCCAAATGGCTTTGAAGGTGTGAATTTGATAGAAGGGGGAGTTCCCTTTTATAAGAGGGGTGGGGGGTACCTTAGGAAAAGATTGAAATATTATTTTATAATAAAATTATTTTTGGAATATAATGGATCCAAAATGATTTATTTCTAGGAAAAGATGGGTATTGATCGAAAACTACTCAACCAGTAGGTTTTAGACAGGTTTGGTTCACTATATTAACCTCATCTTTTTTATTTAACTATTAGTTAATTAGTTAAACAATTTCCATGTCTCTTTGTATTTTTTTATTACATGGTTAATAAACGTACAATAATCTTCCAAGAAAACCATAATTGATTAATTAATGACATATATAATATTATTGAACATTTTTGGCCAAACCATATATTTTTTGGAATAAAATATCAATTGATAATACAATATTTGTTTTATAAACAATTTTTTGTCCATTTTCACACAATTTTCAATTTTTTTGTTAAATTTATAACATCATTATTACTTCAAAATAAATTTATTTAATCAACCCTAACATTTCATATTAACCCATAAAATTAGTTTAATTCATAAAAATTCTCAAATTTCATTTATTTGGATATTTATAATGTCAATTATTTTAATATTTCATTAATAATTTAATTACTGCATCATCATTGTGTAATAAATAAATTAAATTATTTAATGTTTAAGAAATATAAATAAAATACCCTTATATAGGAAATAGTTTCAACTTTCCAATGAATATTAATAGTTGAAATGATGACTTATATAGCCCCATTAAAAATTGATTTACTAAAAGATATTTGTTTATGTCATTTTGCCTTTACTTTAGGTTAATTAAAATAAAGTGTCATTATCATTCATAATTGACTCCATGAGGTCCCAAAATAGACCCCACGATTCCCATCGTCTGTCATGACTCATCCAATAAGGTTAGGACAACTGTTAAGGTTATTTATTTTTATTATAATATTCTTTTTACCTTGAATTACCATATTTACCTTTAACTGCAGTAAATAAAAGTCAAAAGATACTATTAACCAAAAATTATTCTCATCTTATTGATCCAAATTTTAAATACTAATATCAACTGTGTCTTTTGGATTTTTCAAATTCAATTCACAAAAGTAGTAAAATTATGTTTTATGCAAATTTGCAAATGCTCATAGGAGGTGGGTAAAAGACTTTAAAAATTTCGGTAAAATATTTATATTTCTTAAATTATTATAAATTGACTCCAATTAATTCATTTAAAATATATAGGTATTATGAATCTTTTTTGACCTAAAATTAATTTTAGTAAAATAAATAATTATTTAAATAAATTGTCGGTTTTAAACAATAACTAAGTGTTTTCACTATTCATCAATGATTGAATATTTTAAGAAAAATACCAAAAATTAACCCTATGAAAATTTTGATATTACTAATTAAAAATGAATTCTATTTTACCAATTTAAAAACATATAAGTTGAATTAAATAATTAAAATTTAATTCCAGTTTTCAAAACCAAAAAGCACATTTTTAAGAAATAATATCTATCAAAATATTGACACTTGATTATGTCCAATTTCAATGTGAAATTACTTACAATGACCATCATTGGATTAAATGGTAAAAATATAATCTAATTATACTTCCAAACCGTTAAAATGTATAATTCAACAATAAAAATTATTTTGACTAAAAAAGTTGTTTTCAGTTAAAATATAGTATTTTTACTCTTCACCCAAATATGAAATATATCAGTAAAACTACAAAAATTTATTTAAACTAAATTATTATGTCCCAATTATAATGAAGATTTTCATTTTTTTCAAATTTAATATATAAAAGTTTCAAATATTGGATATAAAATGGGTTCGCCATTAAAAGAAGGTAAAATTCCATTTTTTTGAAAAATACTTCTTTTATCTGAAAAAATGAATCTTTTCTACATTATTTCTAAGAAACTCCTAATATGGATTATAAAATTATAAGGATTATATATTGTTCAAAATTTGTTTAAAATTATTCATAACCGCTTTTGAACTGCTAGTTTGGTAATTCGTGGTGTGCTTGAACTCAGGGTTGCATGTAGTCAAAGTTAATGAATTACATTGAAGAAATAATGTACTATAATATCATGGGGTGTTATAAGGTTAAATATAAATGAAATTATATTAACATTCTGATTTTTCACAATTAATTAATTTAAATCATTATAATTAAGTGCCTCATTTGAGAAATTATTTAAATGATATCAAAATGAGTTTTAATAAATGATAGGATAATGGTTTAAAATAATATTAAAATATATGAAATTTAGATTATGTAAAAAAGGTTTACATAATATAATTTTAATATAAAATGTCTATATTTCATTTAATATCATATATTTAATTCAAATTTCATATAATTGATAATATGTTGGAGTTGACATTGATAATAAATTTAAATTTTCTATATTTATTTATTCAATTTTGTAAGGTCCATAATGAATGACTAAATTATAAACAATTATAATGGTTTTATCTATAAATTGTTACTATATTGTTTATCTAAAATTATAATATACCAATTTTTCTTTTATTTATTTTATTTCATTATATATTATTCAAATATATAAATTGTTTATAATAGGAACAAATGTATGTTTTAGTATAAATTGAGTAACACCCTAATATTTTAAAAAGAAGATAATTATTTTTGATAACATATACGACATGAAACTGAAATCATAAATGACCTATGAAACATATTTGACTAAATTTATTCTCTTTGATTTCATTCGATACATGAAACCCCAAGTCTATATGAACTATAATATAGTATAATATTATAAACTAGAAATTAAATAGGTGGGTATGAAGACCAATAACTGAATTAGGAAAATTATTTTATTTATAAATGTATAAATTAAATTCAATAGTTATATAATTACTATAAATAATATAAGAATAATTCAAAGGTAAAATGAAATGTTTTATGAAAACTGTATTTTCCTAAAACGCGGGTTCATCACGATTTTCAAATATAATTTAAAATTAATTGTAAATTTTTTTAAAATTTATTTTATAAAATTAACATAATTTTTAAAATAATCATGTAAAAACAATCTTACCATAATTTTTTGAAAATGTTATGAAAAGATGAACTTTTCAATTAATTGGGAAAATATTAGTTTTTATTGAAATATGTATTCTTTTTTAATGAATTTAGATAGATAATTTTTTCTAAATTTTTTTAAAAGTAAAATTATTATAAAATTATTATAATAAATATAATTTCTTTCATTAGATTCAATCTCATATTTAATGTTGATATTAAATATTTATATACTTATGAAAATTTTACCTTTTGAAATCCTTTTTTCATCATGTCCGCATGTTTAATTTTAAATAAAATACTTCCATATCTGTTAATTGGATTTGGTAATATAAATGATATATTTTTAATTATAATAATTAATATTATAAAATATGTTAATCTTAATCTCTTGTCATAATAGTAAAAATTATAAAAATTAATTACCACAGATACAGTTAAAATGAGTTTTCTCTAGGGTTAAACTAAAAAATATGGGTTAAAAATAACCTAAAACACGTCAAATTAATATTTTAAGGCCATATTTTTACTCTTTACACCACATGATTGATATTTATTATTTTTTGTACACTTTTCTATGAAATTGACTACTATAATAATCTAACTAATGAAGAGGATAAAATGTCACCCTCTGGATTTTATATGTCAATTATTTGTTCACATAAGGACAAAATAAATATGTCAATGATTACTGATAATAATTTCTTTCTTAATGAATGTTAATTAATTGAAGTAATTTATTTATATTATTTAATAATTATATAATTATCTAAAATTATTACGCAACACCAATGTAGTAATTATTTAATTAATATAAAAAAACTAAATGATACAAAAAATATCAAAATTAATTTAAATTGAATGAATTATTATGTTCCAATAATATTTTAGACAGAAGTATCACCATATATAGGTTTGAAAAGAATATAATCATATTATATATTTTTCATGATATTTTTAAATTCAAATTAAATGGGTAGTTCAAAAATTGACGTTAATGATATTTTATAATGAATAATATTTTCTTAAATGATTAAAATTTATTAATAACCCTATCTCCTACCAAGGTATTTTTATATTTTAAAAAATGAAAAATATGGTACATTCATTAACCAATTATTATTTGATAGTGTCTATATTGACTCCAAAAGTGTAAAAACTATTATTACAACATTTAAGGATGAATTGAAATTTGTGCATGTTACACTATCTTTTATTGAAGTTAAATATGAATGACAATAGTATTTTTATTTGATAAATTATATTTAATAATTCTAATATTTCTTTATAAATTATATAATAAATTTTATTTAATATTTATTCTTAGAGTATAAATTACCGAAGTAGGTAAACTAATTACCTTCACACCTCTCAAGCCTTTTGGCTCGAACATACCCAAACAAATTCTTTTGAAAAAGATTATATCCACATTATATAACTACTAATATACCATATCTACCACCCTAGTGTCCTTAATAGTATATCCAAAGGAGGTTTCTCTTAGATAAGTTAATCATCATAACATTTCTCATTCTATTTATTTCTAATTTTAAAACTATTATTTAGGTATTAAAATTTAAAATATATTAAAAATAAAATATACTAAATACTGAGATATTATTAGATTAATATAATGACCTGTATCTATATTATATTCCATCATATGGGAAACTAAATCATTGATCATGTTTAAGGCGGACTACCACCTCACGAACCAATGTGACTCATTTTACATCAACACCTCTCACCGTTGGATATAATGAAAGATTTAAAATAGACACATATATAATGATTATGATGTAATTATAATTACGTACTTTTAATATCACATATTCCTCCTTATTATCTTTTCCTTCTAACATATGATATCCTTCCTTGTGTGTACGACGTACTACCACCTCTCAAAGTGATGTGATTTTTTTCACTTATACCCTACATGGAAGGAAATAAGGATAAATATAATGAATATATGTGATATATATGAAATAATATTAATCCTATGAAATTAATATATCACATAATTCTTTATCATTTCACATGTTAAGGAGATGATATCATCGCTCGTGTATATGTATGCCCTACTATCACTATGAAGAAATGTGATCCATTATCCATGACTAAATATATATAATGATTCTAAAAATAAATATAATTTAAAGAAAATGATATTTATAACGTTAATAAAATTCAATAGATATAGGAACTATATAATATACTCATGAACTATATCACTCATGTTAAGATATGAATTATAAAATAAGGCAGTTAACGCTAGAAAGAATTGTAATAATGAATGATTATTAACGAAATAGTGATAAGATGTTATTAAAGGATCATATAAGATATTATAAATTTAATAGTGTTAAATATAAGTTAATGACATGGTTGAAACAACTATATAGTTTTTGAAGCGTTTCTTACCAAAATAAAGAATAAGGTATGTGATTTGTTTTAAATTTCCCCTCCATAAGAACTTATTTGAAATTAGGAACCAATTTATTTTTATGTGGTGTTTATACTAACTCTTTGAGATAATTTTACATTAGAAAATAAATTTCAATTAATTATACATATTCTTCGTATCATGGATATGATTATTTCAAAAACTGAAATCATTTTTACATTTGGTGTTCACCTTGGAAGTTATTTTATTAATTGGGGAAATATTGATAAATCCATATTCATTAATCAATATAGATACCTATTGATAAGGAATATTAGTAATGAATTAAATTGACTATTAGAGATATAGGTAATTCTTTGAACATTAATTTATTTGTGGGTTATGATATTATACTACCCCTTGATGCATCTATAGTATCACGAGACGAATCAGTTGGTTATCCCTATTTAATAGGGTTTCTTGTATATACATATCAATCAATTAAATTGTCTTGGAAAAAGGTCATAATAGTAAAGGTATCATGATTCATTAGATAATGATATACAATATTAATCATTTCCTTCATCAATAATTTGGTTAGTATTATCCATGAAATTTTTACATTAATATTATCTATGGACACATTTTAATCTCATTTAATTGATTAAATGACATGTGTATTAAATTATTTACCCTACCATATTTATTATTCCATATCTATTCATGATGGTTAAATTGTTGATTAAATGCAATGTGTTTTCAGTTTTTTTACCTTTAAATATTAATTATTAATTATTGATAATCATTTATATACTAATGACATAATTTTCTATACATATCCATTATCAAGAATTTGATCACATTTTTACTCTGTTTCTTTTCCTAGGAATATTAGAAATTTACAATGAATGATATAAAATGATATTCTAGTCGAAATAATGATATTAAAAAAATATTTTTTTTCTATTCAAATGTACTATGGGAATCATGAATGTGTCTAGATTACCAAGACTTCTAAACTAACTAGTCATTTGGGATGTGATCGCTTATAAGTAGAACCAATGTAATAAAGTAACCATCAACTTTGGGCTACTGGGTTAAGGGTATTTATAGTTTTGATTAGTGAATGTATAGTACAAAACATGGGAAATAGATATTGGAAAACCAATATTAGAGAACATGACCCTATGATTTATTTTGAGGATATGTCTATATATAAGAAAATATATTATAGTTTTGGTAAGATAATGATTATGTTATTTTCCTAGAAATACATCCAATTCTGGATACTGTAATTTGAAATGGCTTGAAATTGATTCATATGGGGGTAATAACTCCAAAAATAGTTGATCTATTATATATTGGACATCATTTTAGTGCATGGTGATAGGGACCATACTGTGCACCACGTTTGATACTCTTTGGTTAATTCACATATAATCAATGAACCATTGGGTTGAATTAAGGGATAAAACCAATGGAAACCTATGATATTACAATGTGAAATGGGAAATACCTAATGTATATTGGGATGATGTGTCTAAAATTAATGATATGTTTAAAATAAAAGATAGTCCTTTTGGGGTTTTAAATGATGGAATTCAAATACAATTAAGTGTATTTTGGGAGAAATATATGGTAAAAAACCCCATTGGATTAATATTGATTTTAATAGAAATTTATGTAAGTAATAATACCATTACATTTTTATCAAATAAGTTTAATGGTATTGATAACCTTTAATGTCTATATGAACATTTATTTTATGTTAATTTAGATTATCTGATTTTTTGGCCTCATTTGACTTGTTTGAATTTTATTTTCCATCATCATACAGAAAAAATCATCATGAATACCAAAAAATTTGATTAAAAGATGAAATTATAGTGTAAATTTTTTAAAGGATCAAATTATACTTTTCAAGTAATAATATTTTCCTCTCCCTTATATCATAATAGTAAAATAATCCCTCCTGTTTAGGAAAAATAATATTTAAACAAAAATTTCATCCTACAAACTTTATATTAGATGAATTAACAGTTTTTTACTGATCATAGATTTATGGTTTTGTGGTTTATGACTTTATCATGATCATTCACTTTTTTATGATTAGTGATCTGTATCACTCTATATAATTATTTACACATTTCTTCCTCGTCCATATTTTTACTTCCCACCAATTTTCTTCTACATATATACCTAGTTATATGTTATTATACATGTACATCATATTTACTATTACCTATTTTATGTGGAATTTTTACTATTTTTATGATGTCAAGTTTCGATAACTGTATTTTCAAAAGTCAAACCACAGATTTCGAAGCATAAGATCGAATTGTGAGGACACAATTTTTTGAAGGATGAGAGAATGTAACCCCCATGAATTTCAAATGTAGAGAATTATGTTTTATATAATAATGACATGAAACAATAATAATAAATAAATTTGAAAATATATTTTAATAAATTTATTCTATTTTATTTCTAGAAATTCATGCAACGCCAAGTCTAAATTAACAATAATATAATATACCGTAATAACCTAGCCACTAAATTTGAAGGTATGAATAATAATAATTAATTTTTTACAATTATATGGTCTAAAATTGTATAAATTAAATTTAATGGATATATATTGACTAAAAAGAAAATCATTGAAAAGACAAAAGAAATGATTTTTGAAAAAATATATTTTGATAAAAGGTCGTTTTATCACATTTTTCTCATATAATTTTAAAATAATTTGGTCAAATTTTATAAATTGAATTTTTCAAAATTAAATTAATTTTTTAAAATCAAAATATAAAAATTTTCATAGAGTTAATTTTTGTGATTTTCTTAAAAGATTAAATTTTCGATGAATAGTGAAAAATACTTTTTTATTGAAAAATTCTTTTTTTATTAAGTCATTTTCAAAATTAAATATTCTTTTAAATTGTTTTGAAATTAAAATTAGATAAATTATATTATAATAAATATAATTTAGTTTTTTGTAAAAAAATATTATATTAAATATTTATATTAAAACATTCTAAACTTATGAAAAATTTTCAGTTGGAAATCCTTTTTTCATCACGTCAATGGGTTTAATTTTAAATTGAATTCTTACACTTCAATGAATTGAATTTGGTAAAATTTATTACATATTTAAAATTATAATAATAAATATTATATAATAATTTCAAATATATTTTTGGACATAATGAATATTACAAAAAGTAAAAATTAATTTTCATGATTATGGTTAAAACGAGTTTACTATGGAATTATACTAAAAATATAATGGATGAAAATTACCTAAGACATGTATAATTATTAATTTATGAATATATTTTGACCCTTATCACATTATTTTATATTTATTATATATTTTTGGATAGTTTTCTATGAAATTTTCTTATATAGTAATCTATGTATAGAAAAAGTCAAAATGTAACCCTCTTGCCTTTAAATTTCAATAACCATCTAACATATGAAAAAACCAATTTTTAACTAAATATTTACTGTAATTTTGAGACTAATTAATTTTTTTCACGAGATTAATTTATTTATAACTTTTAATAATTTATAATTATCATAAATTCATATGCAATTCTGATGTAGTATTTATTTATTTAATAGAAAATAAAAATAAATGATTACATAAATATTCAATATAACAAAAATCCAATGAATTATTTTTTTGCATGATTTTTTATAGATAAATATGTCATTTTATATAGTTTCTAAATTAATAAATTCCAATTCCTTCAATTTGTTGATATTTTTCAATTTATATTAAATGAATAGTGAAAAAATTTGAAATTAAAGTTATTTTATGATATATAATATTTTATTAAATAATTTAAAATTTATAAATATAATTTCTTGTTAAAAATTATTTTTAAATGTTCAAAAATATCATATACAGTACATTAATGGACTTATTTTTCATTTTTTGTGTCTATATTAATCCCTAAAGAGTAAAAATGTTGTTACTATTATCATGGTTAAAATAAGGTTTTTTCACGTTATGTGCACTTGTGTTATAATTAATTTTCAAAAAATACGGGTATTTTATTTGATAAATTTGATTTAATATTTATAATTATTTTATTTATATTATCTAATAAGGACCATTTAGTTTTTATTTTTAAAGGATAAATTACCTAGGTAGAAAATCTAATTAATACGGTGAAATTAAAATGGTAAAAGTGGAAAAATTTAAAGACTAATAAATAACATTTTTAAATCGTGTTTTTTATTAGAGTATTAAATAAAAAATATATTCCATACAATCCACTATTTTTCTATTATGGAAGCACTTTCGGTGATAGTGACTTCTTATTATTGTATATTTTTTTGTATTTACAAAATTAAACTCCTTGCTAATTATAAAGGGGAACTAACCCTATAAATACCTCACACCTATAAAGACATTTGGCTTTAAAAAATCCCATAAAATCTATCCCAATACCCATATAACATAAAATTTCTATTAGTCTTCTAGAAAGACCAGGCCTAGTTTCTTTATGATGAGATATGGATAATATTTTCCTAAGAGAATATAGTCATCTTAACAATGATTTTTCTTTTTCATTCTTCTTTTAAAACCTTCAATTATGTATTAGAAATTATAATATAATAAAATAATTATCCACTATATTACAAGATTTTATTATGTTAAAGTAACAACATCTATCCATCTTCTCTTCTATCAAATTATTAATTAAATCATCGATCATGTGTATGGTGGACTACCACCATGCGAACCGATGAGAATTGTTTTCAATAAACACCTCTCATTGTTGAATATTATGATGGATTTAATGTATATTCATTTATTATAAAAATTAATTTCTAAAAATTAATATCACATATACTTTATTACTTTTCATTCTCTTTGAAATTCAATAACATCACTCGAATGTAAGATGAACCAACACCTCGTGAAGTGAAATTATTCATTTTTCACATATAAATTACATGTATTATAATAAAGATAAATTTAATGAATATATGTGATATGTATGATATGATATTTATTCTTAAAAATTAATATATCATCCATTTCCTTACCCATTCATTTGTTATGGAAATGATATTGTCGCTCATGCGTACGTACGACATACCATCTCTACAAAGCGATGTGACCAATTATCCACATTCAAATTTAAATAATGATTATAAAAATTTATATAATGGTGAAATGAAATTTATAACATTAATATAATTTTTTATGTGATGGAACTATATAATATTCTCAAGAACCAAAACATTAATATTAAAACATGTTTGTGAAAACATGGCAGTTAACACACAAAAAATAGTAATAATGAATGGTTAATAATGAATGGGTGAAAAGATGTTAAAAATTATTATATATGATATTAAAAAAAATTAATATGGTTCTAGTATAAGTTAATAACTTGTTTAGAACTACTATATATGTTTTTTTATGTTCAACCAAGATGAAGCGTGAGGTATGGAATTTTCTATCAATTTCCACTATATTGGGAATTATTTGAAATTATGCACCAATTTATTTTTATGTGGTGTATATACTACCCATTTTATTTAATTTATTATTATATAGTACAGTTCAATTAAAAATTCTTATTATATTTATTAACTATATGATTATTTTCTATTTTATATGCCATTGTAAATAATGTGTTTAATTTTAACATTATTTGATTAATTGGGGAAATATTGATAAATCCATATTCCATAATCAATCCACATACTTCTTGATAAGGATTAGTATTCATGAATTAAATTTATTATTTTATATATGTGGAATTATTTAGACATGGAGTGATGTGTGGGGACTATAATTCTACAGGATCATTATGCATTGGTTGTCTCACGAGATGAATCTGCTGGATAAAATTATTTAAATGGATTTCTATTGAATACCTACACAATAATTAAACAATATTTTAACATGTTATTGATAATATCGGTATCATTATACCTAATATCACGAAATAAAATATAAATTATATACATTATTAATATTTTATAATGTATTATCCATTATTTTTTCACATTTATATTATCTCTAGATGCATTCCATTATTATTTTATTTAGTTGATGACATACATTCCCAGTTATATACCTTTACAAATTTAATATTCCTCACTAATTATGCTTTATTTACTCATGATAACTTATACTATATGAATCTCTTAATGAGAATTTGGGATATCCATTATTTTTTTTCATTTTCCAAGAATACAGGAAGTGCAATAGGAATGATATGCATTGATACTATAGATATAATAATGAGATTAATAATTTTTTTGTTTTAATTATGGAATTCATACGTAATATGGAAATCATGTATATATCATGTTTACCAAGACTACTAAATTTTTCATTCCTTTTGGATGTCATCACTTGTATATAGAACTAATTTAATAATGTAACCCCTGACTCTTGGATAATAGGGTTGGGGTCTTTAATAATTCTTAATCCACATATATGTTATCATACATGAATAAAAGGAGTTACAATGAAGGTGTGATAATTGATTTAATTTTGTTACCATGACTTTGGTTTGTTCAAGGTTATGAGATTTATATAATTTTAATTAGATAAAAATATTTAGTGTCTGAATAATAACGAAATTGAAATTTATATTGATTTATGTATAATTCATTAGGAGGAATTTGGGCTAGACTATTCACTATCCTGGAGGCTCAAACATGTTCTAGAAATGTTTGGGGTTTCTATTTGTGTTTCCATGATTAAACATTTTTATATTTTTTTGTTGATATGATTTTAATCGATTACTTGAATGCGTTTCATGTACATTATTCTTAAAATAAATTTCGATATTTATAAATATTTTTTGATTTTAAATTGGATTAGCAACACAAAAAATTATTTGTGTAATGTTTTACCCATCAATATGACTTGGTCATATTGATTTGGGGGAAACAATAAGATTCCAGTATCAATAATTAGAATAACACATTCATGTAAAGGGAAAACCAAGATATAATATAGTGGGATTAAATCCCATTTTAAAATAACAAGTATTAGATTACATTTAATGTGATTAGTTTTCATGACCTCAACCATCCTATCGGTGTGGTCAGGAAAATTATGGGTTTCTGTATATTATCTAAAAAAACATAGTAAATAGTTAACCAAAATGGATCAAGTGCATGTTACTATAATTTTCATTAGGTCACACTAAGCCAGAATATCCTAATAGGATCAGGATTCTGGAGGACTGGTGTTGTAATTATCCAAATGATGAATTGGATAAAGAGATCTCCACTCTAACATCACAGAATCATATATGATATCATTTAGATTATATCATATCAAAATATATATGTGAATAGATAAATTGCGAAGATACCTAAAGCCTAGTGAAATATATATCTTATCCCCTATGTTATGATCATATTCCAAATGGGTCATCATTTTTGTGGGATAATATATGATAAAATTCCTTATTAAATGTTTTTAATACATGATAATGATCTGATAAAAGCTTATTTTATTGTTAATTATCACAATCATCATCATCCTTATATTTGAGATAAATCCTTATATAATATTTTATTAATTTAAGAAACTTAATTAGGATAGTGTAAAAACATAATAATTATTCTTAAGAGAGAACATTATAAAGCTTAAGGAAAAAAACATCCCTTGAAAATTATTGTTGAATTTGTTAAATTCTGAATATAAAGTACTCTTTGGATACGCATATAATGATTTACATGAAATTTCTTTTAAGTATTTATCTATATATATAATATATTATTTTATCATCAATGAAAATGTTCTGAAAATATTAACGAGTTCATGAAAATTTTACTCAATATTCACAAAGTGTTGAGGATAAGTTAACTAGTCATGTGATGTATAGGTTTTTGTGTCCTTTTGAAAATAATAGTTGGTTAAAAGTTAATATTAAAAGAAGAAAAATTATATTGAGTGCAACAATGATTCTTCAAATATAAAAACATTGTTATTGAAAACTAAAGGTTGTTTTAGGAAGTAAAAATAATTCCATTGGATTTATTTTTTCCGAATAACTAAACGAGTTTCTGAAACGTCATCAAATGTTGAAGTCGGTTATAAATTTTATAGAATAAAATAATTTTTTTAACGGTACATGATACCAAATGTATAATTCAATTTTTTTTTAAATATATCAATGTCCAATATCAAGAAAATAGTTACTGTAAATTGTATTTTTCTTTTAAATTATAAAAAAGGGATTATTGAATAATATATTTTAATGAAATCAAATTTATCAATATAAGTTGAATCTTATTAAATGATGTTTATAGTTATCTAATTTATCTTACATGATAAGAGGAATTATTTTCTAACAATGTTTTTATGAAAAATTTGTTATTAATTAACATGTTTCATGATTTAATAAACTATATAACTTAATTTAGAATAAGATAAAGGATCAAAAATTTATCTAGGATAAAAGGGTTTATATAGATGTTTAATAAAATATAATATATTTTAACCTATCACCATTAACACCATAATTTATTGAATTTTTTTCAATAAAATGCTATAAGTACATAGAATAACATATTTTATATTGATACAAAATTACATTAAATACCCCCACAATTAAAATAAGATTAATTTTTGAAAGAAAACACGGTTCCAATCATAAAAAGGCATTCTAAAGAATATTTAACGTATAATAGACTAGTTAGGGATTTTTTGTTCCTTGAAATGTTAAAATTTAAAATATAGTGGATTATAATATTAAAAATTGAATTTGAATGAAATTTAATATCCTAAAGGAATTTATTATGTGTTGGAAAAAATTAACATAATGTGTTACATTAGTCAATAAGCAGAATTATATGGATAAATTTGATGGAAAGGGTTCCTATAATCATGGTGATAAAACTAAAAACAGTTCATAATAGAAAGAAGAAGTTATTAATATTATAAAAATTCATGTTTTCAAGTTAAGGATTCTGAATACCAAGTTAAAAGAGTTAAAAAATAGGAACGAGGATTATAAATCTCACTATAATTTAATTTTTTTATTCATTCGTGTTACTCACATAATAGTTTAGCGGGAGGATATTATCAGATAATAACATAGTAATTTTGATGTAATGACATAATTTTGTAATCAGTTTGAAAAAACTACTAAAATTGTATCAAAAATAATGTTGATCTCACATTTTATCATATTAGATTTGTTAGATAAGTGATAATGCATGATTTTTTATAAAATATTAGAGGATTATAAGATTGTTATTTATCGGAGTAGGACACTCAAGATGGGTGGTGTTAATTGAAATCCAATAAAAATTTTGGTTAAATGTTTTATATATATTATTCCCCCAATTATGAATAAATTTGTCCAGTTAACCAAAGTAGTAAAATTATAATTGCTTGACTATTTAAATAGATTCTCAGAAGGTTGATTAAATCTTAATTTTTACAATATGAGATATTAACACAGCTTTTGAAGCTACTCTAATAAGGAAAAAAGTTATAAATACTATACAAGACTAACTATCAGAGTATGATTTAGTCTTCTGGGAACTTTGTTAAAACATAGAAAGACAACATTAAAGATACAATGGACAGAATAGGTGGTTTGGACTCAAGCTGACAACTAATCCAATCCACTTTATGATCACCTCACTCTATGAAATACATATAAAGCATTGATCCAAACCCAGGATTGGGGTAAACAATAGTACACAAGACTGGTCAGGTCACATGAACTCTACCATTGTTCTACGTGGGAAAACTAACAGTCAAATGACACATGACATCTTCAATAGTTATTTGTGGGTGAAACAACATGTAAAAATTTATTTGTGTAAGGATATCTTTTATCCAGAAGTTTAGTATAGGAGACAATCTGTTCATTTAATACATATACACACACTTCTAAAAGAGTTATAAAATAGTAAACAACTAAGATAAATGTAATGATATAGAGTTTAGATGTATCTTTGTATCATGAAATGCAGCTCAGGACTCTTTATATATAGAAAATGAAATGATTCAGTTCTCTTCTGAAAATATATGGTCGTGAGTTGAGTGTTCTGGTTTTCAGAGTATGGAGATGTTATTCTTCATTGAGTTGCTGCAAGGATGCTTTCAAGATGGATCAAAACAGGTTATTCTTTATTTATAGCTAGCAGGAATTAATATTTTTTCCTTCAGTGAATTATTTCATATATGGATGCTCTTATCTTTTTTCAATCATTACACTATCACTAACTTTTTTCTCGAGTGTCACACTATATTTTTTTCAGGCGCTTGTTTTGGAGCCGACAAGGTGCAAAATATCCTCACCTTATACTTTGTACTATCTACAGATATAACTTTAAATTATTATTAATTATATCAGTGTAATTAAATGACTCAAATATGATCATTAGAAGAAAATTCTAAATTTAATTTGAAAAGTTGAAAAAATGGTTATGTATGGAACATTGTCTAAGTTATGATGAGTCAATCACAGTGAGATAGTTATGGTGATCTATTCATGGTGAGATCTGAAACTGGTAGAAATGTTTTGTTGTATGGTCCTTCAAAATTTTTTCAACAAGTAGCATATTTACATTTTTAGGGTCTCAGGTAATGGTGTATAGTCAATGGTAAAAATTTTGAACCTTTAGCAACGTTACGATGTTTGGTACTTTTCAAAAATTCTTAAATATGTCTTGTTACTGTTTCAAGGTAATGGTAGCACATAAATAGTTTCAGGTCCATTGTGAAAATATGCAGCATAGAATATGTTAATATTAAACATAGTTGCACTAAATCATAATAGAACAAGATTAAAAATTGTTTAGAAGATTAAAATGAAATTTATTAGATTTTGAATCATGATATTGAGAGTGTTTAAAAACATATGTTATAAGAGTGTAAAACATGATTTGTATGAAGTAATACTTGAGGAGTCCAATAATCTTGAATCCTGATTTGTGAGCATTAAAACATGAGGAGTCTAGTAATCTTCAAACATTATTTTTGAGCATTAAAACACGAGGAGCCCAATAATCTACCCTTTTTGATGATCACAAATCATTACATTTAAAATCGAAATATTTTAGAAAGAAATAAATAGATTAAATATCATATCAATATATTAATGTGTATATGTAATAAATAGAATAAAGAGTAGTTCTTTTCATAGGTCTTATTTTTTTGTCTTTATTTCTCTTCATTAGTGTTTCTCCCCATTAAATTCTTTCTTATTATCACCCCCCTTTTGGGATTATCAAAAATAGATGAAAAAGTAATAGAAAAACATTGATTAAAGAAAATAACAAGGGAAGGATAAAATGTAATCCAAATTCAATTTAATAAAAGGATGAAGTCCTTTACAACCAAAAATGTGAAAATAATATAACCCTCTCAAAATCAGCATTCACTTATCAGTAGAGTCATTGAATTGGATTTTACTTTTTTAGATACATCATATGGATACGAAAGTGGTTCATAAGTGGAGGGGGTAGAAATATTGGCTAGGGAATGTAGTATAACTCCTTCAATGATAGATGGTGAAAGGGTAGGATTGATGGAATAGTGAGTCAATAGTTTCTCAATAATGATAGGTATGATCTGGCTTAAATCCTAAGAAACAGACATAGTAATTGGAGAAAAAGAGGGGTATGACGATGGATAGGTTGTAGAGGGTAGACTAGGCCTTAAATGAGAAGCTTCAAGATCCACAATTACAGTACTTTGAACATGGAGATAAATTTTTATGTGGGTTATAATGTCTTTGATGATATATTCACCATACTACAAGGCCTTATCGATTTCATACTTATTTTCAAAAAACATATCTAGAGAAGGTGTTATTAATTTGATCTTATTCACTTGATCATTGAAGGATTTAGTGACTGGAGGTACCTTTAAATTACCCATAAGATACTTGACGTTATTATTCAACTCCGGCTAAGAATAAATTAACTTAAAGCAAAAGACCAATTTCATAGAAATTTATTCCTGATCATCAATGGAAATCATTGAATGGACCCTCGACAAAATAAGATCATGGTCACTATTCTTGATTAAAGTAGATAGATAGTCCTTATCAACACCACTCAATAGTGACTAAAGATATTCTCGACAAACAGATATGACCATGTCCTTGTCCCTAGGTTGAGATTTGTTTCCAAAGGAAAAGGGATTTGAAAAAGCTAATGTTAGAGTCTTAAGATGATTTTGAATAGTTTGTAAACAACCTCTATATTCATCATTCAGCTTATTGAGCCCAGAGACATTAACACACATGTCTTTGGCTATGTTGGTGTTGTTTTAAACCATCTTTTCATACATAGTAATTATGTTTTTGTTGAATCAAATATACAAACATCTATAGAATTTAATTAGCATAATCCTCATTAAGATGAGAAATTGGAGCATGACCAGTTTTCAAGGCTTTTTCCCTATCTTCATCCATATATTTTATTGTTTTCACCTCATCAAGAAACTGTTTGTTCCCAACATGAGCTTCTAGAATTTCATGATGCATCTCCAGTTCGATCTTCCATATAATATTATCTAATAGTAGTGCAGCATCCCGTTAACTATGCTTTTTTACAGGTGTAAGTTCATACTATAGTAGCTTCCCAAATCCAGACAACTAGTTGTCTCAAAAAATTCTCAGATCAAAATGACAAACAAAATCATAAGATTCTTGGAAAGAATCAGGAATAAGAATTGTAATAGGTTCAAATTCCTTAGTAGGGGATTCTTCTTTGGAGCATATTGGTTTCAACTGAAACAAAGATGAATGTTTTAGACCTTTTATCGAGGCCTCTTGGGTATCATCCACATCTAAATAAATAGGAAACTTATACCATGTATCTACAGAAAATGGATCTGCATGATTTGGAGGATGAAAACTTTCTATGTTGGTGTAATTCTCCCCCTCAACTGGTGTATCTCTCGTAGAACTAAGATACTCAATCTATTGAACCATTCATAAACTTTCAGCTCTATTAGGCTCAACCATTTCTTTTTTAGACAGATAAAAGGAATCTTCCATGTTTTCCTCAACAAAAATGATTACTTCAGTTTCAACAATTTCATCAGACTATTTCACAACAGTAGGCTCTTCCTCCATGCCAAAACATTCCTTTAGAAGTAGCTTTATCCTTTTAACTTTCATCAACATCACCTTTAGAGAGTGGTGACAGATCAAGAGATACTCTCACAAATCGTTCACTAACATCACCATCTGTTTCCTTATCTAAATAGTCTACAATCTCATCAGCTTCTAAACTAGGATCACTTATATCATTAGGTCTTAAGGGAATTTCAACAGGATTAAAATCTGTACACATCCTATCATTATCTTCAACCCATGATCACTTCCATTGATTCCATATTTTTTCATTCTTCTACAAGTTGCTTGAGATACATCGAAATCATATTTCTCAAGAACTTCATCATTCTTTCCTACCATGCATTTGGATAGAAGAGTATAAGATATGATCTTTAAATAGAAAATGGAGGTGGAATTTGATGTTGTTTTTAGTATATCACACATGTGAATTATAATATACTTACAAAAGTAATTTTCTTCTCCATTATTTATAAGATTAATAAAAAATACATCATGATACCTAAGAGTAGAAAAATCCCATTTTCTTGAGAAAATGAGATGTTGAATGAACTTGAACAATAACATTGACTCACCATCAAGATCAGAAGCAATATGCCTTCTCTTCCTCTTATATCTAGTCAAACATCACAGTGCCTCGTCTAGGATAAACAAAACACTAGTTGGAGGAGGAAATCTATGATAGTCCTAAAAAAATTCTTTAATGAGGTATTCCAAGATAGGGATCTGATAACATTATAGAAAAAGTGAATCTTTGACCATTTACTCATCTCCATACCCCAAAATCATCCTTGGATTTGAAGGTAAATTTGACATACAGATAAAACACAAAAAAATATATATGGATAAATGGGTATTTTATCTTTGGTAAACAAATCCAACCAAAATTGTTGTTTTATAACTCTTAGAACATGAGACTTACTTGAAAATAACCACTTTTCATAGATTTACTCTTCATGCACGACTTTGTGATCCTCAAGATCTGGGTTCTACGGCATATTAGGCATTACAATAGGACCCTTCTTATATTTATTACATGGCCTATGCCTCTCAACAGTCGACTATAATGGATTCCGCATCCTAGGAATTAAATTTAAGCTCAAGATGGATGAGAAGGATGGAAAGAGGTTTGAGAGAGACAATGTGTTCCAATTTCAAGGTTTGTGAGCTCAAGAGTAGTGATATGATATGTATTTACAATTTAGGGTTTTCAAACATCAAAAAAACAAAAACATGGTAATAATATATAAAACCCATAATATGATAATAAATATTTAGAAGGAAATTATGAATAATATAGTGAGACCGATATAATCATTCACGGTATGTATATTACGGTGTGACTTAAAATAGTACGACAATAAAAAATGAGAGAACAAACATAAGGCTGTAAGCTATAGGACAGTAAGCTAAGACAACAAACCTGAGATAGTAAACATGAGATATTTAACATGGGACAATATTCCTAAGATAGTAAACATGTGAAAGTTATCCTAATATAGTAAACTGATATATAAATCATGAGATAATAAAATGATATAATAAACTATTCACTAAAGGTTATTCATTCTTAATTCATATATGATGTAATTAATCCTTTCATAATTTAATGGATAAGTAAAAATGCCTACAAGAAGAAGTTCATTTCAAATGATTTATAATGTGAAATCACCTATTTGATAATGATCTCTAGATAAGTAATGTATTACATCAAAATGAATTGTTCAAGGATGAGAAATAAGATTCATTTATATTTTGATATCACTTTTGTTATCATAATTTATAGGGTCGTTCCTGAACTCATATCCATAATCTTGAAAAGTGTGTTTCATCCAAAAAACCTACGTACAATATCCACTGACAACTATGTATTCTACTTCAAAAAGTAGATAATAAAACAAAATTATGCTTTTTAATACACCATAAAACTTGTGACATTCCCAAAAAGTGACATGTTCCAGAGGTGAAATTTCTATCTAACTTGGAACCACCAAAATCAGCATCAGAATAGCTAACTATGTCAAATGATTGTCCCCTAAGATAGAAATGTCTTAAGTTGGTAGTATGTTTGTGGTATTTTGAAATTATTTTAACTACATAAAGATGCGACCCTTTAGTATTTTCTTGAAAATTAGCACACATACACACAAAAAATAAAATATCAGGCCTTGTAGCAGTCAATTAGAGTATACATCCAATAGTTACACTATAAGTGGTTTGATCAACATATATACCTTTCTCATCAAGATCCAACTTACAGGTGGTACTCATTGGTGTATCACTTATTTTAGTGTTATCTAAACAAAAAAAATTTGGAATATATTTATTATATTTACTTTTATTTAAAAATATACCTTCCTTATTTTGAATGATTTTAAATACATGAAAGAATTTTAGTCTGGCCAACAAACTCATTTAAAATTCAATTTTCCTCATCTTTGAAAGATCAATACATATATAATTTTATAAAAATTCCAAAACAATATCATCAACATAGATTTGAACAACTAAAACATAATTAGAAATTATTTTTCATAAATAGAGTAGGATCATCTATACCGTTTGTAAACCCTTTAGAAATAAGAAAACTACTCAGTTTATCATACCGAGATCTTAGAGCTTGCTTTAAACCATAGAATTATTTTGATAATTTAAAAAAAGGAAAATGAGAGTTTGTAAAGCCAGGGGTTATTCAACAAAAATAACCTCAAATATATACCAATTTAGGAATTCACTCTTGAAATCCATTTGATATAGTTTTAAATTTAGAAGTGCTGCATAAGAAAGCATGTTACTAATTGCTTCAAGCCTAGAAACCAGTTCATATGTTTCCTCATATTCAAACCTTTCTTGTTGGATGTGTCCTTGAGCAACCAATCTAGCATTATTTCGGAATATGGTAACATATTCATCTACATTATTAATAAACATCCATTTAGTGCCTATGATCAAGATGACTTTATTTCTATCCACATGTTTTTAGACTATATTTCTCTTAATCTTATTTAATTCTTCTTGCATAGCCATCACCAAATATTCATCATTTATTGCCTCATTGATGTTCTATGAATCATGATGTGACAAGAAAGCTTGATGTTCAACCTAATTTCTTATAGAATCTCTAGTTTATGTTACATTATCATAATTTTCAACAAAAACATATTAAGAATGGATCTTACAAGTTATAATTGATTTAGAAAAATAAGGACTAGTAATTTTAGGTACTTCATTTGGTTAAGTTTCATCATGGCTCGAATCTGGAGAATTTCTAGGACTAGAAGATTTAAAAAATTATTTCATAGGATGGTTAGAATATTTAGCGTCGATTTCTAGATTTTACATATCATTCTAATGATTTTCAAGTGAGGTTTTATGTTCATGGGGATTTCTTTCATCAAATATTACATGTACAGATTCTTACACACATTTGGTTATCTTATTGAAGACCATATAGAATTTTCTTGAAATTTAATCACCTGGGAAAGTTACATCATCACTCTTAGAGGTTAATTTTTCTAGATTATCTTTGGTGTTATTAATGTAGAATTTGAAACAAAAAACTTTTATGTAGTTAATATTAGGTTTTCTATTGTTCTATAACCCATAAGGAGTTATTTTAAGGATAGGTCTAATAAAGAATATATTAAATATATATAAAGTTATATTGTCATATTTTTCTCAAAATTAGATAGGTAGGACGTGTTCAGGAAGAATTTTCCTAGATATTATTATATGGATCTATTTATTTTTTCAACAACACCATTTTTTTGAGGTCTCCTACGGGAAGAGAAGTTATCACTATATCCATTTTGTGGGAAAAAATATTCAATCTTTGGATCTCAAACTCATGTCCATGGTAACATATTAGGGTTTTAATCTTATGATTGTTGTTATTTCTATAGTCCTAGCATAATTGGTATAATAAGAGCATGTGTCACTTTTGTTATCCAAGATGAAGGTCCATGTATATCTTGAGTAGCCATCTATATGAACATAGACATAATGCTTCCCACTGAGAAATTAATCACTAGAAGGTCAAAACAAATCCGTGTGAAATAACTCAATAGGTTGATAATTTTAAACTTAATTCTTTGGATTGAAAAATATTTTGTGATGATTACCATTAGGACCAGTATAACAGACATTTTCATTTGGAAACTCACGTTTAAGTATATCCTGGAATAAACCTTCTGTAGTAAGAATTTTATGGGGGTTTATATTCGAGGGTCCTAATCTTCTCTTCCAAATACAAGCCTCTTTTTGAAATACACATAAGGATGAAACATTTTGAAAAACTAAATAATCTATGTTTAATGAAAAAAAATCATTTCTAAAAGAAGAAAATATTATTTCATTCTTTGAATTGATAAATTTTCAAGAATTATTATGAAATTTATATGAAAACCATCATCACAAAATTTTGAAATACTAATAAGATTATATTTTAATCCATCATCAAAAATTACATTATAAATTAAAACTGAGTTTGAGTTACTAATCTGGCCATGGAAAATTATTTTTCCTTTAGAATTGTCACCAAAAGTGACATTTCCATCATCTATCTTTATCAAGTTCCTGATGTAGGAGTAATCTTATGTCATGTGTCTTGAAAATCCATTGTCCATGTACTATATAATTCTACAGGATCACTTCAAATAGATTTCCTATAAAATGATCAAATAAAAGAATATTTGTGTATATAGATTTACGTGGGTCCAGAAACATTAGTAGTAAGTTCTTTGGGAACCCATAATTTATTCATGGGTGACCAATAAGAAATTTGTAAAGAATTTGGAAAATAATCTCTATTCGTTCTTGAGAAACTAAAAGTTATAAAACCGTTCTATGTACTGGAATATTTTTAATATTTATCAGTTTTAGGCACATAAACAGTTTTGTATAGAATTTACAGCAATGTTTCTTTTTCAAGGTTGATATCCCATTCAAGTTGTATACCTAGGAGTTACTTGTTTACATTGAATTTTTTTTAGAGTATTCTCTCCATTGGTATATTTTTTGATTTAATTTTTCAATTTCTCATCAGACAATTTATGTTCAACATATTTTTAAGTAATTAAAAGTTTTTCTATTTTTCTACAACCTGTTTAGTTTTAATAGTGGTAGTTAAAGCATGTTATTTTATTGATGTTTTTATGTAATCTTTTAGTTAAATACAAGTGTCTTCTATAATTTTTCAATATTCAATAATTTCTCCATTTATCTTATTTTCTTAATCAGTTTCATCTCTAGAATAATAGAAATTTTGTACATGAGACTGAAGAGTTACCTCTGCTGAGTTCTTCATGAAACACATATTGTATTTTTCAGACTTCTCATCATGTGAAGATTTTGAGTCAGTTGATCTATCCCCAAAAAATCTCTATTTTTATATCATTTCCTTTTTTAAATTTCTATATTTGTCCTCGTATCCTTTATTATATTTTATCTTGGGACAATAACCCTTCACTTGTCCCATTATTTTACATTCCTCTCATCTTATTTCCCTCAAGGTATCATCTTTCTTACAAACCATTTTCAGTTGACCTTATTATGATATTTATATTTTTAGTTTGTATTCCTAAAGAATTTATTCCTTCTATAAAACTTCTTAAATCACCAAGATAATGCAGCCATGTCCTCATCAATATCATATTGTAGATCTTCATTACAAGTACTGTCAGAATGAGTTTGTATCTTATCCTTTTCGTTAGTATTGGATGTAGTTGTTTTGAAAGACACTGACATTCTCTTTAGTTCATCCTGTTCTTAATTATCTACCATTAACTCTTCCACATACATCATAAATTTACTTATCAGCTCCTTGAAAATCATGTTACGAATATAATAGGATTCTATAATTTATACAGATGTCCTTCTCCATCTATCTGGTAAGCATCTGAGTATTCTCATTATTTTCTCCTTGGCTGTAACATCCCGAAGAAAATAGATCGTAGTATTAACAATTTCATTAAACCAGAGATACTTGTCAGAAATAGGATTATTAGGATTCAATTTAATGTTATCATATTTAGTATTATATGTGTTATGTCTTGTTTCCTTAACACTTGAGGTTCCTTCATGTGAAACAGATAAAGTGTCCCAAATTTCATTGGTTGTTTTAAATGAAGAGATTCAATTAAACATTTCATATCCAAAATAATATTATAGGGAAGTCATGGATTTTCTATTTTTTAAAATAAGTATTAGTTATGTCTTCCCAAATATTCATATATATAGAAATAATTTTATATTCATCTAAAATAGAAGACCAAATCTCAAAACCCATTGTTTCTAAGGGCATTTTAATTTTAATTTTCCATTGTGCATAATTTTTTCCATTAAATATTGGAGGTCTCTTGATATTATATCATTCTAATATATTATCCATAAAAAAGAGATAAAGGGTTTGTTTTAAATAGCTACAAATTTTGAACTAACTAAAATTTAATGATATTTAAAACACAACTAAATCAAATATTAAATTTTAATGAATTTTTTATGTGTTGAAAATATGAGTTCAAAAACTACCTTTGATACCAAATTTTGGTCACAGTAGGACACTCAAGAGGGGGGGGGGGAATTTATTTTCTACAAAAATTTTTGTTTAAATTTTTAATTAAATGAGTCCCCCAATTAAAAATAAATATGTCCATTTAACCATGGTACTAAATTATAATAGCTTGACTGTTCAAATCTTTTCTCACATGATTTATTAATTATAAATTATAACAATATGATATATTAATACATATTTTTAAACTATTATAATTAGGAATAACAATTATAAATACTCTCCAAGACTAACTATTATTTTAAAATTTAGTTTACTGAAATATGAGTTAAAACATAGAAAGAATAAATTGAATGACACAGCAGATAAAACAGGTGGTTCAGTCTAAATCCAAGACATAATCCACTCCACGTGGTGATCACCATCTACTTTGAAATATATATGAAGATTTTATCCACACCCAATATTGGGGTTAACAAAATTACACAAGACTGTCCAGGTCACAAGACCTCTACCACTGTTCTACATGGGAAAAATAACAACCAGTTCACACATGACCTATTCCAAAGTTATATATGAGTTAAATAATATGTAAAAGTATATTTTTTGGGGATATCATGTATCCTCAAGTTCAGTTCATGAGTCAATGTGTGCTTTGAAAACAGATACAGAAACTGCTCAATGTGTAATAAAACAGTACACAGTTGAGAAAAATGTAATGAGAGAGAGTTTATAAGGATCTTTGTGTCCTGAAATGCCGCTATGGACTCTTTCGATGCAGTATATGCAATGTTCCAGTCCTCTTCTGAAAATAGAGTGTCATGAGTCGAGGGTTTTGGTTTTCAGATATGTTATATTTTATTCATACCCATTGTGTTGCTGTAAAGATGATTTCAATATGGTTCATAGAAGATTCTTCTTTGGTTATAGACAATAAGAATTAAGAGTTATTCCTTCTGTGAATTATTCTGTGTATAGTTGTTCTTATCTTTTTCATGCATTACTGTGGCATCCGGCCTTTTTATTACATAACGTTTCATTACATTTTACAAAAATAGGATCTATAAAGTCTAGTGTCTTGGAAATCCGGAACAAAATACATGGAAACAACATAAAACATTCTTCTAAACCACTTGTAATGCTTTATAATATGTTCATCCTAAGTATAATTACTGCATCTCCTTACTTGGAGACATACATTCCCAGGAAAGGGTGGGAAGAAATCCTAGTAAGGGAAAACAAGGGAGTCAATGTACTTGTGATATCAATAAGAACTTGAATAAAAACATGGAGACATGAGTAAAGAAAGAATATTCATATCATAAAGAAAATAAAATTGACCATAAATTGAATATGTGGATACAAAATTTCAATTAGAAAATCATTTCCAAATCACCAAGGTCTATACCCAAGGTTTAATTAAAAAATTACCAAGGTTATTCACCAAGGTATCGTTAAAATGGTCATCTCTAGAGATTAAGTCTTTACCCAATGCATTGGAGTGCTATAGGGAAAACCCTTAATTTTACTTTATTATCATGTGAGCCACATATATCATCATCAATGATTTCATAAATAACCCATATAGCATAAAATAAATGGGTTTCATTTCATATTCATAACATTTTAAAAACTTGTTTTAAGACTTGATCTTTGTGTCACATTAAACCCAATGAAATGGAAAGCGGGACTCATTTAAGTAAATACCAGAATTTAAAATAGAATATTTTGATATATATTTGAATACCCTTTTAGAATAAATAGCTTTGAGTATAAAATAAAATAATTTCAGAAAAATACGGAGACATTTTGAGGCGAAAATTCTGCAGCATAACTGCTATGTTACAGGGTTTAGAAAATATTGAAAAGAGAGGGGACATTGGTCACCCATTCAAAAATGATCCATAAAACACTAGAGGGACAGAATATAAAGGATATAAGAACATGTTAATGTAATTTTAAAGAAATACCATATGAAATGAAAAACATGGAAGGAAGAAAAAAAATAAGATTTCTCTTATGAAAATTCGGCAGCATAACGACGTCACATAAAACATCTAAAAAAGAATTGATGAGATCAAATAGGGTTTCTCATCCTATTAATATAATATAACATTGTTATGGATATATAGATCATACCACAACATAATAAAAAGAAACTTGAAACACTTAACATGAACATAGAACTTGAAAATGAGAAGGGTGAAAGAATCCCTTACAAAAATTTGGCAGCCTAACATCACCACTTAAGCATTCGTAAAATAAATTGATGAGAGCAAGAGGGGTCTCTCATTATATGAACATGAAAAGGAATGTAGGATGAAAATAAAAGAACACCCCAACATAAGAACATAGAGCTTAAAATAAATGACATAAAGGAGAATACATGAAAACAAAGAGAGAGGTAGGATCCCTTACCTTGAAGAGTAACTTCGGAAGCCGGATGGTCAGGACTTTGGGAGGCTTGAGGGAATCTTGGGAGGACACTTTGGGAGGTAAAGAGACCAGAACTTCGTTGGGGAGGATTATGAAATGAAATGAATGAGGGAAAGGCTTGGTATTTGTAACATCCCAGGTAAATAAAGAATAATGAATTTTCATTTTTATTAATATTTATGAATTAAATATTAATTTTATTTTAAAGGTATTTCTATGTTCAATAGCGTTCCCGATACAGAACAAAGCGTTTCTTGGAAATATTACGTTGCACACTAGTAATAAAATAATTTTATTTTAAATGGTAGTTAACACGTAGTCGTTGTATAGGCGGGAATGAATGGAAATAACTAAAATATGATTATATATGTTTGTTAAATGTTTTTACATTTATCCAATAAAAGATAAAGGCTTAAAATACTAAAAGTATTCAATTTTAGGCATATATACTCTAATTTTCACTAAAGGTCCACTTATCGCCTTTTGATGGAGAACCGTCATTAAATATAGTTTTTTTCACTCTTATACATTATATTGGACCAAAAAAAATTCTTATTTAGAATCGGGACATCAAATTTTTCTTTGTGTGGTTTTTTGGTATTTTTTCGATAAAGTTCATTTTTTAATGAATAGTGAGAAATGTTGTATTTCAATTCAAAACCACTTTTTAATATAGTTTTTTATATGATTAGATTATATTTTTAAAGGGTTTTAAAGTTCAATTAGAATATATTTTTTCCATTTAATCCAATGGTGGTCTTTGGAATCAATTTCACTTTGAAATTGGACTTAAACTAGTGTCAATCTTTTGATACTTATTGTTTCATAAAAACACGCTATTTTCTCTGACTGTGGGAATTAATTATTAAATTAATTAATGTAACTTATATGTTTTTAATTTTTTAAAATAGACAACATTTTTGAATTTGGAATATCAAATATTGCTTAGGGTGGAGTTTTGGTATTTTTCTGAAAAACTTCAATTTTTGATGAAGAGTGAAACTACTAAGTGGTACTTACAAAAACAGAATTTCCGTTTAAATGAAATTTTACCACCTCTGTGTTTTGAATTTCAAAAATCCAACATAAATCATTGTCATTAATATGTCAAATGTGGTACAATGAGATTAAAATAATTTTTTGGCGAATAGTAACTTTTATGTTTTTAATCGCGATTAGAGGAAATTAGTGTAGTTTCAGGTAAAAATAATGTTTTAATAATATGAAATGACCTAGAAACATGTCCTACCCATATTGGATGTGTCACGGCCGACCAATACAATCCATGGGTCAACTTGGGGACCCCACGGAGGCACTTTGGTAGGAAAATGACATTAATACCTTTTTATTTAAAGCTAAAATAAAAATGTCACAAACATGAGTCATTTTACTAAAACAATTTTTAAATGGGATTATACAAGTCATATTTTTGACTATAAATATAAATTAGAAAGATAAAAATATTTCCTACATAATGATATTTTTTTTATAATTTTTATACACTGAATAAATAATATTAGTTATGACACCATGACGATGCAGCGATTACCTCATTATTTAACGATCTATATAAAATGAAAATATAATGTAAAATATAAGACCTACACTTGTCAAAAACCTATTATATGGGTGAATTTATAACCCTTATCACCTTATCCTCGAAATTTATAATTTTTGGACCTTTTTTATCTGAAAATCATTTTATAACAAAGTATCTTTTCTTAACGTTCCAAGAGTGCCCCTCCACTCCTCTAATAAAAGGCCCCCACCTCTACCACCTTACCCACACATAAAAAGCCTTTGGCTCGGCCAAAAACATCTCATTTTGTCTCTCCACATACCTCTATTACTCCTTGAAGCCTAGCATTGGGCATAAGTCTTCCCAAGGAAGCCTTTGAGCTCAAATCAAAAAGAGTTACCGGTTTTAAAGGTAGTGTTTTCTCTTGTGTTCTTATGTTTTATTTTTCTTATCCAACCCTATAAACTCATTTTATTCCTTTCTTTTGTAACCAAAACAGTACCATAAATATACTAGGATGTTTTTATAATAAGTATTCAAGCTACACTTACATACACCTACATCTACTGGATAAATAACATACTATTTCTGTGGATGGTGAATTTCTAACTCACGAAACGATGATTGTTCAACACTCATATAACTCCTTCAAAGGTGGAAATTAAGATGTCACTACATTTATATATGATATATAATATGTTTATATTTTACTTAAGCTTCATTATTTTTCATTTATGACATACCTTTATAGTTTCCATTATGGGTAAACACGATATCTTCATTTTAGGAAATGCGGACTACCGCCCCCTCACAGTGATTTGCTTCGTTAATACCATATGTGGTATGTATAAAGGATAGATTTAATGATATTATATATTATAAAATACTGGAATTATAATACTATTATGTTTAATTATGTTTCAATTCCATTAAATATGAAATATAAATGGAAGTAGTGTTCATGCGTACGTACGGCTTACCGTCTCCATGAACGGTGCATTTCATTTCGTAACTCTAAACGTTATGTAATATTATAAATGCATGTATATACTGGATATATATGATATATATGATATATAAATCATGATTATAACTCTGTATATAATGGATATATGAACAACATGTAATTATAAAGAGCATATTTTTGACTCAAGTACCAATGATCGTTAAAACGACTGTTATTAACATAAATAATTACATAGTGTTCATTATATGGTAATAAGTGATATAAAAGGAATAATTATCTTGAAAAAGGTTCTTAAGAAATTAGAAATTAACTCAAGTTTATTATTCAAGACATTAAAGAACGATCGAGTCAAGTCAGACCTGAGGTATGAGACTTCGTCTCAATCTCCTATCATTGAGGCATATTATGTTTTATACACAACTTTCTTTTATATGGTGTATAAAACACTTTGACTTTTACGTTTATCCAAAAAGAATATTTTTTATATGATGTGTTTTACTAAACGACAAAAGGGAATGTTTTTGTCATATGTATATGGCAACAACGACTTCTCTGCTGCCATAACCATTATTGGAGTTTCGACTTCCTCTACATGACATACCTTTTTTAAAAGAAAAATAAATACCATGTTTTACTTTTCTTTAATTTTGGTATTGAAAATGGTTTTCATAATGTTTCTATTATATCAATGTGTTATATTGATATCTTGTGATTGAAATGTGGAAATGTTATGTTTTATTTATGTATGTTTTATGTGATACGATTATGTTATGGTTCTTGGGAATTATTATGAAGACGGGTGGTTCTGCGATAAACTAAGGGCGGGTGAGCCCGATATAGCTCTCCAATGCATTGGGTAATGCGAAGGGGTTAAACGTTGAGGTTTCTCCAAAGAGATTTATGGAATATACTGTGATGGGTATTCCAAACGTAACCAAGGGGGTTACTCCCTATGTAATAATGTTATGAATGCCTCAAGTTACCTTTATGTCTTATGATTTCTATGATTTATTAATGATTTAATGAAGTATGTTAAATTGCTTATGTTTTATGGGTATAGTATGATTTCATTCTTATGTATATATGTACTCATGTTTCCTTTCCATATTTTTATATCCCTTAGTGATCTTTTTATGCTCATCCCATGTTTTTGAAATGTTTTTCACAGGTCAATGGAAAGGTACATGATATGATGATATTGTCAAGGAAGTTTCAAGATATAATCCATGTTTTATTTTAAATATGTTTCCGTTGATGGGAAAAACGAATACTATATTTTATTTAACCACTTTGTTTAATTGTGGAATGTAATGCATGTTTTATGATCTAATTCTCTAAAACTCTAAACCTGAAAAGATCCTCAACATGTATTGTTGAATTAACTCAAGATTAAGTAATGGTTAAGGATGGGGTCTTATAGTTGGTAACAGAGGTCGGTTTAGATATCATTAAGAGTTAGAATTCTATTAAATGATTATCCAAAACAATTTTATGGTCAAATTGAAGTGATATAGAATTTGAAAGTTACCATGTTTCTTCATCTAAGACATGTTTGTTCAGAATGGTTTTCGACAGAGGAAATAGGGAAGCAGTTCTAGGAAGTCATACAGAAGGAAATAACCTTCCGAATCAGCATCCTGAGATTTTCATAATTTGAAATGAACAGTTTGTTGCAGTAATGGCGCAATTGAATCAAGCGATAAATGGTGGTGGTATCCATGTACGAGATCTACCATATCAACCGTAGAGGAACATGTCAGTGGTGGAACATTTTATGAGGCAATATCCCCCATCATTCATAGGATCATCTGACCCTATGCTAGCTAAAGGGTGGATTAAAGCACTTGAGATTATTTTGAATGTCATGGGGTGTTCATATAATAAAAATGTTAGTCTTTCTATTTACCGTTTAGAGGGTGAGGCAGATCAGTGATGGTCGATGGTTAAAAATATCAGGGACGCTGATGAGATTGATGCTCTTGACTGTGATGAATTCAAAGGTATGTTTCTTGAGAAGTATTTTCCTAAGGCTGTTCAACTTAGGTTGGAAAGAAAATTCATGGAATTGAGGCAAGGGGAAGACTCAGTGGCTTATTATGAAGAGAGCTTCACTCGTTTGGAAAGGTATGCTCCAAATTTTATCCAAGAGCTTGATAGTAAAATCAATCATTTTTATTCTGGATTAAATCCAAAATATCGAAGGGCATTGGCTTCTTGTGAGTTCAAAAGTTATGAAAATCTTGGTCGATGTGTTGAGAAGGTGGAAATGGAGTTTTCCGATGATCAAGTGTTCTATAACAACAACAAGAAGAAGAGACCGAGGTGGTTGGAGAAAGGAAAGAATTATTCAAAAAGGTCTGACGGTAAGAAATCTATGTTTCCAGTTTGTGATAAATGTGGTAAAAGGCATGCTGGGGAATGTCTTCTGAATTCTGGAATGTGCTACAGATGTGGTAAGATGGGACATAAGGCTCATGATTATACTGAAAAATATCAAGGTGATGGTAAGTCCAAATTTGATTTACAGTTAGTGAAATTTTTTAAGTGCAATGAGATGGGTCACTATGTGAACGAGTGTCCGAAAAAGAGCTCGAGTGATGGGAAGCAGTTATACTACAAGTAGAAAGGGGTGGTGAAATCCTTTGCAACTACTTCAGCAGATGTCAGGCCATAAAATAAAGTTGTATCAGGTACTTTGTTTGATTTTTCAGATTATTCCAGTGGGTTGTTTGATTCGGGGTCTACATATTCATTCATCTCTGAAAACATTTATAGTAAAATCGGAATACCATCCCAAGAAGTGACTCCTGAACTTTTGGTAAAAACACATGGGGGAAATGTTCAGGCAAAAAGAATTTATAAGAATCTTCCTATCCTTATCCGTGGAAAGAACCTACTTGAAAACATTATTGTTTTACCTCTAGTAGAGTTTGATGTTATCCTGGGTATGGATTGGCTCTCTATTTACCATGCAAAGGTTGATTGTAGAGCTAAAGAAGTTTCTTTTCAGAAAGACATTCAGTTTGGGTACAAGAATGAAACCTTACTGTTGATAACATATCAAGAGGCTGAGAAACTTGTAAAATATGGAAATGAATGTTACATTGCACAAATTGTTGAAAACAAGGGAACTGTTCAGATTAATGATGTGCCAGTGGTAAATGAGTATCCTGATGTTTTTTATGATGAGTTTCCTGGAATAATACCAGATCGGGAAGTTGAGTTTACTGTTGACTTAGTTCCTAATGCTAAGCTAATTTCAAAACACCCTTATCTAAGGGCTCAAGTTGAACTTTTAGAGATTAAAGAGCAATTGCAAGATTTATTAGAGAAAGGTTTCATTCGACCTAGCACATCACCATGGGGTGCTCCTATTTTATTTGTTAAAAAGAAAGATGGTTAAATGAGACTTTGCATTGATTATAGATCCTTGAATAACATCACTGTTAAGAACAAATATCCTTTGCCTCATATCGATGATTTGTTTGATCAGCTCCAGGGAGCTCAGTATTTTTCAAATATTGACCTGAGATTGGGGTACCATCAGATGAATGTAAAGGAAGCATATGTTTTGAAGACTGTGTTTCGTACAAGATATGGCCATTATAAATTTTTAGTAATGCCTTTTGGGCTAACAAATGCACCTGCTGTATTCATGGACATAATGAATAGAAATTTCCATGAGTTCTTGGATAAGTTTTTGGTTGTTTTCATTGATGATATTTCGGTGTTTTCAAAAAGTAAAGAGGAACATGAAATACATTTAAGGGTTATTTTGAAAACCTTAAAAGAAAATAAATTGTATTAGAAATTTAGCAAGTGTGAGTTTTGGTTGCAAAAAATTTCTTTCCTTGGTCATATTGTTTCTAAAGATGGGATAACTGTTGATCCTGCAATAACAAATGTTGTGGAAGAATGGCCAAGACCCACAAATGTAACTGAAATTCATAGCTTCCTTGTTTTGGCAGGCTATTACTGAAGGTTTGTTAGAAATTTTTCACGGTTATCTAGTCTAATGACTAAGCTAACTCGGAAGGGTGTTAAGTTCATCTGGACAAAAGAATGTGGTGTTTGTTTTCAGGAACTGAAAATAATATTGGTGAATGCTCCAGTTTTGGCACTACCTTCCAAGAATGGGGAGTTTGTTATATACAGTGATGCTTCATTGATAGGACTTGGTTGCATCATAATGCAGAATGATCAGGTAATTTCTTATGCTTCATGTCAGTTCAAAACTCATGAGGTAAATTACCCTACACATGATTTGGAATTAGATGTTGTTGTTTTCATTGTAAAAATTTGGAGGCATCATTTTTATAGAGTAAAGTGTGAAATATATACTGATCACAAAAGTTTAAAGAATATATTCACTCAGAAAGAATTGAACATGAGACAGAGGATATGGATAGAAGTAATCATGGATTATGCTTCTACAATTCATTACCATCTGGGAAAATCAAATAAAGTGGCTGATGCTTTGTGTCAAAAAATTAATTCTTCATTAGCAATGTTGTGTTTGGAATGTGATCCTTTGGTAATGGATTTGATGAAATTTGGTATAGAAGTTGTTGGTGCTGGATGTCCTTCTATTTTGATTTAGGTATCAGTGAAATATTCTTTATCAGAAAGAATTAAGCAAGCATAGAAGCAAGACAACAAGTTGCAGAAAACGGTAGAGCTGGTTCAGGAGGGTAAGTTGCTTGAATTCAACATTGATAATGATTGTGTTTTGATATTTGGGAAGATATTGTGTGTGCCTTGTGATTCACAGTTGAAGAGAGAGTTGTTATGTGAAGCTCATAGTTCTCCGTTTTCAGTTCATCCTGGCAGTACAAAGATGTACAGAGATTTGTCGGAGTATTACTGGTGGGATGGAATGAAAAGAGATATTGCTGATTTTACTATGAAGTGTTTGAATTGTCAATTGGTTAAAGTAGAGCGGTAGTTACCGAAAGGGATGCTTTAGCCTTTACCAGTACCAGAGTGAAAATAGGAGAATATATCAATGGACTTTGTTCTGGGATTGCTGAAGACACCTCGAGGTAATAATGCAATCTGGATTATTGTTGATCACTTGACTAAATCTTCTCATTTCCATGCCATACGAGATACTTTTTCCCTAGATCAACTTTCCCGTTTGTATCTTAAAGAGATATTCAGGTTACATGGAGTTCCTCTCTCCATTGTATCTGACTGTGATCCTAGGTTCACTTCTAACTTTTGGAAAGGCCTTGAGAAGTCGTTGGGTACTGAATTAAATTTTAGTACATCTTTTCATCCTCAATCAGATGGGCAGTCAGAACGAACAATTAAGACTTTTTAGGATATACTACGTGCTTGTTCGATGGATTCTCAGGGAAGTTGGGACCGACATCTTTCTTTGGTTGAGTTCTCTTATAATAACAGTTTTCACTCTAGTATACAGATGGCACCATTTGAGGCATTATATGGAAAGCGGTGTGGAACTCCAGCTTTCTGGGATGAAGTGGGTGACAGGAAGTTGATGGGGCCAGAATTGGTAGAAGAGTTGGCAGAAAAAGTTCAGTTGATTCCGAAACACATGAGAACAGCTCAAAGCAGGCAGAAGTGTTATGCGGATAACCGGAGGAATGATCTATCTTTTGAGGTAGGTGATCATGTTTTTCTCAATGTTTCAACGTGGAAAAGTGTGATGCGATTTGGTAAGAAAGGAAAGCTGAGTCCAAGGTTCATTGGACCATATGAAATTCTAGAGATAGTTGGATCAGTTTCTTACCAAGTGACTTTACCTCCGAGTTTATCTCAGGTACACAATTTTTTTCAGGTTTTGTTTTTGAGAAAGTACATGCCAGATCCATCTCATGTTTTGAGCCCAGAGGTAGTTCATTTGGAAGAGAATCTCTCTTATGAAGAACAACCAGTCCAGATAATTGACCGTAGAGAGAAAGTATTGCGGAATAAGGTAATTCACTAGGTAAAGGTTTTGTGTAAAAACCATATGGTTGACGAGGCGACATGGGAATCTGAATATTCTATGAGGGATAAACACCCCCACTTATTTTGATAAGTGAATAAAATTGCGAGGACGCAATTCCCAAAATGGGGGAAGGATGTAACATCCCAGGTAAATAAAGAATAAATCATTTTCATTTTTATTAATTTTTATGAATTAAATATTAATTTTACTTTAAATGGGTTGCTATGTTCGATAGCGTACCCGATACACAACAAAGAGTTTTTTTTGAAATCTTACATTGCACACTAGTAATAAAATAATATTATTTTAAATGGTAGTTAACACGTAGCCATTGTATTGGCAGGAATGAATGGAAGGAACTAAATTATTATTATATATTTTTGTTAAATGTTTTTACATTTATCCAATAAAAGATAAAGGATTAAAATATGAAAAGAATTCAATTTTAGGCATATATACTCTAATTTTCACTAAAGGTCCACTTATTGCCTTTTGATGGAGAACTGTCATTAAATATAGTTTTGGTCGCTCTTATACATTCTATTGGAACAAATAAAATTCTTCTTTATAATTGGGACATCAAATTTTACTTTGTGTGACTTTTTGGTATTTTTCGATAAAGTTCATTTTTTTAATGAATAGTGAAAAATGATGTATTTTAATTCAAAACCACTTTTTAATCTAATTTATTTATATTATTAGATTATATTTTGAATGGGTTTTAAAGTGCAATTATAATATATTTTTAACATTTAATCCAATGGTGGTCGTTGGAATCAATTTCACTTTGAAATTGGACTTAAACTAGTGTCAATCTTTTGATACTTATTGTTTCATAAAAACATGCTATTTGCTCTGATAGTGGGAATTAATTATTAAATTAATTAATGTAACTTATATGTTATTAGTTTTTTAAAATAGACATCATTTTTGAATTTGGAATATCAAATATATCTTAGGGTGATGTTTTGGTATTTTTTTGAAAACCTTCAATTTTTGATGAATAGTGAAACCACTAAGTGGTACTTATAAAAACTAATTTTCTGTTTAAATGAAATTTTACCACCTCTGTGTATTTAATTTCAAAAATCCGACATACATGGTTGTAATTAGGATGTAAAATGTTGTTTAAGGAGATTAAAATAATTTTTTCGTGAATATTAACTTTTAAGTTTTTAATCGCGATTAGAGGTAATTAGTGTAATATAAGGTAAAAATAATGTTTTAATAATATGAAATGACCTAGACACATTTCCTACTCTTATTGGATGTGTCAGGTCCAACCAAGAAAATCCATGGGTCAACTTGGGGAACCCATGGAGCCACTTTGGTAGGAAAATAACATTAATACCTTTTTATTTAAAGTTAAAATAAAAATGTCACAAACATGAGTTGTTTTACTAAAACAATTTTTAAATGGGGTTATAAAAGTCATATTTTTTACTATAAATATTCATTAGAAAGATAAAATGATTTCCTACATCATGATAATTTTTTTATATATTTTTTAGACAGTATATAAATTATATTATTTATGACACCATGATGATGCAACAATTACCTCATTATTTAATGATTTAAATAAAATGAAAATATAATGTAAAATATAAGACCTACACTTGTCCAAAACCTATTGGATTTGTGGATTTATAACCCTTATCACATTATCCTTTAAATATATAATTTTGGGACCTTTCTTATCCGAAAATCATTTTATAACAAAGTATCTTTTCTAAACTTTCCAAGAGTTCCCCTCCTCTTCTCTTATAAAAGGCCCCCACCTCTACCACCATACCCACACATCCAAAGAATTTGGCTCGGCCAAACCCTACCCATTTTGTCTCTACACATCCCTCCATTACTCCTTGAAGCCTCCCATTTGGCCAAAGTCTTCCCAAGGAAGCCTTTGAGCTCAAATCAAAAAAAGTTACCCGTTTTAATGGTAGTGTTTTCTCTTGTGTTCTTATGTTTTATTTTGCTTCTCCAACCCTCTAAACTCTTTTTATTCCTTTCTTTTGTAAAACAACAAGTATAATAAATATACTAGGATTTTTTTATAAGAAGTATTCGAGCTACACTTACACACACCTACATCTAATGGTTAAAGAACATACTGTTTCTGTGGATGGCGAATTTCCTCCTCACGAAACGATGATTGTTCGACACTCATATAACACCTTCAAAGGTGGCCATTAAGATGTCACTACATTTATAAATGATATTCAATATGTTTATGTTTTACTTAATCATATGTATTTTTCATTTATGACATAGCATTATGGTTTCCATTATGGGTAAACGCGATATCTTCTTTTTAGGAAGTGCAGACTACCACCCCCTCAAAGTGATTTGATTCGTTAATACCATATGTGGTACGTATAAAGGATAGATTGAATTTTATTATATATGATACAATACGGGAATTATAATACTATTATGTATCATTATGTTTTAATTCCATTAAATATGAAATAGAAATGGAAGTAGCGTTCATGCGTACGTACGGCTTACCGTCTCCATGAACGGTGCATTTCATTTATTACATTTAAACGTTATGTATTATTATAAATGCATGTATATACTGGATATATATGATATATATGATATATAAATCATGAGTATAACTATGGATATAATGGATACATGAACAAATTGTAATTATAAAGAGCATATTTTTGACTCAAGTACCAATGATCATTAAAACAATCGTTATTAACATAAATAATTACATAGTGTTCATGACATGGTAATAAGTGATATAAAAGGAATAATGAACCTGAAAAAGGTTCTTAAGCAAGTAGAAATTAACTAATGTTTATTATTCAAGACATTAAAGAACCATCGAGTCAAGCCGGACCTGAGGTATGGGACTTCATCTCAATCTCCTTTCATTGAGATATTATGTTTTATACACAACTTTCTTTTATACGGTGTATAAACCCCCTTGACCTTTACGTTTATCCAAAAGGAATCTTTTTTATACGAAGCGTTTTACTAAATGACAAAAGGGAATATTTTTGTCGTACGTATGCGGCGACAATGACTTCTCCGCCACCGTGACCATTATTTGAGTTTCATCTTCCTCTACAATCCATACCGTTTTTTAAAAGAAAAATAAATACCATGTTTTACTTTTATTTTATTTTGGTATTGAAAATGGTTTTCATAATGTTTCTATTATATCAATGTGTTGTATTGATATCTTGTGATTGAAATGTGGAAATGTTATGTTTCCTTTATGTATGTATTATGTGATACGATTATGTTATGGTTCTTGGGCATTATTATGAAGATGGGTGGTTCCGTGATAAACTAAGGGCGGGTGAGCCCGATATAGCTCTCCAAAGCATTGGTTAACGTGAAGGGGTTAAACGTTGAGGTTTCTCTGAAGAGATTTAGGAAATATACTGTGATGGGTATTCCAAACATAACCAAGAGGGTTACTCCCTACGTAAGAATGTTATGAATGCCTCAAGTTACCTTTATGTCTAATGATTTCTATGATTTATTCATTATTTGATGAGGTATGTTAAAGTGCTTATGTTTTATGGGTAAAGTATGATTTCATTCTTATGTATATATGTACTAATGTTTCCTTTCGATATTTTTATATCCCTTACTCAGCTTTTTATGTTCATCCCATGTTTTTGAAATGTTTTTCACAGGTCATGGGAAAGGTACATGATATGATGATAGTGTCAAGGAAGTGTCAAGATAGAATCCATGTTTTATTTTAAATATGTTTCCGTTGATGGGAAAAATTAATACTATCTTTTATGTAACCAATTTGTTTAAATGTGGAATGTAATGCATGCTTTATGATCTAATTCTTTAAAACTCTAAACCTGAAAAGATCCCCAACGTGTATTCTTGAAGTAACTCAAGATTGAGTAATGGTTAAGGCTGGGGCCGTATAGTATTTATAGGAGAAGTGAGGGGAAAAAGCATTAATTTCCATGGGACACCTCATACCTTATCTTACTATTCATAAGTCGACCAGAATTATTGCATAATTATTACATCCTTAATGATGTCATTAAACACCCGAAACTCCAAAGTTGTATTTTCACTATTCACCAAAAATTCAACTTTCTCAGAAAAATCTCAAAAATTCACCTTAACGAAATATCGATGATATGAATTCAAAAATAAACTCCATTTTATGAAAATAATTTTCTAAATATTTTTAATTTAATTTTTAAATAAACAGACTATTCACTAAAAATTCAACTATTTCAGAAAAATCCCATAAATTCACCTTAACCAAATATCGATGCTATGATTTCAAAAGTGAACTACATTTTATGAAAATAATTAGATAAAAAATTTAAATTTATTTTTTAAATAAAAAACAATATTCACCCGAAAAAACTAATATTTGACCAATTTTTTTAAAAATATTTATTTACCAATTTTATTAAATAACATTACATAATAAAGGTGCCTAAATTATATTAATATTATCATTAAGTGAGATTAATAATCCATTTTTTCACATTACTAATCCTAAGAATAAAATCACTATTCATAATTTACTATTCATCGAAAATTATGTTGATCTTTTTAGACTCTAAATTTCATACTAAACACAACTGTAGAAGACCATTATTTGAAGATAATTACACATTTTTAGTAATTTAAGGATTACATAAATATTTTAAAATATCATTTTTTTCCAAAATTCATCAATAATAGACATCCTATATTTATCCGGACACTTGAGATTCACAAACATCACCATAAAGAAGTAATCACAATTTCTATTTAAATTAAAGGATTATACAAGGAAGTTAAGGTCTCGTTACAAATCCCCTTATAACACCCGCATAACACCTAAGAGTAAGGTGTGCTAGGGTGATAGAATCTTGAGATGGCTCGGCCAACATTGCCTGAGTATTGATTTATATCAGCATGAACTTCACTCAAAAGTGATTCTTCTCGAGCTTCACATGATGAAGTTATGCTTGGGTTTGGTTCAGAGAAAATCCGAAAGGTGCTGCCTCCTTCTCGAGTTCCGTTAGATGGGATTCAATCGGCCCGAGACTACTGGATAGGGCCCTCAAATCTTCATTCAATATTAATTAGTCAAGATCACTTGTATTTAGAGACAATAATCGCAACATTTAGTTTCCAACGGTCATATAATAGTCAAAACCCAACGGTCATATTTTAATTATACTCTTTTTATTAAATAGTTTTTATGAGTATAAAATAAAATAACACACAAAGTTAGGAAACAAAATTTATTCAAAATTTCAGGTCGTTACATTCTTCACCCCTTAAGAAATTTCGCCCTTGCAATTTTAAAATTGGGCTTTTAAATTTCATTGAAAGTCAAACATCGGAAAAAGAGTTAGTAAAACAATTACCTTAAAAGAAAGAATGGGAAGTACAAAGGTCACCTGAGTTAATCCATACTAGGATTCTATGTAGGAAAACATGTATATGGAAGAGAAAAAAAAGGTCATGTTCTGATGGAGAGTGATAGAAAACATGATTAGGAGAAAATTAACCTCAAGAAGATCACAAACTTATGATTTGTTAAACGGTGTTTGATTACCCTGTCGGAAAAGTAAATCAATAACGTTTTTGTTTTACATTCCTTTTCATAATTTTGTGGAATTCATTTACTACATTGTATTAAAAACATAAGGAAATATTCATAACTTCAAGTAGAGTTTTATCCTTTAATAAGTTTCTACCGAGATTAATCTTTTATCCAAACAATGAGCATTCAAAAAGATTTGGTCTCATAAAAAGCACAAGAATCATCTTCTAGAGAATCACATAATCCTCAAAAGAAGAACTATATATTACCTTTGTCATTAGTCATTTACTAAAACTAAAAGTATTAGTATGAGATCGTATAATACCCAAAAAGGATAATACTTTGTAAAAAAAAATATGACTATTAGTCTCCAAAATTCAACAGAAGTACCCAATGTTCAAGAAGGACCATTCAATACACAATCATCCTTAAAATTTTTCAGAATAATCAAAAGTAAGATTGGAACCCAAAACTCAGAAGGTTTTAATCACATAACCTTCCACCATAAATCTTAACATTTATCTCCAAATAACATCGAATACTGTTAATGTCTCACACTAAAGTGTAATTAACCTATTCACATATTCTTTATGCTTGGTTCATTATTTTCCAGAAATAACCCAAATCACCATATGTCCACAATAAATACATAAAAAAATAAACCATTCCTCCTCAATTTAAATCCAGTAATATTTTATTTCCCATAGGCATATGGTACTCCAAATGAGAAAACATCATCCAAAATAACCGTTATTATTTAATCACCAAATCATTTTCCTAGACAAAGGATATCTATTTGATAAACAAAATTTTACAAAATCAACTTATTCTTGATCGATAAATATAGTTGGTGCATTAGTTAGTCCGAATGGAATAACAACAAACTCATAATGCCTATATAATGATTGGAAGGCAGTTTTTGGAATATCATCATTCTTCACACTCAATTTATGATAACCAAGATGAAGATCTATCTTAGAGAAGAATTGAGTCCCACAAATTTGGTCAAAAAAGTCATCAATTCTTGGAAGAGAGTATTTTTTATTTACTGGTATCCCATTCAGTTCTCTATAATCACCACATAGCTGCATCGATCCATCCTTCTTCTTCACAGGGACAACTCGTGCACCCCAAGGAGACACACTTGGTCAGATAAACCCATTCTCCAAAAGATCTCATAGTTGTTTATTTAATTCATCTAGCTCCACATTTTCCATCCTATAGGGGGTCTTTGATATCAGGTGTGATCTAGGTACGAGTACAATGGAGAACTCTACCTCTCTTTCTGGGGGAGGTCTGGGTAACTCCTTAAGAAATATGTCAACGTATTCCTAGACGATGGGGACATTTTCTAAAAGAATAAATCCTTTGTGAGAAACTTATTTCATTTACGGATCTTTTATCTAAAAAATATTTTATGTATTAAAACATCATGCTTAGAAAATTACAATTTTCTATAATTCATTCATAATGATTCATAAAAAGATTGTGATTAACCAAACATATCCCCTAGGAGTGTCGTAACCAAGAGTGCCGCAAGGCCCATTGTCATGTACCAGTTCCCATTCGAGTCTAGCTCCAAGCGGTGTTTTCAGGTTTTACCCCTATGTACATCTGTGCCAGAGCCACCTCTACCTGCTCATATCCAGATAGGGTTGTATTTTCTTGATAAACAACTTACTCAATACTCATCAAAATACAAGGAATATTTCCTATATTTGACTTTTATATAGTGTTATTTATAATGTTTTCATATCCTAATTTCTCTAAATAGAAAAACTATCCTTTGATACAATCTGTGGCATCCCACCTTTTTATTACATAACATTTCATTATATTTTAGAAACAGGTAATCTTTAAAGTCTAGTGTCTTGGAAATCAGGAACATAATACAAGAAAACAACCTAAAAAAATTCTTCTAAACCAATTTTAATGCTTCATCATAAGTTCATACTAAGTAGAATTTCTGCATCTCCAAACCTAGAGAAATACATTCAAAGGAAAGGGTGAGAAGAAATCCCAGTAAGGTTAAACAAGGGAGTCAATGTACGTGTGATATCAATAAGAACTTGAATAAAAACTTGAAGACATGAGCAATGAAAGAATAGGAATATCATAATGAAAAGAACATTGAACATATCTTGAATATGTGGCTACAAAATTTAATTTATACAATCATTTCTGTATCACCAAGTTCCATCCCCAAGGTGTCATTAAAAAATTAGCAAGGTTATTCACCAAGGTATCGTTAAAATGGTCATCTCTAGAGATAAAGACTTTACCCAATGCACTGAATCACTATCAGGGCGCACCCTTAATGTTTAATTATTATCATGTGAGACACATATATCATCATCAATAATTTCATAAATAACCCATATAGCAAAAAAGAAATGGGTTTCATTTCATAGTCATAACATTTTAAAAACTGCTTTAAAGACGTGATCTTTATGTCACTTTAAACCCACAAAAAAAGAAAGAGGGTCTCATGTATGGAAATACCAGAATTTAAGATATATCATTTTGATATATATGTGAATACAACTATAGAAGAATGATCTTTGAGTATAAAATAAAAGAATTCGAGAAAAAGGGAGAGGCATTTTGAGACGAAAATTCTGCAGCATAAGAGCTGTGCTAAAGGGTTTTAGAAAATATTGAAAAGAGAGGGGAAATGGGTCACCCACTAATAAATGATTCATAAAACAGTAGAGGGACATAATATAAAGGATATAAGTACATGGTAATGAAATTTCAAATACATACCATATGATATGAAAAACATGGAAGGAAGAAAAAAATAAGATTTCTCTTATGAAAATTCTGCAGCATAACGACGTCTCTTAAAACATCAAAAAATGAAATGATGGGACCAAATAGGGTCTCTCATCATATGAACATAAAATAACAGTATGATCGATATATATTGATCATACCCCAACATAATAAAAAGGAACTTGAAAGACTTGACATGAAAATAGAAATTGAAAATGAGAAGGGTGAAAGAATCCCTTACAAAAATTCGGCAGCCTAATGGCGCCACTTAAACATTCTTAAAATGAATTGATGAGAGAAAGTGGGGGTCTCTCATCACATGAACATGAAATGAAAATTAGGATGAATATAAAAGAACATCCCCAACATATGAACTTGGAGCTTAAAATAAATTACATAAAGGAGAATACAAGAAAAAAAAGAGAGAGGTAGGATCCCTTTCCATGAAGAGTAACTTCGAATGATTGAAGGTCAGGACCTTGGGAGGCTTGAGGGATCCTTGGGAGGACTCTTTGGGAGGTAAAGATACCAGAAATTCATTGGGGAGGATTTGGAAATGAAATAATTAGGTAAAGGATTGGTATTTATAGGAGAAGGGAGGGGACAAAGCATTAATTTCCAAGGGACACCTCATACCTCTTCTTACTATTCATAAGTCGACCAGAATTATTTCATAATTATTACATCCTTAATGATGTCATTAAACACCTAAAACTTAAAAACTATATTTTTACTACTCACTGAAAATTAAAATTTCTCAGAAAAAATCCAAAAAATTCACCTTAACCAAATATCGATGCTCTAATTTAAAAAATGAACTCCATTTTATGAAAATAATTTTTCATATACTTTTAATTTAATTTTTAAATAAAACCACTATCCAAAGAAAATTCAACTCTTTCAGAAAAATCCCATAAATTCACATTAACCAAATATCTATGCTTTGATTTCAAAAATGAACTCCATTTTATGAAAATAATTTTATAAATATTTTTAATTAAATTTTTAAATAAAAAACACTATTCAACCGAAAAAAACTAATATTTGGCCAATAATTTCTGATATAGTTATTTACAAATTTTATTTAATCACATTACTTAATCAAGGTGCACAAATTATATTAATACTTTATTTAAGTGAGATTACGAATCCATTTGGTCACATTACTAATCCTAAGCGTAAAAGCACTATTCATAATTTACTATTCATTAAAAAAATAAGTTGATCCTATGAGACTCTAAATTTCATTCTAAACACAACTGTAGAAGACCATTTTTTGAAAATCATTACACATTTTTAATTAATTAAGGATTACATAAATATTTAAAAATATCATTTTTTCCAAAATTCATCAATAATATACATCCTATATTTATCCGGACAGTTGAGATTCACAAACATCACCATAGGGAGAAATCAAAATTTTTATTTAAATCAAAGGATTACACAAGGCAGTTACGGTCTCATTATATAGCCCCTTATAACACAAGCATATGACCTAAGATTATGGTGTTCTAGGGTGATAGAAACATGGGGCGGCTCCGCCAACATTTCCTGAGTAGTGATTTCTATCATCTTAAACTTCTCATGAAGGCGATTCTATTACAGCTTCACACGATGAAGTTCGGCTTGGGATTGGTCTAGAGAAAATACCAAGGGTGCTACCTCCTTCCCGAGTTCCGTCGGATGGGCTTTGATTGGCCCGAGACTACTAGATGGGGCCATCAAATCTTCATTATATATTAATTAATCAAGATCACTTGTATTTAGAGACAATAATTGCAACATTTAGTTTTCAACGGTCATATTGACCAACGATCACATAACAGTCGAAACCCAACTGTCTTATTTTAGTTATACTCATTTTATTAAATATTTTTTTGAGTATAAAATATAATAACACACAATGTTAGTAAACAAAATTTATTCAAAATTTCGAGTTGTTACAATTACACTATCACTGTCATTCTGCTCGAGTGCCACACATTATTTTAATTCAGGTGCTTGTGTTACATGTTTCATGAAATCCACACATCATACCACATATTGTCTACTAACAAGACTACAAAAGATCATTAATTATATCAATTTCATTGAATTACTTAAACATGACAATTAAAATAACATTTAAATATAATTGTAAAAGATTGATAATGTTTAAGTATAGAACGATGTCATAGATGTGGTGAGACAGTCACAGTGATATAGTCATGGTGAGATCTATAACTGGTGGAAATGTTATAGTGTCTAGTCCTTTGAGAAAATTGGAACCGGTGGCACGATTATGGTGTTAGGGAAATGATGTCTCAGGTAACGATGTATAGTCCTTGGTCAAATTTTTTACTTGTAGCAAAGTTACGGTGTCTGGTCCTTTGACAAAAATTTGAATGGTGTCTTGTTACGGTGTTAGGGAAACAGTATCACATAAATAGTGTCAGGTCCTTTGTGAATCGTTGGAGTCGGTATCAAGCTTACTGTGTCATAGAATTTGTGAAAATATGGAGCCTGTACAAAAAATATTGTTTCACATACATAGAAACATATATGTAAACTATCCTAAGATGAAATCTTTAAAGAATGAGTTAACATTAAACATAATCATACTAAAACATATTAGCACAATATTAAACATAGTTAAAATAATTAAAATTTAATTTTGGGCTATTTTTACTCATGATATTTAGAGAGTTAAAAAACATGAGTTATATGAGTGTAATACATGATTTTTGATCAGTAAAACATGAGGAGCCAAACAATCTCCCAACATTATTTGTGAGAATTAAAACATGATTAGTCCAACAATATCCAATCAAGATTTGTGAGCATAAAAATATGAGGGGTCTAGAAAATTTAAATGTATTGTGTTATAGATAAGGAAATCTTGACATTATTATTCTTTCATGTAGGCCTTATATATATATAATAACATGAAATTTTAAATAACCTCTTAATGTAAGACATTGAGTTTAAAAAAAAATTAATCAATGAGTATCATAGGTTATGAAAAAATCATAAAATTATTAAAATTAGGATTCTTGTATCAAGATATAGAATATTCCCATGAGGAACACAAGGAGTATTGTGTGTCGGATGACCTAGTAAGCATATTCCAAAAGTAGTGTTATACTCTATATTAATAGAATAAAAGGGGTATATGGTTCATATTTTTAGTCTTCACCACCTGATTTTGGAGACATTTCAATCGTGAGAACATTGAAAACACATGATTCTTTGATAATCAAGGGTGGTTGGGTATTTTTATAATCGATTCACTAGTTATAGATTAACTGAGATGGGATTTATCATCTATTAAAATTTTTATGACATATTGGACCTCAATTAAGATAGATGGATGAAGGTTATTTCCATACCTATATAGTATACATTAGGTACTAATCATTTGGATGATTGGTATTTAATGACATGTGCGGTAGTTATTTTTTCTGAAATTATGAGGTAATTTTAAATTTGGTCCTTGAGTATGGGGATTTTATGAATTAGGAATCAGATAAAGAATAAAATGGTTTTAATATCTCTAGAATATTTTTTATGTGGATCAAGTAATAAGATATATATCATGTGCTTGGCTGAGAATTTTGCGTAGGGTTAGGGTGAACCCACCACCTTGTAGTTTTAGACGATAGAAAGCTATATGTTCAAGGATCATTGGGTCATGTTGTGGATGCCTATAGTGAGGGGATCCATATCATATATCCCAGGACTCCGTGATATGGGTAAATGATGCTGGCACATGGGGGCTTGAGCCTCTCCAAGTTGGGGAGTGTGACACTGTGACCCATGGGGGTCATTTCCTAAGAGTGATAGGTATGGGGATGGAACCTCTACCTAGAGTGGTCACACCACCATACAAGAGATTCACACTCTGGTAGAGGCAAGTTAAGGGTTAAAATTTATTCTTATATGTAATTTCTTTACAACCTAGAGGGTTCAAACCTTGATTGAGTAAATATAGGTTTGAGCCCTCATCTTGGAGTAGGCGTCACAACATAGCCCAAAAGGGTCATTTTGTGATGGGGTTCTCAATGACTTTTTATATATGAGTGGAATACCGATTATTTGGGGGTTTCATTACCCCTTTTTTCGGATAAGGTGTGTCAAGGGTGGGTAAAATTGGCAGAATAACATCAGTTTCTTCGAATATTCTATCCCTTATGTATTGGGATAATTTTGGAGGAGGTTATTAGGCCATTCTATATATGCTGCTCCTCCTCCACTATTTCGTTTTGGTTTCCATTAAAGACCTTTAATTTATTTTTATAGGATTTACATGAATATTTAATTAGTTCAAGGTGAAATGATCTTGAATTTTTGAGGATTTTTCATATCATGAATAAATGGGATCCTAGAATGATGAACACTCAGTATTCCATGTGGTTTTAGTGATATTATGATTCCTGGTTATTTTTTTATGAATATACATATTTTTTTAAAATTTAACAATTAATTATAAATTTCGATAAATAATGATTTTTGGTATTTATCATGTGATACGATATTATGTGGAGTTACATGTTTGGACAAGGGGTGGTCGAGCCTGGTTGAGGATGTTCCGAGTAGGTCATGGGTGGTAACATTTTCTTTTATCTAGGTGGTCTCTGTAATTAATTTTCATATATCTTTTTTTGAATTAGTGTGAAATCATGAATTACTACATTATTTTGGGAAGAATACGTATAGAAAAAAATATCACTTCTATGATATTAAGGGGGTGACATTAAACCCTTACTCTTTGTGGGGATTCTCTATTCATGATCATGGAAATTAAAATCACCATGTTATTATGTATCCAATGGTTGAAGGCGATAGAAGAATTAATTAATGACCATTGTAAGGTCATCATATGTGAGATGAAATGGTAATTTACTATTTGTATTTACTAGGCCTATTAAATAAAATTAGAGTCATAGTCCTTGTGATGATAGGCGATATTGTCGTCTGCCTCACATGTCATGAAGAGAATCCTTTTAAGGATGGAGATGTGTCTTGGGGTGCACTATGAGTGGGGTAATGCATATAAGGATGAAATTATGTGATAAATAAAGGTTCACATTGGTCAAATATCTAAGATATTTCCATAATTAGATGTAATATTGGATCAAATATGGGGTATCAAGTGTTTTATATAAACATAGCATGGGGGTGATGATGAGTTTAGAGTGAGATAACAATGATGGTCTTTGGGTAGCGGGGCCAGTTTTAAATATAGGTATCAATAGAGGACATGATCATTCATATGGTTCTAGGGTATAGTGTAGCCTTCGATATATAACAGTACATAGGGGTGATTATTATGATATGGTAGCGATGAGAACAGACAAATATAGGTATGGATAACCCCAGTAGATACCTTTCCAAGAGGGTTGTCAATTTCATGAGGACTAATGTGTTGTAATTGTGTGACTAAGGTGGTCTAATTGAGATGGGACAATGAGGATGGGTGGATTCTAAGGTATGATGTGGGATGTTGGGATAGGTTCTATGTGAATAGAACCCCATGAAAATACAATGACCTTATAAAATGGACAAAATAACACATTTTATCTTGGCATGTAAAAGTGATAGGAAATAGGCTGCTGAGTCTCATGTGATACCCCTTCCATGAGTTATATGGAACTATCAATTCTTATATTTGTTATATGGGGCCTTAGTATTAAATTATGTTTGGGAAAACATTGAGCAAGAAGGTGTATCTTAGGACATTTTTCCCTTACAATGAGTGAGATTATTTTACAATAGGCCGACAATGAGTGAGATGGTTGGGACCAATGTTATAATGATAGTCCATCCATTAGTGAGATGGTTGGGCATTATGATGTGATGAAGGTATTTAACATTAATGAGAATGTAAAGTTTTCACTACTATGAGTGATATGGGGTCTAAGATGTGATGTCGTAGGAGACTAAATGACTAAGGACCTCCTTGGGTTATAAGGGGACCATATTGAAATGTGGATCCAAATTGGAATTATATAACCCTACCTCTAGTGGAGGTAGTGGTAAGAACTTGTTATATATGTTATTTTTAGTGATAATGTTGTGTTAAAGCAATGGATGTGTAATCTATCTAGGGAGAGATGGGTCAGTATAGAACTTGGTCTTTGAACCTACCCTAAAGGGGTTTTGATTCAGACATTGACGACAACCTACATAGAATCCTCATGTACATTTCATGAAGTAGGTAATGAGGAGACTGGATTAAAGAATTTTGTAAACGTTGGTAGGTTTTGGTGTCATGGTTGACTATTTAGTGCACACTAACCGGATTCACATAATATGAGGTGGTACGGTTAGTACAAGACATGTGAAATAATTTTTTTATGAATATTTATTTATTCCATTTAATTTCATCATTCATACAATCATATGATGACGTTTGTTAGGGGTACGTGGTGAGACCCTATTGAGTTCTATTCTCACACCCTACATGGGTACTCTAGTGAAGGAGTAGATATTTTTTTTGGAATTATTCTTTTTATGGGAGATATATAGTGGATCAAGATAGAGAAACTAAATGAGTAATGGAGATTTAGATGAGATGAGGATTGAGGTTAGTAATATTCCCTCGTTTTAGTTTTTTCTTTTGTTGATTCTTTTATGTTATTATCCATGTGAGCGATCAAAATTGGATTTCATTGGATGATTTTTTTATTATTTTATTACTATAAATATTTATGATATCAGTGGAATTGTTTTTTCAATGTAAAATTTAATCCCTCATCCTTATTTGACTGCCTCTGAGGTACGGGGAGGTTCACTTGAGGTGTTGTGACACAATTTTTGGGAAACTATTTGAGAGATATTAGACATGTTATATTAGAATGTGTTATGGATTACTATGGACCTCATAATGGTGTGTCATGGACACATTTTTGGAGGAAATTACATGTTATCGAGGTGATGCGATTATTTTTTTGGATTTCATTATTATATTTCAGAGGATAATTCCAACATGATATGTGTATTCAATATTATTTCTTGGGGTTTATGTCTCTTATACCACATTGGAAAGATTCATCATACTTGTATCATAATCATCACATTTCATTAAAATGAAATATATATATATATATATGGTTGTATGTGTTTGAATTTATTTAAGAGAGAGGTTCAATTATAAAATGAGGCAACCAAAATATTCATTTAATTTGACAATATAACTTATTAGTTGCATTCTACATACCAAAACAATAACATTTTATTATGATTGGTCACATGGATTACTTGTTGGGAGGTTTTCTAAGAAGGACTATATAATACCTCTAGGGGTATATAAGATGCCATGGAGGTTTTTATTAATGATGAGTAGACGTGAAAAATGGTTATATTAGGTATGAGCTTCCCTAAATATAAGGAAGCATGACCTCTATGTTTTTCGTTGTGTTATGTTTTTTATGGTATGATAAGTTAGATACCTAGACTTATTTAATTTGGGTTTATTTTTAATGATATGAGTATAGGTGGTACAAGATGATCATATCTAGGATGATTGGAGAATGGGGAGACATATATTTTTTTTCTGGAATGACATCCTTGTGGTCGTTGATCATGTTTTTAGACATTAAATTATTTAGATGACTCAATTTTTGGGGAAGAAACACCATGACATTTTTGGCTAGGTGGGATTGACATGATATGGGATCATGGTTTGTTGGTTATGAACATAATACTATGTTTGGTGGGATGAAACTTGTGGGATAATGAGTTATGTTTTACAAAAATATGTCCCTGGATTGTGAACCCATTGGTTTTGAGTGATATCAAATTAGACAGTGTATGAGAACAACTGAGAGTGTTTTTTTTGAAGTTTTATCTACCAAGGATGTAGAAAGTTAGGGTTGGAAAAAATTATTTAGGGAGAATTATTAATGTGTGATGAAAGTGAGCACCATTTTTTCATAATATTGTTTAATTTATAGTTATATGATTGGTTATGTTTAAGTCAAGGATCGATGGGGTTAATGGGATGCTCATAGGAATGGTGTCCCAATGTTTTGATAGAATGAGAAGTGTTTCCCTTGAGTGGATATGTGACCTAAAAGATGGAAAGATGTACCATGGTATGATTGATTAGATTTGGCCCCAATAATAAGGTATTGGGGATGGGTGAGAATAGAAAATACGGAGAGACACATGTGTGATATTAAATTGATTGATAATTTCACTCAAGGATTAGTTTTGGCTACCCCCTTTCCGAGAGAACCACATTATTAATCAAAGGCTGTGAAGCTCATTGTTGGTGAATTTTGGAGGATATTAATAATGATGTTCTTGGCGATATTGGAGTGGATGGAGATTGGAATTTGGTACTTAAACTTGGGTATGAGTTGGTTGTTCATGTCCAACCATTATGCCTGGTAATGGATAACATGAAAACTATATAGGAATTTTTTCTAGGTCTGGTGGGGACGATGATAAGTATATTATTATTGTAGGGATTATCTTAACAGTTGGGGATATACAAACTTTAAATGATAATTTTCATGGATGTGCTGAGATAGGTCACCTATGGTCGAGATGAAACCATTATGGAACAAGATTGAAGATATATATAAAAATAATAATAAAAACAATTGAAACCCATTCATATCAAGGAATAAAAACAAATTTCCAAACCAAAACAATTACCATGTAAGTCAAGTAAACATTTATTTCAAACAATTTATCAAAATTTCATTTTTTTTTCATACCCAATACATGGTTCCACATATCCACACACCCACACATGCATTCCCAGGTGAAAGTTTCATTCTCATGAGTGGTCTCTCATTTATCTACCAGGTCATCATAAGGTAACCATATTTCAAGTTACCCAATGGCACACACCACTTCTATAGGGTCACATAATTATACCATAATGGTAAAAACCATTTATTTATGGTCACATTAATGAAAATGAAAACACGATAATAATTTAGGCCATGATAGAACACAAAAAACTATTCCAATATATTTCAATAAAACATTTATTTTATGGAAAACATTTCTAATTTTTATCCATGCTTCAAAACCAAGATTTTTTTTAAAATCATCATTTTTAAATCATGAAGCAAAATAACATTTCAAAAAACTATCCAATTTAAACAATTGTAAAAACCAATCAATAAACAGGTTTTCCATCAAATATAACATAAATTACACAACTTGATTAAATAATTCCACTCAATATGAATTCAATCCTTTAGGATATAATAAGAGGAGTCGAGGGTAAATCCACCTACCTCTAAATATTGGGAAAAAAACAAATAACGAAACAAATTGTTCCACAAAACATATTGAAACTCCAAAAAACATACGTCATTATTATTACAATTATACACAACAACCAAATATCTTCATTATTGGAATCATACAATGTGTATATATCCCTAGCAGATTGGATCCATGAATCCGAGAGACATAGGAAGATTAAAACTAAAGAAAAACACATAGAATGAGAACATACAATGGATTCTGGGCATCCAACATACTAAAAATCACCAATGTATCACTCTCAAATCAAGGGGAAGGGTATCCCCATACATTGGAAGGAAAAGTAATCATGTTATGGTCTAACATGGGGGAAATGAATGATTAAGAGGTAATTTGGATTTTATTCACAAAATTCAGATATAAGTTGTAATCTTGCATGGTTCAGGAATATAGTTATGAATATCTTGTAAAACCCAATCTCCATCCACTTCCTCTAAATACCACTCACATGGATGGATCACACGGTCAGACAAACTGTGTGCCAACCATTCTAAACCGTTCTATTATTCTTTTCATAGTTTCTCATGGTCGGTCACATTGTTTTTCCAAATAATGCACTAACCATTAACCAACCCACTACACACTGGTTTCCCTTGCACAGTTTTATAGTGCTGATGAATTATTTATAATAACTTTTATCAAACCATAAACCTCATCAAATTCCTTAAAAACATTCAAAAAATCCTACAAAAAATTTCAACCATAACCCAATTACATTATAAACATAAAATACATAAATAAAGTGTTAATTACATGGAACTTGGGGTGATACATTCTTGACCCCAATGGTATTTCCTTCTTCAAAAATTAAAAAACCACAAAATAATTGAAATAGTTCAGTCCATTTCTCAACCTTTTATTTCAGCTACTATAGTGTTTGCTTCTAAATTTGACCATTTTTCCTTAAAACCCACACAATAACAATCCTTTTCCCACCACATAATTTATCTTTTTGATCCACAATCAGAATCATCATGGGAAAAAATGTAGAATCCATTACTAAGTTAACGTTAACACATTGAATCAATGCCCATAATATAGATGATACCTCTTCAATTGGGATACATGAATCCCATTATGATCTGAACTGATCCTTAGTGGAAAATCCAATTGATATCTCACCTCACCATCCTAATAAGGTATCTTAAAAGGGCCTATGTATTGAGGAGATAACTTTCCTTACATCTATAAATGATGATTCTCAAGACATGGAGAGATTCTCAAGAACACATGATCAGTCCTCTTGATTGGTAATGGCCATCGATGATGATCTACATATTATTTCTAATTACATATTATCATGTCTATAATTTTTCTGATTAATTGAATATTCTCTATTATCTATTGAATAAGGCTTGGTCTAACAAGTGAATTATCACCTTTTTCGATCCAAAAATGTTGATAATGAAAATTATGACCATAAAATTATTCAAATGGAGCCATATGTATTGAATATTGATAAGTGTTATTATATGAGCACTCCACATATGGTATTCTATCCTCCGATGAGCCACCAATATATACTACACAATCCAGAATCATGTCTTCCAATGTTTGTATCATCCATTGGGAGTTTCTGTTTATATAGGGATGAAACAAAATACTCATAGTCAACTAAGTCCCTAGGACATTATGTAAGGTTTTCTTGAAATGAGAAGTAATCCTTGGATCTCATTTTAGATAAAATCGAGACAGGTATGCCTTGTTTCATTACCACTTATTGGATATAGATTTTAGATATGTCCTCCATCGTATGATATTCATGAAAGTGGATGAAATGATTTGACTTTGTGAGCCGATCCACTATCACCCATCTGGAATCAGGTTTCTGAATCATCATTGGGACACTTTTTAGAAAACCCATATATATCTGTTCCCATTTCCAAAATGGAATATGTGAAGACTGGAATGTAACTGCTGACCACCCGTTGTCTTCCTCAACCTACTGAAAAGTTAGACATCTCATTACAAACACATCTACTTTTATTTTCTATCTTACCTACAAAAATTGTTATTTTATTTCCTTATACATCTTTTCAATTCCAGAGTGAAAAACCTATATCAAATGGTGATAATAATTAATAATTTCTTCATACCAAGACAAGGTTACAACCATTCAATATATATAAAAAATTAACTCCCATCTAGATTGTATCCTTAAATGGTATCCCCACTATTTAGTATTAACTTCATAGATACTACTCAGAATTGGAAGTATGTGCCTCCTGAACCATCCCAACCAACTAAAGATTCAATACAAATGGATAGAAAACCACATCAATCTCTTTCTATTAAAAATCAATGAGCAATCCATCTATCATTAACATCAGTTTAAACTGATTCAAAGCACCTTTCGTCAGCCGAGTATATGAATTTATGATTATTGAATATTACACTGAATTACCTTTACCTAGTGTATACATAAATTCAATGTCCAAAATTTGGAGATACTTCATCAATATTCTTTGTCTCATATTCAAATCTATTTTTGATAATATGTATTTAAATAAGTTATAATCTCTAAAGACCATAACATTCACACCAAAGAGGTAATGACACCAAGCATTCTAAGAATGGACTAAAATATCTAATTCAAAATTCTATGTTGGGTAGTTCATCTAATGAAACAATAACTACCACGATACTCAAGTAACAACATGATCTCCTTGCATAATAGCACACCCAAAACAAGATCCCAATGCATCCCAATACACCACGTACCCTTATCCTGATTTTAGAAATATCAATTTTAGTATTGATGTAAGTGAATCTTAATCTCTTGATAAGTCTTCTGATATTCTTCATTCTATTGTAAAGGAAAACATTTCCTTGTCAAATATATTATTGAGGAAGCCATTCACGAAGATCCATGAACAAAATGTCGTTAATAACCTGCCAATCCGAGGAAAATATATATCTCAAAGACATTATTTAGAGGTTTCCCAGAGTTTAATGCCTCTATCTTTTCTGGATCAATAGAAACACTTCCTTCAATGATAACATGGACTAGTAAACGTTCCTATTGTATAAAAACCATACTTTGAAATTTTTACATAAAAATGATGATCCCTCAATACACACAACACTATAGCCAAGGGTTTCTCATGATAAAACATTATCCACGAATACAACAAAATTACATGAAAAAATAACACCAAATAAGTTCCATATAAATTTATAATATATTATTTATCGATACCATACATATTTCTATTGAATTCATATGACCAAAAGACATAAAAATTACTTTTAATGGATATATCTACTCCTAAATTTTTTTATAGGAATGTTCTCCTTCCAAACTCATAATTTGTGATAGTCAGATCACAAATCATTTTTAGAGAACCAATGCGATACCCTAAATTTATTGAACAGATCATTAATTCATGGAAATGTTTACTAATTATTTATAATAACCTGGTTAAGTTTACAATAATTCAAACACAAAAGAATAGTACCATTTTTGTTTTCAAAAACAAGAATGATGCTCTCATAGATACGGACTAGATCATATAAACCCTTTAATTTTCAACTCTTCCAACTAGATTTTCAATTCCCATAATTATATTTTTTTCATATTATACGAGGGAAGTTACATAGTAATGGTCCATGTTAAGAGATCAATCTTTAATTACACTTGATTTTTTAATGGAAATGCATAGATATTATTAGATAAAATATCTAGAAACTAATCAACAACCACCGGAAAACCTATTTTATTGATCTCATACTATGATATAAATGTCAAATCTTCCAATTTGTATGAGATAATTCCATCCACTAGTGAAAAAAATCTTACTGCACTAATATTTGTATTCTGATATCCTCAAAATAGATACTCAACGCCCTATTAATTTTTAATACTAACCCTTTGGGTATAATAGTTTATGTGATCTTTAAAAAGTTCTAATCAATCCATACATAAGTATATGATATAAAAATTCATCTCAATTATATAAAAATAAAATATCAATTCATCCTAATCAATTTTTATAGAACATGATTTTCACAAAAGGCACTATATTCTCATTGAACAAGAGGAGTTTGAAGTTTCAAAATAGAAGGCATAATTTCAACATGAGAAATCAAAATTTAAAAAGCATGATAAGGATTAAAATAAAGGGATTAACCCATATCAAACTGAGGCTTCAAAAGTTTTTAATTCTAAATAATATTACTTTATACCTTTGATAGTCCAGATTGATCATCTACCATCACTTTATCGGCTCCATAAAATTTCCTACTCACTCCAATTTGGTTTTTATTTACCAATTGATATAGTATTGACAAAAGAGTAATGGTATTAATTTAATCACCATGGATTGATCGGGTCTACTGATGTGAGATATTCTTCATGATTCATCGCATTGAATCATTTGATTTATGCGACACATTAGATGATCTCTAGAACCCAACACTATAGAACTGTGACAATAACACTGAAGATTCCCCATATGTTTTCAATTGTGGCATTCTCTTGGTGGTGTTGTACAATATTTCTTCATATGATCAAAAGTACCATACTGAAAATATACTAGATTACTCTCGGGTTTTTTGGGAAGATTCACTGATCCAACCGTCATGTTTTAATTCATACCACTACCATGGAAATAATTATCCATCTTTAACTAATTCTTAATATTATATTTCCCACTGTTTCCCACATGTATCAAAATTTTCCACTACCCATATATCTTATGTTTTATCATTCAACAACCATCACTCTATTGACCATCTATTTATATTTAATTATAAAGAGTATGGGAATATTTATGTGAATTTCTGGTCTCAACCTCAATCCAAAAAATTCACTCCTTTAAGGATGTAGTTTCAGAAATATCGGGTGAATAGTGTACTAAATTCATAAATTTACAAGTATACTATGTCATTGAGATATTCTTCTACTTCAAGTTGAACAATTATTTCATTGGTGAAATTTTAAATTTTTTATGATAGAATTGTTTAGTGATAAAATCTTCAAAATAAAGACATGTAATTCCTTGTTCCAATTTAGCCGGAACCACTAAATCCCATCATTGGCAGGCTATATATTTCAACATGTATGTTTCTAACATGACTTTCAGCAAAACATTTGTGCCTATGAATTTTCAAGTTTGATTCATCATTTTCATTAACACATATTATTTATATCAATTTTAGAATCACCTTGAATGATGGGTGGATTCTTCTTTTGGAACTAAATGGAATGATCCACATTCATTGGTTAATACATTGGGTTTCCTATATACATGGTCTAAAAATCCATGAAAAACATTGAACCAGCTATTGGTTCACCTGTGGGTTAGGGGAAACCAAATTTTCATCATCAGCCTCTGATTGATTTCTAAGATGCATAGTGGGTTCCATTTTCCATAACCAAAAAAATCCATTTTATCTCACTCTTTAGAAACTGAAGTTTTATAAATTCCAAATTTTTATCACATCACACATATCACAACAAGGTTTTCCATAATTCAAATTTTTTTAACTTTTAATTCATTTTTGAAAATTCCACCATGCTCTTTGAAAATAAAATCATTTTCAACTATTTTCAAAAATCAACAAATTTACACCAAATTATAAATCATTTAACAAAATGAATTACTCACCTCAAGTGGTAAGTTATTCCGATAAACTCATGTCATTGTCTTCTGACTAGATAAACCCACAACGGTGAGGTTACAACTTCAAGAAGAAGTCCCAAAAACTAATGTACCTATACTCCTTGGTAATTTGAGGCTCATCATAAATAGTTTAAAAAGACATTTTATGATATGTATTTCAAGTTCTGATAATAATATATCTTTTATACCAAACCAACCCAAATACTAAACTAGAATGATTTTTCTAAGTCATAGATAGAAAAAACAAAAACCTTTTTTCCCAAAATAGATGACAGACAGACCAATACTAATACCGTTTGTAATATACTTACCCTCCTCATTTGATTGGGAAGTGGTTGTGGGTGTTTCTAGGCCTTTGGTGACATCTCCAAGACACCAAAGTATGACAATAAATGTTGAGATATTTATAAAAATTGGTGGTAGATTTCACAATTCAAATGTATTCAACCATACAAGAAAATCATTACCGATACCACTATAAAATGCATGAGAACAATATAATTCAAGTAAAATTATAACCATAAAAAACCAAACCATAATAGAGTACAAAGAAGAAACAAAAAGCACCATAAAATTTTTACTAAAATGGAAACCAAAAAACCAAACTCCAAATACTCCAATGACCACAATACTTCAACTCCCAATATTCTGTATGATCCAAACCACGTGCCCAACCCAATGTATCATGACAAATCACTAAAGAAAATAGATACCATACCTTTAACTATGTATCGATATACAAAATTTGAAAACAAACTGATGTTCACAAATATTGTGTGAGTATAAAACTCATTAATACTTCCCCAATGACTTCTAACTTACACTAATAGGATAGAACATGTTAGATCATTTATATATTACTCTAATATAAAATAATTAAAAACTATTTATATCATAGTATAAAAATATATTTCCAAACAAAATACATTTCCATGGAAGGAACACAGTAAACTATTTCAAACCATTTCACAAATTCTGTTTTGGCATACCCAAAACATGGTTCCGCATATTCACACACCCAAACATGCATGAATAATTGATAGTTCCATACTCAGGAATAGTCTCCCATTAAACAACCAAGTTTACATAGGGTAGCCACATATAAATTTATTGAATGGAACATGACCCTTATATAGGGTAATTTCATTACACCCCAAAAGTACAATCCCATTATTCTAGGTCACATCAATGAAAATGAACACAAGAAACCACTTATTTAAAAAAACCACACAACCCAATTTTTCCAATCCATTTAAATAAAACATTTATTTTATATAAAAATTTATTCAAATTAGTTTCCTTACATAAAAAAATAATTTTATAATCATAAAATTAAAATCATGAACGAAATGTACTTTTCACTAAATTAGCCAATTTCGACAGTTCCACAAAATCATCACTAAATAGTTTTTCCATCAAATCACACCAAAATTCCATAATTCAAATCAAGAAATTAAATTAATTAGATATCAAATAATTATTTTATAATAAAATGATAAGATATTGAATCGACCTACCTCAAATGGTATGGTTTAAATGAAGAATGACATAAATTCTTCAACAAATCGGATTGAAACTCCATTTTGTTTTCAGATCCTGATCCAATAATACACAAAAATAAAATATCATCATGATTGGAAGAAAAGAACATGGATATATCCCTAATATATTAAATGTCGTAATCCAAGAGAGGGATGAAATTGAATAATAAATTAAACCCACTATGATTGAGGACTTTTCAAGGAATATGGGCCTCCAAAGCACTAAGAATCACCAAAATATTGCTAACATTTTAGGTGGAAGGGTCGCATTAGACATTGGAAGGAAAGAAAATCATGTAATGGGATAAAAAGTATAAAAAATAGATTAATGAGTATATTATCATTAGAGCCAAAAATTTTGGATCTAATTTTTAATGTTTCACGGTTAAGGTGATTGATTCGGAAAATCATGCAAAAACTATTCTCTAGACATTGGATAAAAAAACCCCTCACATGGTTGGACTTCATAACTATAAAAAAACGCCCCAACCATAAAAAACCCCTACATTACATTTTTCACAGTTTCTCCTAGGTGGCTATATTGTTTTTCCAAACCTTTGCACCAACTATGCATCTACCTAGTGCCAAATGTTTCCCCTTTCACGATTTTTAGAGGTGTTTAATGGTTTCTACTAAATGTTCTCAATTGTTGAACATCAAAAAAATATTCAAAAACATTCCAAAACTCCTCCAATGCATTATAAAATTATTCCAATTACATTATATACTTAAAATACTTAAATAAAAAGTTAATTACTTGTAACTGAGGTGGCTACATCTCTCCTTAGATCATAGTGAGTTTAATATATTTTGGTATATATTTTGTCTTTGGGTAGTCACATAACATTCATATAGGAATAATCACACATATTTGAGGTATCAATATTTTATATAGGTAATATAGGTGTTTAATTTTAGGCCTTGTAGTACACATTCAATAATTATAAATGAAATCTCTTTTGTAAAATGATAATTGGAATGTTCAAGTATAAATTCTGTTTCCATTATATATTGTTTTTATTATATTTTTCTATATAATTTTTTTATTTCCAATATCTAAATATAATTTTTAGTTTTTCTTATATATTTTTATGATTTTATTAATCTTACTTCAACCCACACTTTCAATTTTAACATTTTACAAAAACAAATTAACAATGTGACAGTTTGACAACATAGTTTACAACCTCATCATGAGACCACATAGTGGAATTATCTGGGCCACATTTTTAAGGGGAAATTTTTGTTAATTATATATAAGAATTTAATTAATTAAAATATCAAAAATAATCTTATAAAATGAAAAATATTTTCCCACCCACTTTTTACATTGAGGATCCTTTTGTTAGTGAGTTCAAAAATGAATTAGAATATTATCATTTAAATTTAAAGGAATAAGTTATCATTTATTTACTAATTGAAATGACATTAGGAAATAAAATTAATTTGGAGAATTTTTATGATGAATTTGTTTAAATGAAAATTCGATGTGAAATTCTATGTTTTAAATATAAAAAATCAAGACCTATATATGAATCTTTTCTTCAAGGGGAAGTGAAACAGGATCTGATTATTATTTTTGGAGTATTTGGAGTAAACCGAGTTATTTATTATGTCTTATACAATTTTTTAAACTCCTAAAAGGAGATATACCATGAGAAAAAAAAGTCAAATTATTATATTTTGATCCATGTTTTTTATATTATTTTGATAATGAATTGATAATAACCTCTACATATTTATATTTAGTTCCCATTACTTCTGAGTGGACTGATTTTTTATATAAAGATTTAGTGAAGCCTAAAATTAAAGAAATAATGGTATTACTAATTCAGGATTACAATATTTTTCTTAATGTATTGATACTGGGAAACTTTACGAAGGATAAATCATTTTTCAAGATGGAATTGAATATGAACTACATCTTGGAATTAAATCTTAATAACCTGTGGAGGTATTTTGTATATATAATTTATTGGAATGTTTGTTTTGTATTTTGTTCCCTATTAAAAACATCATTATAAAAACAAATACCTATAGGTGAACCTAAATTATCGTTATTTTGAGAGATTTTAATATTTATCCAAGTTTAAGAATATTAGGGAATTCATTTTTTTAGTTTTTATGAATGAAACCAAATGTGCCTTTACATTGGGGATGATCAGTTGGAACTGATTTATTAAGGGAAGGGAAATCCTTACACCCCCTTCGTGGTTTGAACTAAGGAACATTTCCATTCACTTTCCTTTTTACCATACATTTATTTACCTAAAATTTTGATTCATTGTTTTTTTCTTGTAGGCTTCCATGTTAAAGATTTTTAAAGGCTAGCCTAAGGATGTTTCTACTCAACAAATATATTATTTTGTATTTGTTTCCCACTTGTTTTTGTCATGTATTATCTTCTTGAATTTCACATCTCATATAAAAAATTAAAAATGTGTAAATTTTAAAAAATAAGTGTGGGGGGGGGGGATTAAAATCCTTTGTGGATTAGTATTTTGTGTGTTTTCTATTCTAATTATCATTTTTAGTTTTTCATCCAAATTTTGTATGTTTGTTTTCATTTTTTTTGTGTTTTATTAAATATTTTGTGTTTAAAACATATGAGCTTAAAATTAATTGAATTTATGAATTAAAAAAAATAAATGAATTGAACAAAATTGATTCATGGAACTATACCCAAATGATTTTTGAAATGTCCAATGTTCTTGATTCCAATTGTATAAATTTCGGATAAGATTACCGGCTTCTAGGATTTCATGAAACAAATTCTATATAAATGTTGAAAATCAATTTATTTTGATGGACTTCATATTTCTTTTCATATTCATTACTATATACCCAATTATTCATTCAAGAAAATAATTTTTTAATTATAACTAGTAAATTTTCATTCAAAATCATATAGATTTAAGAATTTGTGCAAAAAATGATGGAAGTGAATCATTTTTGAATAAAATATCTTTTTTAAAGGTATCTCCCTTTATTTATCCTACCTATTACATTTTTCCCTTGTGAGCCCTTAGTATCTAGAAACTAACTATTAGTTAGACTCCTAATATCCGAGTTTCAATATCCCACATGTTATTGAGGATCATTCCATGTCTTTATGAAATCTTATTTCTGGGGGGTTGATTTTTGATTTTCTACACCATTTTATTATAAATTGGGTGGAGAAAATTTCATAGTTAGAGTGAATAAAATTATATTGAAAACAGTTCATTTCTAGAGCATTCAACCAAAAAATGATGTCCATATCTTGAGCATTAAAAGATAATGATGCTTGGCCTTTCTAGACATTCCAATGAAATAAGTGAATTTTGAAATTATGGTAATAGATTTCAGAACCATTTCTTCTAAATTGGAGAATTATTGAATTTTCCATGATAGAAATTTTGAATTTGTTTGGGAAATTATGTTATTATAAGAATAAATAAGAGAAGTTTATAGTTATTTTAAAACTATAATCCTGCAATATTACATCAAAAAAGAGACAAACCCTCTTATTTGACCTAAATATTTTCCACATTTTAAGCCCTACAACATTCATAACTTAATGAAAAACATTTATATAAATCCTCAGGATGGAAAAAATTCATTAACTTAACTTGGTATAGATTTATAAATTATTCAAGCCTATGGTGGCCCTTGTATTTTTTTGGATGTGGCCTACTTTATTCAAAATTAAAATCGTGTGCTAAGAGGAAAAAGTAATGAGGTTGGAATACATTAGAGTAGAGGAATAAATTTAATGATTATGGAATAAATGAATATAATAGATATTTTATAAATTTTTTAAGAGGAATGATAAGCTGGTTACCATGATTTTAACCATTTCAATTTCCTTGACATGTGTTTAGAAATTTTCATTAGATTTTATATTGAGTGCTCCCTTGTCTAGCATTTTAAGTATTAAGTGTGGGTGAATTAATAGAGTTGATATTTTTAATAATTTACATATTTTTTTTTATTATTTTATCCTCGAGAAAGTGATCTTTTATGTAAAATTTCATATTTTTTTAGAATTGTTATTGATATTTTAGCTAAATTTTGAAAAAGTCCAAATTATTGATTAAAATAATTTATTATCCCTTTTATAATTTGGGCATATAATTCTCAAAACTGATCTAATTGTATAAAGTTGTTTTTGAAGCATTTTCTCGTGGGATTTATTTCATCATACAGGGATAAGATCAGAAATGACCTTTTTTGAGTCCAAAAAAATCACTGAATTTAGAAAATATTTTTTCAGATAGAATTGAGAAACCTTTATTGATAAAGACATAATTCAGCCTAAGGGTGTCCAAATGATGTTATTCTTGTTTTATAGAAAATAGTAATTGACTTGTAATCTACACATCTAATACTATGTTTATATTTTCTCATTAGAGATATTGTTAACTGGGAAAAAATAGAAGAAGTTGAAGAGTAACGTTTTCAAAAAAAATTAATTAATTCGGGTACAAATATTTCACCAAAAATCCAATGGATCCCAAATTTCATTAATGAAATGACAATATTCATTAAAATTTTTTAAGAAGATACACTAATTATATTTTTCATCAAAACTAGAATTAATAGTGAAATATTGCAGAGGACCTAAACTGGGAAGATGATTTTCCACATCATTTTTAATGAACAGACCTAGGTTACGCTCAAACATTTAACCTGATATGAAACACCACATACCTAAAGGGAATTCCTTATCCCTATTGGCTGGAAAAAAGCACCAGGGCATGGACCAACGAACCATGGGGAATGATTTCACCCAACCTGAGAAGAAACATAGAATGTATCTACACATGGAACAAGAAGGAACAATGGATGACTAAGGAAATATAAATTCCATTATAGTTAAAAGAAAATATAAATAAACAACCAAAAATATATCAAAAACTATAGGAGAAAAGTGTAACTAGAATGGACCAAAACCAAACACCTACTCCATGAGATTGCATTAACAAACTCCCACTGTCTCACCACTTGTAACCTATCCCAGCTGACATGAAACCTCACTACCTCACTCCATCACCTTTTTTCCCTACATTAGAAAACATAAAAATGTATACACACAAACAAAGAGGTGTGCAGGGTGTAAGATATCAGGCTTAGTAGGATCACACATGGGGGTTTTACAACAAGTCCATGTATACCAATTCTTGTATACACATTCAAATAAAACATGGAATTATATGAAGTAAAGAAGTTTTATAGAAAACATGGTAATAGTTTCCCTTTTTCTAATGTTTCTAAATGAATAAGGTATATCAATTAAAAAGCACATTTTTTTATATCACATGATTATCAAGGATAAAAAACAATTCCAAACAAAATAAAATAGAAGAAAAATTATCAACATGAAGGATTAATTTAGTGTAGAATACAAGACTATTCATACCACAATACATTAAGTGCACAATATGATTCATAGAAAAAAGAAATAGGAAGAAGAGGAATACACCATGAGTAGACCCCCAAAAATTTCAATATCAGTTGATTAGAACCATGAGCATCGGAAATAGAGGGAATCCCCCTGATAAATCCTCCTGGTAGAAACAAAATATAGAATGGGGATATATTCTAAACCATTCACCTAATTACCCATGGAAAACCATGTTTTCATTCTCACAAATCTATTTTAATGCTTTGGAAATACCAATTTTCATTCCGTTTATCAAAAAACTTGGTGAATGTTTTTCCATTAAAAACCCTTTTGAAAACACACAAAAATATCAGGATAATTCATCTTTCAAATAAAATTCTAATACCTGAAGAAAAAGGGTCATTAAGATGGGCTAGATATGGAACTACCTACCTCAAAGGTGAGGGAGTACATGCCTGTAACAGGATTTACAAAGAATGAAAACCCAAAAATGATAAAGAATATCATAGAGTCAAATTGATATCACAAGATTTATCTAGTATAGAATACATGGGGTTAGTGGATTGTAGAAAACCCACATTTTTCGAGATTGAATAGAACCCGCACCACAACCAATAAAGGAAAAAACTTTAGAATGATATTACACAACATATATTCAAAGAAGACAACACAGAACACCAAAATAGATCAACATATCTGATAGTGCACCCCAAAGGGTCTATGTTGATTAAGAATAGTGATGAAGCGAAATGATTACTCACCTGGAGAGATGTAGCAATATCAAAATGAGGATAGAACACAAAATTGATCAATCATTATGAAATAATGTCTCAAAAATTCATTTGAGAGGATATTTAATTAGAGATCAAAATAGAATAGGTGAATGAATGGGAACCCTAAAATATGAGCGGTTCCCTAAATCATCACTACTTGGGAAATTATATGACATGAAATTCCTATTCATGTCTTGATGTTCATGCTTGTTATATACACTAAAAAATCAATCTCCATAGATTAAAAACCTATAATTTTAACCATTCACAATGTTAAAAAACATTCATGATGTGTAACATTCAAATTGTAAATCCATTCATGAATTTTACGCATCAACTATTAGATGTTGTGAAACATTGTTCCCAATAATAAACTTATCCTACTGCATATAGAAAATGATGGTTAAATTAGAAGTCCTAAAAATCTATGACTTCTCTATTATAAGTATACCCCAAATTCCTTCTCAGACCTATAAAATAAATTAGTAATGGAAGCTCATGACAAGGCTGAGGACATAACCGATGGATCGGTAATGGGATGTTACACAGTATTCCAATATATTTTCATATTCATCTCATTTTAAATGGTTGTGATATTGAGGGAGTGAGATATTTTGGGCTGGATATTATGGATAAGATAATTTTTTAGTTTTTAATCATGTAATAAAGGGTTAAAATCCAATTGGTTCTAGGAATCGAAGATCTGAAAGTATTTCCCTTTTGAGTTTGTTCTTTTCATTGGAATCCCTTTTTTGGAATTGTTTTTAAATTTTTTATATGATTGAAGGAGGTCTATTTATTTATTGTTTTAATTTTATACTATCTTATTCTGTATTTTTTTCAACTTATGAATGTAACGTGTTAATTCGCATTGTCTAAATTTCATTGGTGAGGACTCACCATTGAGTATAGTGAGGTAAATCTACTTTTGGTATCTTCAATGACTTGTATAATAAGATCACTTTCATAAGGGGATTAATGCGCATATATGAGGTATCGATATTATATCTAGGTAATTTAGGTGTACAATTTATGGTATCGAATTATACATTGGAAAATTCAATAGTAAAACATGTATTAACAACAATAAAGGGAGTGACTAAGTATTAAAGTGTTCTAACCATCCCACAGGGGCCCGTGCCCTAACTCCATAATGTGGAATCCAATAGGACAAGAGATTGAGACTAGTGCTGAAAAGTAATAACATTGTCATTAGAGTCCATAGCCAATATACTTTTACACGCACCAAAACACATATATGATCCTATACATTGAAATGTTTTAAAAACAACTAAAAACCCATGCATTCATACAACCAAATCCCACAACTTGAGTTTGATAGGAAGTAAAGGAAAGTAAAAATGGCCAAATATAAGACCCCCAAATGAGTCTAAAAATAAAAGACCAACCTGAAGTATTTATTGGGACCACTGTGATATAGCCGCAGGAACACACCTAAGTTTATTTGGCCTCACTATGAACCATATGGTCCTGGTCCGCCTAAGACACTATCAAAGGGCCAATAGTCTAGACAAGACACGTCATATGTGGGAAAATCCTGTGTATGTGTGATTATAACAACACTTAGTAGGACACCCCAAAACTAAAAATCGTACAACAAAGGAAATACAATCAACACTACATGGGTATATGTCTAAATCACATATAACAAAAATATACAGTTATACATAACAAAGACACACAGTCTAGAGTTATGACACAACCATAGTATAACATCCTAGGATTCCGGCTCAATGAATTGCATGAATTACTTGTCTAAGAGAATACACTCATGAGTGATAGTGCTGATGATGTCCATCTAAGAGGTACTTCTCATCAGGTCTCATCATGAGAAATAACACACTGATAGTCTAAAGATAATATGATAAACCTATGAGGATCACTGTTAAGACCATGAGGTGATATAGACAACTGTATGTGGATTAACCTGTTTTGTAGAGGTTCAATGCCAGCATAGTTTTGGTATCAATGATTCCATAAACTCCACCTAGGCTAGAACATGAATATAGGATAGCACTCCAAACCTCTTAGAGGTATTCTAATGGCTATATGTATGAAGTCCCACTGAAGGTATCATATTCATATGTGTAGGAAATCATTCCATATTATCTTTTTGGGAATTTATAGGGAAAATAAACCCTAAAAAACATGTCCAATACATGAAGGAAAATATATCCAAGCCATGTATAATAAGGTAAACAATATGTAGTAGGAGTCACACACTATGTGTCTTTAACCTGGGTCATGCCCCTGTAAGTGGCTTGTGTCATAACGTCATGTCCATGTACCACTAAATGGTGTGTAGGATTCTCGTGTAGTCTACCTGTGTGCAGGTACATGGATCCATCCCATGTATGTCTTCTTTCCACCAGTACATGAATTACCCCATGTACCTGGTCTAGGTTGTGTTTGTGTGGGGGAGTACACAACATCTAGCATGCCCAAGTAGTCCACCCTATGTTTGTGTACCTTCCTATGTAAATGTTGTTTTGATTTAGGAGGGACTTCACATTGTGTGATATGGGTGGGATATCAGGTGATGTTTAACTTCTTACATAAACCATAAATGTTACTCAAGGGGCCCCACAAGACATGTAGATTCAACTTACATTTTGTGTAGCACGAGATTTTCCTATAATCCCATATCTAGAATCTATGCACCTTCTCCATCATGTAACCTTTGATCTGGAAACCTCATTTCTAGAGAAACATTAAATAATTTTTGACGAACCTTTCCATAAATGATCTACCCCTTCTATCCCTTCGATATGTTCTGTAATTAGAATTGTGTTCCATTATTCATTGTTTGTTGAATAACACCAAATAATGAGAAATCAGATATCCACCATTATCCAATTTTTCTCTACATCCACTATTATATCACCTTCGTGTAATTCTAATCCCGGATCTTTGTTTTTGGAATGTTCCTCCATGAAATGGGTGTGTGACAATCCATTGATTGGGATTTGTCGAGTCAGAGTGCAAATGAAAAGAACCAACTGTGAATGATGAACAAGGGGATAAAATCACAATAATATATTGGAGAAACAAACATCGATCAATGATCTTATCTATGGTGATCCATAAAAATTATAATGATAATCAAAATAATGAAATCAAAAATTTAAATATCCCATCAAAACCCCAAAATATAAACCCATTCCACATGATGATCGAAGCACAAATCAATCATTTTGTTGATTATTCTTTATTAATCATATAAATCAAGAACATAGAAGAATAAAATCAAAACCCACACCCTGCCTAAATTTTTATCGATCATTTATGAAGAATGACACTGCATCACATTCATTGACCGGATCCATTAAAATCAATGTGTGTTGATCATCTATCCACAATCTCATCATCATTCGCCTAAGAGGATTTCACCAAATCTCCCTCCAATGACCCTCCAATGATTCTAGGGTAATGCAGCTAATCATGGGATTTCTCCATAAAGGTCTATTTAATGACTATAAATCACTACATAAACATAATTTGAATGAAATAACATTATTGAATAATTTTATTAATTTCTGTTCCCACCATGAGTTTTCCACAAACAGTCCATGTAGACTAATGTTAAGTCACACAAAGTGTAAAAATCACATTCTGAACTCAACGGTGCACTCATATTTTAAATCTATGAACCCATTAAAATTTATTCTACTTTTTTAAGGAATACAACATTCATGTGGTATTTAATATATTCCATTTATTTCAAACATCAATTCTGGGTACATAGAGCCTCAGAATTGCACGTTGTGTAAACACTTGGTCTAATAAATATTCTATATAATATCCATAAAATACATGGAAAATAGGATATATGAAATTCTCCAAAACATGGGGCATTATATCCCCATAAAAACCAAAATAAGTATTTCTAAAAAAGATGTGGTTATTGGGCACAAATCTAAGACTCCTGCTCCCGTGTGCTCTCCTGTAGATTTCTGTGCTACCAGTGGACACACACTAGAAGAATAAATCACCAATAAAGGATCCTATCCTACTAATCATTGTTCTCTAAAGGCCTTAATAACCATTTTTCATAATACTTATGATGGATATGTACACTCTTCATCTCTATAAACTCAGATCTTCATTTCAGGTATGGATCTTGTTTTAGGGAGTTATTGATGAACATGGGAGTTTTTAGAAAATTTATATGTACATTATGTGTACTTAAGAGTACACATTATGCATCCAGTTTTCATAGGTAGCCATGTATTGGTTGTGTAACGGTCGATTACATGGTCATGTGTGGTGACCTGGAGACTACCTCATGCGGGGGCTAATTAAGGCATGTACACAACGTTTACATTAAACGAATTCATTGTGTAATTATATTTTTAATTGATTAATCAGACCATGGTGGAAAATATTCCCCAGAATCATCATCTTCTAACCCCATATTGTCCAGGAGTGACTGAGAGAGATGATTACTACCGAAGCCATTGATTCATCATTCGTTCTTCAAATAAAACTCTATTGGTTGCATTGGAATCTCCTCAGTGAGTTGTACCTTCCTCTAGAGCCTCACCTCCTGATATCTATTCCTTTGAGAGATATTCAAGGTTGAGTTTTTTTTTACATTTTTGTAGATATACGAAATTTAATTTCCATTTAAAGGATGAGGTTCAACTATATTGTTCATACAACATTGAGTTAGGTGGTTTTTACCCTTCCATAGTTGTCTTCGAATTATATTTTAAAAAAAGTGATGAATACCCAAGTTTGAGGTATTCCATGTTTTGATGATTTAACCATGTTTGAGGCTAACAATGTTTTTCTTTCTTTAGAATGGGTTTTGATTATGATATTGTTTTATTACATTTTTTATGGATGTGTTTTCCCATGTTTGATTGATATTGGTAGTTGGGTCTAGAACATCATGTTAGGATGTTTTGTTTCCATGCCTAGTGCTATTAGGATGGAGTTTCTATTATAATACATGATTCTAATATGCATTTTAGTTTCTTAATATTGTATTAGATGATATTAATTTTTCTATTGGATATCATTTTTCAAAGATTGTGTTACACCGTGCTGTGAGAACCTGGTGTAGTTAGACCATAGGGGTAATTGACATTGAGGGCTTCCCTAGAATGTCTATTATTCATTTAATGTTGCAAGACCATATATGGTATGGGTAGTGAGTGATCACTCAGAGTGTCTATAGTATATTATTATGAGACTACATGGGTAATGGATGTTGAGTTCTTCCTCAGAGAGTCTGAAGTTATCTTTTAAAATACCACATAGAGAATTGGTGGTGTGTGCTTCCTCATAGTGACTTTTTCTTGTTAAACTAGAGGGTTTAGACTATGATAACAATTATAAAGGCTATCTTTTGAATGATTGGTTGAATATTAATTAAATGTAAATGACTATATTTGAACTATATGATTTTTTACTTTTGAGTACTTCCTTGTTATTTCTCCATTTTTTATATTACCAGCTATATATATTCACTAACATTTAGAAACATATATTTTTGTGGTTTCCTACTGGGATTTTTCTCACACCATTTTTGGGCAATTCTTTTTTTCCCAAAAGGATTATATTATTTCAGGAATAGATAAGGGAAAGTGACCTTTTACTTCAGGTACTTAATGGTTGTGGATCTGGAGAGAATGAGATGAAGATGAGGCTTGCGATGCTGCTGGAGTTTACGTGTTCTCTTTTTACAAAGATTTAGTACTGTATGTTCTCCATTGTGACATGTCTGGATTATATCCTAGACATATCTAACATGAATCATTTATATATGTTCTCTAGTTGTTTATTTAATTTTAGTCTTCCATAGTTTTTTTATCGTTTGGTATTACTGCTTCTCCTATTGTATATTATTGTTATTCTATTATGTTACTCTTCCATTGAGAGAATTGTTTCCCCACTATCACGACCAAGGCCCTCACTACTAGTTGGAAGCCTATGGAATTCGGGGAAATGAACATGAGGCCATGTAACAAACTGGGTATGGGGCACCTTTGGGTGGAACCCAGAACCAGGACGTTACATCATCCAATCCAAGATGATCTTGACCTTCATTGTTTTAGATCAACCAAAAATGGGCCCATGAAACTTGTCACACTAGGGATAATCTAGAAAAGTAGGGAACTATAGGTTCACATGTAAAAAAAATTTAATTGTGCCATAAAAATGTTGAAATGGTATCTATTTTTGTACCCAAACTCCAAAACTGGTAGGTGATCCTCCAAAAAATGACCAAAGTCAACCATGCATGCTCGCAACATGTCATCCAGAACCTGAATGGTCTCCATAGTCTAGCTATTAGTTTTTGGGTGAAACAATGTGCTCAATCATAAATAGGTTCTAAATTCCAGTAATAATCCATTCTTAAAAGGGGTGCGAAAAAATCCTCACAGTCAGAAATGATCGTCAATGGAACTCTATGGAGTTGGACTATCTCCTGATCATAGAATGGTCCCAAGCTCTCGACTGAAATATAATCTCATATATCTAGGATGTGTGATGACATGGTAATCTTTTTCATGATATTCTAAATTTCATAAAGTCACCTTAATGTAAAAAAGTAGTAGTTCCATCATGAATTCCATAGATATCACATCCCACTTCAATAATTCTAGCTCAAGGGTTTGAGCAAAACTCACAAGAACTTTGTGTTCAGCCTTCACATACAGAGAAGTAAGTCATTGTGTGCCAAACTCTACAACTTCTTTATTTTTCCCTGAACACCAAAAATGACATCAGAGGTCTTGGTATATCTTTTAAACCCTTAGATATACTGAAAAAGGAGTCATATGAAACTATCTCAGAAAAAATTCTCATGACATCAGTTGGACCATCGTGTGTTCTATAAAAAGAACGAAGTGATCCCCCCATTTTAATATCCATTAGGAGAGTTTCCAAAGGATATATGAGTATGTAGTGTCTCATAGTCAACATCACCAAGATGTGCCTCCTAAAATAACTGTAAGAGCATAGGTGTAACAACCATCAACTGAAATAATCTTCTCTATATCCATGCATAAAGGATAACTGTAACGAGGCCAACTACTCAGAAACCTCATTAAACAATGGAAAAAAAGATTTCATACTGAGATCATCTACCACCAAGTTCCCCTTCCCAATATTATATAAAATTTCAATGTCATAATCCTAGAGGAACTCTAGCCATCAACTCTACCTCAAGATACGATCCGTCTAAGAGATGATATAATTGATAATGTTGGGATCAGAGTAGATGTTAAACCATTCACTCATTAGGTATTTTCCCCACATATATAAAGAAAAGAATACAAATTATATATCAATATGGTGGGTCACATAGTTATGATCATGTGGTATCAATTGGCGTGAACCATATGAAATCACTATTTACCTCTGCATCAGTACACAACCAATCATTGTTGCTGATGCATCACAGAACACTAAACACTCAACACCTTACTCTAAAAATTTCATGATGAGAGTACTAATCAAACTTTGTCTCAAATTCTAAAAATCCTACTAGAACCTTTATGTCCACATAGATGGATTCCCCTTTCGAGTCAAATCTTTCATTGGTGCTGAAATTCTAAAAAAATAAGTTATAAATTAATGATAATAGCCTTCCAACCCAAGGAAGACCAGCACCTCTATCACAGTACTAGGTGTCTCCCATGCATGCACGAACTCAAAATTGGAAGGTTCAATTTACACTCCATACACTGAGATAACATGTCCAAGAAATTGGATGCCTAAATCCAGAAATGTAACTTCAAGAGTTTTCCATAAATATGGTGCAATCAATGTACGTCCAGAACTATCCTAAAGTGTCTCATGCTTTCCTCCTCGGATTCCATGTGCACAAGGATATCATTGATGACGAATACAAAAAACCGATCCAAGTAAGGATAAATATTTTGGTTCATGAGTTTCATGAACACTGTTGGGGAATTCTTCATGATGAATTGAATCACCATGTACTCATAGTGACTATAAAAGCATCTTCATGTCGTCTTCCATATAACATCATCACGTACTCATAACTACTGATAGCCAGACCAAGGTCAAGCTTTTATAACCATCATGGTCTTCTAAAATGATCAATGATACCATCTATCATAGTTAGTGGATACTTATTCTTCATGGACACTTGGTTCATGTTATGGTAGTCTACAAACATCCTCAAGATCCTGTCTATATTCTTGGCCAACAAAATTGGGGCTGCCCAGGGTGAAACATTAGGTCTAATAATGCCCTTCCTCTGAAATTCCACCAATTTCACCCTCATATTGCGAAGCCCTATGGGTTCCATCCAATATGTTGGTGCATATATCAGTGTCGTCATAGATTTTAGATCAATGAATAATTCTATATCCCAATAGGGAGGTAAAACATGAATATCATCAGGGAAGACGTCCTCGTAATCCACCACCGCTATAGGAAAATTGGATCTTATAACATCGAATTCACAAAGAGTTAGGCTATCCAACTAAAGAGAAATTGAGTGTAGCCTCCAATGTACGAGTCCATCTTGGGTTACCTGTGTATCCTTTTCTCCAAAAAAGGAAAACATAGTTCTATCACAGTGTAAAGACAACATATTTCAAAAAAAATAGTCAATATGGGTCTGAAGTATACATAACCAATCCATACCAAGAGTGAAATTATAAGGCCTCAGTGCTATTACCATGAGATTCCAATAGAAACTCTCACCTCTAATAGTCAGTTCACACTGTCAGTAGAATTGCGTGATCACTATGTCTTCACTTGTTAGTCTCCAATGATAATGGTCGAGGAAAAGGTTCTACTAGAATATATATCTTATAAAAGGTATTTGGAATGAATATAATGACTAGAACCTATTCCTATCAGTACTAAAACTAATGTATAAAATAAAATGATCATACCTTGAACAATTCTTGGTGCCTCTGGGTCTTTAAGTTTTACCATCTTCAATAGTCATCACTATAATCCTCCAGCTCTCCGACCCAAGAATGGACCAACTGAGGGTGGTGGTGGTAACAATTCAAGACATTGACCACCACCAACTTCTCTCCCAACTACTCTACCACATTCGTATACTTACAGACCTACGTGCTCCTACATGTCCCTCGGCTTGAGCGGCTCATCTATGATTTCTCTATTAATTGTGTAGTAAGTAGAACACTCACCAGAAAGGGGAACCATGCCACCCCAAGAAATGAAACACTTCTATTTGGGATGAGTTGACCCACCCTATGATACATGAACTAAAGTTACTCTATATTTTTACCTCCTCAAAAAGACATGTCACACATCCAGGTGCCTAAGAATAATGTCAGATCTCTATAGCCGAGGGCTCTGCTTCTATTTTCAAATTATGAAAACCACTTTTTGTACCTTCTCATCCAAGATACTCTAAAGCACCAAATCTCATTATGACACCCCAATGTAGGATGGATTGAACATGTGAATAACACTAACATAGATGTGTCTATGTAGACATCACTTGATGGTCCAATCCAAAATGAATTGATCACAAACCATATCCATCAAGTACCTAGATAGGTTGGTAATCATTGATGAATACTCAACTACAATCATACTGCAATGTTGGAGTTGAAAAAGTTCCTAGATACATACAACACTCAGCATAGATGGTGATATCTCCTCTTTGATAAGGCACTTGAACATTGTCCATGAAATATACTCCTAATTGAATGATGGGGTAACCAAACCCCATCATCGCCCTACTGAGTCATGAAGAATGATCACATATATGTACACCATCTGATTTTATGGTGTCTTGACTAGATGAAAAACATAGGTCACCACCCCAAGCCAGTCCTCATCTGCCTATGGTTCAGGCCCACCTTAGATCATGAGGTCTCTCTACTCTTGAAACTCATGAAGTGTTCTTAGATTTCACACCTCAGTCACTGGTCTTGTGGTTACCACATGATTCTCTACATGTGGTGGTATGGATATTGCACAACATGAAGGTAACATATTGAGATCTAACCCCTGTATTGGTGCCTTATCACTAAGGGGATCATCCTCATGATCATGCTACGGAATCCTATCTAGAATATGTCAATGAGGAATCCTAAGACAAATAATATGTTCCATGGAAATTTAGTATATATGGGTTTCTGAATCATTAAGGATATGGAATCCATTCCAATACAATTTGTGTACCATTTTTTTTACATGAAACATGTTTTCAAATGTAAATTGTCGAAATGAAGGTGATCAGAGTCCAATTGTATGGATACGTCCACCACTGAACCAACATTGGAGTCCCATGATTGAAATCCATTATCAAAACAATCAAAAATATGACTTAAATCCAGCTCACAGACTCCCAATACTAATGTATAATCAATTTATATGATACCACTCTCTCATGACCTGTCCTAGTGGGGCCTTTTCCACGACTCCCCAAGCCTGCATATAATAGGAAAGGGGATAGAGACTATGGATGAAAAGGAATTTCACAGGCATTGGAGGCATTCACCTAAGTAGTTTTACACACACACATCTCAAAGACTATACAATGATGATATCTAAAAACAAATGAACAACTATTCATGTATACACCTAAATCCCACAACAAGAGTACGATAGAAAGTAAATGAAAGTAAACAAGGACAAATAAAATCCCACCAAAAAGGTTATAAAGACAAAAATCCAATATGAATTCAAGTATTGGGACTGCCATCATAAATTAGTAGGAACACACCTCTTTCTATTCAGTCCCACTAAGAACTGTCTAGTCCATGTCCACCAAGAACACTATCATAAGGTTCATTATATTCACATGACATGAAATGTGTGGGAAAATACCATGCAGGGGTGAGTATAACAATACTCATTAGGACACTCTGAAACCACAAAAAATACAATAAATGAAATATAGTCAGATCTAAATAGGTATATGTCTACATGACATAAAACAAGAATATCCAGATATTATCCAAAAAGACACATAGTCTATAGGTAATTCAAAACCATAGTAAAGTAGCCTATTATTTTAAAAAGAAGAATTCTACAATGTAATCATCCGGGAGAACAAATTCTAGAGTGATAGAACATGATGACGTTAGTCTGAGTGTTAGTTCTATTAGGGACTCTTCTTGAGGAAGGACACACAGAATGACCAAAGAGAATATGGAACATAGATGAGGATCACCTCCAAAGACATGGGGTGATAAAAAAATTAAATATAGAATATCTTGTTAAGTTGAGGATTGAATCCCATGTAGTGTTGGTCTCGATGATACCCCGAACTTCACATAGGACATGATGATTAATAGAGGATATCACTCTAGGCCTCTCATATGGAATCCAATGACTCTATCCAGGAAGTCATCCTGAAGGGATCATAGTCCTAAGAATATGAAATATTTGAATACTAACCTTCTGGGTAAGGATAAGGGGAATGAACCCTAAAAAATCATGTCTAATATATGGAGGAAAAGAGATCCCTAACATGTATAATAATTACATGAAGTGTAGTAGGAGTCACAGGTAATTTATCTTGACCTCGGGTCTTGCCCGTGTGAATGGACCATGTCATCAAGTTGTGTCTGTGGAGTAATAAACGATGTGTAGGCCGCCTGTGTAGTCTATAGGTGTGAGAGTACATGACCCTATCATGTCTATGTAATTGCATGTTCTATTTAATGGCTTAGCTCATGTACCTGGTCTAGGTCGTTTCTATGTGGGGGAGTGCATGACGTGTATGCTTCCAGTATAGTACACCCAATGTTTGTGTACATTACAAAGTAAACACTAGGTTCACACATGAGGGACCACACATTATGTCATACTGATCACAATATGTGTAATGTTAATATCCCTTCAGAAACCCTAGACTTTACGCAAAGGGCCCCACATAGCATGTATATCTGAAATATACACATGGTAGTGCGATATATTCCAGAATCCAAAATCTATAATTCATGTGACATCTCCTTCCTCCAACCTTAGAACTAGTGACCAACTTATAGAAGAATCATGAAATAGGTTCTTAAAACCTCAACATCAATGATCTAAACCTTTAGGACCTCTGATTCATTTGAGAATTAGAATTATGTTTTTTTCTTCATTATGTGGAATTAAACATTGAATAACACCAAATCTGGTATCTTCCATCATCAAATTTTTTGGTGACTACACTTTCTCACAACTAGTATGTTGTGAGAATATCAGATCTACAATTTCAGATCATCTCACTAATAAATTTGTGTTTAATGATCAATTGATTTATATTTGTCGATTCGTGGGAGAAACAAAGAATTCATGTGACAAACAATTAATGGAGGGAGAAAAGAAAAACAACAGATTTGAGGAATGAACCACAATCGATGTTCTTATCAATATAAATATTTCTCCATTATAATGAAAATATAAATTATAAATACTAATGATAAATCTCCCATTAAACCATCACAATAAAAACTCATCCCACATGATTATAGAAACACAAATCAATCTCATCGTTGAATGATTTGGGTTCATAGTAGAAATTAAGAATGGGGATGAATCAAATGGAAATACACACCATACCTCTATTTGGATCATTCGATGATAAAGAAAAAAAGATATGTTTAAATTTTTAGAGAGATCCTTTGAAATATATGCACATAAATTGTCGATCAATGATCTCATCGTCATTATCCTTAGAGGATTTATCCCAATTCTCACCAACAACACTCTAATGGTTCTGGGGTGATACAACTAACCCTCATATTTCTCTATAATGGTCTATTTAATGACTATAAATCATTTTATCAACATTATTGGAATAAAATTATTTACTCAATTATTTTAATCATTTCTATGTTGGTGATGAATTTTCCACTAACAACCTGAATCAACTAATGTTATGTTTCTTCTTGGGTAAACCATGAATTCTAAACTCAACCGTTCCCTTAGATTTCTAATTCGAGTACCTTTTTAGATATAATTCTTATTTTTTCAGAAAACTACAGACTTGTTCTATTAAATATATTTAAAATTTTTAAAAATTTATTCCTGGCACTCCAGGACATTGAATCAGAGGCCATTTTAGAAATTATTCTTGAACATAATCCATATAAGACCCAAAAATAAAAAATGGAAAATCAGAGTCATTACATGAAGCTTTTCCACTACTATAATCATTCTCTAGTATTTTTATATCCATCTTGCTTCTGATGCGAAATATCTAACTAGGATTTCTAATGTTTATCTGATTTTTTGTTACCATTTTTAGATCATTTCAATCCAACTTATAATTTTAACATTTAATATGAAAAAAATTAACAAAGTGACAGTTTGACAACATAGCCTACAACCTCCTATGGAGACACTACCATTGTCATTATTATGTTACATGTTTAATGGGGGAATTACTGAATGAGGTAACATGACTAAATAACTATCGTCAATTAACAAGTAAAATTAAGGGAGAAAAAATAGGTACATATGTGAGATACACATATATATAATTCAGAAGCAATCCATAATATCAATATTTTATATCATTGTTGAAAATGTCTTTAAATGATTACATAGAATATTTCATGAGGACAATACTCTTTTCACATTGAAATCAATTATTTAATATATATATATATATATGTATTGAAAATATTATAAAAAACATTGTATTTAAAAAAACCATGGAAAATTATAATGTAATATTTAAATAATAGGGATTCAATTAGGGCTAAAACATTCCATTCATGCAATCTATGTTACAATATATTCCTATCACATATACAGTAAAAATTCAATGACATCATTATATAGAATGAAAAAATAATATTACTTTCAAACCATTTTATAATAATTCATACATGGATAAATAGAAATTTATAAAATCATTTGAAGAATGTAAAAAAAATTGAAAATTTTTATGGAAAACGTTGATTTTGAAGAAAAAGTATTTTCCAGCAAAAAAGGAATAAAGTTAACTTTAATTAAAAAAATTAAAATAATTTTATGTAACGAGTAAAAAATGGAACTATTGATTAAAATCTTCATAAATAACCATCAGAGGAGAAAACAAAAATTTTATAACAGACAATGATCAAAAAAATTCTTCGATATAAATTCAGGCATAAACAATCCAGACTACCAATGAGATTGTGAAATAAACAGTTACCACTTTTGTAAATTTTGAATCATGACCACGGGAATGAAAAAGCCTTAATTTAAAATTTAAATATCATCATGATAATTAGATTCATGATCAAACATATTCATTTGGTATTACATGCAGCACACAATGAAAATAAACAGTGAATATGACATATGTCTCATAGATATTCAAGTGAGATGAAAATCCCCTACAAAGATCTTGTAATTCAAAATGAGAATTAATTGATGAAGTTATTATGTGTGGAAAATGAAGGTTAAAATAAATTTTTTTAAATAAAACATAAAACAATAAATTTTAATTACAAATATAATCTTCTTATATTAATGACAATGAAAAAGTAATTTAACCCAATGAAAGAAATTGAGTTATAAAATCCCCTACCTTGAGTTTGAATTATCATGTACCTAAATTGTAATAAAATAAAATAAAATTATGTTATTTCATTAATTACATAATAACTATTTTCATATTTATTAATATATTTATTTTATTTATTACCTTATATATATATAATTACTTAATTAATTCTGTTTGTGTCAGAGGTTTGGAAGGTATTGGGTTCATCTGTCTCTAGTGACTTTAGTATGATGACTATGGTAAAATATATAATTGGTCCACCATATATAGAATAATTATCATTAAGTTATTATAAATTTTATATATAAATTATATTTTTAAAAACAACCAGGATATATGGTTATGAAAAATTAACTACATTACAGTCATTGAGATGGTAGGCTGAACGTACTCGTGAGTAATGTTTCCATTTTTCAAAAATCATAATATAAATAAAATAATATTTATTTTATAACTATTGAATTATAATAATATCATAAATATAATATTATTTCATTAAACACACTTACATATACCATCCTTTTGTGGCTGTAATAAAACAATGAGTCAAATCACTTCATGAGGCAGTAGTCCATTGTACAAATGAATAATGTTTTCATTTTTCAATGGACGGTAAGGTTCGAAGGTATATTGTATATTAATTTCAAATAATTTCTAATAGTTACAAAATATAAAATATAAACATGATATACATCCTCATGAGGGGATGTGAGGAGAGATTATGGAAAATTAATTACATCGGTTCGTGAGGAGGTTGTCAGTTGTACACGTGATCGATAATTTCATTTCCCATATGATGGATTATATGACTAATGTAAGTCATTACCATATCATAATAACATATTAGTATATTTAAGGTACTTATTTTATTGAAAAAACATTATCGTGTTTGATTTGAAGTAGGTAAGAGAAAAAATGAAACAAATATGTTCGATTAAAAACAATACCTCTTATTCAGAGTATCTCGTTAGGATTACACCTAATGCCTCCATATATTAGTACTAAAATAAAAAATGACAATATAAAAAGGGATGTGTTGTAAGGATGTTATTTGGCAAGGTCTTGGCTGCACCATACATCATTTTATGTGAGGAAAGGACAGGACTATGGTTCCCTTTTATAAGCGAGAGTGTGTGACATTTTTATGAATACAAAAAACAATTCCATAATGAGAATAATTACTATGTAATATCCCTTAAATGTTAAAAAATAATGAAATAAATGGGTGATAGTGTAAAGAAACATCCATCATTAAAAAATTATCATGTTTTAAACATGTTATTCTATTTACCTCTACGATTACTCACTTTTTACTATTTTGAATATTCCATATATGGAAACCATTTATAATGTGATCAAAGGCACATCATCTTGGAAGAGGTGGAGACTGACTCCCTTACCCTTTATAATGTTCTTTTAAGGAAGTTCAAGGTCCCATGGAATATCACTTATTGCATCAGAAAATGAAACCCTCTCTTGGACGCAAGGACCAAAATTTCTCACACTTGGAGAGAGGGGAACATGGTGTTAGTCTTCTTGGTCTCTAAGGCTCCTCTTAATCAAGTAACTTCCTACTTCTTGAGCCTGGGTTCCGTTCCCCTTAAGGGCGTCCATTTCATGGTTAATGAAGCTATCGACCTCTATTACATTCGGTTTTTATGAATCTTCTTTTGTCTGGCCTTTAGGTCTCCTGATAAAAGATAAAAATGTTTATTTTCTGGTCATGAAACCATTTTATCAAATTCAAATAAAAAAATTGGTAGAATTAAAATTAATATATTACCTGCAAAACATGTTGAAAAATGATTTTCCCAGAATCACATTTTCAAGTAGTTTATGATCTTTAAATATCCATAGGACTAGAAAATATCATTATAGGAATTTAAATTCAAATAAATAGTTATATAATATATGAATTTAATTTATATTCTTCCTATCTAGGGATTAATATAATTAATTATGATGGATATGTTTTATGCACTTAGATATAGTTTGTCAAAAACCATTTTTTCAAGCATAAAAATAAACATATGCAAAATCATGAAAACTGATGACTCAAAAAATTGATTATTATGAATAAAATATTTCACAGGTAAATTTAGGAAAAAATATATAATATAAAAATACCTTAAAATACATTATTTAATGAAAAGAAATGACAGTATTTGTAAAATCATAATTACCACTATACAAGGAAGAACATTTCATAGGTAAATTTATGAAAATATAAAAAATAAAATAAACCATTAAATTATATTATTTATTTAAAATAAATTAAAGTATTTATGAAGTCATAATTTTCACTATAAAATGAAAAATAGAACATTTAAGAATCAAACACTTTTTACAATAAGTTAATTTTGGTAATCTAATTTCTATAACATTATATATTTTATAAAATAATATTTCCAACATTTTTATAAATTATTTATAATATCTTATAAAAAAACAGAAAAAAATCCTTTTTGGAAGAATCATATTCTTTACAGAGTAGATTATATTTATTAAAAGTTTATTAATTATTTATTCATAATTTATACATAAATTTATATCGAATTGGAATAGTATATTTATTTCATGAAGAAGTTGTTACTATTAATAACTATATATTTACCATTTAGTTTATAACAATCATATTTAAATAATAATATTTTTTCATTCATTTATAATCGGTTTTGCGTGTTGCCTGTGATTTCACAAATATTATTATTTTAAAATGTTGGGGTTTTCAACATATAACTTGTGGGAAGCTCGATGGATATATACATTGGTATCCAATTCTTGTGCCTGGTGTACACTAATTTAACCATAGGTAGACATACTCGCCTTTAATAGTGTCGACATACTATGTATTTTGAAATTGATTCACAAAATATGTCCAAGGGAGAACACACCAAACTTAATAGGGAAGGGAAAAAACTGTGTAACCCATTGTACACATAATGTAATTATCATGGAAAATAATCCTTATATATATACCTCCTTAGGACATAGATTTTGTCTTGTGAGTAGCATAGCAGAAGTATTTATTTTTATAGGATTTGATGGTAGACTTAATAGAAAATTACATGATACGAAATGCGATTTTACAAGAATGAAAAATATTGAAGATATTTTTGAGTGACAAAACTAATCATGATGGATTATTAGAGAGATTATGGTGTTGGAAATCCCTCTATCACCATAGGTCACGAGTTCCCTATACCTTTCCCTCAGGATGATTGGTACCCACTCAGGCTATGGAGGGTTCATGTCCTCCATCATCAGAGTGGAACCACCCTCATTATATGAAGGGAATATGTCGTCTATCATCTTAGTGGAACCCCCTGATGCACTAGGGAATGAGTCCTCTGCCTGGTGAGTGTTAACCACTAACACACCAGGGAGTGATTCCCCTATTTGATATTTCACACCCCTAATTGGGGAGTTTAATGGTGTGGTGATATAGATCCACACAGTTTATTAGATGGTTTCACATGATTCTTGGAATTTGAGATGAACCAATGGAGCTTCAGGATGACTGATCATCGTTAAATTGTTTTTGGAGATGTACATCCTCTTTATCTCTCTCTCTCTTGGGTTTATTTGTGAGCACATATATGTATTGGGAGGAGCTAACATATATTGAATCTCTATATGGTTTTAATAGTTTCATAATGGGTATGTATATATACTAACCAATGCTTGGGATTTTCCCACACATTTCATATCATATATAGATGATAGATAGATAAATAGTAATTTAGGTAGATCATAATAGTATATAGTTACATTGATCATATATGGTGGTTAGAATTGGTGATCAGGAGTTATGATCTCTCTAGTTTTCCTTATTTCCAATTTTTTCCAGGTTGAGATTTCATTTCTGGTTGGGTATTTATTTTTTTCTCTTTATGATTTGATTATATATGTCACACTCTTAAGTATTCCATAATGGATATTGGGTGCATTTTTTTATCTAAATGTTACTGTATTTTATTAATCCTCTGAACATTCATGGATACAGTTGTGTGCATTCATGCAAGTACATTAGGCTAAGGACACCCATTTCAATTTAAGCATTATCAATTATGGTGTCTAGCCCCTAGCCTATTAAGGGAAGGATTATTGTATTATTCTCATATTTCTTCCTGTTTGGTAGGCCCTGATTGGTTTTTCATGATATAGTTGTATTATAGTAGTCCCTACATAGCTCAGTGTTTGGAGTTAGACTTACAATGAGGATTTTTTTGGGAATATATGGAAATTGTATTTTTGTGTCTTGAGTGTGGATTTCAAGAGAGGAAACCCATTGTTGGTGCAGTGGCCCATGTATCCATTCACCTGGACTCTTACTACATACTTGTTAACTCAGCATATTGATAAATTAGTTTTAGTGAAAAATAGTACATGAATCATATATGATTGAGTCCTTTGACTTTCATTCTTTAAAAAAATACCCATATATGATCATCTATCCACGACATTCCTTGATAACTTTTAGGATTCATTCCTAAAGAGATCAGACTAATATAATAATACAAGATAATGATGATAGTATGTTAAGTGATTAAACCTCATTTTAGAGACCTTTCCAAGAGGTATTTCCTCTAGGGAGATTGGGAGTAGTGAAATTTACTTTTGAGATGTTGATAGTTATAACTGGATTGGATGATGATGAACATATTCTTAGTGATCTACCAAAGTTTCATCTTCAGATACCACTGCGGTTTCATGGAGATCTAAATCCTTATGTATAAGGATATTGGATTTAGTCAGTGGTCTGATTCTTTAGTATTTTTTATATCCCAATTGATTTTATTGTTGTGATTTTGGACGACAATATTTATATATAAATATGGAAATGATGATGTCCAATTACCCAGACAAATTATTAGGAAATACTTTCCTTGGAATATTTCCAACAACAATTTTTCATTCTGTATTACCCATTAAAATTATTCAATGTGTGGATAAGTAAGATTCCCAAGATAAATAATGGTGATATGTTAGAATTTGAGTACGATGTGAGGTTCACTAACATCATAGGTCACTCCATTAAAATGTTTGTATATGGTTTCTCCAGGGAAGAGATGTTTGAGAAGGGATTTTGTAGATAAATCCATATCAACATAGTACTATAATGCATTCCTATTTATGATGGGGTATTAGAGTGGGTTCTATAAACATAGATCTTCCTATAATAGGGACAATAGCTAGATGGAGACAGTAGTGGATATCATAGGGTTGAGTTGTCTATAATATTTAGCAGTTGAATGTCATTAGGGTATCATCATAGGATACCTCCACCATCATGGACTCATATACATTGGTTTGAGATTGTGGGATCTCTAACACGATCTAGTTATCCTTGAGAGGTGATATTTTATGATTGTTATGGGTGAGGTCACACAATTCATGTTTTCTCGACTTGATGTGCTTCAGAGGGGAGGCTTCTAGTGGATAGAACATCGTGATAGAAGAAAAATAATAATCTAGAATCCCTAGATCATGGATAGGGAATCCCCTAGGGAGTCAGTGGTGTCAAAGGAGTAGGTGGAGGTCTAGGGGTATTAGTTTATAGTGGAATATGGAGCTACAAACTACTACTAAAACCACCACCACTAGGTTGTCAACACATGGCTTAGGGAGATAGCAGTCATGGATATTGACAAATAAATGATATGTTGGGATATGACTAGGTTGTACACTAGATAATTTTATGTGTGATCTATTTAATTTGTACTCTTTGGCCAATAATTTTAGGAATAGTCACAATTCATTCTATTATCTCATTATTCATTCCGCGGGAGTTGAATCTTTTTGTTCTGAAATTTTTCCCAAAAACTATTGTTAGAGGTTACTATTAAGAGAGAATCATCTATATCAAAAATATTCTGTAAGTTTGAGTTTACATTCAATGGATAGTGTTTCTAATTGGACCTCTTGGTCATCGTGATTAAAACATATGAGGTCATATTGGTAATGGAATGGATTTCCATGTTTCATTCCATGATTTGTGGTCATTGAGGGAATGTTAGATGTATTTTGGAATATGGGATGAGATTCTCCTTTGTGGGTAAGATGGATCTCATTGATAAGTGGGTAGGTATTGTGAGTAGGAATACGACACCTATCACCCGTCAGTATGAATGTTTATCAGTTGGTTCAGTAGTCTCTTAAAACATCTAGATTCTTTTATTAGTGGAGGACTTCTGGAAGTATTCCCAAATATGTTCTAGGACTACATATAAGACCGAATATGAACGTTTTAACCATCTTTCACCTTAATAGAACACTGAAATCATTTTTAGTTTTTAGATGAACCCAATCATGATATAGGACAATATGGTTTAGTTGGATTAAATTTAATAAAATTGTTTTATCAGACCTAGTGTGCCCTTCTGGACAACTCCACTTTTATTAGAAAAAAACAACCCAAGATTGAGGATATGTATTAATTTTTGTCCCCCGAATCAGGTCATGGTAAATAACAATTACCCCTAGTTGAGGATAGATGAAATACTTGATGAGTGTAGAGGTGTGAGTTGGTTATCATAAATCAATATTAGGTCTATATACCACCAATTTAGCATTCAAAGGAATGATATTCTATGGACTACATTCCGATGTTGCTACCAGCACAAAGAGTTACTTGTGACAGCTTTGAGTGTGATGAATTCCCCATCCATGTTCATTGATCTTATGATATAGATCTTATATCCATACAAGTATTTATTTATGGTTTTATTAATTGATATAATTTTAATTTACACTGCATCCTAGGAGAAGCATGAAAATATTTTGAGGATGGTCCTAAAAATATTCTAGGAGAACCATAATTATAGTAAGCTGTTAAAGAACTAGTTTTAGTTCTATGAGATTCTATTGTTTGGTAATTTCATCTCTGATCATGGATTATCTATTATCCTAATAAAGATTGATGTTTCGCTATCATGGGATCCAACAAATCATGTGACAAAGTTGTATAGTTTTCTTGGTTTAGTCACGTACTACACAAGGTTAATAGAAGACTTTTCTAGGATTAACTCCCTTTTAATGACCAATTATTAAAAGGTAATCCATTTATCTTGGATGAATATTTTTAAATAGATTTTGGAGAGTTTGGGATGAGGTTGGATATTGATCTTGTATTGATAAATTTGTAGGAGGAAATATAGTATATAGCGTCATGAGATTCCTCTATTGTTGGGCCCATTTTCATGTTGAGGTAGAGGTAGTTAGAGATGACATATGATTTCAGGCAGCTGAGACCACATGTTTAGGACTACATAACTCATGACCTTGAGTTACTATGACAATATGGAAAAACTATCATCTATGTGGAAATTATTTTCATTTACATAGACCATGTATGTTGCACATAAATATTTAAATATGGATATATTAACCTAATTTGGATGGGATGGTCAGAGTTCCTATAAGAATATTAATTTTATATAGTCTAGAATCATGTGAAGTTTAATGTGGTGGAATATTCCCTTAGTGGGATGTTCTATTCTCACAAGGTAGATGGTACATATGAGCATTTGTCTTCATTGTAGCTAGCCCTGGTGGAGGATAGGGGTGTATTTTTTCTTCATTTATGGTGGTTTTCAATAGATTTATCATCATGTGATAGATTTTTAGTTAGGGGATATCAAAAATGAGGTTTTGAGGGACTATATATCCTCAATATATGTAATAGATGGATTTTATAATTGATGAGAGCACCTTATCTTTTTCCCATTATAGAGGTGGTTTTGGCCGTTTTGTGAAAGGAGATAATGAGGGAGTTTCGTATTTCCTTTTATTTTTACATCACATTGTGGTAAATATGAACATGGACCTTAAATGGTAGTTTGGGTGGGTTTTCATGAGGTGGAGTGTCGATGAGTTGGTCTCTTTCTATCTCACATATAAATAGTTAAATAATAGGAATAATATTTATAAAATTTTAACACAGCCTATTGTGATCTTAGATTGGAAGCGGGGTGGAATATCAATATATTTTTTGACAGGGCTTCCCCAGACAGTGAAAGGCCATGGGATATTTTGTTGATTTTTGGATAACTAGCATGTCGACTAACATTCTTTCCATTAGAGAGAACATCTCAATTGAGTGTTTGGGGCAGTTTTGTGTGTGGAGATCATCCAATTTGATCAAGTTACCTCAATAATTTTCTTAAAACATGATACTGGGTTCACATAATGATTGAGGAGATGTTTATCTAAGGAATTCAAGCTCCATTTAAATACGAGTACAATGATTTACCCCTAGACATAAGGGAAAACATAGTTGACTATCCATATATTGTATGATATGATAAGATCCTAGGTTTTGGACTTTTTTTGGAGGTGGGAGGATCAGTTACAATTTGTAGAGTTTTCTTATAAAAACAATTATCACTTTAATATTTCAATGAAATTGTTTTGGGACCTATATAGTAGATCCTGCAGGCCACCCTTGTGTTGATCTATGATTGGGGAGACATCTATTTTTGGTCTGGAAATGGAGCAAGTGATGATAGATTATGTAATGGTGATCTAATAGCACATGAGTATATCTCGGAGTGGATAGAAAATATACACATATCGATAACATACTTAATTAACTTCAAGAAGGGAGATAATTTTTTATTAAGAGTCTCCCCATGATGAGGTTTAGATAGTTTATTATAGGGTAATAAATTTTTCTATGAGGATCATTAGGCCATTCAAGATTAGACAATGTATTTGTGTAGTTTCATTTTTCCTGGACTATCCCCCATAGTTATAAAGAGTGCATGATGCCTTGCATGTGTGAAGCTATGATGATATGTGCCTGATCCAACACATGATTCTGAATTCGGTGAGAATGACATCAAGGATGGAACCCCCTATACATAGTACACAACAGAGATCAAGGAATGATAGGTGAGGATGCTACAAGGATGGACCATAACATTTTTTCATGTTCATTGGAATCACATGCACATGAAAGAAACCTCCTTAGAGTGTGAGAGTCAGATGTAGTCTCAGTAGATTGTTCTTTTTAGAAATAAAATCCTTGAAGGAGGGGGGATGTATTGAGTTGGGAGTTTTTTATTTAGTCCTATGAATATTTCTATGTATATATATTTATTATTTCTCAGGAGTTAGAATAGTGTTTGGGTGTCTTGGGACCCCATAATTAATATAGTAAAAATATTAATATAGTATACATCACATTCTAGCAACATTTTTTTATAAATAGTTTTCCCATTTCTTGGGACCTCATATGTGAAATCAGAGATCATGGTTAATTATAGAACATGCAATTTATCCTATGAATGACATAATGTTGAAAAATTTCTGTCATTTCCTAGAAATCGACACTTAGTGTTGTGTTAAATATATAAATTTATAAAAACATTATTTTAATTTAAATGAAAAATCCTAACCCACTCTCAATTTAAGATTTATTATTTTAAATATCCTTGGTTTTCTGCATAAATTTGGGATATTATAGATTGAGGGGAGGAGAGATCAGCTGTCAGCTAGGAGCATTGAATAATGATACATGATTGGAGGATCATCATCTAGTTGGAGAATGTAGTGAGATATTATCATTCACCCCTAGTAAACATGTTATTCACATATGATATATCCATTACCATGGTTGGACTTGTTATTTATGATCTCAACCCTTGGATTAATACTTATGCATGAATTTAATTATTTTTATTTTCGTTTTTATGGTAATTTTCATCCATTTCACGTTCTTAAATATGAATTGAGTTGTTGAAAAAAATTTATTCTTACAAAAACATGATTTTACCCCATGATTTCACACTATATGATCATTTATCTAGTATAAAATTGTCAGACCATAGTCATCACCTTAGATCAAGTTCTTCTCTACTAATATTAATTGTTTTCATCACCATTGGCCCATTGGGTCTTGATTTGGATTTTTCATGTTGGATTATATTGTGATGAACTCCTTGGATATTTGAATATAACATTAAGGATAAAAGGATTTATGATTTTCATATGGTTTATGATTATTTCAAAGTTATAGGTGATGGATTGGGGTTTTCGAACCCTGAACAATGATAAATGCATGATAGGTTCCCTTGTGGTTGATTGGATTTCTAAATTTCGACCACCAAAAGAAAAACCTTAACAACCAGAGATGTAATAAATTGATTTCAAGAAGTAAAAAAGAAATATTTTTGGTGGGTAAGGTAGATAATTAATTCTAATTATGGAACATTAATTTCATCAAAATTCCTGACTACACTCTATGTAGTCAAGGTTCCCATAGTGGATAAGGTTTTACCTATGGTAAGTATCACATTCTATGTGGCCAGTATCACACAACCTATGATCCTACCTGGGTGGAAATGTTTTCTTGGAAATACACTTTTCTAAGACCCCATGTAGTCAGACATACTATATACACTATGTGAAACACTATGTATATGAACATGGAAATCCGATTCATATTCCAGGAGTACACACCCAAGACCTATAGTAGAAATAAAAAACATGTTCTATGTGAACACATTGTTTAGTATGAAATGAAATTCCAAGTTGGGTCCATGGGATGGCATGCCTCGATGAATAAGTAAGGGAACACAATGTGCAACCTCTCATACATGTCAAGTAATTCTTCAAGCAACATAAGCCTTGCATATATCCTTCTTCAAGGTTCGTATTATGGACCACGAGTGACCTATACTATGTATTTTTCTGTGTATGGAATGATGGTATCTCTAAATGTAGATTACAAGATAAAAATAGATTTTACAAGAATGATGCTTCTTTATGAGATGCTTGAGTAAAGGTAGTGATTAGGCAGGGTGATGAGAGAGATGCTATGGTTGGAAATATCTCAATCACAATAGTGAATGGGCCCCCATACTCATCATTCAAGAATAGTGGGACCTCTCATGCTCTAGAGGGTGAAAGTCTTATATCTACCATGTTACACAACCTAATTCTATAGAGGAAACAATTTATCTATCATCCAAGTGGTGGCCCCCTAACAATATAGGGTGTGATTTCTTTATCTACTTGGTTACCCCTCGATGCTGTAGTGTTCAGGTCCTCTATAAATGATTTCCCTCATAGTATATAGAGTGAATTTGAGAGATGATGGTCCTTCACATGGTTTTTCAATATGACTACTCATGATACATTGAAAATGAGATGGTCCTTTGGAGGTATAGGCAGACTCATCTTCCTTAGTTGTACTATGGATATGGAGATCACCTTTCTCTCTCATGTTGGTTTCTTTAAGAGAATATATGTGCATTATGTTTAGATAACTTAAATTTTTTATCTTTATTTTTCCCCAGTTATGGTTTTCATTGAATCCTACTATGAATTTATATATTCACCAATGTATTTTTTTTTGTGGAACATGATGTATCTTATGTAGATTATTTATATATCAGTGGTGACTTAAGTGGAGCATAAATGTACTTTAGTATATTTACCATGTACATTGATTGAAATTGGTGATCAGGAGCTTGGTAGTCTCTATATTTCCTTCTTTCTAGTTTCGGTCATGTTGGGACTTCAAATATGGTTGGGAATGTATTTTTCATATCTCTTCATTATATATATATATTTATTTAATATGATGTATTACTTAGCGATTATTATACGCAATTTTGAACTCTAAATGATTCAATTTACACAAAAATTTTCATTGAGTTGATTTTTTTGTATGTGTGTATAAGAACATTTGGCTAGGCATTTCTATTTCAATTAATGACTTCTCATCATATGTCACTTACCCTATATTATTCGTGGTTTTATTGGGGTGTTACACTCATCTTGTTGCTGGCCATGTGGGTCTCAATGGGTCAGGCCATGACACAACCACAATCGATCGTCTCCTAGGGAAATCCATAAATGAATACCGAAAAATTATATCCCAGATCAAGAGATCCAAAACCATTAATATAAAATATTTAAAAAGGAAAAAATTAAATGAATGGAGTTAGAAAATGGGCCCTATACTCATCCTAGATAATGAAAAATTCAATGATCATAAAATTATAGTTCATTTTTTTAATTGTAATCAAATTCATCTATAGTTTCACCTACCCTGATCAATATGTGATGTAACATCATGGTAAAATACTATTCTTCAATTACCTGAAGAAAATAAAGCATTAAAATAATTTATACCATAACATCTTACATGGTCATCAAAAAAGTTTAATCATTCAATTAATTCCATCAATATCCCATGAACAATCTTAAAATGAAAAAAAAACTATGGATTCCTGGACCCTAATATTACACTTAGGCATCCCTAAATGTTGTACTCCCAAAATGGCCTTAGGGGACTGTTCATGATAATGCTCATATGAACTAAAACACAACCTATTAATGAATAAAATGAAACCACCCTTGATAACCATCAGTCATTAAGACATCCCCATAAGAGTTACTCAAAATGGAACTCAATCTTCATATCTCAAATAATTTGAAAAATATATCCATCATATGACCCGCATGTTTTTTAGGATTGAGTAAAACTATTAAATCTCCATGATTAAATTTTTAAGGCTATATTTAGTTCAACATAACCTATACCCAATATTGGTAAATAAAAAAACACATTCTCTTGTTTCAAATTAAGAGGGAATATTAATAGCCACTCACAATAGTGCATCACTGCTACCATTATGAAACTATCACATCTCAAAGAATGTGTACACCCAAGGGCCACCCTTGATCAAAACTCAATAATAACCACTATGACAAAAATCTCAAAAATTATAGTATTTATCCTTTAATTAATCATTTGGCCATTCCAGTCGGTCACGTTTACGTTATAAATTTACATGCACTACCCATGCTTTCACATTCACTACACCTAAGGAAAATCCATGCCTAATTGAATACATGATCACACACTACCAATGTGTCTTCTCTAAACATGAATCATCTACAAATGTTTTCTATATCATAATGAACTCATAAGTCTGAGTTAAATACTATATCATGAGATAATTTTATATCACAAAACATTTCATATAAAAATATTAAAACATCCCACCACTCAATTATAACACTCAAATCACTAAAATTATATGCTACATCTCAACATCAATAGGCACTCTAACCAAGTATATACTTCATATATAACATAGGCCACAACTCATAGAGAAACATCCAAAATCCATACACGTATACAACATGTCAAATCACATGTTTTAACCCCCACTCCAGGGATCTCACATAGATCATACATCCCATACCAATGTAAACTACCAAATATGTGATACTAATTATCAGTGAGAATATAAACATTATATATCCCCATAAGAAGTGGGATATTATAAATGTTCATATACATATATAACTAACATCTCCTTATGATGATACATATTGATTAAATTGATACCATATGGTTCAGTTAAGTATAATTCAACTATTATGATATTTTGGAATTTACCAATTTAATGTTGACACATTAAATAATTAGAACCAATTTTTTTTATAAGAGACAATATCATAATTATATACATGCATTAATATGTCATTTGAAACTACATGAAGGATATGATTCATGAATTCATTCCTTTTTCCAGTCCAATATATTTGAAATACAAAAAAATAAATAAATAAATAAAACAATCAACCAAACTGCAACATTGAAAAAGAATTAACACCAACCACAACTACCCAAAAAAGATGGTCATCTTCTCATGTAGCTTCTATACAGACTAATAAATAGCATGAATCCCAAGTTATGTCCATCCTTATCAACTATATAATATATAAAAATTATAATATTAATGTAACTAGGATCTAACCACACTTTTTAATGTCCCAACCTGGTACACTCAATAGTAAATAGACCAGAGCACAATGGTACCTCCTAGATTATTTCATGTATTCCAGAGGCCGATGACTAAAAATAAAGGTCTATGGTGAGAAAATATGGAGACTATAACACATAGTACAAATAACCATGAAACATAGTTGAATTTACATACAATCAGCCATCAGATTACCTAATTGAATAAAAAACGATCCAACCAAACAATGTATCTAACCAAAGTCCAAAAATTTACCCCATGTTATAAAATAATTATCTATTTAATGTTGCATGAGCCATATAGACACAAATAAGTTCACATCTACATAAATGATAAAACCCCAAAAATATATTAAATAATTAATAACATGAAACCACATCATGAATCCTGATATGTTCCCATTGTCTGAATCCTACCAAACTATATAGGTCAACTATTTAAGAATCAAAATATTATCTTTCAATTCCTATAATCTGGAGGTCCTCTTGGGTAAAAAAGTTCTATACCAAATGAGATGAGTTTGAGTATACTTATTTTGATATAAAAAATAATTTCCCCAATTTAACTAGTATACAGAGTGTGTGAACATTGTAATATGCTCATAATGAATTATTAAAAAAATATAAGAAAAAAACTATCACCAATAGGATTTATTACCAATCCAATGAGGACTAATCATAACTATTTTTTATAGTGTTGGCGTGTCTATGATCATGTCATAGGAATATCTTGACCTAGAATGTTTTCTAAATCCTCGTAATATAGAATGTCATCTAAACATGAATAACCATCATCCCTAAAGGAATTAATAATTGATATATTTCATATATAATGTACACATATGAAATATTGTTTATATATATAATTGATTATGATATAAACCTTTTAAATGGAATGACATATTTGTGTTACATGGTTTTGGGCATATCATATTTTATGATATAAGAAATATTATATTGGATTCCTTAGATAATAATATCTTTTTACACAAGGGATAATAATACTAATGAATTGTATTGTTTGAATGATTTCGATTTTCATTGATTCATATCATGTAGTGGTATGTTAATGAGGTTAATAATTTATTATTCTATATGTTTTCCATGATAAATGAACTGTTTTATAATATAAAATGAATGAAAGGGTACATAGAAATGAGGGTTACATTCAATGTAACTGTATTCCTTAACTCATTCCACATGTGTTAATGATTGTTCACATAAGAAGAATCCTTAGTTTCTCTATGAAGTGACAGTAACAATGAGATGTGGATCATGAAATCCTACCCAAAATATTTTAAAAACATCTTATACTCATTGATTTCTTCCCCTACGTCCTTCACAACACGAGGAACTAGAATTCTAGGGATGGTGAAGGATCCCACACACATGGGTATATTAATTTTTCTTGACTCGCTCACGGATCTCAAATTCATTGCCACACATGATTTCCGGGAAGCGAACAAGGTTGCTGATAGCCTTGCAAACAAGGGGGTTAATCATGATGTTAACTGGCTGGATGACCTGCCTGATGATTTGCTCCCGTTTTTTAATATGTATTGTAATAAGATTCCATCATTTAGATATTTGTAGTTCTTGTTTTTTATTGATCAATAAATTGTGCCTTATACTTTGACTGAGGCACCACCTTTTAAAAAATGGTTGAGGATGGGGAAGCAAAAAAAGGGCATAAGTCATACGTACACAATTTTTTGATTTATAGTACGCATTGTTTTTGTTTCATGCATCGTTGTTCTAGGTTTTTTGTTTTTATATCATTTTGTCTATGTACTTTTTTTTAAAATATCCTTTTAAACCTTATTGTGTTATCAAATGATTTTCAGGCCTTTTGTTGAGTGAAATTGTGTACTAGATGATTGTTTTTGAAAAAAATCCCCTATGAGATTCCTAATCAATAAATAATATCAAATATTTGTTAGCCTCGTATAGTCCTGAATAATAATATGGGATATCATAACTAGTGACATAGTACAAATCTATTGGAATTGTATTATCCATAGAATTTGAATTTAGTATATTGTATCCAATAAATTCTCAATTACATAAGTTAAAAAATAGAGCACCACGTCAACTTTATGAATTTGGTGCATGTTGTTAAATATTATAGGGAAATACCAGGAGAATATAGGGTTGTTGGTTATAAAATATTATTGATACCACTTGCTTCTATCTTATCAATAATACCCTGCGATTCAATCTGAGTCATTAAATATGATAAATGTATATTTTTTTCTCTTAATTAATTTAAAGTATGAATTTAATTATATAATTTATAATTTTTTTTTAAATTTAAAATATAGGAATCTTAGGATTTAATTAACTAATAAAAAAAATTAGAAATTCGTTATTTATTACATGTTTTTAATTAATTAATTAAATCTTTATGAATAATTTATTATTAAATATTCAATAATATTAAGAAATAATGTTAATATACATTTTATATAATTTTATGGCATGCATTATGACTTATAAATAATGTTTTTATTTGGAAATTATATGGATAATTTATTCAGTTATTATAAATTATTAAAATAAGGTGAAATTCAATGAATTTATATTTTAAATTACTAAAGGATCACATTGATTAATTTGGATTGTTCAAATTAAAAGGGAATTATTTTGAAATTAGTTTAACATTTTCAAAATGGGTTTTGAGAAATGATTAAATTAATGTTTTTAATAATATTAATATTTGATTTTTGGATTATGTAAAATTTTTACATAAAAAAAGAAATATAATATGTTTATAATTCATATTATATCATATATTTAAGGTGAAATTTCAAATAATTCATAATATTAAAGAGTTCGTATTATAAAAAGGAATATAATGTTTTTATATTAATGATTATGGAATTCCTATGATATAAGATAAAATTATAAGGTGTTTATGATTACCATTAATTTTTGAATTGTTTATAATTTTTTATCCCATTCTTAAATATGTTAATTTTTTATTTATTTAAATTATATTAATTTATTTAATTCATAGATATAATTTTATATTATTTTTTTATATTTTATTTATTTTATATGATAATTCACTTTTTATTCAATTGTCATATCGTGCAATACATTCTAGGTACAACAACATAAGATTTTGATTTCATTTATATTGATCTCTGTTTTTAATTAAAGTTATTAACATGAAGTCAGTTTTGGAATATAATATATTGATATTAGGTATCATAAATATGATGAATTGTTGTCTTTCTTGTGTATTGTTTCCCTAAATTGAGTTATATTTTGTATGACTTCCCACAATCCCAGAGGCACAAGCATTATTCTACAATGGTGTGGGATGAATATCTTTAGCTCCAGGCTTACTCAATTTTAGATTATCAATTTTACATAATTTTAATCCTTTAAATCAATGTTCTTGTTCCTTAGGAATAATATTCATTTGGATATGTGTAAATAGGTTTGGAATCTATTTTGGTTAAGCACCATAACTTGTAGGATATGTAATAATATAAAAATTTATTTGGATTGAACATATTAATATGGGGCACAAAATATGATTCCAAAATAAATCATTATAATCATGAACAAATTTCATAGAAACACCATGAGATAACATGGCGAGATTAAAACAGAATTAAAATATTAAGTGTTATATTTCATCTGATGTAAACACATATTAAAATATCATTCATTCAATCAGGTTGGTTCATCAAAAGCATGGTGCCCATAAATTATTTTATTAATGGAATGGTGGGAATGGATAACCCTAATAGTTGGGTAACTAAATATCACTATGATATTTATGTCAAACTTATATGGGAAACTAGAAATGTTAGTATACAAAAGAAATAGTGATAGATTTTTCTATATGATACATTAAAAAAAGTGTTCATTTAATCATGAAAGAATCATTATTGATATGATTGGGATAGTTCCCTACATAAATAATAATGCGGTGAACAAAACATGAAATATGAATCAATATAAAGTGAAATATGGAACTTATTGTACTAATAGATGTTATGAGTTTCAAAGGTGTAATTATTTTAATGGGATCACATTTATTAAAATTATTTATTAAATTTTTGTAAAATATGATACTCATCTGATAAAATTTTTATTATTGATAAATCGAATATTCATAATGTAAATTAAAATTTATTTTAAAAATTGAATAGAGAATATGAATTTAAGAATCTTAAAAGATTAGTAACATAATACATTTTATCAAGTTTCATAAATTCAATTTCATAGATGAATACACTCATGAGTCCCCAACTACAGATGTTGTTCAACACATGAATATACAGGCTTATGAGAAACATATAAATGTACACATTAAGTATAAAATACATTAGTTAAGATGTTTACTAAGATATTTTAGTCTCCACTAAAATACATTCGATTATTTGATATGAAAATTAATTGGTGATACTAGTGGTTTCATTTAGGATTTTTCATGGTTAGGAATTTACTTGATTATCATTGATGAAAATAGTTCAATAATGTGAATGATTTCGTGAAAAGATTACTCAATTTGATTAATTTTTTGAGAATATATGAACTTTTTCTTATGATTTCTAAATTTTAGTTTTTCATCTCATGTATTAGTGGGTAAAAGTTCCAATAAAATGAATAAAGTTAGTTGGAATGTCCAAAAATGTTTCATTGAGATGTTATTCTGGGTTATTGATTCCCATAGGTTTTATCAATAAGAATGAATAATGATTCCATATGATAAAAATGTTTAGAAATCAAAAAATATGTTTTAAAAACTCCTTGGAATTTCCAATCCACTTACCAATTTTATAGAAATAAGATGATTTATTTTTAATGGTATATAATACAAAATAAACACTTTATAAATTTATAGGTATACAGTTGTTGAAAATAAAGGAAAGAGATTATAGATCTTATATATTTCATTCAAATGAACAAACCAATTATTGATAATTTTTTTAATTTAACTATGGATAATATATCATGCTCATATGGATCATATTATAGGATGATAATAGTTATTTCATTTATCTAATATGTTAATAGAAGTTATTTGTTAATGAAGTGTTGTTATAAAAAATATGAGATATTGTATTCTATAATGATGGTTTATGAATTATTAAATTCTGTAATTTCTTTTAGTATATGATTAGTGAAAATAATTATTCTATTATATAGAAATTTATCTATGATTTTGGTAATAATACGAGAAATATGATTCCACCAACATTAGGGGCATGTTTTAGATAATAATTTTCTTTTCAAGAAATAGATCGAAAAATATATAATACAATATATGATTTTCAAACTAGGGTTTATTTGATAAATAGTACTATTTAAAATAAATTAATGTTATTTCATTACCACAAAGTAGTTTTTTCAACTTATAAAATTTAATGGGTTAATGATTATACCAATTAAAAGTGAGTTTTACATAATATCTCAAAAGGTTTTAAGGAATGAAATTAAGGATAAATGTAAGGAGTTTCATTTTTACCATAACATAGTGAATATCACTTTATCCTAGAGGAGCTAAATCTTTTTGGTCAATGATAGTGAAAATTATTACATTATATACCAAAAAATTTCAATGGAATATTTTTATGGAATGAGTTTTAGGAATGTTGATGATGTAACTATTACAGAAAAGAATGTATTAATATCATAACATTAGATTTTATAGATTTATGGATTTTGAATATGTTCATGTAATTTAATATTAGGAATATGATTCTTAAACCACACAATTATTTATACTCTCATCTTCATAGATATTGGAAACTAGTGATTTTAGTGGGATGGTTTTATTTGGTGGTCTCATAGTATTGAGGAAGTAATTATATATGTATGTAATGTGTTAACTGTAGAAATTTTTTTTTATCAAGAAGTGTTTCTTGTATGATATTATAGATAAGATTGTAGATAGGGTTTTGTTATGTATTAATAAAATAGTTTTATAATATAAAATATATCATATAAAATAAAATCTACACTTTATCATTATTTTTTGTGGGGAGTATATATGAATATGTTTATATACATTTTTTGAAGTGTAATGATATTAGACCAATAAATTTATTGTTTCAGTTAATCTAGAAATTATTATTTTCATGATATATTTTATATTATGTTTAAAATTAATAGTTATAGTTGGTAAGAAACATTAAAGAAGATACAAAATTTGCTCACGAGGAAAAAATAAGTTTTCTACATTGGATTCCCCACTAATTATATTATATATAGTTCTATATACTATGTTTTTAGTATACTATTGGTTTTTAGATCTTATTTGGATTCCACACTACCTATGGATGGTGAGGTACATGAAATGTGAACCTTTATACCTTGAGAACATTATTTTGAAGATATTCAGGCATAGCTAATCATAATGTGGCTGGGAATATTGATGATCAAGTCATAAGTTGAATATTAACTATGATGGGATGTTTCCTCATGTATGAATATTAGTTCATCTATTCCATTAATTGATACACAACAAGGGATTGTAAAAACACACACATATAGTACTTATGATGTAATTTTTTATTTTTTTGTGGTACATGTGACGTTCATATCTATAATGGTGAATTTCATTTGATATATTCATTTATCTAGTCAGTCTACACATGTAGAATCAAAAAAATGTGAATTGGATTTATTGGATTAACATAATCTGTTATGACCCATTCTCGGGGCCAGTGTAGTGACTACACCAAGCCCGCCTTCCAGAGGCCAGGGGCTGGCGACTAGCACCAAAGGTGAGTCCCTGATAAAAGGGAAGACATTGACTTTAAACCAATATAACACACAGTCTGAACATAAGAAATAGAAGAAAAAATAATAATATAGAAAAGAAAGGTGTGCTGAAAATAAGTGGGCCAGTAAACAAACCCAACTTATCAATGAGTACAAGTACAAGTAAAAAGGTAAAACAACTCCTGGATCATCCACCGAGGAATCCTACCAGAAGGGTAGGTATAGATCTCGAACAACTTATCCTTGATGTACATCTCTTCTAGTCCAGCACCGACCAGCCTCTTGTCCGTTACACTCCGCCTCGATCACTGCTGACCATCATCTGCACAGAACACAACAAGGTGAGGGTGAAGGCCATGTTAGGTTGAGTATAGAAATACTTAGTAGGGGACCCTGAGACCACTTAAGGTCTCCCAAATCCCAATATAGAAAAACCACACTAGTAAGATACAATCACAAAGTATCAAACATCCTTACTTAGGTATATTCACATACATATACCCAAGTTACCAATCACAAAACAGCTCCAACTCTTGAGCCCAACCACATTCTGTTCCTCAAGTTTATAAACACTCCAAAAAGAAAGTAATACACAAGGTGTATCCCATAGGTAGAGCTCATAGAAGAAATATATGTGGGATTCACCACAACACATCAATGAAGAAACATTCACGAAGAAACATCCACACTTACTTAGGTATATACCCATACATATACCTAAGTCATCAAGATTACACATCGCATACATGAGGTAATCATGAAAGTAAAGACTCATCTCACACCAGGTATACACAACTTAAAAGAGAGTATGATATTATTATATTTAGTCACTGAATCAAATTTCACGTTCAAACGACAGATATCCGTAGAAACCTATAATAGTAGTCTGTCGAAGATATCGATCCTACGTGGGATCTCAGTACAAAAGTCATCGCTGTCAAACCCATAGACGGGAGGCTACTCAGAGCTGGACTTGACATGACATACCTCTGGGACGATTTTCTCAAGATCTATACCTACCCTTCCAGTAGTATTCCCCGGTGGACGATCCAGGAGCTGTTTTCCCTTTTTACATGTACTTGTACTCGTTGATTAGTTGGGTTTGTATAGTGGCCCACTGATTTTCAGCACGCGGTTATTTTCTATATTAGTACTTGTTAATTCTACTACTTGTGTCCAGAATGTTTGTGATATAGGATTAAATGAAATTCCTTCCCATTTTATCAGAGATTCAGCTTTGGTGCTAGGCGCCAACCCCTGGCCTATTGAAGGCGGGCTTATAGTAGTCACGACAGGGGCCCCGAGAACGGGTCGTGACAAATTGGTATTAGAGGAGTCAGTTCTACCACAGAACTTGGACTCTGATTATTTTAATTGGAATAGTATTAAGTTTTTTGGGAGTGGTAATCAGTTACGGTAAACTGGTGTTGGGGCGGAGGCCGATGTATCCATACACTAGGACTCTGACATCTGATTTCCGACTCAGTGCACGAAAACACTGATTGCGTGCGTGTTTTCATTGAAAATTTTTCATCGTGATTTCTTTGTGTCCACTCAACAGGTATATTGTTTTGACCGCGGTTCAACTATTTTTTTTTTCAGGATTTCTTCACTTAGTCAGTCAGTGTGGGTTCCGAGTGGAAAGCGCGAAGGTAGCCCACCGAGTGGTGAGGCCTCACTACAGGTCCCCATCACAGCGAAGGCACCATCGGTTCCACTAACCACTGGGCTACCATTACAACCAGCCCTTGAAGAAAAGGGTGAGCGCCACTTGAGTGCATTGCGTGAGTTCCTGTGACAGAGGTCTCCGAGGATTCGAGGTGAGACAGATTTTCAGATGGCTGGGTACTTGCTGGAGTTTGTAGCACGAGTTTTCCACAAAGTTGGGACACCCGCTGACTTGATGGTGCAACTAGATGTTAGTATCATTCATAGAGCAGCTGAGAGGTGGTGGAGCCTGATGCTCCAGTTTTATGATGAGGCAACCATCAACTAGGAAAACTTTGAAGATATTTTTAGGGTAGAGTTTGTATCAGTGACTCCATGGTCTGTGCCTGCTCAGGAGCTTCTATACACCTTCCAGCTATTTGTCATTTTAGTTGTACATGTTTTTATTTTCCATGTACTTTACTATTGGGCTTGTATTTCCGGCCCCTTTTACATTCTACCATATCTTTTGCATACAGTTTCTAATTAGTTTTCTGCTTCCAGTTGTGTGCACTATTGTGTGTGTTTGCTTTTTATAAAGGCAATTCCTTCCCATCTTAGGGATTTACATGTTCGGTGCTAGTCGCCAGCCCGTGGCCTACAGAAGGTGGGCTTGGGGTAGTCACAGCACGGGTCCAGTGGATGGATCGTGACATAATCATTGTACCATGGTCAATATATATATTAGACAAAGGGAGTAATCAAGAATGTATAATGGAAAATGATAAAAATAGTGTAAATTGGTATAGATATACATGTGTATGATAGTGATCACACCATATCCCTTTGTCACTTGAGTATCATTGATTATTTTCTATAAAACAATCTTTTATAATATTTTTAGATATTATGGTTCATATTTTTTTCAATCCTAAAAAGTCATGTGGGGTTAAAAATTATGATTTACTGACGGGGGATTGAGTTTGAATGAGATAAAAAATTAGATAGTTTTTATAGAGTTAATTGAGAGGAGTTTTGTATATTTATTCCCAAGGTATTGTAGTGGGGTAATATATGGGGAATTTAATGATTACCTTTAAAACTAATCTTAAGATATCTAATTTTAGTTTTTGAAATTATTTCAGAAGTTATCATATGTGATATTATATATTGTAAAGTGGCACAATGTATTTATGTATTTAGTGGAAGTGAAAGATTGCGGTAGATAAGACCTAGAGCCTTTACACGGATGATTTTTTGTCTAGAATATATCATATTGTATGATATAATATTATTGTATGATATGAAATATAGAAACCAAGGTTCTGTGATATTTCCTGGTTTTTTGAATATAATATTTTACGATATAAGACTTATCATATGGGATTATTTGGATAGTCATATTTTTTATAATAAGCCATCCTTTTACTATTGAATCATTAACAATGATTAATTAGGAAGTAATTAAAATAATTTATGGTAGTGTAGTGTTATATTGTTTAACAATATCCATTATGTTGTATATTATATAAAATCTATTTAAAAATATGACATTTACTAGATAGTTGTAATAGCCGATGGTTATATTTGATATAACCCCATGTATTTAATCATAATGTTTAATTTAATTCATGTTCGATCGAGGAGAGTCATTGAGCGATTTATGAAGTGAAATTCTCCATGATATTTTCGTTATGAAAAACATCAAAATACTTTGATTAATATCACCTATCAATATATTTATTCTCTAACATACTTCATAATAAAATACACAACAATTTCAGGGACGGCAGAGGATCTCACACTTATAGAGAGTGATTCAGCCGAACCCATGGATACCTCTAGAAGAGGGATGTTATTTTTATACCTATTAGAAATATTCATCAGACTCATATGGTGATGGTTGAAGGTCATATATTAAAAACAATAGTGTAAGGTACAAATACATAGAACTTTACTTTAAAAAATTCATGATTTTGATTCCATGCTCGATCGATCTTGGTATATTGTTTCTTTATCATTTACGTTGTTTACTTTAACTATTAAACTATCCATAGAAACCTTATAATCATAGTTCACTCGATATATCACATCAAACACTATATAAATGTACCTAAATAGGAATCATATCTGTCATACAGGATCTAAAACAAACCTAACTCACAAATAATGCATGGTTGTCATGATGCCCAACCTGAAAAAGATTTCTTTCCAAAACTATTCATTATCTGTGGTTGGAAATGAATTCCAAACAAAAAAAATAAATCATGATATAGTTTTCATGACAACCCTATCATCCCTTAATAAAATATGTAGTTGGAATTATTTCGCAACCCATATCATAAGATCTATTCTATAACAACTCACATATCAATGGTTCGCATGAATTCCCAATCAATATCCACATAACCCATTCTATTCCATTACACATGTCCATAGTTGAAATGAATTCCCAAACCATATAAAAACATTCAACTATTATAATGTCACAAAAAATATTCCATAACACATACCATATCATCACTGATCACTATGATTGTCATGATCCCCAAATCTAAATCCAAAACCATTGCCACACCATAAGCTATCCATGGTTGGAAAGATTCCCAACCAATATTACATACATATCCATTTTACTGAAAAATTTCTTATTCATATAATAAAAAAATAATTTTAGTTAAAAAAATAAGAAAAAACATAATTTAGTAAAAACAAATTTATCACAGGGGTCATATGAGCCAGAAACTCACCCAACCCCTGAATAAAATCAACTTCATATCTTTTTTGGTCTCTCAATTACTCAACCTGTTCAATCTTACATTTAATTCATGGATAAAACCATTATATCCTAATTCAATTATTTATCTAGTTTACAAAAGGATTCTAAGGTTTTTACAAGCTTCATTTAGTTAGATCCTAATCAAGACAACCCTCATGGGTTCCCACAAACCATTTCTAAACAACTACTTTAAGTTCCATCATTCAGTAGTCACAAGGTCCCTTTACAAAACTATCTCACTGCGTTATTTGATTAATGGATTATAAATAATGATATTAGAAAATAAAATAAAGGATTAAATATTACTTATCTCCCTTTTAATATCTAGCAACATAGTTCCATTTAGTCCCACTGTATACATAAGTTCTACCGCTAGCATACCCACCTAGATGCCTATATGCTTGTGGAGGAGGATCTGTCACCCTTCCCATTAATGGAATATCCATGAGGATATTTAATAATTCATATTTAAATGTATCATACCCTTATTCCAACCACACTTGATCAATTTATTCTAATGTTAGTAAGAGTATAAGGTAACTCTTCTAAGGACTATAATATAATAATCTACCATGGTCATACCTATTTAGGGTTTCTGTATCTTATGATCCACATTTTAGGCCAATCAAAGGGAATCAATGATAAAAGTATAAAATATTGTTATAAAGGGTCAGTCAAGGCCCAAGAAATTTCCATCCCAATCATCTGGGTCAAATGAGAATAATTCATTTTTAATTTTTGGTTACTTAAACACAAATGATGAGACCATATATCAGATGTCACATGAAAACATTAAAATTCCATAAAGATATTTTTTGGAACCACCAACAAAAAAATGTCATTTGAAATATTAAATCCCAAAAACCAATATCGACCAAGGTCAATATACATTATCTGTAATAAGAGTCTGTCAATCTATCAATAACCACTATAATTAATTATAAATAAAATTTAATTGATGAACATTATTAACTCCCAATTAATCCCATAATTAATTATTTGGGAATAAATGGATAAAAACAAATCAATTATCCTTCTCTAGCCTAACCCATCAGAAAAGGTGGTGAAGATCACCCCCAACACCACCCCAAGGAAACTGAAAATGAAATATACAATAATTAACATTACATTATTGATTTATTTCACTACCAAATTGATGAAATATGGGAATTAAATCATGAAATTTACATAAGTCAAATGAAACCACAAAAAATATTGATCAATCATCCTCATAATAAATAATTTTTCAAAAAAAATGAAAGACCCATTTTCCAGATTATATTCCACCATTCTCTAGTGTAATGAGTATCAAATACCTAACATCAATCCACCAAAATTAGATGAAGTAAAGAGTGGTTTAAAATAAGCGAAGGGGGGATGGAAACCTTCATAAAAAATGAGAAGAAACTCCATAAACTCTGGAATTCATGGATTATATAATGATAAAAATAGTGGAAATTGTAACAACCCAATGTTTTGTGGTACATATCATTTTAAATTTAATCTCTTCAAAAGATTATTTTGCACACAACACCCGGCTTAAAAGAACGATGAAATATTATTATAACGTAGTCAAAAAATTTATGGAAATTAATATTATTAACCAAATTGAAAAATTAATAGATTATATAAAGAATATAATTTTTAAAATTCATAATATGTGTTTTGTATACATTATATAAAAATAAATTCACTTTTATGCATAAAAAGAAGTATTTTTCTAAAGGAATTTTTTCCACCTTTGGATGATGCACTTGTTTTAAAAATAAATTCTCAAACATTTATAAATTATTTTTGAAAGGAAAATAAATTTTAAACTAATAATTTCTAAATTATCTTGATGTTATTTTTTTATTTTTTTCTGAAAAGATTGCTTTTCATGTGAATATTTAAATATAAAGTAATTTAATTGAAACCTTTCTTTTCATATAAATAATTTATAATGTTATGTTATATTCTAATTTGGTTTTATAGTATAATTAGATCAATTATAAATTTATTATTGTAATTAAAGTAATTTTAATCAATTTGGATACAAAAACAATTCAATCATTTGAACATTTTCACTTTAAAACTCTACTTTCTCACCCCATCTATGCGATTAATTTAAATTTAATTTTATAAAATTATGGGTTTTGAATTTTGAAAATTTGATTTCATATATTTATTATCGAGTTACAAAATAATTATATAGCTAAATTTTATTTTTTTCAATATGAATATATTCATTAGCATTTTTTTCATAGTTTAGTGTAAATCGGGTAATTAAGGGTAAAAATAATTATGACAAGGAATAAAAAATTACAATAAAACATATTATAATTTTATTTTCCGTGTGGGTTTCAATATAATCCACTATTTTTCGGAATTTATCAACTCTTAGAGTGACTTGGATAAATTTTAAACACTTATAGTATTTTATTTTATGAAAAATCAAACGTGTCCCAACAATGTTTTTAATAGGCATGACATTTTTAATATGTTGTCATTAAGAAGATATTTTGAAAAAATAAATAGTATTTAAACATATAAAATATGTATCTTCATTATTTATTTTTTTTGAATTTTTTGTGAGGAAATAGTTACCTTAAATAATTACAAATCGATTGTATAATAATTACTCAATTAATAGAAAAATGAAATAAGTTCTATGAAAATATCTCAAATTAATATAATGTAAGATAATTTATTTCATCAAAGAATCTTATTAATTACCTTTATATATTATTGATTAATTAATATATTTTTATCATATATATATTATTTTTTTGAGTTTTTTAAAAATCAATGTAATGAATAGTTTCAAAATAGACATTAATTATATTTTAAAATAAATATTTTTTATTAAATGTTATAAAATCCCCCAAAATTTAAAATTAAGAAAAATGATTGGTATATGGTTAAAATGTAATCAATTTTCCTTTTATGGGTAGTATGAAATTTAATAGTATCTATGTTAACCATCAAATAGTAAAAATCATCGTTGTCATTGTAATAGTTAAGGAGATAAAAAGTGGTTAAATCCAAAAGTTAAGTGTAATAATGTGACCCAAAATTATATATAAATTATTATATGTAATTATTTTGACACATAATCGTCTTATATACTATATAATTTGCTTTTTAGTGATTTTAAATATGAAATTAATTTATATTAATATATTATTTTGAGAGTTTTTAAAAGATCCCATCACATCAATTATAAAAGGTAACTACTTCCTTCAATTCATTACACCATAGTAATCCATGTAGATCATAAAAAACATGCAATATCAACTAAAAAATACATACCCTCATCCTAGAAGACTCACTGTTGGAATAAAACAATATAAATAAATCCATTGGGGAAATCTAAAAAGTGTTACTGGAAGAAGAGTATCTTCAAAAAATTTGAGATGTTGTTATGTCAAGGGTACGAGAAATAACATCACATAATTCCAAGAAAAGGGAAACACAATCATTATTAATGTTTAAATTAGAATACCACCTCATGAAACGATGTCATTTGTTTTCCCTTTACCACCATTCAAGGAGGTTATGACATTTATGGATGAAATTAGACTTAAGGTAATGGTTTCTCATCTCATGTTTTCTTCCATGAGACATTTGACATATTCACCACTAATTACATTAATGTGGCATATATTTTCTATTTGATATGTTATATAATTAATATATGTACATTCATGGTATATAAAGTTTCATTTGATGTTATTTTTTTCTTGGGGCTTATGATTCAATTAATTACAATGTGGTAAGGGTTTATTTCACAATTTCATCAATGTTCATGATTTTGTCTATTTAACAACAGATTGGGGAATATTTATCTTATATTTCCCTATTTTAAAACAAAATCATATTTTATTATACTCGTACGATTGATTAATGTTATTTATATGAATGTTTTTATTTTTACAAAATAGTTTGAATGGTTTATTTATTTATTTTATAAACATTGTTCTTAAATACCATTCCAAAAAAATATAGAATGCATGATTTTTTAACTCATAAGTCATGAGTATATTTTCCTTCATCATAACTAAATATTTATTTTATGCTTCATTTTCAAGCTTACATGGTTATTTTCATAGAAATTTGTTTCTTTTATACATATGTGGAATTTTAATCATAATTTATTTTCATAGTGAAAATGGTATTTTCTTCATAAAATATCCCTATAATATATTTACGGTATTTTTATTCATGTAAAAATAATTTGGTCAATATTATGTGCAATTTTACTGTAATAATACAATTAAACATATTTCTTTGGATTTGTTATGATCAGTTTGACTAGGGAAGTATTTTTATTATGTATGACTAGTTATTCTAATAGAATCAATTATTAATTTTTTTATTTGATCTATTTATTTAGGTAAATAATTAATTGTTCTTGGTAAATTATTGGTGGTTCCCATTATAGCCCCATGATGAATTATTAGGTCTCACGAGGAAATATAGATTGTGTTTTATTACATAGACATACCCGTTTATAATATTTATGGAATGAGGAATTGATGATGTTAGATTATCTGTACAAATCCTTGATTGTATGTTTTAGATGCCCGAAATTATTCATTCCACAATTATGTGATTATTTATTTATTTCCATGTGATTTATCTATTAGTATAATATCTATGGTTAAGTTTTATATCTCCTATTCTTATTATATGGAATTATTTAATCATATTTTATTCTAGCCATATTATGATCATGTTGTTGACTAAATGGAACTTTATTTAATTATTTACCTTTCTATAATTGTTATTTCTTGTTTATAATATATTACACAATATATATAACCATAACGAGCATATGGGATCACCTATTAATTGTAACATCCCTTGTAAAAAAATAATAATACTTCTTTATATTTATTAATATTTTTGAATTAGAAATTAATTCTACATTAAAGGTGATGCCATGTTCAAGGGCATACTCGATACGCAACAACAAGTTTCTTAGAAATCTTATGTTACACACAATGTTATTTTATACCGAAAAATAATATAATGATATTATTATTTTAAATGGTAGTTAACGCATAGTCCTTGTATTAGAGGGAATGAACAAAACTAACTACAATATGATTATACATATTTGATAAATGTTTTTATATTTACCCAATAATGGTTAGAGACTTAAAATGTGAATGAATCTAATTTTAAGAATAAATAGTCAAACATTCATTAAAGGCCGATTTACCACCATTTGATGGAGAAACCTCTCTAAATCTAGTTTGGGTAACTTTTATATGTTCTATTTGACAAAATAAAATTATTCTTTAGAATCCAGACGTCGTAAATTTGTGGTATTTTTCTGATTAAATTCATTTTTAATGAATAATGAAAAATACTGGATTTTAATTCAAAACTATTATTTAAAATAAATTATTTATATGGTTATATTAACTTTTAGTTGGTTTAAAAGGTGTAGTTAGAATAAATTTTTTCCATTTAATCCAATTTTGGTTATTATAAGTAATTTCACTTTGAAATTGGACATTAATAAGTGTCAATATTTTGATAGTTTTTATTTCATAAAAACATTCTTTTTTTTAGATAACGAGAATTAATTTTAAAATTAATTAATGAAACATATTCATTTTTGAATTTGATAAAATAGACATCATTTTTGAATTCCGAATATCAAATATAACTTAGGCTGAATTTTGGTATGTTTCTGAAAACATTCAATTTTTTATGAATAGTCAAAACATAGAGTAGTAGTTAAAAAACCAACTTCTTCATTTAAATGAAATTTTACCACACATATGAACTTAATTTCTAAAATCATACGTACATTTTTTTATCTGTAAGTAAAATTTGGTTCAATAAGATGAAAATAATTTTTGGTGAATAGTAATGTTTGACTTTTATTTACTGTGGTTAAAGGAAAATAGGGTAATTAAAGGTAAAAATAATATTATAATAATATAAAAATACCATTAAACATTTCCTAACATTTTTTGGTGAGTAATGGCCAACCAATAAAATCCTTGGGAGGGATTTATGTCCTTTTAATTCCATTTGGGTATGATAATGACATTTATATCATTTTATTTAAAGTAAAAATAAAAATATCATAAACAAGTTTTGTTTTGCTAAAAAACATTTATTGCAGGTTAATATAATTTATATATTTTACTATAAATATTCATTTTAAATATAAAATTTTTTCCAACATCATTGTATTTTATTTATAATTTTTAGACATCAAATAAATAAAATTATTTTTGACACAATAATGATGCAGTGTTTACCTCAATAATGAATGATTTAAATAAATAAGAATATTAATATTAATACAATATCCAAAACAAATTTAATTATTATTGGATGATTATATTTCGAACAATAGTCATATTATATTAAACTTTAATATGTTTTGGACCTCTAGAAACCAAGAATCATTATATAATAAAATCATATTTTCAAACATTGTTAAAAAGCCCCTCCTCCCCCTAATATAAAGGCCTCACCTCTATCCCATTACTCACACCTCTAAAGCCTATTGGATCATGAAAAATCTACCCAAGTAATCTCTAAATATCATTCTCTTTCACCGAGAAGCCTTACCTTTAGCATATGGCCCTTCATGAAATTCTGTTTGTTCAACCCAAAAAGAGTTACTCGATTTAAAGGTAACGTCTTCTATTAAGTTCTTTTATTTTATTTTTCTTCTCCATCCACCTAAAATATTTTTATTCCATTATGTTATAATAACACCAGTATCCTCAGTATAATAAGTTTTTCTATTAGAATGATTCAAACTACACTTACACACACCTCCTTCTAAAAGATACGTACATACAGTTTCTATGTACGATGAACTGGTACCTCACGAAACGATGATTGTTCAATTATCTCCTACCACCTCTCATGGTGTCCACTATAATGTAAGTATAATTATATATGATATTTAAGATTTGTATAGTCTATCTATTCTTCTTAAATTCACTTTTATAATATACCTTTATGGTTTTCATGTTGTATATATACAATAATTTCATTTGAGGAAGTGCGGACTACCGCCCCTCCAAGTGATATGAGTCATCCAAACCGTATATTAACATATAAAAGATTACGTTAATGAAATTATGTAACAAATATAAAATATTATATTATACTATAATTATAAAATTCCTATTTTGATTTAAGTTTGCATTCCATTAAATATGAAATAGAAATTAAACTAGTGTTCATGCGCACGTATGGCTTACCATCTCTCTGAATGGTGCATTTCATTTCTTACCTCGAAATGTTATGTACTATAATAAATACATATATATACTGGATATATATTTTATATAAGATATATAAATAATGAATATTATTTTGGAGATAATGGAATTTTGATAACATGATGAACTTGTAATTATAAGAAGTTCATTTTTGACTCAAGTACCAAATATCGACAAAACGGACATTATTAACTTAAATTATTTCATAATGTTTATAACCTGGAAATATGTTATATACATGGAATAATAAACATAAAAAATTTTGTTAATAAAGTATAAATTATAATTAATTTGTTATTCAGAAGATAAAAGAATGAACGGGTCAAGTCGGACATGAGGCAAGGGGTTTTCTTCTCACTTTTATTCCCGTGAGATTCAAGCTATATTTTACACTATTTTTTTGTGGTGTAAGCAATTCCAATGACTGTATTATTTTTTTAATATAATTTAATTTATGGTTATTTACATATTCATTTTATGATCTTTCTTTCATGTGGGCTATGTTTCATAAGTTACCAAGTCGGTAAGGGAACATTTTAACCCAATTTCTATTCCTTGGGTTAATATTCTTATTATTAATTATGTAATTCTAAGATTGTGTGTGGAATCACTATTTAATTAATTTTTTTAAATTTCCACTCCCCATTTTGTGGATATAAATTTGATACACATAATCACTCCATTGATAAATTTGCAGTTCATTGATATGATCATGATAGGGGTAATCTTAACTCAATTTCCATTCATTGAGTTAAACATCCAAGTTAATTTTCTTAAATAAAAAGGTGTGATTTTCATGTGATTTATTTAAACTTAATATATAATCATATTGAGTGTATTTATATTTTTCAAAAATTATATGGCATTAATTTAACCTTAATCTAATGATGTAGTTTTAATAAGGGATTTTGTCTCAATTTACATTCCATTGAGACTTCATTGTTGTTAATCATCAATTAAATTTTATATGGTGTTAATACTATAATTTTGGAATATTATATCATGAATAACATTATTTTCATAATATTATAATGTTTTGATAAATTTTATTCCTCAATTATTTTTTTTCAAGATTCTATCAATTGTTTAGGAACTATTTAACTAAAATATCATTTTAAATGTTTTAATGATTAATTCCTCTAAATCATTCTCATTAATGAGAATATTTTAAAAATGGTTTGAATAATTTATTTATATGTACATGAATGTTATGAAATTAAAATTTCATTTAAATTCATTAAAGTGGTATGAGACACATTGATTTTAAAATATCTTTATTAAATATTATAAATGGGTTTCAAAATGGTTTAATAAATCATTGATTAGGTCAATATCATGAAATGATATTTTGTGATTGAAATGTAGAAATTTTATCTTTCCTTTATACATGTTTTATTTGTTATGAATATGTAATGGTTATTTGGAATTTTTTACATATACTGGTGCTTCCATGATAAACCTAGGGCAGGTGAGCCCGATATAGCTCTCCAATGCATTGGGTAATATGATAGAGGTAATCTTTAATGTTACTCCTAAGAGATTTAGAGAATATAATGTGACCGGTATTCCAAATGTGACTCCCTATGTAGATTTGATGACTATAGTGTAAGTATGTTATGGATTCCAATGTTACCTTTATGATTTATGATTTTTGCGTGTTATTCATAAATCATATTTTATCATAAGGTATGTTATGATTGAAAATTATGGTTTCATTAGATTGTATTTATTGATAGGATAATGTTTCATTTCCTTATTTTATAACCTTCACTGATATTTTTTTCTCATCCCACGTTTTGATTTTTTTTCACAGGACATAAAGACGAATAGTGTCATGGATGGGATCAAGGAAATTCCATGCTGTCCAAAACATGGAAGTAGACATGATTGTTTTTTAAGGGATTTAATTTTACGAAAAAATGGAAACTAAGTAGAAGTGTCTACTTTATAATTTTCTAGAAGTAGTGTAATTGTTATGGCATATTTCTCCAAAGTTCTAACCTAGAAAAGTTCCATAATGTGAATTATTAACTTCATTTAGGATTACATACTATTTAAGGCTGGGGCCTTATAGTTGGTATCAGTGGTCAGTTTAGACAACTTTAGGGATTAGGAATTTTTATTAGAAACTTGGTTAGTATATATGCCTATTTTTAAGTAAAATAATTGTTTTGTGACTTTTTTATATCAAGGAACATTTGTTAGAAATGGAAGGAGGAGGATCAAGAATGACATTCCAATCTCTTCTTGATGACTAGCTTTCAATAATTATTGCAAAGTCATGTCTAGACGATGCTGAATCATTTTCAAACATACAACTCAATTAAATGCAATTGTTTTAGATATCAAACACCTCCTCTATACCTTTATATCATCATGGATCATGGGTTGTATTTAATGAAATCATATTTTAACTATATTATAATATTTTCAAGAATGGTAAATATTTTCAAGGAAATTTAAAATATTTTACCTTATCAGATGATTTTGAAGAATATTATGATTTTGAAAAAGTTTCTAAATAAGTAGACCCTTTCCCAACCTATATATATTGGATTTTAAATTATACTATTTAAGTAAAAACTTATGGAATTTTAAAATGGTCATTGATTAAAAGTTTCAACTGAAACTCTATTCTACTATTTTATAAAAAGATAGTTTTGTTACATGTTATGAAATTATTTGTTATACATGATTATTTTCCAAAACTATTTATCTATGAACATGAATATGACCCATGTTGTACAAGGAATATTTGGTTAAAGGATGCAAATGATTTGGAAATATATCTAAATAATTGTTGCAATGCATGGAACTTCTACCAACATGAGCTAGATGACATTGAAACCATCTGGACACCATTTACAAGGATTGATGTTATTTCCTATGGAAATAGTTTTATTTTAATATATAGAGAATAACTAAGAAAATGACAACATATATAAGTCTTCATTATGATGTTTAGGTCTTAATAATTTGGGATGAAAATGATAGGTATAAGACAACCATTGAGGTTAAAATATGTAACGGTTATTTTTTTAGTTTTATAAAAAGGACAACCCACTAGATGAGTGGCTACCTATTTCATCTGGCAAGGCCATGGGAATTGAACCCACAACCAAAGGGAAACAAGGGTGCATCACCAACTGTGGGCCTACATGAAGTCCTTGGTTTGTATGAGTTATTTCTCTAGTTAAATGATTCTAGGAACTTATTTTTTATCAAATCGATATCTTTAGTATAAGAAAATGATTTGGTGATTAATTGATAAAGGTTATTTTGGAGGATGTTTTCTATTTTGGAATCACTATATGCATAAGGGAAATAGAATACATTGGGATTTCAATTGAGGTGTAATAGTGGAATTTTATTTTGGGAAAATCTATGTTTTTATTATGGACATAGGTAGATTTGGGTTATTTATAGATATAATTAACCTATAATAAAAAATATGTGATTTGGTTAATTACAATTATGTATAATACTTTAAGAGTTTTCGTTGTTATTTAGAGATAAATGTTAAGATTTACTAAGGAAGATAATGTGAATAAATCCGTCATAGTTTCGGGTTAAAATCTTTGTCTGGGTTACAATGAATGATTTTATGTACCTTTTTTTATTGAATGTTCTTTTCTGAACTTTGGTTATTGTTTTTTGATTTTTGGTGATTAAGAGTAGTATTGTTTTATAATGTGTTAACTTTTTTGTGGATTATATGATCTTGTACTAACAATTTTGGTTTTGGTTAATGCCTAAAGAGAAGGTAAATATAAAATTCATCGTTTTTGGATTATGTTATTCTCAAAAAGTTGATTATAGCGCTTTAGGTGTGACCAAGTCATTGTCTATACTTATCGTTTGGAGAAAAGATGAGTTTTTTTGTAGAAACATACTAAAATATGAAACTATACATTAAAAATGAGTATATTTCCTTATGTACCTAGTAAATTTGAAAAATAAATTATCCACCTTTATGAAATGGTACATAAAACAAAAAAAATGTTGTTTGTTTACATTTATTACTGGGAAACCGAAGACCATTTAACTTATCACATGTTTTTTATTTTCTAGTGGTTAACTTTCTCCAAATAAAGTTTTCTATCACTCTCCATCAGTAGTTGACACTTAGTGTCTCCTCCATATCCATGTTATCATGGAATCATATTTTGGGTTATCTCAGGTGACCTTTGTACTTATCTTTATTTCTTTTAATGTGATAGATTTATTGAATCTTTTTCCAATGTGGGACTTTTAATGATCTGTCCATGCATAATTTTAAAATTTTATGGATGTAATTTCAAAAAGGGGGGAGGAAGGAACATCACAAGTAAATAAAGAATAATACATTTTAATATTTTTTATTATTTGTGAATTAAATATAAATTATAATTTTAAGTGGATTCCAAGTTTATTGTCTTACCTAATACATAATAATGGGTTTCTTTGAAATCATTCGATACACACAATAATATGTTATACTAAAAAATAATACTATAATAATATTATTTTAAATGGTAGTTAATGCCTATCAGTTGTATTGGAGAGAATGAACATATGTAACTAAAATATGATTATACATACTTGTTAATGCCTATATGTTGTATTAGTAATAAACTTGGAAGATAGATTTATAGAAACTATGATTAGGGAAAATTACCCTAAGATAGACTTTGAGGATTATTGTAGAAGAACTCCCTAGAATTTTGGTATTGTAGAGATTTTGTGAGTTTGCTGAGCAATACATCCCTGTCTGGATACTAGTAGGTAGAGGCGGCTCTGGCACAGATGTACCTAGGGGTAAAACCTGAAAACACTGCTTTGATCTAGACTTGAACGGGAACTGGTGCACAACAATGGGCCTTACTGCACTCTTGGTTACGAAACTCCCATGGGATATACTTAGGATAATTCTCATTTTATTTACAAACCATTATAAAGGGTTTATGAGTATATACTTCCTCAACGAAAACATTTTTATGATTATGGCTTATATTAATAAACTGTTTAATGTTTGTTAAGTGTTTTACAGGTTTGGGATTAGGTATTTCTATTCATAAACTAATCTAGTATATGCCATTGTTTAGAAATGGCACCTAGTAGAAGGAATGAGAACTCCAACAATACACATGATCCAAAGAGTAAGAAGGATCATATCTTTTATGATCTTAATCCAGAATTTAGAAGGGAAATAGTCTCCCACTAATTATCATCATATGAATAAATAGTATCATGTGTTAATAAGATAAGTAAATAATTCTCTGAGTCCTATGGCTTTGAAGGGAAGCTAGAGAATAAAAGGATGGTAGAAAGAAATATGGATAAAGGGAATAAGGGAAAAAAGGATTTTCCAATATACGATAAATTTGGAATGAATCCCCTTGGTAAATTCTTGAAGGGGATGTGAGTTTGTTATAAGTGTGGAGAAAAAGGACACCAAGTATGTGATTGTAAGGGTAAGAAATTTTTTTGAAATGTACAATGCTTCATCTGCAAGGAGTTGGGACACTACACAAACCAATGTACAAATCATCACTGTATGCACCAAATGATGATACTGGATAATAATAATGTTATGATACTACCTCAGATGAAGAGGGATGACTAGTGTTCTTATGTTGTTATTATAGAATTATTTTATTTGAGTGTTGTATCAACAGTATACTAGTTATATGAATTATGGAGATAAATAAGGATTGTAATGTAGTGCTATTTTATTATGGATTTGAGATTATATTGTTCTAAGAATTGTGACTTAATAGTCAGCTACACATTTTTGAAAATACATGGTTGAAGGAAATGAAATCCTTAATATGGTCCTGATAATGAGGTTGTGATTTTGGAATAAGAGATGGTTAATTTGAATAAATTATATTGGATATTCTTGACTACCTTGAAACTGATTAATGATTTGTAATTGTTGATGTTTACAAATTTTTTTGATAGAAAGAGTAAATCCAGTATTTTATAAAGAATAAGGGAGAATGAATGTAATCCATAAGGTTTTATGGTAATTCAGGATGTTACAATATTTTAAAATAATATGTGATGAAGGTGTTGACATGTTATTACATGGAAAAATAGGATCTTCATTGTGTTTAACTTAATTATAAATAATTTACTGTGATTTTGGATAGTAGTATTTTGGATAAGTCTAATGGTTGTAATGTATTACATTTGGACGGTTATTTTTGGATTTTTATAAAAGGAAAAATCACAGACTGTGTGACAACCCATCGTGTCGGACAAAGCTGTGGGAATCGATCCCACAACCATAGTGCGATTGGGATTTATCACCTACCACTAGACTAAGTAAAGTCACTGGATTGTTTAATGTAGTTTCTTTTTTTAAAGGGTCTGATATGTGAATTATAAATTCATTATATTTGGAAACCTATATGATTAGTATAAATATAGTATTTTTGAGTTGTATTATGTTTTGGAGAGAAAGATGAGTTTTTGGTATAAATTTATTAATGAATTATTCACTAATTATAAAGTAAGTATATCCCCTTATGATTTTACCCAATCTCATAAATAAATTACTCATCCTTAAGAAAAAGAACTTAGAACAAAAATATAGTCCTAGATAGTACCTTAGATCATCAAAAATTTATGGCTTTGTGATTATTGGCCTTTTCATAGCCATGTTCTCTACCACTCCCCATCAGATATTGATTGTTATATTTCTCTTCCATATCCATGTATTCCTACATGGAACCCTAGTATGTGTTATTTTTGGTACCCTTCATACTTACCACTCATTATTTTAAATAGATGCCCCATTAGTCCATTTTTTGATGTGGGATTTCAACATTGATATTTTGAAATGTCAACCCCAAGTTTCCAATACCAAAAATAAATTGTGAGGTTTCCATTTGTTAAAGGAGGGGGGAATGTAACACCCCAAGCTTTCAGGGTATGATTCCCTTCGAATAAAGCAATAGCGTGTGTTATGCGCAACTTCGAGTTCTAACACACTAAAACCAGTCAAACTAGCCGTTAAGAATAGTAATACCCACGTTTTGAAATGTTATAAATTTTATCTTTCAAGATGAACTTCATTTTTGTATTGGGAATATAGAAATTATCTTAGGGTGAATTTTTGGAACTTTTCTATTAACTTTCATATTTTCATGCATAGTGAAAATTACTAAATTTTAATTAAAAACAAATTTTTTAATCGAAATAATTAATAGTGATAAATTATGCATTTGAGTGATTTTAAAGTATAATTAGATTTTATTTTTACCATTTAATCCAATGTTGGTCATTGGACATAATTTCACATTTAAACTGGACATAAGCAAGTGTCAATCTTTAGATAGTTATTATTTTCTTAAAAACACAGTATTTGTTTTGACAACGGGAATTAATTTTTAAATTAATTAATGCAACTTATATGTTTTGAATTTGGTAAAATAGACATCATTTTTGAATTCATAATATCAAATATATCTTAGGCCGAATTTTTGGTATTTTTCTGAGAAACATCAATTTTTCATGAATAGTGAAAAACAATGAGTTATTTGTTAAAACCGATTTTTTATTTAAATAATTATTTATTTTCCTTAAATTAATTTCTATGAAAATAGATAAATAATACTTATATAAGTTCATTTTAATTCATTTAAGTCAGTTCATAATAATTTTAGATATATAAAAATTTAGTTAAAGTTTTCACCGTATTTTACCCACCTCCTAGAGAATTTGAAAATTCACATAAAACTTCATTTTACTGCTTCTATAAGTTGAATTTTGGAAATCCCAGGGACACGATTAATATCAAGGAGTAAAATTTGGTTCAATAAGATAAAAATAATTTTTTCTGAATCATAACTTTTTTACTTTAATTTACCGCAGGTAAAGGTAATAGGATATTTCAAGGTAAATAGAATATTTTAATAATTCAAAATTACCTTAATAGTGTCCTAACATTATTTTATGCATAATGGCCAACCATGGGAAAATTTGGGTCGATTTTGGGACCCCATGCAGCCACTTATGAATGATAATGAGATTTTTGATTAATTATTTTAATGTAAAGGAAAAATTGATATAAACAAAAAAATTTAGTAATTAAAATTTATATGGTGTTATATAAATAATATTTTTGATGATAAATATTAATTATAAATATAAAAAGATTTCAAAAATAAGGGTATTTTATTTATAGTTTTTAGACATTAAATAATTTAATTTATTTATGACACAATGATGATGTAATAATTCCCGTAATAATGAATGATTAAAATAATTGATATTATAAATACCCAAATAAATGTAAATTGAGACTTTTTATTAATTAAAATACTTTTATAGGTTAATATGACATATTAGTATTGGGTATATTAATATTTTTCGAAGTAATAATTCAGTTATGAATTTATCAAAAGAAAATACCAAATAGTGCCAAAATTGACATAAAAGTGTTTTTATAACAAATTTTATATTATTATCTGATATTATATTACTAAAAATTTATGGTTCATCCAAAGGACTTATATCATGATATTTGTATAATTACCGGACCACTTGGGGGGTCTATTAATTGTTTATTGTACGTTTACTAACCATATAATATAAAAATACAAAGAGGCATGGTATTTGTCAAACCAATTAACTAAGGGTTAAAACTAAAAGATAAGGTTAATAAAATGACCTAAACCTGTCTAAAAACTATTTGTCGAGTGTATTTCGACCCATACCCACCTTATCCTTGAAATTAATCAATTTGGATCCATTATAAATCTAATATAAATTTATTATAAAATTATATTTTATTTTTTTTCAAAGGTGCCCCTCACCCCTCTTATAAAAGGGCACTCACCCTTCACTCATATTCACACCATCTAAGCCATTTGTATCGGAAAACCCCTGCCCAAATACCCTCTAACTATAATCCCTTCAACGTAGAGGCCTTAGTTGGATCATAAAGTCAACCTAAGGATCCCTTTTTATAAAATCATAAGGAAGAACCTGAAGAAAAGGTAATGATTTCACCCCCTCTTTCAAGTTCCTTTCTTCTTCCACTTCCTTTTTCTTTGTTGTTTCCATTATAAAATAATAACTAAAATATCTTCTATATACTATGATGTTATTATAAATAAAGTAAAACCAAATTCATTATTCTATCCACCCTTTGAATGACATGTCCTCATACGTGCGTACGTACGACTTTCCATCTCGACGTCATGGTGTAATTGTTATTCAATACATTATTATTTGTATGGGTAAAATAATGATGTGTATTTGATGTAAATAATAAATATAACATGATAAGGATTCTGTATATATAATATAACATCCAATTATATATTATAATAATATCAAAATAATGATATATTCCCTCGTGTGTACGTACGGATTACCGTCTCCACGATGCGATGAGATTCATTTCCAAGTTCACCATTCATTGATGTTTATAAAAATATATAGATTACTAATAAATATGTATTATAAGACATAATAATTCTACTAGAGATATATATATTTTTATATATAATTATTTATGTACTTGAATATATCTTATTCACTTACTTCCGTTCAATACAATATGAAAACAGAATCAACGTTTATTTGTACGTACGGACTACCATCTCCATAATTGATGTATTCCATTTCAAATATATGTCTATTATACATATTTATATTCTAAATATATATTATATATAAATCATTTTTTATATTCTGGAAGTATTTAAATCATGATCTATGTGATGCAATCAAGTGTAACAAGTTAAAACACGTACGATAAACAAATAGATTATTTCCTGAAATTTTAATATAACAAGGAAATTATTATTAATTGGGTAGTATAAAGTCATAAATGAATAATGTATGATATCATAAATATTAATATGGTTATGGTATAATTTAATAACAGACTATAGTCTTCATATAAGAGGTTAAACGTACCCTCAACTAAAAGAATGTGAAAGGTAAGGGGGTTTCATCTCACTCCTTATTCCCGTGATATTCATGCCATATTGCCAATATTACCTTTTGTGTGGTGTATCTACTACATATAATTGTATTCTTTGTTTAATACACTTTAATTTATGTGTATTAATATATTCATTTTATGATACCTCTTTCATGAGGTGTATGTTTCGTAAGTTATCAAATTAGAAAGGGTTAATTTTAAAATCCCTTTATTGTCGGAGGTTGTTTTTACGTAAGTATCTACTGGGATATATTTATTATCCATGTACATGTTTCATGAAAGAGTTTTCAAATGGATTCTTTTAAGGTAATTTTTTTACTAAAACATCATTTCAAATGTTTTAAATATTTATTCTTCTAAATCTTTCTCATTAATGTCCATGTCTTCGAAATGGTTTTTAAGGATTTTTTTATATGGACATGAATATTTTTAAAATCATAATTCCTTTAAAATGTTTCAAAGTGGTATGGGACACTTTGATTCAAAAATGTCTTCCTTTCTAAATTGTGTGACGTTTAAATGTTTTGATGAAAAGGGGTATTTCTATCAAAGATTTTTACAAATCATTTTCTTCTATGTCAAAATTATTTAATGGATTTTAAACTTGTTTTGATGTTTATTTATCATGATAAAAATCTTCCATATTGTATTGAAGGTTTTGTGATATATTTGACTTTGGATGTGTTATTTTTATACCATTCATGGTTTATGATTAAAGTATTGACATTTAGTATACTAGTTTTAATACGAATGTTTATGTTATATTTAATCCTTTTTATATGAGAAATGCATTGGACTTAGTAAGTTCAAGGTAGAGCCCTCTATAGCTCCTCTATGTATCGGTAGGTCTCATGAGACAAACTAGTGTCTTGGAACAAGGCCTTGACAAAATATTATTTGTAGTCTTGGCACGAGGCCTTGACTATGTGGTTATAATAGTATGTAATTATGTATTATATAATTATGAAAGTGGTTAGTGATATTTAATGTGATTATTAGACTAGTAGAATATCCATGTGAATTAGTAAATGGCATTATTTAATTTTATTTTTTCCATATTATTCTGATGTTCAAGTTTAAAAGGCTTATGTTTAAGTTATACATTGCCTTAAATGTTTATGCTTATTTATGAAAGTTTCCGCTGTATTGATTACCCATAATGAGCGTTTGAGATCACCTATTTCTATGTTTTATTTTTCCTAGGATTCCATGTAGTGTATTGTGATTGATATGCAAGCTTATGCTAATGAAATAATGGAGTTCATAAAGATTATTTATTTTGTTTTGTATGTCTTAATGTGCAATTTAACATTCATGTATATAATCTATTTTCCAAGACTGCTAAACTAATTGGACCTTCGGGACATTATTCCTTGTAATAATTCCAATGTATTAAATTAATGCACCGAATCTAGGTAGTTGGGGTCGGGTCATTACAATAAGAACAAATCCAATTTTACTAAAAAGAAAAAGAATATTTCTTAAGGTAGTGTTTCCACCAATTAATGGAGAACATGTATTAAAAATAAATTCTCAAAGTATTATAAATATTATTTGGAAAAATAAACATTATTTTTGGAATATTATTTTCATAATTTTCCTGTGGGTTATTTTTTTATATTTTTCATTGAAGTTTCATTTTTTGATGAATAGTGAAAAATACTGAATTTTAATGTAATCATGACTTATAATTTAAATAAATTATATTTAAAATTAGAATTAAAGACTAATTAATTAAATTAAACACCCATTAATCCAATATAATTCATTAGAATAATTTTCATATTGAATTTGGATTGAAAAACATTTCAAAAATTTGAATATTTTCACTTTAAACCCCATCTTTCTCGCCACGTTTGTGAGATTAATTGTAAATTAATTTTCAGACCATATGTGAATTATTTTTTTTAAAAATGGATAAAATAATTGGAGTTTGAATGTTTTATAATGGTTAATTATGACACATTATTTTTTTCCATAATTATTAGTGAAAAAAATTAAAATTAATCCCCATTAATAACAGAAAAAAATGTTTACCGAGGGACAAAACATTAAACATAACGGGCCAAATGACCTAGAAACATGTCCAAACCCCATTTATGGTTCTATATAAATTATTAACACATTATTATCAATTATTATAAGATATTGGGATACTAATACTTGAATACGACTGATATAATATGTTGCATGAAGAAAAAGGAAAAATCGATTCTTTTCTAACTTTTAATATCGATAATGCATTGTGATTGGGGATAATATATCAAATGTTTGGTTATGTATATAATTTTTAAATATAAATATTATATATCATGATAAGTAATTTTAAAATTTTATATTGGAATAAATTAATTTAAATTCTTACGAAACACTGACACAATAGTTGTTTAGTTAATAAATTACCAAAATAAATGATACCAAAATTATTAAAATGGAAGTTAATTGAATGAATTATTATCTTCCATTAAATTTTTAGATAATAAAATAATATTAATCTGGTGTCAAAATAATATATTATAATTCAATCATTATACTGATGTTTTTAAATTCAATTAAATTAAATGATGTAAAAATTGAAATTAATGTTATTTTATTATAAATGATATTTTATTAACAAATTTTAAATTGCAATAAACAGTATCATCTGAAAAGTGACTTTAAAATTTTATTAGATATAATATATTCACCACTAATGCTGAAATTATTCTTTTATAATTAACATATTGACCCCACAATATTAAAAACATTGTTCAGATAGTTTGGGTTACAACAACGATTTTTCGCAGTAAACACGATTTTGTGAAAGTTAATTTCCAAAATAAAATGAATTTTTAATTTTCTAAAACTTATATATCATATTTAGAATTATTGAGTATAAAGTTTCTAATTTTTCTAACTTTAATTTATTCTTAAGTGATAAATTTCATATTTTAGCAAATTAGATACCATAAAAAAAACCAAAACGATAATAATTTAGATCTATAATTGTTTACAAATTACATGAAACAAATTGTGTGTTTTTGGGTTATGGAGGGTATTATTGACTATAATTCCTCGAGAATCCATTATTTTTCAATTTTCTATGAACATGTGGTACGTGAGACATCCTAATAGTGAATTATTATTAATATTTTCAATAATTTCTCTCCTCCTCGATAATAAAATTCTCTCACACCCCCCAACATCATCACACCAATCAAGAAATTTGGATCAAAATAGATCTTTCTAAATGTGAGGGCCCAAATACATGTGGATCGACCTATTACATATTTTCAATGACTTAAGTTCTTGGAAAAATCTCAAAGGAAGTTTAGTGGATTCCAATCCCGAGAACACAAACAATGTGGGGCTACACAATATGACTATGGGGTATATGATGTGTACCATTTGGGTTTTAGAAAAATAAATCAAAGTGCCAAGGTGACATATTTTTCGGTATGAGTCACCTCGAGGAAGTACGCAACGTGATGAGGATGTACATGTTATATACTACCCCAACCTCTTAGGTCTATCAAATACTACAGCATGAGTGCACCCTCTCTTGACCCCAGATGACGCAGACACCAGCCTCTTCAATGTTTTGGGATTCCGTCATCCGATATTGGTTCCCTACTACACTTCTTTGATCTATCATCAATCCAAGGTAGGATCAACCTCAGTTCATTGGTTTTCATTGATATGATTTCTCATGTTTATTTATTCTAGGATATGGAGTTTTATATCCATTCTTTTAAGGGATTTACTCTTTGTTTTTTCCGATGTGGTCATGTTGTGACATCCTCAGGTGGATGAAATTATTGTGGGAAAGATGATCATGATTTGTTTCATTTATTTATTCTCAAGTGAATAATGTAAAAAACATTTGAGTTAAGAGATTTATTGCTTCTCTATTTATTGACGTGCATCTTTAGAGTTAGCTTGTTTTATCCATTTGGATTGTAATGGAATCGACCTAATTAAAAAAATTTAACAGATTTAAAAAATTGGTTTGAGCGCATGTTTTTGCTGTTCATTGTGATAATGGTGGGCCTCTTGATTTTTTAGATATTGGTATATCTATGATTTTCTAGTTAGCATGTTGTTCTTGATTAAATTGGTAAGGAAATTAAATCCCGAATTAATTTATAAATTTTTTTCTAATGATAAAGAGTAATTTAAATGAATCATGTTGTTTTAATAATTTCTTGTTAATTAAATTGATGTAGTAAGCATGTTTAATTAATTTTTGATAGCTTTTTATTTTGGATACCCATTTTTAGAACCTCCTATTGATGAACTGGTTAATTCAAGATGGATTAGTGAATTGGTTTTTTGATAATAGATTATTCCTCATAGGATTCAGAGTTAACATATTTCATATAATGGCCAAGAGCATTATGCTTGGAGCTATGAGAGCATGTTGGGTGAGAAGGCGTAATTACTTATTTAACATCCAAGATCCTAGTAGGTATGATGTTTGTTTTCTGCTTCTTGTGTTGTAATGTGAGACTAGATGGTGGTTGTGATGTGTGGGGTAAGGGATTCTGATTGGTTGTGGTAGTAGTTGAAGCCTAGAGTGGCGAGATGCATCAGTTTATGCATGTGGGTGGTGAGGAGGATGCCATAGGTGACGAAACATGTTGGATATGGTGGTGGGATTCTGGATAAATCATTTTGTTTTTTTATCTTTTCATCATTCCCCACTACTCTAGGAAGATCTTTTTTCTACCATCCTTCTCAAATAGGAAAATATGGGCAGGGAATGCAATGTGATTTCTATTTTTAGCTTCTTTAATGAGGATGATTCTATGTTCCTACTGTAGGTAGAAAAGACATTATGGATATTTTATCTACTCATCGTGTTCATCTCCCTTGTGTTTAGTAGATTATAATTTGTTTTCTAGAATTCCTTTGAATATGGGAATGTAATAATGATGATAATAAAAGATTGAATAAAATATGTAAACACGTGGGGTGGGAGCTCGCAGTGATGAAATGCCGAGGTAATATTTCTGAGAAGGTGTATACTTTGTTTGGATATTCTTAGAGGGAAAGAAACTATTGGGAGATTCTAATGAAAAATAATTTGGAATGGTTAATGGCCAATTAAATTTTAAGGAATTTGTTAGAGCAAAGTGAAACTTATAAAATGGGATATGAGTAATGTATTAAAGCTCTTAAAATGGTAGTGTGATTATAGGATACCTAGTCATAGTAGTGGTAGTTGAGATTCTAAGAGACGTTAGTTATATTTGAGTCTAGGAATAGGTTATTCCCATAGTCTGGTAGTGAGATATAGTATATTCTTGATATTTTGTATATCTATACACTACATCACACAATAATTTTGGGAAACTCACACCCCGAGGATCTTGATCCATGGGTGGTGGTTTCCCCAAAATTCCTATGGGAGGATTAATGGATGACTACCCCCATTGGCCCCTCTCTTTTCTCTTGTTAGATAATATTTATAGTATTCACAATAGTTAGTTTTCACCATATTTGGGTGTAGAGGGATATAATATCTTATGGTTATGCACACACATATATTCTGGATACAGTTTCCTGTGGACTACAATAGGTGTAACATGTATAGGCGGTGATGGCTTGAGGAACCTTACTAAGTGCATGGGATATAATGGCCAATCGTATAATGCCCGATGTAAGATACAAAATATGTGATCTTTGGTGGCTCTTGGAAACTATGTGGTAACATTGGTTACATGGATGCTGTCGTTGTGCTGCATCAGGTCCATGTTGTGGTGCATTGCCAATATGTCTACGGGCATGCCTTATTTGAGAGATATGCTTAGGATGTGCAACGTTTGGAAAAAGAGGAAAACTATTGGGGATGTAGAAGAAGGGTGCCCTTAATATTCATTATTATATTATAAAATATTGTATGTGTTGCATGGTGAGAGTAACCATGGTGATGATGTGAAGTTATTATACTGATTTAGGTGGTGAATTAGTTTTTGATGTTGTACATTGTGAATTAGAATGGTTTCATTACATTTACAAGATATGATCTAAGGGGGATCCTACCCATTGAACTATTATACTCACCCAATGTGTATAAAAACAATTTGTTCATATCACATGGACCAGGTTGGATATTAGGTTGGTTACTACTAGCTTAGGGTTGCAGGAGCTGTTCGGGATTCATGGTCGCAGCTGTTTTTACATTTTTTTGGAACTTATTGTCATTCCATTCAGTTATAGTAGTTCTTATAAGAAATTAAATATCGGAACTTGGTTTTTATATTATATTACAGTCTATGTTAGAGTTGGTTGGTCTCTATCCTATCTCTCTATTCTGCATGTTTTCTCTTATAGGGTAACACCTCCCATTTGTGTGTTTATTATACCCTCACAACATGTTACCAAACAGGGGCCTACTGGAGGTGGGACTCGGGGGGGACACTATTTCCCTTCTCACATTGCCAGCCCAAGAGGGGTACACATTGTTTGGTGGGGGTCCTGAAAAATTGGTATCAGAGCTCAGGTTGAGGGATATGATGGAGTTTGGAGTTAGAAATAGGTGATGTTTCCTGGGTTGTTAGGTCAATGGTGTCATTTAATTTAGTAAAGTGATGTAAACCCTAACGACCGACTGAGACCACAATGTTTATGGACCCATGTGATCTGATGCATAGACCATTACGTTAACAGTGACCACAATTCAAGGTGATGTTATTTTCACGGTAGAGACCTGAGAAAGGAGCATGAGTCATTCTTCATTGTTCTTGTGTTTGTATGGGTGGACCTTGGGATATGTTATCCTAAATTGAATAAAAGAAAAAATAATTAATTAATGTTAAGCCTTCCATATTTATTATTTAGGAGCACAAATAGTTTGTTATTTTGTAAGTGTGGCTCCAGTTCCACATCCTCATCTGGTTAGCGTAGATGGTTTCTAGCAGTCTGTTCTTTCATATACATGTATGGCAGAGGTTGAGGACAACGACACTTGTATGATGACACATTGAATGTTCCAACACAAAATTCTATAGAAGTAGGAGGGATCCATTTCAGATGCAGTCATAGAAGATTGGTTAATGGAGGTTTAGATAGCCTTTAGTTCCATCTATTCTCATAAGGAGTAGTAGGTGTCTTTGGTGGGGATGATTCTATGTGGGGAAAAGAGGTAGTGGTGGTTTTTATTCCTTGGAGATCATGAGGAGTTTGTGATCTCATTGGAGGAGTCCAGAGACACGCTCATATCTGAGTTTCATTCATCAACCATGAAGGTGTCTAGTTTCCATGTTATACCTACACTACCATAGTGGAACCCCAAGGTGAAAGATTTTGGAATCCATTTAATGAACCTTTTTAAATATGCTTCGAACCTATTTCAAGATGAGGAGGCTTGGGATAGGCATCTCAACGAGGCTTCGCATCCAGGGATCCAGCACCAGGTCACCCCGTTAATGCTGATGACATATATTGAGGTGTTGGAGAGGGTGGAGTTTGCCGATAGGACATTGTCTAGAACCATATTATCATGAGATTGGATTCATCATGATTCCTCATGATGAAAAGTTGTTGTCTAAGGTTCTAGGTTTTTAGGGTAGAAGAGATTCTGTTCGGCTGGGGGTAGGGCCTAGCACTTCAAATCTAGTTTCTCTCTGGGAGGAAGATCTCAGGAAAATTACAAGGGATCTAGAACATTGTTTTTATGAGGAGTTAATGCTCAGCCACAACGAGAATGACCGACCTTTCAGAGTAGTCCTCGTGCACCAGGTGTTCCACTCTAGGTTCCCCCGTTGATGAAGTTTCAACCGAGGCATCAGCAGCATATTACAGAAGCATTGGATCAGTAGAGAGGAGATGTGGAAGGTAATATATTTCCCCATGTTTCTCCCTAACCTCCAAGAGCAGAGCGTTTCCATGGTTGTGGTCATCATCAGGGTCAGAGAGGTCATGGATGATGTTGTGGTCAGTTTGATGCTTTAGTGTTTTTAGCGCCACAAGAGCCAAATGTTGTTCGAGGTACCCTTTTAATATTTTCTACTAGAGTGTATGCATTTTTTGATATCCGGAGGGACAAACAAATTCATATCACCATCCCTTTTCCATTCTTTAGTACTTGAGGAAGAAAGACTTCCTGAGCCCTTGGCGTTGAAAACACCAGTTCGTGGTCGATCTAACTTGATTGAAGTATATATAGAATGAGAGCTAGTTATGGGGAAGCACCTATCATGGGGATATTTCATATGTTTATAGAAAAAACCATATGATTTCATCCTCAACATGGATTAGTTGTATTTAGTGCAAGATATTGTGGATTTATTTCTGAGGAAGGTGGTGTTATTCAATGTTAATGGAGATCCCATAGTGTTTTTTGGTGAGAGGGACCCTCAGATAGTTTAGAGGTATCTTTCATCCTTTTCATCCTTGATCCCTAAGCTGATTCTATGTCCTTAATAAGTTCATCAGTTGGCATTTCCTAGGTTCTTAGAAGAGTATTGAGTTGTTTTTTCATAAGTGGTTGTAGTATTACATCATCGATGAGAGATCCAGTCTATGATAGAGCTACATTCATGAGAATCACTTATCTCTATGTCTCTATATATTATAGACCTTATTGAGTTATATGAGGTATATATACATCTTGATAGTCTATTACGGTGAGGTTTTTTTGGATGAGTGTGTCACTATGGGGTACACCCCTTTCGTTCATAAGAAGGTCGATGGCTGTTTGTAGTTGTGTATCAATTATCATCGATTAAACAAAGTGATAGTGTAGAATCATTATCCACTTCAATGGATTGTTGACTTATTCGATCAAATTAAGTGTGCATGTTTTTTCTCAAGGATCAAATTGTGGTCAGGATATCACCTGATGCTTGTGAAGGACAAGGATATCTCTAAGGCAGCATTCTGTTATCATCATTGGCATTGTGAGATTGTTTTCATGTAGTTCAGTGTAATGAATTCCCCCACTATATTCGCAATATTTCTGTACACCATACTATGTGTGTGCCTAGATATGTTTTTGGTGGTTTCCATCGATGAAATTCTGTTGTAAACGACATCTGAGGATGGGCATGTAGTGCATCTGTATGTCGTTTTGCGACTTCTTTGTCAATAGAAACTATTTGGGAATTTGGGGAAGTGATATTTTTGGGCTTGAGAAGTCTGTTTCATGGGGAATGTTGTATCCCAGTATGATGTATGGGTGGAACTATCAAATATAGAATAAGTTGAGTCTCGGGAAACCCGCAAGACAGTGACCGAGGTGCGTTGTTTCCTTGGTCTTACATGACACTATAGTAGGTTCATAGCCAATTTATTTTGGGTTGAAAATACACTGATTTCATTTAAAAGGAAAGATCAGGTAATCATGTGGGCTTATCGAGGTCAGGAAGATTTTGAGTATCTAAAATAGATGTTGAAAACTGCTCTAGTTCCTTGTCTATGAGTAGAGGGAGTTCCAGTTGATGTGTTCTACAATGCTTCACATTTAGGGATAGGATGTGTTCTGATTTAGATGGCATCAATTGTTTTTTATGGGTGTTGTCACATGTTTTTCCTTGAACAAACTACTCCACCAATGATCTTGAGTTAGTAGTAGTGGTGTTATCTTTGAAGTGGTGGAGGCATTTCCTCATTGGTGTGCACTTTTTGGTTTTCACAAATCATATGAACCTGAAGTATGTCTTCTCCCAGTGTTATATGAATATGTAGTAGTGTTAGGTGAAAGAGTTCTTATAGTAATATGACTTCTAATTCTATTTTACCCCTATAAAGGAGAATGATGTAGCTGATGAACTGATCAAGAAGTTACATAGTGATGTTGTACGTGAATAAGGTGATTCCCAGGGAGTGATGGAAGATCTTTCAGCATTACACCTCAATATATTAGAATATGGTGGGAAGAGGTTGTCATTTTCAGATGATGGTGCATTCATCTCTAATGCAGCAAGTGGAAGAGTCCAAGTTGGTGGATCTAGAGGTGGAGGTCTATAGAGAATGAGTTGTTTGTGGAAAAGCTTCTGATGATTGTTCTAAGGATGAACAATAATGAGATATGTATCAGGGAATCCTTTTATTTCCTCTAGAGATGTGTGAGACTGTTACCAAAGGGTTTCATAGTTCACCTTAATCAATGCATCAATATATGGGAATATTGTACCAATCCGTGAAGAGTCATTTTTGGTGTCCAGGAATGATGCGTAAAATTGAAGAGGTTGTTTCCTGATGTTTGGTATTCCAGAAGGTGAAAGTCAATCACCATGTTACCAGTGGTTTGCTATAGTAGATATATACACCTATATTGAAGTGGGAGGACATCTCAAGGGAAATTGTTCTTTTTTTACCTCAATCTTATGTAGCCTACAACTCTCTGTGGTTGGTATTGGATTGTTTGAAAAATTCGTCCCACATTATAGAAATCAAGGAATTGAACATTTTTGAGCTTTTGTCGAGGTAGTATCTGGAGGAGGTGGTGAGAATCCATGGAGTCTTGAGGATGATCTTTTCTAATCTAGATAGTCATTTTACCTCTAGGGTTTAGAGAGGTCCCTCACACTCTTTTGGTCCTCACATATGCCTTATCACTTCTTTTCATCTATAGAATAATGACTGTATAAATCATACCATCCATACTCTTGAAGAAATGTTGCATTCTCGTGTCCTATAGTTTGTCAGTTCATTGATGAGGAACATACCTTTGGCGGAATTATTTTAGAACAACAGTTTTCAATCCACAATCGGTTTAGTGTCATTTGAATCCATGCATGGCCGAAAATTCCATTCTCTGTTGTGCTGGACTAGGGTTGAAGAGTCCGTAATTCTTGGACTAGAACAAGTTCATAATATGAAAGAGATGGTTTGGATGATTCATAAGAGGATGATGGTAGCATCATATTATCATAAATCAAATACTGATAAAATGTGGAGACCTTTGGAGTTTTATGTTGGGGATCACATGGTTCTGAAGGTGGCTCAACAATGTTGGCAATGAAGGTTTGGTCATGGGAGTAATCTATCCCCTAGTTTGTTGGGCCTTTCGAGATATTGGATTTTATATATCTGTGGCATATCAAGTTTCACTTCACCTATAGATGATCCAGTCACATGATGTTTTTTATGTGTCACAACTCTTCCATTACATTCATGATGACACTCACTTCTTCCATTCTAGAGAAATCGACGCTGACAATGATGAAATTGTTGAGGAGTGGCTTGCGGATTTCCATGACCAAAAGTAGAAGGTGTTGTGTGGGTGTTCTATTCCCTTGGTTTGTGTCTTGTGGTGACATCATATCATGAAGGAGAGTCCATGGAAATTGAGTTGTAGATACTTTCGCAGTACCCCCATTTTGTTTTATGTTTATCTTTTTCCTTATAAAAATGTTTCTTTTGTGTTTGTAGACATTGTTTGCCAATGATATGGATTTCGTTTAATTTTATTATTGTAGATTTATCTCTTTGTGAGGTATCTCCCACCAGGAGAGCATTAACGCGCTGTTTGTGGTAGTCAGGAGGTTTCACATTGTTCTTTTAACGAGGTTGAGCTCATGTGGTGGTGAATTTATTGAAAGTTATCTCGTGGGATGTTTGTTCAAAAAAACCCATTTTATGTTTCCTCCTTATGCTAGTTTTGGATTCTCTTGTAAAATAATGTTTTAGTGGTATCTGTTGTAAGGGACCGAATCTGGATAGATCAACCCAGTTCATGTTTTCAAAGACCAAGGTGCTCGGAGAATGCTCGAAGGATTTCTAGAGGTGTTTGGTCACTGGAAGCTTAAAATAGGGGTGTTGTACAATGTGACCAGGTGGTACATGACATGTACAATTCATGTTTCAAAAAAATAAAACAATGCACTGTGGTGACACATTTTTCATCATTAGTCGCTTGAGGTGATACACGATATGACGAGGAGGTAAACATCGTGTGCTTCCTAGCCATTGGGTATTTTAAAAATACCCAACCACTCAGGTTTTTCAATTCCTATGTCTTGAGCGCACTCTCTCTCAATCCCAGATGACCCGGATGCCTCCAACTTCAATGTAGGGGGATTCCTTCATCTTGGATCCATATCCTTTGTCGATCTGCCTTCAATTTGAATAAATATCTGCCTCCATTATTTGGTTTTTTTCAATCCATTTTCACCCGTTTCACTTTTCCATGATATGGTGTTTGATATACAGGGCTCTAAGGGAGTTTCTTTTGGTTGATGTTGATTTTTTAGAGAGTGTGATATATATGATTTTCTTGTTAGCTTGCAGTTCTTTATGAAATTGGTAAAGACTATAAAGATGGAATAAATTGATCTTTATTTGGATAATGATAAGGAGGCATGTAAATGAGTCAGGTTGTTGTTGTAATTTGATGTTATTCCAATTGATTCTGTAAGCATGTTTAATTTGTTTTTGATAGCTCTCTCTTTAGGATTCCTATAGTTGGAACCTCCTAAGTATGAATTTCTTAATTCAAGATGGATTAGATCACTTATTGGTTGATAAAAGAATACCTCATATGGTTTTGATTTACCCTCTTGTTTGTGATGTCTGTGATCCTAATTCTTGGATAGGTGAGAGCTTATTGCATGTGAAGGTAGAATGCCTTATTTAAGGGAAAAGATCCCAGTTGATATTATGTTTTTTCCCTATAACTTGTGTTGTGATGTGATCCTGGATGGCTATTATGATGTGTGGGGGCAGGGAGGCCCATAGGTTGTGTCATTAGTTGATGCCTAGAGTGGTGAGAGGAATCAGTTTATGCATGTGGGTGTTAGGGAGGACACCTGATGCAATAAAATAAGTTGGATAAGAATGTTGAATTCTTGCTAAATCATGTTGGTTGTTTATCTTCATTAAATTCCACACTGCTCAAGGTAGCGGGGTTTTCAATACACCATCCTAAAGGGGAAAGGACGCATGGTGTATTCCATACACTTTCCATGTTTAGCTTCTCAGGGGAGGATGGGTATATACTCAAACAATAGGATGAAATGACTTGATGGGTAGTTCATCTACTCATCATGTCGAGCCACCTTGTGTTTAGTATCTTAGAATGTTTTTTCTAGAATTATTAGGAATATGGAAAAGTAATAATTCTATTAATAAATGATTGAATAAATGATGATGAAACATGGGTATGGTTCTTATTAGGATGCAATGCTATGGTAATATTTTTGACTAGTTGTGGACTTGGTTTTGTTATGCCTATAGTGTATGAAACATTGGTGTGATGCTAATGAAATATAATGTGTAATTTTTTATGGTTAATTAAGGATTAAATAATTAATTAATGTAATGAGATACTGAAAAATGTAATTAAGCAATGTAATAAAGCTATTAAAATGGTTGCGTGCTTTTTGGATACATATTATAAGCAGTGGCAGCTAGGGGTACGAGAGACCTTTGAAGTATTTCAGTCTAACACTAGGTAATTACCATAGTGTGGCTGTAAAATATAATATATTATGTATTTTTATATATATATATAGTACTATACCCGTTCATTTAGGTAATATGTCACCCCAGTTATTCTGATATGGGGGGGGGGGTTCCCCAACATTCTTGTGGGAGAATGGACAACTGACTGCCCCATTTGGCCCTGCTCTCTTCTCTTGGATGTTACTAGTGCTAGTATGAAAATTAGTTATCTTTCCCCATATATGTGTGTAGAAGGATTTAATGGATTTTGGTTATTCAAAAAATATATTATAGATAAAAATTCATATTGACTACAATAGGTGTGACATGTATAGGCTATGATTCATTGGGGATCTTTACTTGATACATGGTCTTTAATGGCTTGTGGTATAATGACTGACGTATGATAAATATTATGTGTGCTGTAGTGGCACCTGAAAACAACCTGGTTACATTGGGTACTAGGATATGGTGGTTGGGCAGCTTGAGTTTCATGTTTTGGTGCTTCACCCAGGTGTCTACGGGAAAGAGTTTTTGGAGAGGGATGCATATGATGTGCAAAATTGGAGGAAAGCAGCAAACTAGTAGGGAAGTAGTAGCAGTGTACCATTTTTATTCATTATTAATTAATATAATCTTGAATGAGATAATTTTTTAGAGTAGATATGGTGAGGATTAAAACATAGTATACTTTTTTACATGATGAGTTAGTTTCACTTTTTTTCATTTTTTTAGCATGATTTATTTACTTTTATCATGAGAGGCTCTATTGAGGATCCTACTAAGTATACTATTATACTCACCCTACGTATATATAAACTATTATTCTGGTCACATGAAAATTATTAGATATCTTTCTAGTTCCTAAATGCTTGGGGTTATGGGATCTTTTGGGGCTTCGTGGTTGCTACTGTTTTTACATTTTTTAGTACATTCATTTCCACAATCAGTTATAGTAGTTCTTGAATGACATTACATATGTGTACATGATCTTTCTATTATATGGCAGTCTGAGTTTGATTTGGTTAGTGTATATCCTATCTCTTTCTTTCACATGCGTTCTCTTAGATGGAAATGCCTCTCATTTCTGTGTTTACTATACCCTCAGTGCTAGTCACCTACCTGGGGCCTACATGAGGCGGGACTCAGGGGGGGTCACTATCTCCCTTCTCACATTGTCATACCATGAGGGGTAAAACTTATGGGGAGAGGGTCATGACACTAAATCAATCCCCAAAATCCCTCCCTTAATCATTTAAGCCTTATTTTTTGAATAAAGAAAAAATTTCAAGGTTTTAGTTCAATCCTAAGTGGGAAACTCAAAGAAGATGTGATGCTCATAAAAAGTGTCTTAGTTCTATTTCATTCTCCATCACCTCCAATTATTATTATTCCATGATATTATAAGAAACATATTATCTTATATATACAAAGATGTTGTTATGATAATTTTATAACCTAAAAATACCCACACATCCATAAAATTGGTTATTAAATAATTGTTCATGTGTACGAAGAACTACCACCTCATGACCCGATGTCATTCATTTTTCCATTACCTCCTTTAAAGGTTTGTAATAATAATGGATTTATTGTTTATATAAAACATATATAAAATATAGGATGTTTTATTACTTCTTTAATTAGTATATTACTCTTAACATCATGATTTATATTATTGGAAAATATAACAACATCTCTCGTGTGCATGATAGACCACCACCATGCAAAGCGATGTGATTGGTTAAGAACTGATCTTTTCAATGATTTTTAAAATCAAGATTTTGAATCCATTTACTCCCAAAATGGCTATAATGATTACTTTTTTGCTACTAATACCCCACAGAAGGAATGGTATAGTATAAAGGATAAATATAACCCTTCATGAAATTTCCCATACCATTCTCAATGATATGAATTGCATATTTATTTTTGGGAAAAAGATGTGAATATATATTATTAAAAAACATATATAGTTCTTATAAGAAATATCTTAAAGAAAAATCCTTATTAAGTATGGAATGTAATAAATCCAAAGGCTAATTACTTTATAGTTTTTGGTTGCAAAGTCTTTATTCTCAATACCAAGGATTATATTGACAAATTTTCTTCTAAGTGTGATGAAGGAATTTTCCATGGATATTAAACATCTATTAAATAATATAGGTTATTTAATAAAATTACTATGATTGTGGAATAATCTATTTTGGTAAATTTTGTTAAAACAAATACACATGACCCTAATAATCCTATAGAAATACTTAAAGATGATATTTTAAATTTGAATATAAATTCAAAACCTTATGATGGTTATGTGAAACCACCATAAAAATCATCCAGTTTGAGGAACAATCTAAACCTTACCCTATAGAGGATAATGAAAATTATATCCCTTATTTTCCTAGAACTATTTGGAATCATAGATATCATTACCAAGATTTTATAGTTGGGTACCTATAAATAGGAACAAAAACTATATATTCTCTTATAAATCAAGTAGAACATCAATATTTATTTTCACAAATTGAACCTAAGAACATCAATGATTAAATTAATGATTGATTTTGGGTGATGGAAATGAAAAAAGAACATAATAAATTTGAAATAAACAGATTTTGGGACCTTTTAGATATACCTAAGGACACACTAAATTTTGGGACTAAATGGGTTTTTAGAAACAAATTTGATGAGTTAGGAACTATAGTTAAAAATAAATCTATAATGATTACACAATGATATAGTCATGAAGAAGGTATTGAATATAAGTAAACCTTATCACCAGAAGATATACTTTAATCCATTAGAATGTTTCTTTCCTATAGAGCACATTTGAATTTCAAACTATATCAAATGGGTGTCAAGAGTGTTTTATTAAATGGTTATATTTTTATGATATTTTTATTAAATAAACCCCTGGATTTCAAAATCCTCATTTTCCAAATCATGTTTTAAATTTAAATAAAGATTTATATAGTTTAAAACATTCTATTAGAGCATATTATGATAGGATTAGATCTTTTATAATTTCTAAAAGTTTCACTAAAGGCGTATATGATCATATACTATTAAAAAAATCAAAAGATTTTTTATTTGTATAAATTTATGCTGGTAATATGATTTTTGGATATTCTAAAAATTATTTGTGTACTATTTTTTAAAAAATTATTGAAGGTGAATTTGAAATGAGTTTAATGGGATAAATTAAAATATTTATTTGTTTAAAAAAAAATTAAAAATAAATATAGAATTATTTTAAATCAAAGTAAGTACACCAAAGACCTTCAAAAACATTTTGTTATGGATAGACCAAAATGAAGTGATACTCCCATTAGTACAAATTGTAAGATAGATCTTGATGAAACTTGGAAATTAGTTGATCAAACAAATTGCAAAGATAATAATTTAAGATTTCTATATTTTACTACTTTCCGACCAAATATTATGTTTAGTGTATGTATGTGTGCCATTTTCAATAAAATATTAAATAATTCCATTTAATTTATATCAAAATAATTTCCAAATACATCAATTATACAACCAATTTTAGAATATTTCATCCTAGAGAATAAGAATTTGATCTAGTGAGTTATTCACAAGCATATTTTTGTGGCAAAAGTTAGATAAAAAAGAAACTCTTGAACATTTCAACTTTTGGGTAATTAAATAGTTTCTTGGTGTAGTAAAATGGGAAAAATAGCACCATCTACTACTAAGAATGAATATATATCTACAAGATGTTTCTATGGTCAGATTTTTTGGATGAAACATAATTTACTATATTATAGATATCAATTTAGAATTGTTTTTATAAATTATGACAATAAAATTGTGAAAAATATTTCTAATAATCCATCATCTCATTCTTAGACAAAGAATGCTGATATAGGACATCACTTTTTGGGAGATATTTTCTAAAATTGTGATATAACTTGTGAGTTTATTGTAATCGAACATAGATTTACTGATATATTTACAAATCCCTTTAATTCTAGGAAATTAAGATATATTATACATGAAATAGGTATGATAATCAATGTTTCGCCCTTTATTTATAGTTTTTCTTTTTTTAAATATCCTTGGCAGTCGACCGTTGGGAAATCCACTATTGGATACCCACTATAGGAGATCCACTATTGGAAGATCCACCATTGGAGATCCACTGTTGGTGATCCATTTTTGGATATCCACCATTAGAAGATCAAATGTTGGGGATACACCATTCTACTTGCACTATTGAAAGATTTATCATTGGATGATCCACCATTGATGATCTAATAGTAAAGTGTCTTTTATTTTCTACTAGTCCTATTTTCTATGTTTAAATTTTTATTAGATTTATTTATGAATTTTTTTTTCAATTTTTTTTCTCTAAATACATAAATGATAAAATCAATCTTTAAATATAATTTTTGGATCACTCTCACTCGTACCTCATTTTGGTACCTCGGTCTTCCCTTCTCTCCCAGCATTCGACCTTCCTTGAGATCAACCTTCTCCCTTCGATTAAATGAAATAGTAATAGTGAATCATGATTATTTTTCATCTCATGAGGACGATGTCTTCAGGAGAATCATGTTTCATTGTAATTATTGAACTGATGAACCACCATCTTGAAAATCGAGTTGTCATTGCTGAAAAGAAAATAGATATTGATTGAAAGCTTTTAAAAAGGTCATTAGTTCTCAAGGTAATACAGGACCAAGGATGGATGTAATGGATTTCAAGGAATGATCTTACAATATTTCTATGATGGATCACCAATCTTAACAATATGAACGGTATGGTTTTTTAGGGAAAAAAATTTGTGATTAAAAGAATGATTGATATAAAAGGGGTTGGGTATTCTTCCAAGAAATCAGTTAGATGCATCAACCCATAGAGGAATATCAGATGAATTTCATGAATTTATTCAAGTAATAGAAAACTATTTGTATATGATAATTATCTTCTAGATTTGACTGGAAATGATGTAGTATGAAGACATGATACTATAGAATTTGATGGGAATTTTTTTTAAATTCATCCAACACATATTGTGTCTCTAGAAGGGGGACTTTAGAATAATGAGGTATCATGATGTTTTTGGTTTTTTTCTTATGAAAATATGGGAAAACCAAATCTATGAAGATATTTAATGGTACATATGGTGGATATGAGAATGTTCTCTTCCACATAAAATTCATTGATCTATAATATTCTCATATCAACCATTCTTGAAGCCAAGGGTTTAGTACCCAAAGAAGAAGAAACTGTTGTAAAGAGTGTTACTTTTTATTTGGCCAAGTTTAATCGAAATAGGATGAAGGATAATTGAAATAAATGGTTAAAGAAATTGGTGGTGTATAATGATAATATATATGAGGATTTAAATATTATGCAGCACCATATAATACCTAAGGATATAATTGATCAGAACATAGAGCTAGATAATTTTTTGATCTATTATGATGAGGAAGTTGAAAAATAATAAGTAGAAATATGTGAAGAAGAGGTATTTATTTTAGTTGAGAAAGGGAGTGACCTAGATGTGGTTTAAAGACCTCATTTTTCTTTTGGAGATTTGATCCCCTATGATTCTTTTCTTATGAGATAAATTCTATTAGGTAATGGTGAAGAGGATATTAAAGTCTTAGGAGGAGAAAAATATGAGAGTTCTTCTGAAAGATAAAGGTATTTAGTTAACATTTTTTATGGTTATGATGGATCTAAAAATGGTAATGGTGATAGAACTCAGGCCTCTAAAGGAAATTATTATGATGGTGATGCAATTGAGGGAGCACAATCACACCCATATCAAATTGTTTTTATTTTAGGTAGGTCTATAAATGAGGCTACACCTAGTTCTACTCAACTTGCTAGCCATGAATCAACTCCTAGAGATGAGTAGGTGTCTTTGTTTGGGATGATTCTGTGTGGGGAAAAGAGGTAGTGGTGGTTCTTATTCCTTGGGGATCACGAGGAGTCTATGATCTCATTGGAGGAGTTCAGAGACACGTTCATATCTGAGTTTCATTCTTCAACCATGAAGGCGTCTAGTTTCCATGTTATACCTACCCTTCCATAGTGGAACCCCAAGGTGAAAGATTTTGGAATCCATTTAATGAACCTTTTTAAATAAGCTTCGAACCTATTTAAAGATGAGGAGGCTTGGGAGAGGCATCTCAACGAGGCTTCGCATCCAGGGATCCAGCACCAGGTCACCCCGTTAATGCTAATGACATATATTGAGGTGTTGGAGAGGGTGGAGTTTTCCGATAGGACATTGTCCAGAACCATATTATCATGAGATTGGAGTCATCATGATTCCTCATGATGAAAAGTTGTTGTCTAAGGTTCTAGGTTTTTAGGGTAGAAGAGATTTTGTTCGGCTGGGGGTAGGGCCTAGCACTTCAAATCTAGTTTCTCTCAGGGAAGAAGATCTCAGGAAAATTACAAGGGATCTAGAACATTGTTTTTATGAGGAGGTAATGCTCATCCACAATGAAAATGACCGACCTTTCAGAGTAGTACTCGTGCACCAGGTGTTCCACTCTAGGTTCCCCCATTGATGAAGTTTCAACCGAGGCAGCAACAGCATGTTACAGAAGCATTGGATCAGTAGAGAGAAGATGTGACAGGTAATATATTTCCCCATGTTTCTCCCTATCCTCCAAGAGCAGAGCGTGTCCATGGTTGTGGTCATCATCAGGGTCAGAGAGGTCATGGAGGAGGTTGTGGTCCATTTGATGCTTTAGTGTTTTTAGTGCCAGGCGAGTCAAATGTTGTTTGAGGTACCCTTTTTATATTTTCTACTAGAGGGTATGCATTTTTTTGATTCTGTAGGGACAAACACATTCATATCACCATCCCTTTTCCATTCTTTAGTACTTGAGGAAGAAATACTTCCTGAGCCCGTGGCGTTGAAAACACCAGTTAGAGGTCGATCTGACTTGATTGAATTATATACAGAATGTGAGCTAGTGATGGGGAAGCACTAATAATGGGGATATTTCATATTTTTATAGATAAAACCATATGATTTCATCCTTAGCATGGATTAGTTGAATTTGGTGAAAGATATTTTGGATTTCATTATGAAGAATGTGGTGTTCTTCAATGCTAATGGAGATCCCATAGTGTTTTTTGGTGAGAGGGACCCTCAGATAGGTTAGAGGCATCTTTCATCCTTTTCATCCTTAATCCCTAAGATGACTCTATGTTTTTAATAGGTTCATCAGTTGGCATTTCCTAGGGTCATAGAAGAGTATCCAGTTGTTTTTTCAGAAGTGGTTGTAGTATTACAACATCGATGAGAGATCTAGTCTTGAATAAAGCTACATTCATGAGAATCACTTATCTCTATGTCTCTATATATTATGGACCTTATTGAGTTACAATAGGTATATATACATATTGATAGTCTATTACAGTGAGGTTTTTTTGGATGAGGGTGTCACTATGGGGAACACCCTTTTTGTTCATAAGAAGGTCGATGGCTATTTGTAGGTGTGTATCAATTATCATCTATTAAACAAAGGGATAGTGTAGAATCATTATATTCTTCAATGGATTGTGTATTTATTCGATCAAATTAAGTGTGCATGTTTTTTCTCAAGGACCAAATTGTGGTCAGTATATCACCTGATTCTTGTGAAGGATGAGGATATCCCTAATGCAGCATTCTATTATCATCATTGGCATTGTATGATTGTTGTCATGTAGTTCGGTGTAATGAATTCCCCCACTATGTTCATGATATTTATGAACACCTTGTTATGTGTGTGCCTATATATGTTTTTGGTGGTTTCCATCGATGAAATTCTGTTGTAAACGACATCTAAGGATGGGCATATAGTGCATCTGTATGTCCTTTTGCGACTTCTTTGTCAATAGAAACTATTTGGGAATTTGGTAAAGTGATATTTTTGGGCATGAGAAGTCTGTTTCATGGGGAATGTTGTATCCCATTATGATGTATGTCTGGAACTATCAAATATAGAATCTGTTGAGTCTTGGGAATCCCGCAAGACAATGACCGAGGTGCGATGATTCCTTGGTCTCACATGCCACTATAGCAGGTTTATAGCCAATTAATTTTGGGTTGCAAATACACTGATTGAATTTAAAAGAAAAGATCAGGTAATCATGTGGGGTTATCAGGGTCAGGAAGATTTTGGGTATCTAAAATAGATGTTGAAAACTGCTCTAGTTCCTTGTCTATGAGTAGAGCGAGTTCCGTTTGATGTCTTCTATAATGCTTCACATTTAGGGATAGGATGTGTTCTGATTTAGATGGAATCAGTTGTTTTTTATGGGTGTTGTCACATGTTTTTCCATGAACAAACTATTCCACCAATGATCTTGAGTTATTAGTAGTGGTGTTATCCTTGAAGTGGTGGAGGCATTTCCTCATTGGTGTGAACTTTTGGTTTTCACAAATCATAGGAACCTGATGTATGTCGTCTCCCAGTGTTACTTGAATATGCAGTAGTGTTAGGTTAAAGAGTTCTTATAGTAATATGACTTCTAATTCTCTATTACCCCTAGAAAGGAGAATGATGTAGCCGATGCACTGATCATGAAGTTACATGGTGATGTTGTACGTGAATAAGGTGATTCCCAAAGATTGATGGAAGAACATTCATCATTACACCTCAATATATTAGAATATGGTGGGAAGAGATTGTCATTTTCAGATGATTGTGCAGTCATCTCTAATGCAGCAAGTGGAAGAGTCCTAGTTGGTGGATCTAGAGGTGGAGGTATATAGAGAATGAGTTTTTTGTGGACAAGCTTCTGATTATTGTTCTGAGGACGAACAACATTGAGTTATGTATCAGGGAAGCCTTTTAGTTCCTCTAGAGATGTGTGAGACTGTTACCAAAGGGTTCCATAGTTCACCTTAATCAATGCATCCATATATGGGAACATTGTACCAAACCGTCAAGAGTCATTTTTGGTGTCTAGGGATGATGCGTAAAATTCAAGAGGTTGTTTCCTTATGTTTGGTATTCCAGAAGGTGAAAGTCAATCACCGTGTTCCCAGTGGTTTTCTATAGCAGATATATACACCTATATTGAAGTGGGAGGACATCTCAATGGACATTGTTCTTGGTTTTCCTCAATCATATGTAGGCCACAACTATCTGTGCTTGGTATTGGATTGTTTGAAAAATTCACCCCACATTATAGAAATCAAGGAATTGAATATTTTTGAGCTTTTATCAAGGTAGTATATGGAGTAGGTGGTGAGAATCCATGGAGTCTTGAGGATAAACTTTGCTAATCAAGATAATAATTTTTCCTCTAGGATTTGGAGAGGTCTCTGACATTCTTTTGGTCCTCACATATGCCTTATCACTTCTTTTCATCTATAGAATAATGACTGTATAAATCATACCATCCATACTCTTGAAGAAATGTTGCATTCTTGTGTCCTAGAGTTTTTCGGTTCATTGATGAGGAACATATCCTTGGTGGAATTATTTTAAAACAATAGTTTTCAATCCACAATCGGTTTGGTGTCATTTGAAGCTATGCATGGCCGAAAATTCCATTGTCTGTTGTGATGGACTGGGGTCGGAGAGTCCGTAATTCTTGGACTAGACCAAGTTAATAATATGAAGGAGATGGTTTGGATGATTCATAAGAGGATGATGGTAGCATAATATTTTCATAAATCAAATACCGATAAAATGTGGAGACCTTTGGAGTTTTATGTTGGGGATCACATGGTTCTGAAGGTGACTCAACAATGTGGGCAATGAAGGTTTGGTCATTGGAGTAATCTGTCCCCCCAGTTTGATGGGCCTTTTGAGATATTGGATTTGATAGAGCTATGGCATATCAATTACCACTTCCCCTATAGATGAGCCAGACACATGATATTTTTCATGTGTCACAACTCTTCCATTACCTTCATGATGACTATCACTTCTTCCATTTTGGAGAAATCGACGTTGACAATGATGAAATTGTTGAGGAGTGGCTTGCGGATATCCAGGACCAAAAGTAGAAGGTGTTGTGTGGGTGTTATATTCCCTTGGTTTGTGCCTTGTGGTGACATGGTATCATGAAGGAGAGTCAATGTAAAATGAGTTGTAGATACTTTCTCAGTACCCCCATTTTGTTTTATGTTTATCTTTTTCCTTATAACAATGTTTCTTTTGTGTTTGTTGTCATTTCTTGCCAACGAGATGGATTTCGTTTAATTTTATTATTGTAGATTTATCTCTTTCTTAGGTATCTCCCCCCAGGAGAGCGTTAACGCGCATGTTGTGGTTGTCATGAGGTTTCACACTGTTCTTTTAACGGGGCTGAGCTCATGTGGTGGTGAATTTATTAAGAGGTATCTCGTGGGATGTTTGTTCAAAAACCCAATTTTATGTTTCCTCCTTGTGCTAGTTTTGGATTCTATTTGAAAATAATGTTTTTAGTGGAATCTGTTGTAAGGGAACGAATCTGGATAGATCAACCCATTTCATGTTTTCAAAGACAAAGGTGCTCAGAGAATGCTCGAAGGATGTCTGGAGGTGTTCGGTCACTGGAAGCATAAAATAGGGGTTCTATACAACGTGACCAGGTGGTACATGACATGTACAATTCATGTTTCAAAAAAATAAAACAATGCACCGCGGTGACAAATTTTTCATCATTAGTCGCTTGAGGTGATACACGATATGACGAGGAGGTAAACATCATGTTCTTCCTAGCCATTGGGTATTTTAAAAACACCCAACCACTCAAGTTTTTCAATTCCTATGTCTTGAGCGCACCCTCTCTCAATCCCAGATGACCCAGATGCCTCCCACTTCAATGTAGGGGGATTCCTTCATATTGGATCCATACCCTTCTTCGATCCGCCTTCAATTTTAATAACGATCTACCTCCGTTATTTGGTTTTTCTTCAATCCATTTTCACCCGTTTCACTTTTCCATGATAAGGTGTTTGATCTACATGGCTCTAAGGGAGTTTCTTTAGGTTGATGTTGATTTTCTAGAGTGTGTGATATATATGTTTTTCTTGTTATCTTGCAGTTCATTATGAAATTGGTAAATACTATAAAGATGGAATTAATTGATCAATATTTGGATAATGATAAGGGGGCATGTAAATGAGTCAGGTTGTTGTTGTAATTTGATGTTATTCCAATTGATTCTATAAGCATGTTTAATTAATTTTTGATAGCTCTCTCTTTAAGATTCCTACAGTTGGAACCTCCTAAGTATGAATTGATTAATTCAAGAAATATTAGTTCACTTGTTGGTTGATAAAAGAATACCTAATGTGTTTTTGATTTACCCTCTTGTTTGTGATGTCTGAGATCCTAATACTTGGATAGGTGAGAGATTATTGCATGTGAATGTAGAATGCCTTATTTAAGGGACAATATCCCAGTTGATATTATGTTTTTTCCTTATAACTTGTGTTGTGATGTGATCCTGGATGGATATTATGATCTGTGGGGGTAGGGAGGCCCATAGGTTGTGGCATCAGTTGATGCCTAGAGTGGTGAGAGCAATCAGTTTATGCATGTGGGTGTTAGGGAGGACACCCGATACGATGAAACAAGTTGGATAAGAATGTTGAATTCTTGCTAAATCTAGTTGGTTGTTTATCTTCATTAAAGTCCACACTACTCAAGGTAGTGGGGTTTTCAATAAACCATCCTAAAGGGTAAAGGAGGCATGGTGTATTCCATACACTTTACATGTTTATATTCTCAGGGGAGGATGGGTCTATACTCAAACTATAGGATGAAATGACTTGATGGGTAGTTCATCTACTCATCGTGTCGAGCCAACTTGTGTTTAGTATATTAGAATGTTTTTTCTAGAATTCCTAGGAATATGGAAATGTAATAATTCGATTAATAAATGATTGAATAAATGATGATGAACCATGGGTATGGTTCTTACTGGGATGCAATGCTATGGTAATATTTTTGAGAAGTTGTGGACTTGGTTTTGCTATGCCTATAGGGAATGAAACAATGGTGTGATACTAATGAAATATAACGTGGAAATTTTTAGGGTTAATTAAGGTTTAAATAATTAATTAATGTAATGTGAAACTGGAAAATGTAATAAAGTAATGTAATAAAGCTATTAAAATGGTTGTGTGCTTTTTGGATACATAGTATAAGCAGTGGAAGCTAGGGGTATGAGAGACCTTTGAAGTATTTGTGTCTAACACTAGGTTATTACCATAGTGTGGTTGTAAAATATAATATATTATGTATTTATATATATATATATATATACAATACTATACCCATTCAGTTAGGGAATATGTCACCCCAGTTATTTTGAGATGGGGGGGGGGTTTCCCCAACATTCTGGTGGGAGAATGGACAACTGACTGCCCCCTTTGGCCCCACTCTCATCTCTTGGATGTTACTAGTGCTAGTATGAAAATCAGTTAGTTTTCCCCATATATGTGTGTAGAAGGCTTTAATGGATTTTGGTTATTCAAAAAAAATATTATAGATAAAAATTCATATTGACTACAAGAGGTGTGACATGTATAGGCTATGATTCATTGAGGATCTTTACATGATATATGGTCTTTAATGGCTTGTGGTATAATGAATGACGTATGATAAATATTATGTGTGCTATAGTGGCACCTGAAAGCAACCTGGTTAAATTGGGTACAAAGATATGGTGGTTGGGCAGCTTGAGTTGCATGTTTTGGTGCTTCAACCAGGTGTCTACGGGAAAGAGTTTTTGGAGAGGGATGCATATGATGTGCAAAATTGGAGCAGAGCAGCAAACTAGTGGGGAAGTAGTAGCAAGGTACCATTGTTATTCATTATTACTTAATATAATATTGAATGGGATAATTTTTGAGCGTAGATATGGTGAGGATAGAAACATAGTATACTTATTTACATGATGCGTTAGTTTCACTTTTTTTTCATTTTTCTTTTGCATGATTTCATTACTTTTATCATGAGAGGCTCCATTGAGGATCCTACTAAGTATACTATTATACTCACCCTATGTGTATATAAACTATTATTCTGGTCACTTGGAAATTAATAGATATCTTTCTAGTTCCTAAATGCTTGGGTTGTGGGATCTTTTGGGGCTTGGTGGTTGCTACTGTTTTTACATTTTTTAGTACGTTCAGTTCCACATTCAGTTATAGTATTTCTTGAACGAAATTACATATGTGTACATGATCTTTCTATTATTTTGTAGTCTGAGTTTGATTTGGTTAGTGTATATCCTATATATTTCTTTCACATGCGTTCTCTTAGATGGAAATGCCTCTCATTTCTATGTTGACTATACCCTCAGTGATAGTCACCTACCCGGGGCCTACATGAGGCGGGACTCGGGGGGGGGGGGGGGGGAGGGTCACTATCTCCCTTCTAACATTGCCATACCATGAGGGGCACAACTTATGGGGAAAGGGTCATGACACTAAATGAATCCCCAAAATCCCTCCCCTAATCATTTAAGCCTTATTTTTTGAATAATGAAAAAATTTCAAGGTTTTAGTTCAATCCTAAGTGGGAAACTCAAACAAGCTGTGATGCTCATAAAAAGTGTCTTAATTTTATTTCCTTATCCATCACCTCCAATTATTATTATTACATGATATTATAATAAACATATTATCTTATATATACAAATATTTTGTTATGATAAGTTTATAACCTAAAAATACCCACACATCCATAAAATTGGTTATTAAATAATTGTTCATGTGTATGTAAAACTACCACCTCATGACCCGATGTCATTCGTTTTTCCATTACCTCTTTTAAAGGTTGGTAATAATAATGGATTTATTGTTTATATAAAACATATATAAAATATATGATGTTTTATTACTTCTTTAATTAGTATATTACTCTTAACATCATGATTTATATTATTGGAAAATATAAAAACGTCCCTCATGTGCACGATAGACCACCACCATGCAAAGGGATGTGATTGGTTCATGTTTTATACAAAATCTATTCAGTTGGTTATAATAAAAAATATTTGATATATATAACATAGTAAAGATAATGGATTGATAATATATATATATATATATATTCTTTCTCTCAATACGACTAGAAAATGGAATAAACGATCATGTGTACCAACAGTCAAACATTATATTTCATTTACATGAATGAAATTTGTTTTATTACACTAATTACATATGAAATGAATATATATGATATTTACATCATTATATACCTTATTTATATTATTATATCAAGATCTAACTAAGATAGAAAAAAAGAGTCATAATGAACATTAAAAACAATGCAATTAACACCCAAAACAATGAAAATTATGTATGATTATTAACAAATGGTAATGAGGGATTATAAAACGTTGATATATGATAGTATAAATGTTTATATGGTTATATTATATGTTAATAACATGATTAAATCCATTATAAATGATATTAAATACCATTCAATCAAAAGGATGTGTAAGGTATGAGATTTCATATTAATATACATTATGTAGAGTGTTGTTTGTCATTATTCACAAATTAAATTTTTTTTGCTGTGTTTACATCCATTTTTAAATTTACTAACATTATTCCTTCATAAATAATGTTTTTTTAAGTTTCACTTTAAAATATTTCATCCAATGGTGTTTCACATGAAAATTACCAGGTGGTAAATGTTAATGTGCAGTCTCACTTTCTTTTATGATTGCTTACATTCTCATGAAACAGCCACCTTCAAGTGATCATTCATCAATATAAAATTCATTTATATTAAATATAGATATTATTTCATAATGGATATCATTATTTGATAAACCGTATTACATTTTTATATATGGTGTATACATTTAATTTTATTTATATATATAATAAATATTGATAAATCAATATTCATTTACTCAAGGAAGATATTTGATGTCAAATAACATTATTAAATCATCTATTAATTATATGGGGATTTATTGGGACTTTATGATATGTTTGGGTCTTAGTAAATGATATCCCCTTGGTACATTGGTACCATCAAGAGACGAATCAGTTGGCTAAATCATAGGTGGTTTTACCTAGTATTTCAAATCTATATTGAGAACATATACTGATTGTGAAGGTTACATGTACCTAGGAAACATGGTATAAATTAATTTGGCAGTGCATGAATTCATATTTCATTTATTATTATTCATTATATATTAACTATGTAAAAGACTATAGATTCAATTCATTCTTCTCATATTGGTTAAAAGGAATATGTGTTTAGTTACTCACCTTACCAAAATTTATTATGCATTATCTAGTTATTTAAATGGACTGTGGGTTCAGTTACATACCTTATAAAATAGATTATGATATATCCAATTGTATAAAGTGAATGTGGGTTCAGTTATTTATCTTTCCATATTGATTTTAATTATTGATTCATGATTGATTCTGCTATACTAAACCCTTACAAAGAATTTGAGCTCAACCTTATTTTTCTTCCTTTATCCACGTTACGAATTATATATCTTTGAATTATTTTCCCAGGATTCAATTTTATAGTTTTTTTATTATGTTATATTTTATATTCCCAAGTTATAATGGATAACATGATTGAAATCATGTTTTCCAAAACTGCTATACTTCTTGATGATTTGGGATTTGATTCCTTGTATCAATGCCGATGTTAGAAAGAATGACACCATATCAGGGATATGGGATTAGGGGATATTATAGTTGGTATCAAATAAATGTTTAAAATAAATAATGGAATCCAGATTACAAAAATATAGATTATGTAACATAACTACGTGATAGACATTACGGAAAATCTTAGAATAATTTAATAATGTTTGGGGACTACACATTATGTTTCATAATGATATGATATAATCTGGTGCATGCAATTATTTAGAAATGGTTCCTAGAATAATGAATGCAAATGAAACAAATTCATGTAATCAAACCGGTAATAATGATCATTTATTTGATGGTTTTCTGCCAATCATTCGAAGGGAAACAGTCTCAGAGACATTATTATCACATGATGAAATAGAATCATGTTCTAACAATATAGAGAAATAATTATAAAAGTATTTTTTATTCAAAAGGGAAGAAATAAAAAAAGGGTATGATAGAAAAATGTATGGATAAATAGAAGAAGGTAAAGAATTATTTTCCATCATTTGATATTTTTGAATGGAATCACCTTTGTATATGATTAAGAGGAAATTTATTTTACTTCTTGTGTGGAGAAAATGTCATCATGTATATTATTTAATGGGAAATTTTTTTCCAATGCTAAATGATTCAATTATATTGATATGGGTCACTTTTCAAATGAACTCCATAAGATTCAAGGGAATATACCATATATGAATCTATAGGATGAAGGGAAACCTTATGTTATTGATACAATCAAAGTTGAATGATTAATTTTGTCATGTTTGGATCTATGAATTATTTCATTGTTTATTTTATCAATAACGTACAAGTTATAAGAATTATAAAATATATAAGGATTATACCATAGTTCTATTTCATTAATGATTTTTAGAGCACATGTTGAATGACACGTATAACCAATAAAAATTATCAAGTGGCATGTTTAACTTCATGGAAATCATATGATTATGGGAAAATAAACCCTTAATTTATTCGTAATTTTTAGACAATGATGGTTGGATAAATATTTGATTGGATTTGGATAAATTAAATTGGATATTACTAACCACATTAGAAAAAATGAATGATTTATAGTAAAAGTGGTTATGACATCATAAATGGTGTCTAAAACATTTTAAATTTATGAAATATATTCAACAACCTTGTTTTTACATGAGGAATAAGGAATGTTACAAGTTTTAATATTATATTTTTGTAATTATAGTTATTTTAATATTTTATGAGAACACATGATGATGGTATTAAAATGTTTCTTACATGATGATTAAGAGACAATATATTTTTTATATGTAACATAATGTTTATTTAGAAATCCTCATATTTGGGATGAGCTTCGTAGATAACTATTTACGAAATGGATTAAGTTGAACATCAGGGTTTGAATGATAATTTTTATAATTATTTTTGTTTTTGTAACGAAATAAAAAATATCTTATTCCTAATTTATTAATCACGTGATTTGTTAAAGGGGAATTTTAAAACATGGGGCATAACAGTTCATTTTTTGATATTCATTCCATAGAGGAAGGGAGGAATTAAAAATTTACCAAAGAAAAACTATATGATAAAATCAAGGATATGATGTAGAATCAAAAAAAATATATTTAATTATATTCATGGAGAGTGAAAATTTTTGTCAACTATATGAGAAATGTTATTTAATAAAAAATAGAATCATAATACTATCATTTTTTCTAAAATCTTGGTTTCAAAATCCTCAAGTATTTCTGGATTTATTTCAAAAACATTCTATTTATCATTCACTTTTTTTTGTCAATGACCTCAATCACTCTCTATAAATATTTATGATTTCGAAAAAATTTCCATATATTCACTTTCCACTAACTTCCACCATTATAGAAACCATGTTATATATGATTCCTTGTAACATTTTTACTTATAATTCAATTTAATTAATATAATATTTTATCAACCCTTCTAATGGTGTTGGTTTGTCAACATTATTATTACAAATTTTCAAACACTAGAACAGAAAGATCAAGATTAAATTACGAGGACATAATATATTTATTGTGGGGTAAATGTAACACCTAAATAATTCTGAAAAATTAATATTTTATTTGACAGTGTTAATGACACACAACCCCAAGACTAAAAAGGAATATAACATCCTAACAATTTATGATTTATTTAATACTAAAAATAAATTCAGTGTATTTTATATATACTAGTGAACTCAATGCTATGTTATCTTATATCCAACAGAACAATGATTTTCTTTGATACCTTTTATTACACACATGACATGGTTTTACTGAATACTATTAATATTATTATTTAAAAGGATAATAATATCCGAAAAATTAAATTAGAGAGAAAAAATAGGACTAAATAACATAATAAAATATATTTTTTAATTCACGGGTTACTAATTAATTATAAATCAATTTTAAAACCAATTTATTAAAATAGAAATGTTTTAATAAAAAAAACATTTTATGTGCAGAATGAGTTTTATATTAATAAGATAAATTATTAAATATTATTTGTTGTTATTAATGAAATATATATATATTAATTTATTTTGACAATAATCAAATATATTCAATATTCATTAAATAAGAACAAATCCAATTTTACGTATAAAAAGATGTATTTTTCTAAAGGCATTATTGTAGCCTTTTAATGATTCAATTATTTTAATACTAAAATTTTATAATTTTATAAATTATTACAAAAATAATAAAAACATTTTTTAAATTGTAGATAAAAAATTATCATAAGGAAATGATTTTTTATTTTTCATATAAGTTTTATTCTTTTGATAAATGTTGAAAATTAATAAATTTTAATTGAAACCTGTCTTTTTGTTTAAAAAATATAAATTGATAAATTATTTTTTAAGCTGGTTTAAATTTTTAATTACTTCAATTATGAAACTAGTAACCCAATTTTGGTCATTGGAATCATTTTAATATTGAATGTTGATATAAAAACATTTTAATCTTTTGAATATTTGAACCTTTAAAACCCGCTTTCTCGTCACGTCTTTGAGATTAATTTGAAACTTATTTTATCCTCATATATGAATTTAATTTTGATAAATGGATTAAATATTGTGAATAAAAATAAATTATATGGTATAATAATTATAAATTACTTGTTTACTAAAATTATTAGTGAAAACAATTAAAATTATCCACCATGATTAAGAGACAAATGACTTTAGTAAGTGAATAAACATAAATCATAAGGGGTGAAGTAGCATAAAAAAATATCCGACATCAATTTTCAAGAAATTATTATATCCTTACCACATTAGTTTATATTTGTTCTGAGTTATTGGTATATTATTCCCAAAAATTAAAATGTATAATATGTTCTCTGAAGAAAAATATAAAAAACATTATTTTCTTACTTTTAATTTCTATAAAGATTCAGGATATAGGAATATGTAACATATTATTGTTTATGTAAATCATTTTGAAGGAATTTTTTTTATAATAGAAAAATTAATTTTAATTTTTTAGATATGAATTTATTATTTTAAATTCTTAATAAATGAAAATATTGTTATTTTTAGATAAAAATAAATTATAATAAAGACACTAAAAATAATAATTGTGATGTAAATTTAATGAATTATTTTTTAAAATAATTTTTTCGATGATTAAATCATGTTAACCAGAAACGATCATTCAGAGGAAAGCCTCTTCCATTTATTAATAAAAGAAAAATCATTAAACAGGTTCAATAAGCCTGAAAAAGAACTACATATCATAGAAACAAAACCCATCACCATCCCCATTATGGACTATTTCCTCTGCATTATCTGTTTCCCATTCTAGGATTTCATAGTGCTTAATAACTTTAGCAGATTTTCTTCTCATATTTAGCATCTCCAGGGATAGAAACTCTTTCGAAGATTGCATAGCCCATCATTCCTTCCGAATAAAAGCTCTTGTAGAAAACAACCATGGAAGATAAGAATAATCTTTCTTCAGAATTCAACGTGGTGGAACAATCCTAATATCCTCAACCCCCTGCACCTTTGTCCTTTCACCTTGAACAATAGCACTAAAGGAAGGCCGAACCACACCACCATCTTTTTCCTTCTCACAATCTGAGATGTCACCCCTATTTCCCAAGATTTTCACCTCGCAATAACTCTCCTCCATACCACTATCATGATAAAACTAACTGTTCGAGTCAACTAAGATGAGGCATTGAGGCTGATCTTCCAGGTTCTTCACATCTTCTTTGGTTGTAGCATCCAACAAAGAATCAACAAGCTACAATATATCACCTTCATTCCCGACAACATTCTACTCTTCTTGTAAAACCTTCTCATTTTCCACATCCAAGAACCTATTACCTGTTGAAACCGAGTTCACCTTGCATCCAGCATCATCATCCTGTTCTTGGACACAACCATCCACATGCCCTGGCATCAAGGAGCTTCAGGGCAATGAATTCCCCACTATATTTTCAATTTCATGTCCAAAATCATAGTTTAAGCGATCAAATACTTTCTTAACTGTCAGGTCTCATGGCTCATTTCCCACATTCTGCAAAGGAATCCTCTACACTATAATCCCAAGAGTATATTTCCCGAACTCCTCAGCCATAACTGGGGTTCCCAGCATCGCCTTCATACTAGAAGAGCAATTGAGGACCTCATCTACACAATCCTGATACATCCCCTATAGAAAGGATGATGACATTGATCCTTCCACCCCTGCATTGCCAACTAAATCCCATTACACCCCTTGAACAAGCACTAAAACCGCTGACTCTTCCACATTTGAACCAATACATTGGGGATCCCCCACTTGTGTAACCTTCTTAGCACATCTCCACCTCCAGCACACCAAACACCCTCCAAACAGACCAAATTATTTCCCACCTCATCCCTTCTCGCTGCCAAACCATCTTCAAAAATGTTATATTAAAATATTAATAGATATCAAATTTAAACCATCAATGGAACAATTTATCTTTTATAATGAACATCTTAAAATCTGAATACTAAAAACAATGTATGCACGGTGAGGGTTAAAACAATGTTTTTGAGCACTACTTGTGCTTCTATAAATGTTTTTTCAAACATATATTAAATTTTTTATTTTATAAAATTAAAATATAAAATTTAGAATCATTTGGAATAATGTTTATAAAATCCTCAATTTAATGTAGACTTACTAGATAAATTACCTAGACATTAAAATTAGTTACCTTAATATAAACCGAAATATCCAAAACTGGTAATCATCGAAGTAAAGGAAGAACATGTTAAATAGGTGTTTATTTAGCTGTTATGGAGGTGTTTATCAAACATAAGTCCCCTAAACTCCATTATTTTTTATCTTTAGAGGCACATGCGATAAGTGATACCTCCCAATATTGAATACCTTTGAGCATTTACAGGAATGCCACTCCTCCACAACTATAAAAAGGTACTCACTGCCCACAATTATTCACGCCTCTAAAGAAATTTTTATTGACAAATATTTTACTAAATAACTCCCCAAATTCCATAACCACATAATATAGGACATATTTTTGGAAAAATAAAACCTTTTTATGTGTTTAGTGAAAACCTAAGGGAGAAACCTAACGAAAAGTGGATGTTCTTCTAAAATCATTTTTATTATATTTTTTTCTCCACCTCCTAAAATTATTATTATTATTCCATGATAATATAATTATCTCTTTGTATTTCATGTAATAATACTTAGATCGTTTATTGTTAATACCTAAAAATTCACAAACATCCATCAAATGGGTTATGAAATCATTGTTTGGGTGTACGACAGACTACTGTCTTGCGACCTGATATCATTCATTTTTACATTACCACATTTCAAGGTTGGGAATAATGAAGGATTTATATTTTATATATAATTGATATGATAATTGTGATGTTTTAATGCATTTTAAATTAGTATATTAGATATAATGTTTTAATTTAAATTTTTTTGGAATACGATAATGTCGCTCGTGTTTAGGAGAACTACCCTCATAGGAAGCGATGTGATTCATTCATGCTTTACCTAGGTAATATTTAGGTTGGTTTTGATAAAAACATATGATATATATTACATAATAATTATAAATATAATATATCTATATATATAATTTACTCATTTTCCTTTTAGTTTGAAAAGAAAATGGAAATATTGCTCATGTGTACGTATGACCTATGGTCTCCATGAATGGTGTATTTCATTTCTTATCACCAAATGTTATGGGTTACAATAAAACAAATATTGAATATATAGGATATTTATATCCTGATTATTATTATTATGATTATGAAATTATGATCTAAGTAATTGGAACTCAAAAAACAAGTGAAAATATAGATGAAAAATAATGAAATTAACACAAAAAACATGGAAATTAATGGAATCTTATTTAAAAACGGGTAAAAATATGTTATAAAATGAAAATATATGATATTATTAATATTAATATTGTTTATTTTTTAGAAAATAACATGTTTAAAATAATTATAGATGATGTTAAAGAGAATTAAACCAAAAAGAAGCGTAATGTATGGGATTTTGTCTCAATTTACATTCCATTAAGACTTCTTGGTTGTTATGAAACAATTATATTTTATGCAACGTATATAGATCAATTTTAACATTTTATTACATGATTAATCCCAAATTTATGGTATTTTAAAGATTAAATTTGAATCATTTAATTCATTGGGATTTAACATTAATATAACAATCTGGTAAAAGTTATTTTGAAATATAAATATCTATTGTGATTGTTAACATTCTATTGAAACAATCAGATTCTTTTAATCATTTATCAGGAGGCACTTAATATATTATTAATATTCATATTATTTAATATTGGATAAGATCAATTTCAAAATTATTTAACATTTTTACTTAAGATGTATATTTTAAATGTTATTTGTAAATCTATTAAATATTTATAAATCAATAATAGTTTACTCAATATTAGTATTTGATGATAAGGAACATAATTTAATATACTATTTGATATTTGAATAGTGTTTTTCAACTAAAGACAACGGTGGGTCTTGGTTAATGATAGTTCCTCAATGAATTAGTTGTCTTCGAAGATGAATTATTTTACAAAATTAGATGGGGATTTACCGAGTAGTTTTAAAATATATTGAGAATATATCTGGATGAAAATGTTTCCATGTATCTATAAAGTATGGATTCCAAAAATTATATATTTTCTATATTCATATTTTTGTTATTATTTTCTATGATACTTTCACTATGAAAAAAACTATGGTGGCATTTCGTTTACATATTTTTGAATCAGTTTAATGTGTTTTCAATTATTTATCTTGTCATAGTGATTATTCATTATCCATTTCTTCAAATGCAATGTGTGTTCAGTTATTTACCTCAACATATTGTTTATTGCATATTTAGTTATTTAAGCGGAACGTGTCTTCAGTTACTCACCATGAAATATTGATTATTAATTACTGATTAATGATTTCTTCTGCAATACATAACTCTTTAAAAGTATTGGAGTTCACCATTATTTTTCACTTCCATATATTATGAATAATAGATATTTGAATGAGTTTTCATGTTTATATTTATTAATTTTTTATATTATGTTTTAATTTTTATTCTTAATTTAAATTGGGTAACATTTATGTAATATTTGTTTCAAAAAATACTACACATTTCTGTCCATTGAGATTTAATTCCCTCTATCAATTCTAATATAATAAAATAATGCCCTGAATTTGGTCTACTAGACTCGGGGTGATTATAAATAGGCTTTCAAAAAATACATTTTTAATAAAAAATTGTTTTTACACTAAATTCAATTATAAACCACATTTCAATAACAATATTTGTATTAATTCAAATAAAATTTAACAAATGAAATTTTAATTCTAATCCAAAATTGATTATCACTTTGGAAATAATATAAAAGGAAAAATAGATTTTAATAAAAATTCGTTAATTTCACTATTCAATGGAAAATAAAACATTTAAAATAATTCAAAATTTAATCAGAGGATAAATTTCAAATTCTAATTTAAAATATGATATATGTGTTATAAAATTAAATTAATTACAGTTATGGGAATTAATTTTCTTATTATGTAAAAAAGTTGACAATATTCTTTTATAAGAAAACATATTTTTTGAGAATAAAATGACTTTAAAAAATTGAGTGACTATTACTTCAAAATTTATTATTAAAAATTTATTGATTATTAAATTTAAATATATTTCAAAATTAATTTAATATTATTCATACAGTCCAATTTAATGGTAGGTATATAATAATCATATTTAAATAATAATATTTAACATTTTTTTAAACTTGGTGTGGCGAATCTTGTACGCTATCAAAAAAATGTTATTTTAAAAGTAAATGAAATAGAATTATCCCCCATTTATGAGATTTAATTACAACTACATGAATGTGTTCTTAATAGGTTCATCAGTTGGCATTTCTTAGGGTCATAGAAGAGTATCTAGTTGTTTTTTCAGAAGTGGTTGTAGTATTACATCATCGATGAGAGATCTAGTCTTGGATATAGATACATTAATGAGAATCACTTATCTCTATGTATCTATATATTGTGGACCTTATTGAGTTACAGGAGGTATATATACATCTTAATAGTCTATTACAGTGAGGTTTTTTTGGATGAGTGTGTCACTATGGGGAACGCCCTTTTCGTTCATAAGAAGTTCGATGGCTGTTTGTAGTTGTGTATCAATTATCATCAATTAAACAAAGTGATAGTGTAGAATCATTATCCTCTTCAATGGATTGTTGATTTATTTGATCAAATTAAGTGTGCATGTTTTTATTCAAGGATCAAATTGTGGCCGGGATATCACCTAATGCTTGTGAAGGATGAGGATATCCCTAAGGCAACATTCTGTTATCATCATTGGCATTGTGAGATTTATTTCATGTAGTTCGGTGTAATGAATTCCCCCACTATGTTCACGATATTTATGAACACCTTGTTATGTGTGTGCCTAGATATGTTTTTGGTGGATTCCATCGATGAAATTCTGTTGTAAAAGACCTCTGAGGATGGGAATGTAGTGCATCTGTATGTCGTTTTGCGACTTCTTTGTCAATAGAAACTATTTGGGAATTTGGTGAAGTGATATTTTTGGGCTTGAGAAGTATTTTTCATGGGTCATGTTGTATCCCAGTATGATGTATGTGTGGAACTATCAAATATAGAATCATTTTAGTCTTGGGAATCCCGCAAGACAGTGACCGAGGTGCGATGTTTCCTTGGTCTCACATGCCACAATAGTAGGTTCATATCCAATTTATTTTGTGTTGAAAATAAATCGATTGCATTTAAAAGGAAAGATCAGGTAATCATGTGGGATTATTAGGGTCGGGAAGATTTTGAGTATCTAAAATAGATGTTGAAAACTGCTCTAGTTCATTGTCTTTGAGTAGAGGGAGTTTCGTTTGATGTATTCTACAATGATTCACATTTAGGGATAGGATGTGTTCTGATTTAGATGGAATCAATTTTTTTTATGGGTGTTGTCACATGTTTTTCCATGACAAAACTATTCCACCAATGATCTTGAGTTAGTAGTAGTGGTGTTATCTTTGTATTGGTGGTGGAATTTCCTCATTGGTTTGCACTTTTTGGTTTTCATAAATCATATGAACCTGAAGTATGTCTTCTCCCAGTGTTACTTTAATATGCAGTAGTGTTAGGTGAAAGAGTTCTTATAGTAATACGACTTCTAATTCTCTTTTACCCCTAGAAAAGAGAATGATGTAGCCGATGCACTGATCAAGAAGTTACATAGTGATGTTGTACGTGAATAAGGTGATTCCCAAAGAGTGATGGAAGAAAATTCAGCATTACACCTCAATATATTAGAATATGGTGGGAAGAGGTTATCATTTTCAGATGATGGTGCATTCATCTCTAATGCAGCAAGTGGAAGAGTCCTGGTTGGTGGATCTGGAGGAGGAGGTCTATAGAGAATGAGTTGTCTGTGGACAAGCTTCTGATGATTGTTCTGAGGATGAACAACATTGATTTCTATATCAGGGAAGCCTTTTAGTTCCTCTAGGGATGTGTGAGACTGTTACCAAAGGGTTCCATAGTTCACCTTAATAAATGCATCCATATATGGGAATATTCTACCAAGCCATGAAGATTCATTTTTGGTGTCCAGGGATGATGCGTAAAATTGAAGAGGTTGTTTCGTGATGTTTGGTATTCTAGAAGGTGAAAGTCAATCACAGTGTTCCAAGTGGTTTGCTATAGCAGATATATACACCTATATTGAAGTGGGAGGACATCTCAATGGACATTGTTCTTGGTTTACCTCAATCTTATGTAGTCCACAACTCTCTGTGGTTTGTATTGGATTGTTTGAAAAATTCATCCCACATTATAGAAATCAAAGAATTGAACATTTTTGAGCTTTTATCGAGGTAGTATCTAGAGGAGGTGGTGAGAATCCATGGAGTCTTGAGGATGATCTTTTCTAATCAAGATAATCATTATACCTCTAGGGTTTAAAGAGGACTCTCACGTTCTTTTGGTCCTCACATATGCCTTATCACTTCTTTTCATCTATAGAATAAAGAGCGTATAAATCATACCATCCATACTCTTGAAGAAATGTTGAATTCTTGTGTCCTAGAGTTTTTCAGTTCATTGATTAGGAACATACCCTTGGTAGAATTCTTTTGAAACAATAGTTTTCAATCCACAATCAGTTTGGTGTTATTTGAAGCCATGCATGGCCAAAAATTCCATTCTCTGTTGTGCTAGACTAGGGTTGGAGAGTCCGTAATTCTTGGACTAGAACAAGTTCATAGTATGAAAGAGATGGTTTGGATGATTCATAAGAGGATGATGGTAGCATCATATTATCATAAATCAAATACTGATAAAATTTGGAGACCTTTGGAGTTTTATGTTGGGGATTACATGGTTCTGAAGGTGACTCAACAATGTGGGCAATGAAGGTTTGGTCATGGGAGTAATCTGTCCCCCCAGTTTTTTGGGCCTTTTGAGATATTGGATTTGATAGAGCTGTGGCATATCAAGTTTCAATTCCCCTATATATGAGCCAGACACATGATGTTTTTCATGTGTCACAACTCTTCCATTACCTTCATGATGACTCTCACTTCTTCTATTCTGGAGAAATCGACGTTGACAATGATGAAATTGTTGAGGAGTGGCTTGCGGATATCCAGGACCAAAAGTAGAATGTGTTGTGTGGGTGTTCTATTCCCTTGGTTTGTGTCTTGTGGTGACATAGTATCATGAAGGAGAGTCAATGGAAAATGATTTTTAGATACATTCTCAGTACCCCCATTTTGTTTTATGTTTATCTTTTTCCTTATAACAATGTTTCTTTTGTGTTTTTAGACATTTCTTGCCAACGATATGGATTTCGTTTAATTTTATTATTGTAGATTTATCTCTTTGTGAGGTATCTCCCCCCAGGAGAGTGTTAACGCACTGGATGTGGTTTTCGTGAGGTTCCACATTGTTCTTTTAATGGGGCTGAGCTCATGTGGTGGTGAATTTATTGAGAGGTATCTCATGGAATGTTTGTTCAAAAAACCCATTTTATGTTTCCTCCTTGTGCTAGCTCTGGATTCTCATGGAAAATAATGTTTTTAGTGGTTTCTGTTGTTAGGGACTAAATCTGGATAGATCAACCCATTTCATGTTTTCAAAGACCAAGGTGCTCAGAGAATGCTCGAAGGATGTCTGGAGGTGTTTGGTCACTGGAAGCTTAAAATAGGGGTGATGTACAACGTGACTAGGGGGTACATGACATGTATAATTCATGTTTCAAAAAAAATAAAACAATGCACAGCGGTGACAAATTTTTCATCATTAGTCTCTTGAGGTGATACACGATATGATGAGGAGGTAAACATCGTGTGCTTCCTAGCCATTGGGTATTTTAAAAGCACCCAACCACTCAGGTTTTTCAATTCCTATCTCTTGAGCGCACCCTCTCTCAATCCCAGATGACCCAGATGCCTCCCACTTCAATGTAGGGGGATTCCTTCATCTTGGATCCATACCCTTCTTCAATCCGCCTTTAATTTGAATAACAATCTGCCTCCATTATTTGGTTTTTTTCAATCCATTTTCACCCGTTTCACTTTTCCATGATATGGTGTTTGATCTACATGGATATAAGGGAGTTTCCTTTCGTTGATATTGATTTTCTAGAGAGTGTGATATATTTTATTTTCTTGTTAGCTTGTAGTTCTTTATGAAATTGGTAAAGACTATAAAGATGTAATTAATTGATCATTATTTAGATAATGATAAGTCGGAATGTAAATGAGTCAGGTTGTTGTTGTAATTTGATGTTATTCCAATTGATTCTGTAAGCATGTTTAATTAATTTTTGATAGCTCTCTCTTTAAGATTCCTATAGTTGGAACCTCATAAGTATGAATTGCTTAATTAAAGATGGATTAGATCACTTGTTGGTTGATAAAATAATACCTCATATGATTTTGATTTACCCCCTTGTTTGTGATGCCTGAGATCCTAATGCTTGGATAGGTGAGATCTTATTGCATGTGAAGGTAGAGTGCCTTATTTATGGGACAAGATCCCAGTTGATATTATGTTTTTCCCTATAACTTGTGTTATGGTGTGATCCTGGATGGCTATTATGATGTGTGGGGGCAGGGAGGCCCATAGGTTGTGGCATCAGTTGATGCCTAGAGTGGTGAGAGGAATCCGTTTATGCATGTGGGTGTTAGGGAGGACACCCTATGCGATGAAATAAGTTGGATAAGAATGTTGAATCCTTGCTAAATCTGGTTGGTTGTTTATCTTCATTAAACTCCACACTGCACAAGGTAGCGGGGTTTTCAATACACCATCCTAAAGTGTAAAGGATGCATGGTGTATTCAAGGAACTTTCCATGTTTAGCTTCTTAGGGGAGGATGGGTCTATACTCAATCTATAGGATGAAATGACTTGATGGGTAGTTCATCTACTCATCATGTCGAGCCACATTGTGTTTAGTATCTTAGAATGTTTTTTCTAGAATTCCAAGGAATATGGAAAAGTAGTAATGCTATTAATAAATGATTGAATAAATGATGATGAACCATGGGTATGGTTCTTACTGGGATGCAATGTTGTGGTAAAAGTTTTGAGAAGTTGTGGACTTGGTTTTGTTATGCCTATAGGGAATGAAACATTGGTGTGATGCTAATGAAATATAACGTGGAATTTTTTATGGTTAATTAAGGTTTAAATTATTAATTAACGTAATGTGAAACTAAAAAATGTAATTAAGTAATTTTATAAAGCTATTAAAATGGTTGTGTGCTTTTTGGATACATAGTATAAGTAGTGGAAGCTAGGGGTACGAGATACATTTGAAGTATTTGAGTCTAACACTAGGTTATTACCATAGTGTGGTTGTAAAATATAATATATTATGTATTTTTATATATATATATATAGTATTATACCCATTCAGTTAAGGAATATGTCACCCCAGTTATTCTCAGATGGGGGGGGGGGGGGGTTTCCCTAGCATTCTGGTGGGAGAATAGACAACTTACTGCCCCCTTTGGCCCCACTCTCTTCTCTTGGATCTTACTAGTGCTAGTATGAAAATTAGTTATTTTTTCCCATATATGTGTGTAGAAGGATTTAATGGATTGTGGTTATTCAAAAAATATTATAGATAAAAATTCATATTGACTACAATAGGTGTGACATGTATAGGCTATGATTCATTGAGGATCTTTACTTCATACATGGTCTTTAATGGCTTGTGGTATAATGACTGACGTATGATAAATATTATGTGTGCTGTAGTTGCACCTGAAAACAAACTTGTTACATTGGGTACTAGGATATGGTGGTTGGGCAGCTTGAGTTGCATGTTTTGGTGCTTCACACAGGTGTCTACGGGAAAGAGTTTTTGGAGAGGGATGCATATGATGTACAAAATTGGAGTAAAGTAGTAAACTAGTGGGGAAGTAGTAGCAGGGTACCATTGTTATTCATTATTAATTAATATAATATTGAATGAGATAATTTTTGAGTGTAGATATGGTGAGGCTAGAAACATAGTATACTTATTTACATGATGAGTTAGTTTCACTTTTTTTCATTTTTCTTTAGCATGATTTCTTTACTTTTATCATGAGAGGCTCCATTGAGGATCCTACTAAGTATACTATTATACTCACCCTACGTATATATAAACTATTATTCTGGTCACATGGAAATTATTTGATATCTTGCTAGTTCCTAAATGCTTGGGTTGTGGGATCTTTTGGGGCTTCTTGGTTGCTACCGTTTTTACAATTTTTAGTACTTTCAATTCCACATTCAGTTATAGTAGTTCTTGAATGACCTTACATATTTGTACATGATATTTATATTATATTGTAGTTTGAGGTTGATTTGGTTAGTGTACATCCTATCTATTTCTTTCACATGCATTCTCTTAGATGGAAATTCCTCTCATTTCTGTGTTTACTATACCCTCAGTGCTAGTCACCTACCCGGGGCCTACATGAGGCGGGACTCGGGGGGGGGGGGGGGGGGGGGGGTGGGGGGGGTCGCTATCTCCCTTCTCACATTGCCATACCATGAGGGGTACAACTTATGGGGAAATGGTCATTACACTTAATAAATCCACAAAATCCCTCCCCTAATCATCTAAGCCTTATTTTTTTAATAAAGAAAGAAGTTCAAGGTTTTACTTCAATCCTAAGTGGGAATCTCAAAAAAGATGTGATGCTCGTAAAAAGTGTCTTAGTTTTATTTCCTTCTCCATCACCTCCAATTGTTATTATTCCATGATATTATAATAAAAATATTATCTTATGTATACAAAGATGTTTTTATGATAATTTTAGAACCTAAAAATACCCACAAATCCATAAAATTGTTTATTAAATAATTTTTCATGTGTATGAAGAACTACCACCTCATGACACGATGCCATTCATTTTTACATTACCTCCTTTCAAGGATGGTAATAATAATGGATTTATTGTTTATATAAAACATATATAAAATATATGATTTTTTATTACTTCTTTAATTAGTATATTACTCTTAACATCTTGATTTATATTATTTGAAAATATAACGACGTCCCTCGTGTGCGCGATAGACCACCACCATGAAAAGCAATGTGATTGGTTCATGTTTTATACAGAATCTATTCAGTTGGTTATAATAAAAAATATTTGATATATATAACACAGTAAAGATAATGGATTGATAATATATATATATATAATCTTTCTCTCAATACGACTAGAAAATGGAATAAACGATCATGTGTACCAACAGTCAAACATTGTATTTCATTTCCATGAATGATATTTATTGTATTACACTGAATAAACATGTATTGAATTTTTATGATATTTAAATCATTCTATACCTTATTTATATTATTATATCACTATCTAACTATGGTAGAAAAAAATAAGTCATAACGAACATTAAAAACAATGCAATTTACCCCCAAAACAATGAAAATTATGGATGATTATTAACAAATGGTAATGAGGGATTATAAAAAGTTTATATATGATAGTATAAATGTTTATATGGTTATATTATATGTTAATAACTTGATTAAATCCATTATACATGATATTAAAAACCATTCAATCAAAAGGAAGTGTAAGGTAAGAGATTTCATATCAATATACATTATGTAGAGTCTTATTTGTCATTATTCACTAATTAAATTTTGTTTGGTGTGTTTACATCCATTTTTAAATTTAGTACCATTATTCGTTCATAAATAATGTTTTTTTATGTTTCACTATAAAATATTTCATCCAATGGTGTTTCACATGAAAATTACCAGGTGGTAAAAGTTAATGTGCAGTCGCACTTTCTTTTATGATTGCTTACATTCTCATGAAACAACCACCATCAAGTGATCATTCATCAATATAAAATTCATTTATATTAAATATAGATATTTTTTCATAATGGATATCATTATTTGATAATCCGTATTACATTTTTATATATGGTGTATACATTTAATTTTATTTATATATATAATAAATATTGATAAATCAATATTCATTTACTCAAGGAAGATATTTGATGTTAAGTAACATTATTAAATCATCTATTAATTATATGGGGATTTATTGGGACTTTATGATTTGTTTGGGTCTTAGGAAATGATATCCCCTTGATACATTGGTACCATCAAGAGACGAATCAGTTGGCTAAATCAGAGGTGGTTTTACCTAGTATTTCAAATCTATATTGAGAATATATATTGATTGTGAAGGTAACATCTACCTAGGAAACATGGTATAAATTAATTTGGTAGTGCATGAATTCATATTTAATTTATTATTATTCATTATATATTAACTATGAAAAAGACTATAGATTCACTTCATTCTTATCATATTGATTAAATGGAATATGTGTTTAGTTACTCACCTTACCAAAATTTATTATGAATTATCTAGTTATTTAAATGGAATGTGGGTTCAATTACTTACCTTATCAAATAGATTACGATATATCCAATTGTATAAAGTGAATTTGGGTTCAGTTATTTATCTTTCCATATTGATTTTAATTATTGATTCATGATTGATTCTTCTGTACGAAACCCTTACAAAGAATTTGAGATCAACCTTATTTTTATTCCTTTATCCACGTTATGAATAATATATCTTTGAATTAGTTATCCAGGATTCAATTTTATAGTTTTTTTATTATGTTATATTTTATATTCCCAAGTTAAAATGGATAACATGATTGTAATCATGTTTTCCAAAACTGTTATACATCTTGATGATTTGGGATTTTATTCCTTGTATCAGTGTCGATGTAATAAAGAATGGCACCATATCAAGGATATGGGATTAAGGGATATTATAGTTGGTATCAAATAAATGTTTAAAATAAATAATGGAATATAGATTACAAAAATATAGATTATGTAACATAACTACATGATAGACATTACAGAAAATCTTAGATGAATTTCCTAATGTTTTGGGACTACACATTATGTTTCATAATGATATGATATAATCTGGCGCATGCAATTATTTAGAAATGGTTCCAAGAAGAATGAATGGAAATGAAAAAAATGCATGTAATCAAACCGGTAATAATGATCATTTATTTGATGGTTTTCTGCCAATAATTCAAAGGGAAATAATCTCGCAGACATTATTATCACATGATGACATAGAATCATGTTCTAACAATATAGAGAAATAATTATAAAAGTATTTTTTATTAAAAAGGGATGAAATCGAAAAAGGGTATGATATAAAAATGTATGGATAAAGAGAAGAAGGTAAAGAATTATTTTCCATCATTTGAAATTTTTGAAAGGAATCACCTTTGTATATGCTTAAGAGGAAATGTATTTTAATTTTTGTTTGGAAAAAATGTCATCATGTATATTATTTAATGGGAATTTTTTTTCCAATGATAAATGATTCAACTATATTGATATGGGTAACTTTTTAAATGAACTCCACAAGTTTCAGGGGAATATACAATAGATGAATCTATTGGATGAAGGGCAACCTTATGTTATTGATAAAATAAAAGATGAATGATTAATTTTGTCATGTTTGGATCTATGAATTATTTCATTTTTTATTTTATCAATGATGTACAACTTATAAGAATCATAAAATATATAAGGATTATACCATAGTACTATTTCATTAAGGATTTTTAGAGCACATGTTGAACGACACGTATAACCAATAAAAATTATCAAGTGGCATGTTTAAATTCATGGAAAACATATTATTATGGGAAAATAAACCCTTAATTTATTCCTAATTTTTAGATAATGATGGTTGGATAAATATTTGATTGACTTGGAAAAATTAAATTGGATATTACTAACCACATTAGAACAAATGAATGATTTATAGTAAAAGTGGTTATGACATCATAGATGGTGTCTAAAAAATTCTAAATTTATGAAATATATTCAAAAACCTAGGTTTTACATGAGGAATAAGGAATTTTACAAGTTTCAATATTATATTTTGGTAATTATAGTTATTTCAATGTTTTATGAGAACACATGATGACAGTATTCAAATGTCTCTTACATGATGATTAAGAGACAATATATTTTTTATATGGAACATAATGTTTATTTAGAAATCCTCATATGTGGGATTAGCTTCGTAGATAACTATTTACGAAATGGATTATCTTGAACATTAGGGTTTGAATTATAATTTTTACAATTATTTTTGTTTTTTGTAACGAAATAAAGAATATCTTATTCCTAATTTATTAATCACATGATCTTTTAAAGGTGAATTTTAAAACATGGGGCATAATCGTTCATTTTTTGATATTAATTCCATATATTAAGGGAGGAATTACAAATTGACCAAAGAAAAACTATATGATAAAATCAAGGATATGATGTAGAATCACAAAAAGTATATTTATTTATATTCATGGAGAGTGAAACATTTTGTCAACTATATGAAAAATGTTATTGAATAAAAAATAGAATCATAATACTATCATTTTTTCTAAAATCTTGGTTTCCAAATCCTCAAGTATTTCTAGATGTATTGCCCAAAACATTCTATTTATCATTCACTTTTTTTTGTCAATGACCTCAATCACTCTCTATAAATATTTATGATTTCGAAAAAATTTCCATATCTTCACTTTCCACTAATTTCCACCATTATAGAAACAATGTTATATATGATTCCTTGTGACATTTGTACATAGAATTCTATCTAATTAAGATTATGTTTTATCAACCATTCTAATGTTGTTTGTTTCTCAACATTATTATTTCAAATTTTCAAACACTAGAACATAAATTTCCAGATTAAATTGTGAGGACATAATTTATTTATTGTGGGGGAAATGTAACACGTAAAGAATTATGAAAAATTAATATTTTATTTGATAGTGTTAATGACACACAACCCCAAGACTAGAAAGAAATATAACATCCTTAAAATTTATGATTTATTTAATATTAAAAACAAATTCAGTGTATTTTATATATACTAGTGAACTCAATACTATGTTATCTTATATCGCACAGACCAACGATTTTCTTTGATACCTTGTATTAAACGCATGACATGGTTTTACTGAATACTATTAATATTATTATTTAAATGGATAATAATATCCTAAAAATTAAATTAGAGGGAAAAAATAGGACTCAATAACAGAATAAAATATATTTTATAATTCACTGGATACTAATTAATTATAAATCAAGTTTAAAACCAATTTAATATAATAGAAATTTTTTAATAAAAAAATCTTTTTTTATGTGCGGAATGAGTTTTATATTAATATAATAAATTATTAAATATTTTTTGTTGTTATTAATGATATATATATATATATATATTAATTTATTTTGACATTAATCCAATATATTCAATAGTCATTAGATAAGAACAAATCCAATTTTACGCATAAAAAGATGTATTTTTCTAAAAGAATTATTGTATCCTTTTAATGATTCAATTATTTTAATAATAAACTTTTATAATTTTATAAATTTTAAAAAAAAATAACTACATTTTTTAAATTGTAGAGTCAGAATTATCATTAGGAAATGTTTTTTTATTTTTCATAGAAGTTTTATTTTTTGATGAATATTGAAAATTAATAAATTTTAATTGAAAAATGTATTTTTGTTTAAAAAATATAAATTGATAAATTATTTTTTAATTTGGTTTAAATGTTTAATTACTTCAATTATGAATCTAGTAACCCAATTTTGGTTATTGGAATCATTTTAATGTTGAATGTTGATATAAAAACATTTTAATCTTTTGAACATTTGATCCTTTAAAACCTGATTTCTCGTCACGTCTTTGAGATTAATTTGAAACTAATTTTATCCACATATATCAATTTAATTTTTATAAATGGATTAAATATTGTGAATAACAATAAATTATATGTTATAATAATTATCAATTACTTGTTTACCAAAATTATTTGTGAAAACAATTAAAATTATCCACCATGATTAAGAGACAAATGAGTTTACTAAGTGAATAAACATAAACCATAAGGGGTGAAGTAGCATAGAAAAATATCCGATATCAATTTTCAAGAAATTATTATATCCTTAACACATTACATTATATTTTTTCTGAGTTATTGGTATATTATTCCCTAAAATTAAAATGTATAATATGTTCTGTGATAAAAAATATAAAAAACATTATTTTCTTACTTTTAATTTCTTTAAAGCTTCAGGATATAGGAATATGTAACATATTAATGTTTATGTAAATCATTTTGAAAGAATTTTATTTATAATAGAATAATTAATTTTATTTTTTTAGATATGAATTTATTATTTTAAATTCTTAATAAATGAAAATATTTTTTATTTTTAGATGAAAATAAATTATAATAAATGACACTACAAATAATAAATGTGATGTAAATTTAATGAATTATTTGATAAAATAATTTTTTCGATGATTAAATCATGTTAACCTGAAACGCTCATTCATAGGAAAGCCTCTTCCATTTATTAATAAAAGAAAAATCATTAAGTAGGTTCAACAAGCCTAAAAAACAACTATATATCATAGAAACAAAACCCATCACCATCCCCGTTATGGACTATTTCCTCTGCATTATCTTTTTCCCATTCTATGATTTCATAGTGCTTAATAACATTAGAATATTTTCTTCTCAGATTTAGCATCTCCAGGGCTAGAAACTCTTTCGAAGATTGCATAGCCGATCTTTCCTTCCGAATAAAAGATCTCGTAGAAAACAGCCATGGAAGATAAGAATAATCTTTCTCCGGTATTCAACATGGTGGAAAAATCCTAATATCCTCAACCCCATGCACCATTGTCCTTTCACCTTGAATAATAGAACTAAAGGATGGCCGGACCACACCACCTTCTTTTTCCATCTCACAAAATTAGATGTCACCCCTCTTTCCCAAGATTTTCACCTTGTGATAACTCTCCTCTATACCACTGTCTTGCTAAAACTAACTGTTTGAGTCATCTAAGATGAGGAATTGAGGCTGATCTACTAGGTTCTGCACATATTCTTTGGTTACAACATCCACCAGAGAATCAAAAAGCTACAATATACCACCTTCCTGCCCTACAACATTCTCCTCTTCTAGCAAAACCTCCTCATTTTCCACTTCCAAGAACCTATTACCTATTGAAACTGAGTTCACCTTGCATCTAGCATCGTCATCCTGTTCTTGGACACAACCATCCACATGCCCTGACATCATGGAGATTCAGGCCAATGAATTCGCCACTATATTTTCATTTTCATGTCCAAAATCACAGTTTAAGCGATCAAATACTTTCGTAACTGTCAGGTCTCGTGGCTCATTTCCCACATTCTTCAAAGGAATCCTCTACACTATAATCCCAAGAGTAGATTTACCCAACTCCTCAGCCATAACATGGGTTCCCAGCATCACCTTAATACCAGAAGAGAAATTGGGGACCTCATCAGCACAATCCTGATATATCCCCTACAGAAAAGATGATGACATTAATCCTTCCACCCCTACATTGCCAACTAAATTCCATCACACCCCTTGAACAAGAGCTGAAACCACTGACTCTTCCACATCTGAACCAAAACTTCGGGGATCCCCCACTCGTGTAACCTTCTTAGCACATCTCCACCTCCATCACACCAAACAACCTCCAAACAGACCAAATTGCCTCCCTCCTAATCCTTTTTCGATGCCAAACCATCTTCACAAATGTTATATTAAAATTTTAATAGATATAAAATTTAGACCATCAATGGAACAATTTATCTTTTATAATGAACATATTAAAATCTGAATACTGAATGCAATGTCTGCATGGTGAGGGTTAAAACAATGTTTTTGAGCACTACTTGTGCTTCTATTAATGTTTTTTCAGAAATATATTAAATTTTTTGATTAATAAAATTGAAATATAAAATTTAGAATCATTTGGAATAATGTTTATAAAATCCTCAATTTAATGTAAACTTACTAGATAAATTACCTTGACATTAAAATTAGTTACCTTAATATAAACCGAAATGTCCAAAACTAGTAATCATCAAAGTAAAGGATGAACATGTTAAATAAGTGTTTATTTTGGTGTTATGGAGGTTTTTATAAAACATAAGTCCCCTAAACTCCATTATTTTTTATCTTTTGAGGCACATGTGGTAAGGGATACCTCCCAATATTGAATACTTTTGATCATTTACAGGAATTCCACTCCTCCACAACTATAAAAAGGTACTCACTTCCCACAATTATTCACACCTGTAAAGAAATTTTTATTGAGAAATATTTTACTAAATAACTCCCCAAATTCCATGACCACATAATATAGGACATATTTCTGGAAAAATAAAACCTTTTTTTGTGTTTAGTGAAAACCTAAGGGAGAAACCTAATGAAAAGTGGATGTTCTTCTAAAATCATTTTTATTATATTTTTTTCTCCACCTCCTAAAATTATTATTTTTATTCCATGATAATATAATTATCTATTTGTATTTCATGTAATAATACTTAGATCGTTTATTGTTAATACCTACAAATTCACAAACATCCATCAAATGGGTTATGAAATCATTGTTTGGGTGTACGGTAGACTACTGTCTTGCGACATGATATCATTAATTATTCCATTACCACATTTCAAGGTTGGTAATAATGAAGGATTTATATTTTATATATAATTGATATGATAATTATGATGTTTTAATGCGTTTGAAATTAGTATATTAGATATAAATTTTTAATTTACATTTTTTTGGAATACGATAATGTCGCTCGTGTTTATGAGAACTACCGCCATAGGAAGTGATGTGATTCATTCATGCTTTACTTGGGTAATATTTAGGTTGGTTTTGATAAAAACATATGATATACATAACATAATAATTATCAATATAATATATCTATATATATAATTTACTCATTTTCCTTTTAGTTTGAAAAGAAAATTGAAATAGTTCTCATCCGTACGTATGACCTATGGTCTCCATGAATGGTGTATTTCATTTCTTATCACCAAATTTTATGGGTTACAATAAAAACAATATTGAATATATAGGATATTTATATCATGATGATGATTATTATTATTATGAAATTATGATCTAAGTAATAGGAACTCAAAAAAAATAAGTGAAAACCTAGATAAAAAATAATGAAATTAACACCAAAAACATGGAAATTAATGGAATATTATTTAAAAATGGTAATCATATGTTATAAAATGAAAATATATGATATTATAAATAATAATATGGTTTATTTTTTAGAAAATAACATGATTAAAACCATTATAGATGATGTTAAAGAGCATTAAACCATAAAAAAGCGTAATGTATGGGATTTTGTCTTAATTTACATTCCATTGAGACTTCTTGGTTGTTATGAAACAATTATATTTTATGCAATGTATATAGATCAATTTTAACATGTTATTACATGATTAATTCCTAATTCATGGTATTTTTAGGATTCAATTTTAATCATTTCATTCATTGGGATTTGACATTAATATGACAATCTGGTAAAAGTTATGTTGAAATATAAATATCTTTTGTGATTGTTAACATTCTATTGAAACAATCATATTATTTTAATCATTTATCATGAGGCACTTAATATATTATTAATATTCATATTATTTAATAATGGATAAGATCAATTTCAAAATTATTTATCATTTTTACTTAAGTTGTAAATTTTAAATGTTATTTGTATATTTGTTAAATATTTATAAATCAATAATAGTTTACTCAATATTGGTATTTGATGATAAAAACATAATTTAATATACTATTTGATATATAAATTGTGTTTTTCAACTAAAGACAACGGTGGGTCCTGGTTAATGATAGTTCCTCAATGCATTAGTAGTCTTTGAAGACGAATAATTTTACAAAATCAGATGGGGATTTACCTAGTAGTTTTAAACTAAATTGAGAATATATCTGGATGAAAACGTTTCCATGTATCTAGAATGTATGGATTCCAAAAATTATGAATTTTCTATATTCATATTTTTGTTATTATTTTCTATGATACTTTCACTAAGAAAAAAACTATGGTGGCATTTCATTAACAGATTTTTGAATAAGTTTAATGTGTTTTCAATTATTTATCTTGTCATAGTGATTACTCATTATCCATTTTTTCAAATGGAATGTGTGTTCAGTGATTTACCTCAACATATTGTTTATTATATATTTAGTTATTTAAGCGGAACGTGTGTTCAGTTACTTACCATGAAATACTGATTATTAATTACTGATTAATGATTGCTTCTGCAATACATAACGCTTTCAAAGTATTGGAGTTCACCATTATTTTTTACCTTCCATATATTATGAAGAATAGATATTTGAATGACTTTTCAAGTTTTAAATTTATTGATTTTTTATATTATGTTTTAATTTTTATTCTTAATTTAAATTGTGTAACATTTATGTAATATTGTTTTAAAAAAATACTACACATTTCTGTCCATTGAGATATAATTACCTCTATGAATTTTAATATGATAAATTAAAGCCCTGAATTTGGTCTATTAGACTCAGGGTCATTATAAATAGGCTTTCAAAAAATACATTTTTAATAGAAAATTGTTTTTATACTAAATTCAATTATAAACCACATTTCAATAACAATATTTGTATTACTTCAAATAAAATTTAACAAATGAAATTTTAATTCTAATCCAAAATTGATTATGACTTTGGAAATAATTTAAAACGAAAAAAATATAATAAAAATTCGTTAATTTCACTATTCAATGAAAAAAAACATTTAAAATAATTCAAAATTTAATCAGAGAATAAATTTCATATTCTAATTTAAAATATAATATTTGTGTTATAAAATTAAATTAATTATAGTTATGGAAATTAATTTTTTTATTATGTAAATTGTTTTACAATATTTCTTTATAAGAAAACATATTTTTTGAGAATAAAATTACTTTAATAAAAATTGAGTGACTATTACTTAAAAATTTATCATTAAATATTTATTGATTATAAAATTTAAATATATTTCAAAATTTATTTAATATTATTCATACATTCCAATTTAATGGTAGGTATATAATAATCATATTTAAATAATAATATTTAAATAATAATATTTAACTTTTTTAAAACATGGTGTGGCGAATCTTGTGCGCTATCAAAAAAATATTATTTTAAAAGAAAATGAAATAGAATTATCCCCCATTTATGAGATTTAATTACAGCAACATGAATGTGTTCTTGGTGACATGGAATTTTCTTCTAAAAATAACTTTGATAAAATCCCACATCATAAAATGGATTTATAAAACTTTTTTATGAGAATAGGGAAAGGGAATTATGATGGTCATCAAGAATAACATATAACTATGTTTCTAAATAAGATAAAATTAGTGGGAAGATAAAATATGTAAATAGAAGTGAAAATTAAAACCCCTGGACATATAATTAGTGATAGAGTTCATGACCATGAAAAATTTAATGACTAAGAATGCATAAATCTTTGATGGGTAAATATACCATCAGCTAATGGGAACTGAAGTTTAATTGACGGGATTTTTCTTCAAGATCTTTTTCATTGGTTTATAGAATTCATCTATAATATTGAATAATAAAATACAGAAATGAATATAGTTTATAAGTATAATTTAATCCTCTATAAAATTTTTACCACACTTACATCGTTTCTCTAAATGACGAGTATTCGTGATGAATGTCCAATATATGAATCACTAAAATAATCTTCAATTAGATCATATACTTCCCCAAAACTAAAACATTCTATTTCAATTATCATTAAAAATTATCTAAAACAGAAATAGTTAGCACAAAGTATTATAATTCTGAAATAAATAATCCTTGATATTAAGAAATTGAAAATTAATCTACAAAATTCAACAATAATACCCAAAGTTCAGACTAAATCATTCCACTAATAATAATCCTTAAAATTCAACCAAACATTTCGATCCAATATTGAAAAAAAAAATATATGGATTTTATTAATAATTCTTTCAAGAAAGATTTTATATTTATCTCTAAATAAGATTAGTCACTCAATAAATTCATATTCCAAAAAAGGTACGTCTAAATCATATGATCTCCAAAATATGATAAACATTTCACTAAATTAACTAAAACAACATAAAGCTGTAAGAAGATAAAATTTTCTCATGAGATATATATTAACATTGAATAAAATAATAATAATTCATTTAAACACCAAGGGTTACATATACATAAAAATGAATCCTATGATATCATTAAGCCCCTCAAAATCTCATCACTTAAATCCATAAAGCTAGTGACTAAAATTTTGATCTTATGGTCATCCTTATACATATAAAATCATTATGGTATCCATAACTATTAAGATAACCATACATGAAAACATCATAATCTGTAATGTTATATAAAACTTTCTTGTATACAAATTATAACATCTCGTAACATGCACTCCCATAACCGGTGCAATAATTCATAAATTTTACATTTTTGTGATATGATACAAGTAAATGTGTAACCAGTTTTTCCATCCAGAACATATAACATCAAAATGAAAAAACAGGATCACTTACATATAATAGGTTTATTTAGGTTAAGTGTTTTAGATAATTATGAAAAAAACTTATATAAACCACAGTAATAATATAAAAAGATTATTTCTCCCATTATTCCCAGTTATTCATATATCATATTATGTATTCAACAACATCAATAAAATTATTCACATATGAAACCATTCTAGACTCAAATAATTATTCTTATCATAGGGAAAAGAAATATCATAAGGGTGACCTCAAATTCTTAGTAAAGACAAACATAAGAATTGTTAATTCAATTTTATCAATGATCTTAAGGGTATGATGACATAGTCAAGGTGAATGAGCATAACATAAGGGAATTTTTATCCACCAATACCTACATCATTAGTTATGAAAATAAAATAAGGATTTATCAAAGGAATGATTCATATAATTCAATCATTACATGACATGTGACGTCAATCTTGATCAATGGAATAATTAAAAATCCACGGAAATAATAAAGAAAATTTGATCGTATCTTAGATAATTATATTCATATAACCCTTACAAAAAAAATTATTAATTTATGTTATAATACAGTCAACTTTCAATACAATTACATAATTAATTGTAGTGTTATCTTGGTGCAGCCACACTATAAACTTGACAAGGTAAACCCATTGATATAAAAAATTTCCACGATCCATATCAGGAATAAAGTACAATGACCATGCATTTCATCACAAAAATCAAAGAAACAATCATTATTCCTTTAATAAATTCAATAACCCATGGAAAAGAAAAAAGTTCCATGAAAATATTTTTGAAACAATCACAATAAATTAATATAAATAACGAGGATAATATCATTAATAAATTAACAAAATGGAGTTTAATTAACATAAATGGGGTTTGACCTTGTTGAATGGAAATACCATTAAAAGATCAATAATATTTTTAATAAAATAATGTTTTTACACAAAAAATGATTTTTAAAAATAACAAATTCATAAAATATTATGAATTTAATTCAATTAACATAACCATGTTAACTTTTAAGGTACGTTTCAAATAAAATAATTTCTTGGATATAGTGGAAATTAATTCATTTTCTAAACCATTAAAATAGATATTATTTTTAAATTTTAATAAGTAGATTAAAAGGTTACACATTTAAAGAAAATTAATAAATTTCCATTCAATTTCTTTAAAAGAAGGTAAAAGACCATTTGAAATTGATTTAGGATATATTTTATTTTTACCAATGAATATTTTTTATATCCTTTTAGAAAACATTGATATGGAAGAGAAATAGTACCAATCTAAATGTAGAAACAAGATCAGTATCACTTAAATGTGAATTTATTAATTTTTTAATCAATATGAGATGATTCTGAAATTGAAAATATAAAAAAAATCATAATAAAAAGAAAATAATATATACATGGTTCAAGAAAATAATATTATAGGATTTTCCCTAAAGTATCCCAAAATAAAAACAGTCCAATAAATAAAGGAGACAACAACATAATGACGTTTTCAGTTTGGAATCTTTTCAATTGTAATACCCACTAAAATTACTGATGAATAAAAATTATAATTTGTGGAAAATAAATATATTTATGATATATTATTTAAAAGTTGAAGTCTATACACCTCATAAAATATGGTTGGTGCGAATCTTAAACAATTGTCCCAAATAAATAAAATTTGAGATGAATTACTGTTACAAAGAACATATCATTTAGTTGATAAATATTCAGTTGAGAGATTATGTGTTAACAACATTAATCCAATAAAAAATATAAATATATATAATAAAACAATTGCGATATTTATTCATGAATAAGCATGAATCAATACAGTCAATGAAGAAGTGTTATAACCCAATGAAAGGAAATTGAGTTTCGAAGTGCTTTACCACTAGGTAACATTCAAGTCAAATCCCCTTGAATAAAATAATCCAAATTTTAATTTAAAATATCATGATAAATGTTGTATTCGGGATATAACATGTAAAAGGAGAATTATGTATGTTGTTTCCAATAAATTTGGCATGTAACAATAAAATAATCCTCAATGAAAGGAAATTGGGATTAAATTCCTTACATTATGTACAAACATTCTATGTGTACCCATTATCACATGTATAATAAAATAATAAAAATTATTTTCATTTTAAGAAACTTTTATAGGACTAATAAATTATACTTGAACAATTTATTTCATTTATTATAATTACATATTTAATAACTTAACCAGTTCAGTCAACATTGAGTGTTTTGAGGAATTTCAGTCTATCATTTTATAACGACTTTAGTATATTGACCATTGTGAATGGGGTTATTGTCACATAATATACACCATGACTATCACGAAATGATTATAAAATTTATACATGAAATGTTACTTTAAAAACATCCAAAAAATATGGTTATTTAAAATGACCTATGTTACACTGATTTGAATGGTAGGTTGTACATAAACATGAATAACATTTACATTTTTAAATGATATTTATTTACAAAGGTAATTATTAATTAATATTTTCATAATGATAATTATATCATATAAAAAATGTAAATTTTTTAAAACACACACACACACACATATCTGTTAGTTTATTTGGTGTTGAAAAACGAATCACAATGCTTTAGGGTTATGATAGTCCACATGTATGAATGAACAAAGTTATCATTTTACAATGTATGAAAAGGAAATAAAATACTTGATTTATTATCTTTTATGAATGATAAAAAATAATTAATATCATACATTAATATTTAATCCAATATTATGACCAACCTTCATAGGTAGTGATGGAAAATCGATTACATTGGATAATGAGGTGCTAGTTTTTCATTCTCACAAATGATGAATTCATTTTCCATTTGATGGTGGTTGGAGATGTATAAAGGATATTAAACTAAAAATATTACAGAAAATTATATTTTTGGTACTAATTTTAATATATAATAAAGTTTGGATAATATTTTATAGAGGTGGAGGAAGAAAAAATATAAAAAATGCTTGATTAAGAACTATACTTCTTCTTTGGAAATCCCCCATCACTTTACACATTAATCCACCTAAGGATGGTATTATGAGAAAAAAAACCAATGGAATATTGGATGCCTATTCAGAAGGTATTTGTAAATATCTTGGATGAAAAAATATATTGAGGTGTGAATAAATGAGAAAAATATGTTCCCTTTTATAAAGTAGGTTGGGGAACATTTAAAATTTCATAAAATATTAAATTAATATAAAAAAAATTGAAATAAAAAAGGATCCAAAATGATTAAATTGGATTATTTGATAAGGATTAATTGTAGGTCAATTATTAAATAAGATTTTAACATCTCTGGATCACATTTTTATTATTATATTTTTGTTTTAACACTTTATTAACCCTTTGAAAAATAACAGTGATATAATAGATTTTTAATCACAAGGGTATAATATAACCACTATAAAAGGAAAAATAGCCCATAAATGAACCATGATTGATTTAATAAACTTTATAACATTATGTTGTATAATAATTTTTTTTTCATTTTAAAATCTTTCAATAAAATATTATTCATTATACAATAATATTAATGTCAATTTTTGAACAATTATTTATTTTGTCTTTTAAATCTACAACACAACAATAAAATTATAATAAAATCAATAAAAATATCAAATATTTCATTTTTATCTAAAAAATTATGGAACATAATAAATCATCCAAATAACATTAATTTTACATATTTAATATCATATACATTATTTTTCTATTAATTTAATAATTATTGCATCCGAAAAAGATTTTATTGTAATAATTTATTCAATAACTATTAAAACAATTCCCATGATAAACAACCTCATTTATATTTATAATTATCGCCTATAATCATAGATATAGTTTTATATTCCTCTGTTAAAAATATTATAGTCATTAAAATTAATAGTGTGACTGTTTTGGTTTTATATTTACTATAATATTATAAAAGACAAAATTATGAACAAATTGGAAAGTACATATATTCTAAATTTGGATGATAATAGATGTTGTATACTAAAGAAATAATATAAATCTAGTTGTTATGGTCATTTTTTATTCACTATCAATTTTAACATCAAATACCTAATTTATCTTTTACCATGGTAAAAAAATTACTAAAGATACAAAGCAGGTTTAGAAAAAATAAAAGTGAACTATTTATAAAATTTAGACACAATGATTCCATATTTGGAATCCATTTTTAAAAATTCAAAACAAAGAAGTACAATAATTTCAATTTAATATTTATCCATCAAAATGCGACGACGACTGATTTTTCCAAAAAATAAATATTTACATAAGAATATTTTATATACTTAATTCAATTATAAAACAAATTTTGAAAATAAAAATTAGATTAATAAAAATAATATTTAAATAATAAATTTTGAAAAATAGTCCCAATGATAATTTAAAATTGTAAATAAATTTAATTAAAACAATCTTTTTTAATAAAAAAAGTTATTTATCATTATTGAATGAAAATTCCATGTTTTTTGAAAAAAAATGAAAATTTTAGTTATAGAATTATTTTGATATTTTGATATAAAAAATTATTTCTTTTGTATTAATATATTTTAAAATATTTTGAAATCCATTATATTTCCCTTATAGAAGCTATAAATATGTATATTGAAGAAAACATATTTATGATGAATAAAATTACTTTACTCCAAATAGATTGCTTGTTTCCTATGAATTTATCAACACATTTTTATTTATCATAACCATTGTATATATATATATATATTAAAAATTATCTAATCCTATTCATAATTTTAAATTTAACATCAAGATTATAATGATCATATTTAAATAATAATACTTCGTGGTTCGTTTAAGAACCTTGTTGTGTATATTGAATGATATAAAAAATATTATTAATTTAATATATTAGGATAATAAATTTTATTCTCTATATATCAATTTTGACCCATTTTAAATTAAACTAACAATTTTTTAAATTTATGAAATTAATGTTTTCAAATGTGTCACTCCTCCAACTTAGAAAAGGATTCCTTAATTACCCAACATCCACTTACACCAAAAACCTTTTCTCTCAACCATGCTCTTTAAAAACCCAAATAATTTTTTTTACCCACATCATATAGAATCTGGTTTCAATAAAACATAATTATAGGGAATAAACCCCTTATTAAAGGAGATACCCAAATATGTAATGTGAGAAATTCAAATAGATTTTTAATTTCTATTTTCTCTTATTAACATCATTAAATATATTCAAAACCTAATATAATTTTTAAATAATTATAAATAGATTTCTAAATTTATATTCTAATTTTTATTAACCATTATCTTTCTACCTACCAATTATTCAAAAAGAAAAAATTCCACTCATGTTACATGCGGTCTACCGCCTTTATGGATGAAATATTTTTTTCATCACATAACTGGATGGATTATTTATTAAATTTATTTATTTAGTTAATATTATATTTAATACAAGATAAATATTATAGAATTTTAATTTTTACATTATTATATTGATGTTAACAATAAATGATCCTAGTGACTCTTAACCACCTAGTACAATTATACAGAGAAATTATCCTAATTTGACTATATTTTCAAAAATGTATTGAGATGTATAACATCATCCTACTAATGTGATAAATATTAGGTAAAAATAAATTTATAGAGATTATTTCATCATGGAAAATAAGTGATGACCAAAATCATTATTCCAAAATAGAGAAATAAGAGTCCAACTATTGACAAACAATTATCATCATTTTCTAAAAATATGTAAAAAATATGAAACCAATGGACATAAAATAAAAAATAAAAGCAAAAAAATGAATAAGGTTATTAAATAAATTATTTCTCAATTATAGTTTTTTATACATTATGATAAAATATGTTCGATCAAGATAGGATTCAAGGTAATGGTTTCTTTTTCTCAATTTTCATACCTTGAGAGATATTTTATGTTTTTAATCTATGCATATTTGGCATAGTTTAAATGGTACCAAATTGATTTTTTATATATAATATCATTTTTTATTATTTTCAATGTAATTTTAATTTAATTATTATGGTTTCTTATCATTTTAATCATATATTTTCTTAACCGTATGTTTTATTGTCTCATGATTTCCTTATTTAAGACATGTTTTGTTTTATGAACCTATTTTATTTTATATGATGTGTATAGTACCTACATGAAATTTAATTCCATGAATTTCACAGTATTAATGGGTGTTAATGGTATATTTTATTTTCTCGCTTTAAATGGGTTTTAATTAAAATGTCACAAAATATATAAGGGGTTTTCTTTAAAACATTTACTCTCAATGTTTTAATGTTTTTAGACAACACTATCTCATCCATGTATATGTTCTTTATTATTAATCAATAATGATAATATCTAAACATAAAAAAATTTATTAAGTAAATTTTAATCTAAATATTAGTTTCTTTATTAGAATTTTTTGTAATCCTCTAAATAATTTCATAAAGGTCAAATTTGACATTCTTGACAAAATTGTGAAAATAATTTTTTTTTAATTTATTGTATTTCTTCATTATCTCATAATAATGTATTTTATTCATTAATAAGATTAATTTAATATATTACTTCTTTTTTTAATTTTAATACTATTCATATAGTTCTGTGATTTTTTTCATTTAAAAAAATGGTTAATTTTTTAATGGAATAAATAATGGTATTTCATTACACATATATCATTATCTCGATATCCCCATTTATTAGAATTAACCATATTTATTTTTTAGATTAATTATTTTTATAAATTAATAATATAGTATATTTTTTAAAGGCTTGGGAAACATTTTAAATATTGAAAAACATCCCAAATTATGATAATGTAAAGTGAGTGAGACTTCTTAGCAAAAAAATCCCTATGTTAATACAAACAAGTAGATACTAGATTTGAATCAGATTCATGTAGTGGAAATTACAAAAAAAAGGTTAGGTATTAAATAATACCTCACTATATATATAGAAAATTCATGTAACAATACACCTAGTTCGACACTCCCAAGTGTATTCAGTATAAATTTTAAAAACATATTTTTGGACTATTAAACATGATGTATCAAGTGATCCATCTATTGATATATTCTTATTTTATATCATTAAAAAGTGTTCAGTAACTTATCTTTCAACAATTATCAGTTTTATATATTTCATATTAAATAATTAAGTCATTATCAATGTTTTTATCTATATAAAATGTTATTGATATGGAATATCAATTATATAAATTATGCAACACTGCCTTTGTCTTAAATAAATATCCACTGTCTTTAAGAATAATTTAAAGAACCATGAAATTACAGATTATTTCCCTTAATAATTGTTGTTTTAAGTATATTATTTTATATGTAGTAAATTAATTAACTAAAAACCATGAAAAATTAATTAAATTAAATTATTCAAGATGAAAATTATAATTGTTCAAAAAATATGAATAATTAATAGTAACTATATTATTATTTCATGAATACATAATACATTTAAAATTTTAGTTTGACCAAATTAAATTTATTTTCTTATTTAGTACTTAAATATTTTAAAAATATGAGTTTATGCATTTTTAAAATAGTTGATTTTAACTGGAATATTAAAAATGATGATTTTGTTAAAATCTATAACATTTATAATACAAAAAATGAATTAAAAATGATGAAAAAAATTATATTCAAAATATATATTTAATAATTATAATTAACCATTTATAAAAAATTGAATGTATGATAAATTTGTAAAACATTTTTGTAAGGCATTAAATATTTCACACTACACACTAATTTTTATGTATTGAAAATAAAAATTTGAATTTTATACTTTTTTAAATTAAATATATAAAATTTATTTCTTATTTGTGTTAAAAATACAAACATAATTTTATTAGTAACATTTAATTTTTTTTCATAATGATAAAATTATTAATATTTATGTTAATAATCAGGATAATTGTGATGAACTTTTTTAATGAATTATTTTATTAATATTATGTATAATTTATATAATGAAATAAATTTATAAAATTTATATGATGACTATAATATTATTTTTATAAATATATATAATTTTAATAACAATCATTCAATTCGTAATAAATAGTAAATAAAATTAAATCACATATAATGGTTAACGTCATTTTCTACAAAAGCTGTATTATATATATTATTTATTTAAATTAAAAAGTGGGTTTTTTAATATTTATAAATTGAAATAAACTGAATAAATATAAAATTTATATTTAAATATTGATATTTTGTAATATGGGTTCATTATATTTTTTTAAAAAATATAATTTAAATAGTAAAAAAGTAATAACCAAGGAGAAAATAAAAAATATAAGATGTAAAATCCTATGGTAAAAGAATTAAAACAAGTTTAAAAATTGTGTTTAAATTTTAATTTGTTGATTTTTCAAACCAAGATCCAACAAAAATCCATTATTATGAAATTTTGGTGTCATTGAATTTTTTTACTTTATTGATATCCTAGAAGTGTAAAGGGTATTCCCAAAAAGTGTTGTTTTGTACACTTGTAAAAGTGGGTCACTTACACCCCTATAAGTTTAAAACTACTAAATGAATTTACCTTGAACCTATAAGAAAACGTACTCTATTATAATTACTTTTTTATCCTTAAAACCTTGATCTCCATATATTATCTAAATTTCATCTCTTATATAGAAATAAAAAATTATAAGATCATGTCTCTAATGTAAGTATTACCTTCTTCATATTACTTTATCCTTAATAATACTATTTATAATCACTTATATCAATAAAAATAAAATTATATCATTATAATAATTATAATTTTTTTTATTTTTTTTATTTAATTACAACTATTTATTCTTATCCATCCTATATGAAAAATAAAATTTATTATTGGTGTGTTGTGTAGACTGCCACCTCCGCAGTGAGTCAGATTTCGTTTCGGATCAATGCATTCAGGGCTAGTCCAAATGATTTAATTTAATAATAAATATTACTTATATAATTTAAATATGATTCAAAATATTTCAAACTTATTATTTACGTTCATTCCTTCACAATTATGAAAAAAAGAGATGTTAATTTTGCGTACCTGGGTGCTGCCTCCCTAATGAGCCATGAGCTTCATTTTTCATCACGAACCATTATGGATGGATTTAAAAATTTATTAAAATGTTTAAAATTATTTCCAAAGAACTGTTATAATTTATGATATTATGAACCTATAATTTGACACTTTCTAACATGATCCCCATACAAAAAGAGTTATTGAAAAACTTACCAAACAACACCAAGTAACTGACGTAGGAAATAAATATATATAATAAATAAATAAAAATGATAATTAAATTACCTTTTAATATTTAATATATATTAAAAATGTTCAAAAATAATTATTTAATATACTTATTTTTTAATTCATGATGTAAGTAGTGAGGAAAAATTGAATCAGGATCCCAATGCAAGGTATCTTCTATACCTCCTTTGTGACGTGATGGTTACATAGTACCTTTATTTTTATCACAATTATAAAATATATTCATAAATTAAATAATTTATTTTTACATATATATCCCTTAATGATAATATTAATTAAATATTAAACTAATTTTTTGAGTTATACATGTTTCAAGTTACTCTAGAAATTCCCACTTTTAGGTAAACTCAATTTATTTGTAACAATACTACTTATTATCTCAGGTAAATAACTACCACATAATATGTTTTAAAACAATTAATAGATTCTAAAAAATTACATTTTTTAAACAACAATGTACTTTATTAATTTTATTTTTATTAAAAATAATAATATCTTTCATTCATTAAAAATATCATTTAATAATTTCATAAATATTAACACAAATAGAATAGTTTTATTTGTAATTCTCTTAGGTCCTTGAACTCAAATATATATATTAGAACATAATGATCTAGAACTATGTTCCATTTGAAAATATGAAAATCCAAATGCTTTAATTCCTTCCTATACTTAGAATCATTTTGATTTTGACATAATATATGTATTTAAACATAATTATGAAACCCACTTCTTTTCCATTGGATTGATCATGTATTTGATTTATGTATTGATTATTTTCCCCATGGGGCACCTATATATATGATTTTCATTTATCTTATGGGTATGTCAAGAATTATACATCCCTCTAATGAATTTGTTATGTTTTTATACCTAATAATACATCTTCTAATGGATTATAGACTGGGTAGTGGCCCTTTAATTATATTTTTGGTATCATGTTATATATTGTTTCCACATGTTATGATCTTATAATATCATTTACTTTGAAAATTTATCCATGATTATGATTATTCTATTTATTTATTCATTTCATGCCTCTAAAATATCATGTTTTTATTTATTACCTTGATTATTTCATTACTAGGATTTCTAGCTCACTCTTTATATAAGAAATATCCCTAGGATATCCAATAATGTTTTACAATATCATTTGGATTATTGAGAACTATATTTAGTTATAATTAAATACAATTATTTTTTGCATAATATGATGTACTTGTTTGTCTAATATTCTAAAGACTCTTTACTTGAAGATCATCCACATTAATTTATTGGAAAAGTATGTTAAGAATTATTAATTAATATTTGTATAAGGAATGGTTCATTATAGTTGGTACCAAAGGATGGTATAATAATTTCTGTACTTTAAGATAAGAAAATATTAGTTAAAATCCAAAGGACAAGTCTAATATAACATTAATATATTTTGGTAATGTTTGATGTTTGTGTTTTTCCAAGATTATAAATCTGTATCTAGAAAATAAAACATTGATGTAATCCATGTAATATTTCTACCTAGGGGTAACAACCCTAATGATGTAGTGTTGGGTATCAATTCAACTATGATTTCTTGAAAAAATAAGGCCTAACTGCACACCTCACTCGAAAATCATGTGTGATATTATTTGGATAATTCACATTCTCTTTATAGTACATCATGAAGGATTATTATAATTGTTTTATGGAACATAATTAGGTTAAATAACCTAATATTAAAATGATGAAGGATAAAGTACATTTAAGCTCAGGGATTAACAAGTTAGGTTCCTGCATAGTAGGTATGTGTTACTCCTATGTTTATGGAATAACTATTATACCTTTATCAATCAATGTTTTCTTATCCCTAACATTATATTATGATTATAATTGGTTGGATGTAGGCATAATCTTTCTAAAGAAACGTGAAATGGGAAATGTGATGATTATTCTTATTAAATGATTAATATTACGGGACAATTATTTGAGAACCTCATGTATATAAACAATAAAATGACACTACTTTTCAACAACAACATAAAATAAATGGAATATCTATAAGATAGTATGTTGTAGTTGATTCCTTTATGTGTTAGATACCTCACCTTTTAGTGGATCATATAATCCCATAATTACAGAATAATGTATTATTACAATGGAGAATATATCATTTTTCCATAAATACGCTGAGCAAGAGTAGGCCATACTATCTATTTCTCACATTAAGAGTGAAGATGATTAGTGGGGGACACGAGTCAAGAATATAAAGCCACTAATATACATAGAATCTATAGATTTAGATGAATTCAAGAGGTTATATTAAATAAAAATTTCCCTATCACTTTATGTACCAAGGATTAAATGTTACAAAATTGTAACTTAGCTCAAGAATTCACATTCATGATCTTTTCAGGTTTATACACTTACATAATTAGGCCAAAACTATTACATAACATTTAAAAAATTACAATGTAGAAAAGTATACTCTCCGTCCATTTTTTCATAATCTATATTTAAATCATTTTAAAATAAAACATGAATTATTTTCGTTGATAAAAAAATATTCACTTTTAAATTTAATGTAAACATCTATAAAACCTCTGAAACATATAAAAAACTATGGATCAGCACCAATACTCAGTAAGGGATATAAAATACGGAGTGAAAAGGTTTGTTAATGAAATAATTTATGGAAAATCATACCTTTCACCCATAAAACATAAACTCCTTAATCTACCACAAGAATTCATAAGATTCCTGAAAAACAACATAGAAATCAGAAATCATAAGGGTATCTTATGGAATCCATATCATACATGAATTTTATCTTTCATATTTACATAGGAAGTATCCTTCAAGGATACATTTCAAATACCTGTCACAGTATGTGCCATAAATTTATTTCGAGAAACACAATAGTTTAACTATGAATCATTACCCAATGAATTAGAGAGATATTATGGGCTTAAAATCCCTTAGTTTATAATGAAAGCACCAATATACACAAAAAATTCCCATGAAATATATCATAATCATATAATCATAAAACATGAATAATGGAAAAATAACACTTCCACTTTGAAATCACATTTCATTTTTACAATGACACACACATATAAATGAAATCAAATTAAATCAAAATAACAGAGTAAACATGAAATGTAAACATTACATCAGTAAAGTGATATAAAATTAATAAAATCAATTTCATGGCATATATCTTAAATAAAATATATTCAAAGATACTAAAATAAGCAATGCATATTTAAAACTCCTTTAAATCATTTCAAAAAATATATTTTGAATAATTTTTCCCATACCACATTGAAAACGTTTTAAAGTTTTTATCATTTTAAAATATCTAGTTCCACAAAAATTATTCATTAAACACATTTTCAAAACATGGTCATTAATGGGAATGATTCAGTAGAATAAATCTTTAAAACATTTAAAACTATGACTAAGTAAATGTGTCCCTTAGAAAGATCGTTTTTAATAAAATAGGTAGATCATATAATTTCATTATAAATAATCATAATTCAATTAAAAATAAAATATAAGATATCAAAAATTCATTTCATAAAGAAGAGTTGAACGACATAATAATAAAGTAGAAGTTTAAGCCAAATAATTGATATTATGTATAGAAATTCCCTTACCACTTACAATATATCAAATCATGTGACCAATAAATATAATACTAATAGAATAAAACATTAAATACCATGAATATATATAGATTAATGATATTTTTTTATCAAATTTAATTATATACACAACACATAAAATAAATTATTGGAGAATAATGCATTTATCTCAAAGAGTCTCAAAGTGAGACGTGTAAATCCTTCGAATGTTTGTATCATTGAGGTGGAATTAATCAATGGGGAGAATTTTTGTTACAAAAAAATACCCACACATATTTATTTTTTAATACAACATAATACCATAAAAATTTATTCAACACATACTATTTTCATATTGAAATCAACAAAGTAGACTTATTACCCAATGAATGGAAAATGAGTTAGAAAATACCTTACCTCGAGTCCCAATCGACTCGTAGTTTCCTTGTTCTTACTAAATAATAAAATTAGGTGAATTTATAGTTGAGAAACATTTTCATGTATATTTTTTCATTTATATCTCTTATTAACATGTGATAAATATTAATTAATTATTTATATTCATATCAGATGTTTTGTTGATATTTGGTAGTTGAGTAAAAAATGAACATGGTTAGATGTCACTAGTCCATGTGGTCATAACTACATAATATATATATTAATATTCATGAAATAATATTCATTTTTATACTTAAATTATATTTTCTTAAATCATGAAATTCATATATGGTATGAAAAATGAAAAATGTTATAATTATTGAGTAGGTAGGTCGTACATACGCATGAGTAAAGTTTCCATTTTTCATTGTTCATTATTTTAAGAAAGTAATTAATATTTTATCATTACATAATGTTAATAATAAAACTAAATTCAGAATAATATTTTAAATATACTTATATATATCATACAAGTAATGTGGTGAATAATAACGATTCACATCACTTCGTGGTGGTGATAATTAAAACAAACACATGAACAAAGTTATCAATTTTATATTCCTAAAAACTAAGAACATAAAGAATTATTATTCATTTAAAATCATAAATATATCATTAGTTTCATATATAAATATTTATTCTATCATTATTACATGTCTTGATATAAGGAAATGAAAAAAGTCCTATATCGGTTCGTGAAGTGATAGTCTACAGTATACCCGAAAGAAAAGTTACTTTCCCGTTTGATGGAATTGGAGAAGTATTTATGTGATGATATTATAATGTTACCATATAAGAATATTAAGGATATTGGACATATAATATAATCATTTTTACGAGGTTTTATAAAAAATATAAATGAAATACTTAAAGAAAACAATACCTCTACTTCGGTTGATCCCCTTTGAAGAACACCTTAACACCTCTAAGGAGGGTGTTCTGCACAAAATAGGGCCTCAATAATGTGGGTAGGTATTATAGGAATGGTTCTAGTAAGATATTGGCTGCATAAAAAGGCTTTTTATATGTTAGTATTTGAGAAGAGTGAGAACCTTTTTATAGGAGAAGGGAGGGGCACCGTTGTAAACCCATAAAATATTAAAATAATATAAAGTCTATATCGGTTTCAAATGGACCAAAATTAATTTATACCCAAGATACAAGGTGTTTGAGTAAATTAGACATTATATAATTAAAATTAGATTTGGGTTCAATATTTTTTAAGCCTTATATTTTTTAAAACATTTTTTATTCTTTTTAATCTTAACGGGATATTATGTTATTCGCAAATTGTGAGTTAATGTAAATAAAATAACATGTCAAAACACCATAACTATTTCCATTTATGACATAATTTTTATTATACTAACCATTTTAATGAATTTAAGATTTTAATATTTCAATATAATTTATTAAAATATGTTATATTTAAAAAACCAATAGTTTCAATTTTTACACTATTCAGAAGTTGTTTTTCCAAAAGTATCATGACTGTATGATAACTTTGTAAGAACGCATTTAAATCATAAAACATGTATTATATACACATATAATTAATATATGACATAAATTATGTCATATAATATTTATTTTATTATTTATAATGTCTTATATTTGATTCATTCATTAACTAAGAAATTATTACATCATCATTGTTTCATTATTATATTTAATAATTTATTTTCAGAAAACGATAAATAAAATATCGAGATGTAGGTAATAGTTTCATATTCACCATGAATATTTATAGTCCAAGATATCCCCTTTATTACTCGATATTAAAATACAATACTTTTTAAAAACAAAAGTGAACCCAAAAATGAGTATTCTTGGAATATAAAAATATAAAAGTATTAAACTCATCCATGTTGCTTCATATTGGTACTAAAATAAATCCAATAATGATCATGGTCAGGTTAAACTTGCCCAATTTAATTAGGATACATTTTAGGGATGTTTTATTTTGGTATTTTATTTTTTTACATTTAATTACCAGATTTACCCTTAACCATAGTAATTAAAATATTTATAAATGTTACTACCCATAATGTCCAACAAAATTAAAAGGACCTATTTAAATAATTTGTACCTTATGATTAAAAATTTCAAATCCATTGTTCCAAATTTTAATCAAATAATTTGTAGTAATTAATTTAAAATCATTCACATTGTCAAAATGAGAAAACAAGTTTTTTAAAGTAAAAACTATCAAATGATTAACATGAATTTATATATAATTTCAATTTCAAATTACATAAAAAGAATAAAAATTGAATTAAATTATAAAAAAATATTCAAATTACACATTAAAAAATATTAAAAATATAATCTAACAATATAAATTCCTTAGAGGAAAAAGTAGTTATGAATTAAAAGGCAGTATTTTTCACTATTCATTAAAAATGAATATAATCAGAAAAATAAAAATAAAATCAACCAAAATAAAATTTAATGTCTCAAATCCAAATAATAAATTTATTTTTGTTAATATAAAATATAAAAGTGTAAAAACAATATTTAAAATGGGTTCTCCTTCAAATGACATCAAATATGTATTTATTTTAAAATTACATCATTTATTTAGAAATTGAATATTTACTTATATCATGTCTAGAATACATATAATATGAACATTAAATTTTAAATTTAATATATTAAATATATATTTATTCAATAAATTCAATCTATAGTGATTTTATTATTTTATAAAATCACTTGTTTTCATTTAAATAGGGGTTTTTCAGAAAAACCATCCGTTATATTTATCAGGTTATTATTTAATTTCCCTATTAATCTTATACCCAATGAATCATTATATAAACATGTGTAAACCATTTTATCATATTTTTGTTAATCCTTTCCATTCCCACTATTCAAATGGATATTGTATAAATATCATATTAAAAAATAATATTAAGTTATTCATTTAAGCTAAATGTAGTGTATCATGAATGATATCGAATATGATGTTTCCTTTCCAAAAAAAGAGATGTTACATTTCCTCCATTTTGGAAATTTCATCCTTGAAATTTTGATTTTGTGTTGGTAACTAATGTATGAATTTTAAAAATTCTATTATTGCAATTAAATATCATAAAAATGATTTACTAAATTTTTAATATAAATGAAACAAAAGAAAGATCAAAGGCCACCTCCGATTACACTTAACAGGATTTTATGAAGGGAAACTTGGATATCAAAAAAAACCTTAACGTTCTGATTGAGAGTGATAAAATACCTAATAATGGGAAATTTAACAATCACAAAACCATAAATTTCTTATTGGTTAAGAGGTCATTGATTTCATTATAGGAAAGGTAAATGGAATTTTTTTTGTATAATGATCATTTTCATAAAGATGAGGAATACCTTTACTACATAGAATAATAAAATAAGGAAATACACATACATGAAATGTAGATTTTTATCCAATATCAAAATTCCACCACAAACTCATCCTTTTCTCTAAACAATGATTTTTCAGAATGAATCGACTTATTAATCCAAAAAATATTAACTATTTATTTACCCTATCTTGATACACTATACAAAACCAATATGTTTAGTATAATATAATTCTCCAAAATTAATAAACCATTGGATGATGAAAAACTACTTTTAATCACCAAAATTAAACTACAATTTTCAATGTTTTCCATAGACAATTCAACAAATAAAATTCCTTAACATTCCTCAAATAATCCGATATAAGATTGAAACCCAAAATTAAAAGGAATGTATCGTGTTTTATTCACAAAAAAGTTTTAAAATTTATCTCTATAAATAATTTTTACTGTGTAATACCAAAAAGTAATTTCCTAATCACATATCCTCGGTAATTGGTTAATAATTTCTATAAATAAACAAATTACCCATAAGTCCACAATAAAAACATAGATTCATCCAAAATAAAATACCAAAATTATACCTCAAATAAAATCCCATATTATTATATTTTTTATAGGAATATAGGGATCCCAAAATCGTAAATGGCTTCTAAATTTACAATTATCATTTAACAAAAAAATCATTTTCCAATAAAATATTTATCTATTTGATAAATCATTAGTTCTAAAAATTATCTTATAGTTATTTAATCAACTCATTTATCTAAAAAATGAATTCATAATCACTTGGGACATCAAGTAGGCCATTGGTAGTGGATACACCATTATCGTTCTTTAGTTGTGTGTTTGATCCACGTGGCCTTATCAGACGTGAGGAGTTGTCTCCCATCCCACATGTTCTCATTTTTTCAAAAACTATATATTTCTTATAATATTCCAAAACTATGTAAATACCTCAAAAATAATAAAATAATTTTTTCACCTCAAAGGTTATTTCATACCGTACATTTTTCATCACAAAAACTAATAACCTATAATTTACTATAAGGTGAATTTCTACAAAATAGCATTAGTCACCAAAATATTTCAGAAAACAAAGCCTCAAAAAGGGATTTATAAGACATAGAACTTATGATCTACCTTAAAATTATAATCCCATGATGATATTCCAAACTATAATGAAAATATCCTTATATACAACTTTGTCTAAACCATCCTCTCATACCAACTATAAAGACTCGGCCTTAAACATTACTTAATTTTGATTTATTTCATAAATACATGTTGATGATCTTTTCATGTTTAGATATTTATATAATTTGGCCACAAATATTATATAACAGTTAAAAAATATAAAAGTATACATGACTACTTTACATACATTTTTTAATAATTTATATTTAAAACATTATTAAATAAAATACTAAATCTTTTCCATGATAAAAATATAATTCACATATTAATTTCTCTTACCCATCCTTAAACCATATGGAATGTATTTAAAAAATGTGGGATGAGCACAAAAAGCACAGTAAGGGTTATAAAATAAGGAATGGATCCTATAGTCCATGAAAACATTTCCACAAAATCATATGTTTCTCCCATTAAACATAAAAACTTGAACACAGATAATGATTTCATAAGATTCATGAAAAACTTATTTGAAATCATATATAATAATGGTAACATGTGGAATCATTATCATACATACATTTTAGCATTCATATATATATATGGTGTAACTATCGTGGTTACATTTGGAATACCCATCACAATATATTCCCTAAATCATTTAAGTGAACCCCAATCATTTAATCCTTTCTCATTAACAAATGGATTGAAGTTATATCATGGGCTCACCCGCCCACATTTTACCAGGTGACCACCATTATATGTAAGTGATTCCGAAGAACCATAATAAAATCATAACTCATAAAACAAGAATAATTTAATGGAAACATTTCCACATGGCAATAATATTTCATTTTTATAATGCCACACAATCATAAATGAAAACACTTTATTTTAAAATCAAAGTGTAAACATCCAAATTAAGCATCAAATAATTAACGAAATATATAATAGAGAAAATTATTTTCATGATATATATGTTAAATAAAATATAATTAAAGCTATAGAAATTACCAATCTATTTTTAAAACACATTTAAATCATTTTAAAAGAATATATTTGAATCAAAATTTCCTATAACACTTTGAAATATTTTTAAAGGATTTAAAACTTAAAAACATCAATATTCACATAAAATTCCATTAAACCATTTTTAAAATAATGATATTCATGGGAAATTTTTTGAATAATATATTTTTAAAATATTTAAAACTATTATTTAGTGAATGATTCCCTTAAAAAGATCCCTTGAAAAATAAAATAGATATATTATTTGTTTTCCAAACAAATCTACATAAAAAAAGTAGAAATAAAAGATATGATATTAAAAATTCATTTCACTCATTAGAGTTGAATTACATAATGATGTAGTAGATGTTTAAACTAATAAATAGATATTTTGTTAAGAAATTCCCTACAAACTTGTAATATGTAAAATCGTATGACCATTAATTGTAATAATAATTTACTGAAAAATTTATTAACCAAAATATAAATAGATTAATTATACCTCATATCAAAGGTCATTATATACATTCCACATTAAATAAATTAGTGGTGAATAATCCACATATATCAAAGTGGTAAAAAATGTAATGAGTAAATCCTTACAAAGTTCATATCATTTACGTTGGAATTAATAAATGGGGTGATTATGTTTAACAAAATTATACACATACATATAGAAGTGGAAATAAAACATATAATAATAATAATAAGTTGTTCCACAAATAATTTTGGTGTCATAAAATCAATGTAGTTGACGTATAACCTAATGAATGGAAATTGAGTTCGAAAATCCCTTAACTCGATTCTCACTAATCTTGTATGTTACTTTTTCTTCGTAAATAATATACATATGTAAATTTAAAATATCTTGAGAAATTTATTATTTTTTATTAATTCTTTTATATCACTAATTTACATTTCATAAAAATTATATAATTATTTAAGTTCATATAAGATTTTTTGTCGATATTTTGTATATGAGTCGAAAATGAAGGTGGTTTAATATCACTAGTCCATGTGGTCATAATTCCATCACCTCTAGAATAGTATTTCTGGCATAATAATAACTTTTATACAAAAATTATACTTTTTAAATCAAACCATTCATTTATGATATGGAAAATGAACAATGTTATAATCCTCGAGACATTAAGTCGTACATTCACATGAGTAAAATTTTGATTTTTCATTCATAATTATGGAAATAAGATAATAATCATATTATCCTTATATAATTATCGTAATATAATTAAAATCATAATAATAATTTAATTATATATTTATATTATGCACATTATGTGGTGAATAAAAATGGTTCACATCACTTTGTGGTGGTGATAATTTACACGTACGAACGAACAAAATTATCATTTTTATGTGAATTGAAAGTTGGAAATAATTGAAATATTATTATTTTACAATGATAAATATGAAACAAATATCATATATAATCATTTATCCAATAATTATAACTCGTCGTGATAGATGGTAATGAAAAATAAACTATACTGGTTCGCGAGGAAGTTGTCTTCCGTACACAATAATGAAAAGTTAATTTCCCATTTAGTGGAATTATAGAAGGATTTTGGTGATGGTATTAACATGATAAAATCATTCTATATTAATGATGATGGAGTTTTTTTAAGATCATGGGTGGAGGAGAGTTGAAGGAAGTGTGAGAAGAAATAACATAGAAATACATAAAGAAAACAATACCTTTTCTTCAGTTGATCACCTTTGATAAACTCCTTATAACATCTATAGTGGGTGTTATACCTTAAATAAGTCCTCATGAATTTGGTTAGGGATTTTAGAAATGGTTTTGAGTAGATATTTTCATATCCAAATGGATTATTATGTGTGATTATTATAGAAGAGTGATTTCTTTTTAATAGGAGGGGGGGGACCCTTGAAAACTCTTAAAATATTAAATTTATATAAATTCTATTTCCGTTCCAAATGGTCCAAAAATAATTTATTTATATGATAATATGATTTTTGGACTAATACAACTCATACTATTAAAATTATACACGTTTTTAAATTTTTTAATCATTATCATCTTGGATTAACCCTTATTTAGTATTTTTAATCTTATTATGATTTTATGTTAATTGCAATTTAGTGGTTAATGTAATTACATAACATATCAAAAGACCCAAAATGTTCCATTTATGATATCATTGGACTTATCAATACAAATATACTGAATAATATTTTTTCAATTTAATATCATTTAATAAAATATTTTATATTTAAAAATTCAAATAATGTCAATTTAACACTATTCATTTGATGATTATTAAGAAAATATCACAACAGTAAGATAATTCAATAAAATTACATTTAATCATAACTAACATGTCCAATATAAAAAGAAAAATCATGGATGAAATAAATTATGTCATGAAATTTATTTTAAAATTTATTATATCATTTATTGGGTTCTTTCACTAATTAAAAATATTCAACATCACAATTGTATCATGGTTAAATTATATTATTTAATTTATAAGAATTATAAATAAATTATCCTAATTTCAGAATTATTTTTTTTTTCTAATTACTATTAATAGTCAAAGAGATCCCCTTCAAAACTCCATATTAAAATAATTTACATTTTAAAAACAAAATTGTAACACAAATGACTATTCATTGAATATAATATTATAAAACCATGAAAGACATCTATGTGGCTTCAAGTGGTCCTAAAATTGACCCATGGATGATCATTGTTGGGAAACAGTCATACAATTAAATTTGGCCTAGTTTTAATGTAGTTTTATACTATTATTATATTAATATAACATTTAATTTTCCGATTTAACCATAACCTTGATAATTAAAATAGTTACTAAAGTTACTATTAATAATGTACAAAAAAAATTAAAAGGACATATTTAGAGAATTTTTACCATATGACTCAAAATTTGGAATCTATTTTTCCAAATTCCAAACATAGAAGTTGTTGTAACTAATTAAAAATTAATCCACATTGTGAGAACAAGAAAACATGCTTTTAAAGTAAAAACCATCAAAATATTGACATGTGTTTATATATAATTAAAAGTTAAAATTACATAAAAAGACCAATATTGGATTATATTATACAAAATTAATCTTATTATACTTTAAGAAAAATTGAAAATATTGTCTAATATTATAATAAACTTAAATGAAAAAGAAGTTTTGAATTAAATTTTTGTATTTGTCAGTATTCATTAAAAAATGAATATTATCACAAGATTAAAGAAACTCATTAAAAATAATATTTTATTTCCCTATTCAAAATAATAATATTATTTATTCAAATATAAAATATGAAAGTGTAAAAAAATATTTTAAATGGGTTCACAATCAAAAGGTAGTAAAACATCTTTTTTTTTGAAAAATAATTCTTTTATTTGAAATATTGAATTTGTTCTTATTTCATGTCTATAAAACATATAAGATGAATTTTAAATAGTAATTTAATATATTACACATATATTTCATTAATATAACCCATAAAGAGTGATTTTATTATTTTGTAAACACATTTATTTAAATTTTAATTGTTTTTTCAAAAAAATACATCCTTTAGATTCCATTTATTTTCATACAATTTAATATATAATTTGGTAACCATTGAATCATTATATAAACATTAGTAAACAATATTTTCATAAATTAGTTATTCAATGCCCTTATCACCATTCTAATGGCTATGTGATAACTACAATATTATAAAATATTATTAAGTTTTTTATTTAAGCTAAATATGGTGTATCATGTATGCTATAAAACATACAGAAACCTTTTAAAAAATTTGTATTTTAGACTCAATATCCATATTAATATGGATTGGGAGTTCCTCATACTAAATAAAATGGATGATTAATATATTAGATATTTTGGTGCTTATTGATGAAGGATTTCATGATACACCATTAATTTTATCATCAACACCAAATTCAAAATTTACTACTTCTTTGGTGTCATAAAGAATATTTTATGAATATCATTAGAAATTATAGTCTTTTTTAGATCTGGAAAATGTTATATTTGTTTTTTGTACTTTTTTCTTTTCAATAAAATTTTATTCATGGTCTATCATTTGATAATCATTTTCTCTACTGGAGGAATACATGTCATGTACATCCTATACAAGATGTGTAATGTCCAAATTTTCTGTTTCCAGCTAATTCTCCCATGAGTATTGAGTTATTTTTTACAATAATAACCAACCCAAACCAAATTAATTATTTATTAAAGGAATATTAATCATTAAATAATTGTATCAAAAATATGTATATGAATTCATTTATCAATAGAAAATATGAATTCTTTATTTCATAAATGTATGTAATGAGTAGCCTTTAATTATTATTGGTGATACTTATGAAATAAAAGTATTAAACATCATAATAATTAAACTCATGTATCTCGGTACATGTTTCCATCAAATCATTCATTTAGAAATTTTAGTTTTCATATGATCTAATTTTCTAAGACATTGAGTAACAGTGATAGAAACTGCATGTCATTCCAGTATAGTTGTTCATATATTCTCAATTCTCTAATAATAAACTAAACATGTCAATGAATATGTTATACTTCTATAACCCTAATATATAATCACATCACAATTCCATTATCCATTAGATACAAACAACACATTTCCTATCATTGAATGATATTACATTCCTTCAGTCTATCTCAATCATGGGGACATAAGTCACCCCAATGATATAACTGGAAAAATCCCATCATGGGTAATATCATACTGATAATATGATAAAAAGATTACCAAAAAACACTTAATTGTTTAATCCAAAAGGATTATGTAACAATGGTAACAAAGTATATAGGTTCTCATACTAGGAACCTCAATAAGCTCATATATAATAAAATCTAAATATGAAACAAGAACCACTAGTATATTACTTAAATAGTTTATGAAACTCTATGTGGTATACATCATGGATCATCAATTACATGAATCCCAATTTATTCCTCATGAGAATATAATGTATTATTATGAAAAATCATATCCATTTCAACATTAATATTTCATGACAACCTATAATAATCCTTGGAAAAAAATTATCTAGAGATTAATCATTGTTATACAGAGAGTGGTCAATCACTAGTTAACTTCAATTAATATATGTAGCTAATGTGAGTGAAAAATAAAGTGGAGACTACCTTATATATAACATGATATATTTTATATTCATAACCAATTTTAATAATTTTAAAAAACCCATACAGAATTTCCTATCATATCATATAACATATAATAAAATTCTAAATAAACCTTATGTTTTCAAAAGTTTTAGGTTTTCCTAATCACATTATTGATCAATGTAATTCCTAAAAAAATCTATGTGATCGTTCTATCAAACCTCACACTAAACTATTTAGTTATTAAAATTTATGAATAAATATGTTTTTAATAAATGTGATACATAGGTATAATATTTTTAATTTTTAACTCTATGAAGAAGTTATTAAAATTTATTAGCATGTCAATATCAAATTTTATGAAGTTAATAACTTATACTTCTTGTATATAAATCATTTTATGCTCATAATCCCCATTATTATTTGAAATAAACCATAAAATTTTTTCCTTATCATCTTTAAGGTAACAATATATAAATAATTAAACATTCCTTCACCAAAACATCCTATAGTTTTATAATATTGATTAGAATTCATTTTATGGTTTTACTAGTAAAATTCTTTATTAGTTTTACATGGACTTATCTATGTCCAAATAAACTCTCACTATTCTATTATACATTATAGAACCTTCAAAATATCATTCTACAGGATAAAATATCCATTTAATTTAGAAGATAAGAGTTATTTTCTTTTACTAAAAATATTTATCAAATAAAATATTTAAAATTCATATATATTATAGTATGATATGTGTTTATTGAATAAGTCCCTAAATAAGTAATTATTCTTTATAATATTCCATTTAAGGGTGGTGGAATATCAAATCCTGTTATTTTAGAAAATATTTAACAATATTTTAGGTATCCATGAAAATTCAATCATTCAGAAAACATTTACTTCCATATTGAGTCTACCATTCGGTTTCAATGTAATTGACTAGATATTTGAAGAAATTGTGTTGGACATTAAAACTAATGTTTCTTCGTTCAATTTAAAATTTTAGCCACATGTATTTTCGATATGTATTTAGCGACAGAGAATCAAAATCCATGATAATTTATCCACAAATTATTTACAAAATAGGTAAATTTTTTATTAAAATACTTCATTTTATCACGAAATTTATAGTAAAGATCAGATAATGAATTCTTTTTCTAGATTGTGCACTAAAGGAAACATTAATTCTATAGAATTCATTGGTACACCCAATCACATTGAGTATGTGAGTAAATGCTCTTTTTTATGAAATTTTTTTTAATATCATAAATTTGAAAACATTATATATTTCATTTATGCTTCATATAAGCATTTGGAATAACATGTTTAATTTTATCATCATTTAGTTACTCTTTTAGAGTTCTCTCTAATATATATTATTTTCTTTTTCTTAAGAGTGATTCTTAAGCTTTTATAAGAGACGATTGACTTTCTTCCAATGTGATTTTTCATCACATGTCTGGATGTCAATGTTATGTGTTGTGATAATGTTTCTATATATTTAATATAATCTTTTTTCATATGCATATCATTTTTAATAATCATTTAATATGGAATTTTATTAAATTCACTCCAATAAAAATGATGTTCCCTATTGAAACCAGTATATCAATTTCTGAACCATGATCCATATTTCACTAATCAATGATTCTTCATTAGAGTTACTCACCCAACATATCAATTTAGGTAGGATAATGATCCAATAATATCATCTATAACTCTTTAATGGTTGAGTCGACTTCAATTTTCCTAATATATTACGTAGAAAAACTATACACCATTCATATGGTATCTTATCTCATCGGGTTTCATAGGTACGTGTAACAAAATGATCATTAAAAAAACAAGTCACTAAACTGTGAGGGTATCCTCATTAATTACTTACCATAAAAAGGATAATCTCAGGACACACTGATTTTATATAACCTACACGGTTGGATGGACGAGGTCTTTAAAAGTTATTTCGTTAGAAGGAATATTATTCTTATTATTTTGGAAGGGGATTTAATCTCATGATATTATATAATGAGTTACCTTTACATGTATTAATGTATCTAATGATATAGTTTGGAATTCTATTCCTTCAACCAAATCAATATTATCAAACCATATTTATGTGTAACTCTATAATCAACAAATAACTCGATTTACTAGACAAAATTTAATGCCAATAATATTTATACACATGCAAAAGAATGTTATTGATACGGTATAAGGGACCCTTTCATGTAAAGGATTAGAATAATATAAAACCAATAATACCCATATGTGTAGGAATGGAGTGAGAGATAGCCAACTCCCACTTTCAGGAGAAGGAATACGCCTCTTGGATAATGACCAGTTTGACCTGAAGTCACTCTACAAAATGCCACATTTCCATGGATAGAAATCAGTTCCATTTTAATTCAAATTAATAAAATAAAAATATATAATCAAGTATTATATTCAATCTCATATTATATTACAATCAAATTACATAATAGATTAAAATTAAATCAATTATTATTCCTTTCTTATAGCACCTTAAATTCAGTTTTAATAAAATTTGAAGAATTTTTCAAATTTCATCATCCCAATAATTACATAAAATTTATATTAATGAATATAATATTTAATAACATAAATAAATGAAAAAATAAAAAATTTATTCATGATATATACATTTGTGATGAATTCATAAATAAATCATTTTTGATCATTTTATAATTTAAGCATGAATTATTGAACTTCCCTAAATATATAAATATATAACATTCCTATTTATTAAATATATGTAATATAATTATTTAATTATTAAATTAAATTAAATATGAACATTTTATATTTTGATTCTGTTATATGAAATTTTTATATAAACTAAATATCACATCTTTAATATTACATAATCCCAAATCATATAAATTATCAAAATACCTTTTAAACCTGTTTAAATAATTTTTTAAATCACGGAATTAATTTTCACAATTAAAATTAATAATTATGAATAATTAGTAATTAAAAATATAAAATATTTTACATTTTTCATTATTTTAGAAATTATAAACAAAATATATATTACCCTTATAATTTTTGTGTTATCATTTTATTTCCAAAATATAAGGACTACCATATAAATTTTAAATTTTATTATAATATTACGATTCTGAATTAAGAATATTTATTTAAAATATTTTTGTAAACATATTGTCAATAAATTATACTCCCTTTATAGTTAATTAATTTTTAATCACATTATAAAACAAATAAATATTCAAAATACCATTTTTATATTTTATAATCCATTAAAAAATTATAGAGTTAAATATCTATTTGAATATAAAAAAATAAAAATTTTCAACAAATATCATGTTATACAATATTAATATTTCATAATAAATGAATTTTCATGAGCATGCACTCTCTATTATACTTCATAAAAAATAATTCCTTAATTGTAAAAGGCTATATTTCCCAAATAACAATAACCCCATGACAATTTTATGCCATGTCTTACAATATCTAGCATGAAAAACATTAACCATAAACACTCATTATCTTACGTAAGATTAAAAAAATTCTTAATGAATGACTTAAAAATTGATTTATTATATATTTTTTTATAGACCAGTTTATGGTGGAGTGGGAACCTTAACATAAGAAAATACACATGATCCCCCATCTTGAAAAGGGTTGGGAAACTTGTTCATGACCATACCAATTTGTGTGAGGGAGAGGGAAACACCACTAGAAAATGACTAGGGGAGTTTACATGTATGTTCCTTTGAGTGCATCTATACATCATCTTCAACATTCATCCAGATCCCCAACTAAACATCTCATGCATTCATGCCTCTCCACAACCCAACTTTCATAAAACAACCCAATAAAAATTCAAATTTGAATCCCCATGATTGAGTATCATTGAAAACTAGACTAAATCAGCACTTCGAGGTCCCATCACGTTAGATAGAAATGATGATAGAAATCACACCTCACCCACCAAACTCGAAAAAGAATAAGACCTAATTGAAATCCAGTTCACTATAGATTGACTTGAAACAATTTCCAATCCTATTCATCATCAACAGATAATGCCTTCTATATTAACCGTTCATAAGATTCCATACACTTGAATATGAACTGATAAAGATAGAACCACCGAGAGAAAGATGAGTTTGGCAAGACATCATGAGCCACAATAAGATTAAACCTTTTATAGGATTCCATGCTGCTACTACATAACCAATAAAATGAATGGTAACCATAAAAATTTCAAATGTGGAGAAATATAGAATCCAAAAACTAGAATTTATATAATTTAGTCAGTATCACAAATCTTGGGAGGAAAGGTGTAGAAAAAGAGACAAAGGAGAGTGGATGCATAGAAACCCACTATCGCTAAGAAGAGAATACCAATCTAATTCGTTGAATGAAATTTGAATCACATAAATAATGATATGATGTTCTATTTTTAGGTTTTTTGGACATTATAATACACTATGATTATCCAAATCCAACAAAAGGATATGTACAAATATGAAAGAAATGAACTATGTCACTGCCTATTCTATCCCACGTCGCCTAAAATGAGTATATCACATAATATGATATCACATATAATATTGCAAACCGTAGAAAAAATATCATATTTAATGATATAGAATATTTCATCTATACCATATCAATTGTTTTGTCTTGTATAGAAAACATGGTAATGCTATGATACTATAGATATTTCCCAAATAAATATCAACAATTATTCAACGAATTGAGAGAAATTAGACACCACTAATTCTCAATATCATAATTCTTGTAACTAAATTCCTATGTAAATATAAATGAATGTACATTTAGTTGCTGAATTTCACTAATTATGTTTTCAACTATACTTGTGAAAAAGGCCACTGAGAGGTAACCATAAGACACTATACTCCATGGTGTATCCATAAGCTGAACCAAATAAACTAATGCTCATGTTTGATTATTTTCACTATATGATATCATACAATATCACAAGTTAATGGATCAGAAATAAAGATATTCAAAAGAGAGGGAGTATTATCTATAAGGATTTCTAAAGCATCACCCACTCTATTTTAATAAAGACTAAATCCTTATATAATCCCCTTGTTCAAAATTGTGTACTCATTAATTTAATAATATGTTATGTAATGTTTGAGTTAATAATGTTATCATTCTTGAATTCATCATATGATACCCCCATTTAACCTCTTATACATATCATCTAATAAAATATCTAATTAAGGATATATGTATATAAGAGATTCCAAAATTTTCAAAATTAACCTTCGACTATCCTATGAGTCATACAATGAGATTGAAAAGTAGTAAAATGTCTCCAAAGAATAATACTAATGTTAAACCTAATATAATTAATTTCATATAACTTGGTTTTAATAAATTTTATAATATATGAAATATATATATATATCATAAAATATGATAAAATTAAAATCACCTCATCGATTTTGGAAAAATCTCTAACACAATAGCTACCCACTAGGCCCATAGGGGATTCCCCCTCTACTCCTACATACTCCAGGTACGTATTCTAATATATTAGGTACCCAATGCTACTTTTTCCTTTGGGGACTGATGCAGCACCTTGTCCATCTCTTTGAAAACTACCGTCGGCCTCTACTAACCCCTAAAAAACCTCATACTATCATATCACAAATGAATTTAAAAAAAATAAATGGATTTCATTTTATATAATATAAATTGTGTTAAAACATTAAAACTAAATAAAAAGTAATCCCTATGTTATGTATCTAGGAATCATAGAAAAAAAGTCATTTTCTATTAACCCCACATATCATCATCTCTTTCACATGACTCCTCCAAGATACACTGATACTTATAGTACACAAGTATTATAGGTTCCATCATCCTATAAAGAATCATCAAGATATGGTTCACTATAAGAACTGATCCAAAATTTAGTGACCTAGTTGGATGTAGATCAATACTGTTGATACTGATCACATGACATGGTTAATGATAATATCTTTTTTGGTAGAGATATATAAAATACCACATTCATAACACTATTTCTTTATGTATCTTCAAACTAATATATTACAATACTTATTTTATAAATAACCTCATCCTCCCCCCCAAAATATGCGAATTTACTATCTTTGTATTTAAATACATCTACTTCCCTAAAGAGGTTATATACTTTGTAAAACCAAGGTTCCCACCTCAAACACTTGAGGATATAATCATTGATAATTATCTAATAACTACATTCTTTGAGTAGTTTCTAACCATTTTCTAACACAAAATATATTCTATGATTCTACCATCACAAGAATCATCAATATAATAATAGGGATCCTACATCAAACCATTGTAATAATAATTGATAAAATTTTCCATATAAGCACTCGAATGGTTCCATATAAATCGATGGATTTTAAATATATATATATAGTCAAAGTCGATTGGTTCTAGATGAATCTTTCATGAACCACTAGATTCTAGGACACATGCTCATAGCATATACTCTAAAGCATTGATAGTTCAATCAGACTACGAGTTAGTCTGATGATAATATGAAGTTCACAAATACACCAGCATATCTAACACATATTGATACACAAACTAGAATCATGATATGGACAAGGCATCCTGATCAAACATGATAATCTTGGGATCACAATTAATATTTAATATATTCTAAACAAATAACATTAGTATATAATTTTTTCAATATGTCTCTCTAATTGGAATGAATTATATGACATTAATGAACCACTGTACAATGAACCGTATTGCATTATTTCCTCAGGGTGGATTCTAAAAACCTATCATAATATTAATATCCACAGTTATCCCCTTCCACTAGGGAATTACTAGAGGCTACAAATTTAATTCGATTCACAGATTTATGACCTTTATCTTTCCAAAAGTAATGCATTCTGAGACAAACCCCTCAATGTAATTCCTTATCACAGGAAACTATGCATATGAATGTTGTGATACCAATTTATAATACTAGAGCGAATATAAAATCCTGTGACATGTGAATATATTATTAACTCCTTATGCATTCTCATTAGTACCACAACCTAACCACTAATATATACGGTTCCATCATCATCTTTGTAAAATTTATTGGTGGCACCATGCCATATATACTAGTCCTAAATAACCAAGATTCTAGAGATAGACACCTAACTCTTCATAACTGTTCAATGTGTAAGTATACAATAAATTGTTCCATAAGGGTAGACATAAAATGAAACTATAAGATATTAAAATTTATCTCAATGAAGAGTGTCATGATTTGTAACACACTAATATCCTTTTAAACCACATAATTTTTAGTGTTCTGACATAGTTTGTAATCCATTAAATTATAATTATTTGAAATTTATGCAATATTGAATTCATATTACATCAGATACTTGAAAAAAAATTACAATTGAATGTTAATGTCACAGTAATGAAAAAAATCTTTTAGGCTATTGTGATTTGTGTAAACCATGGACCTCTCAAAAAATAGGTATTGATGCTTAAATCTAAGTGTGATCATTTCCACACAAACCTCTAAATCATGGATCATCTAGTTTTTATAAAAAAAATACCATAACAGATTATTATTTTATTATATATATTCTTTTAAATTAGATATATTTTGAATATACCACATCACAAGAAACAACAAACAAGAATCAACCACATTGTCCAGTATATTTTGAAAGGAAAAGCAATGACATCTTTATGTGTGTGTATCTTCTTTACGAGACACATTTGTCTGATCTTGGAAAGGAAGTAACATAAATAATCTTGAGATGCTATAAAATAATTAATTATTCAATGTATTTTTATTTAATCATTAATTCAATTAAAATAAATCAAAATTGTGTATATGTAATTATTTATAATTTAAGGAAATCAATAAATAAATTATTATTATAATTTATAGACTATTATTTAATTAAAATATTATAATTCTTTTAAATAAATAATTACTTTCATGAAATTGATATTTATTATTATATTAATATTTTAAATTCTACTTTATCAAATGTGGTTTTATTTTTAAAATATTGATTTCTAAAAAAGTTATTGAACCTAAAAAAATTATAATTTCAACGTATAAATTATAAGATAATATATATATACACACTATTGAATTATAAATATTTCTATTTAAAGGAAATTATGATAATACAATATTTATATTATGATTTTATTTTAAAAACCTTATGAAAGAATCAATTTTTTTATTTTTGATATTTATAAAAATATAATAATTATGTCAAAATAAAAGATTTTAGTAATAATAATAATTGGTAATTATAAAAATAAAATAAATAGAAGTGGCGAGCATTGCTTTGGCTGAGAGGAAAGCTAAGTAGTAGGGTTTGATATTTGAGTCCCTATGGTCGAAACTGAGGCCATGTATTGTGGGATGCAGTCGAGACCGAGTGACTGTTGCAGACCGAGGAAAAAAGATCAGTTGTATGATGGTTAGGTAAAGTTTGAGTGAAAGAAATATAGGATGGGAGAAGGATAATCTATTTAAATATCTTTATTTGAGAAATATGGGTCCACTGAGTGTGGAACCAGTGCTTTTGTAGCAGATTTGAATCATAAATAGGGTTTCAATCATGGATGAGAGTGGCACTATGGGTGTAGATATAACTGTATCTTCCTCATATTTGCTATTAGGGTCCTATTATTATCTTAATACGGTTTCAAGATTCAATTTTGGTGTAATTATTTCACTCTATGTTAATATTCATCCACTTGAGTTTTTCATAAACCTATGGTCCTATTGGTGTATATAATTTCTTCATCGATATTTAAACTCGATTTGGATTTTTCATCAAATGTCAATGTTTAAAACAAGATCGATTCTTATGGTTTAACGATTTGTATAAGATTTTCGATGATTCTAGTTGTCTTATTACTTTAATCCATCATCAATATGCAATAAATTTTTATATATATTATATCCTATTTAATTATTTCACTACAAATGATGGATATTTTCACTATCTACTCTTCTAAACCATACGTATCAATGTAGTATAATTTATATATCATTGGTTTTCATTTTTTTTATATAAGAGACTCATTTTGGATTTCCAAGGACTGCATTTATATATGTTAGGTGAACATATCAGTTTTTTCTATTATGAAAACTTCTTTGATTGTCGATTTTTAGCCACTCTCCAATTATTTTAAACGTATCTTGTATGGGATATGACTTCTATATAATGCAGTTTCTATACATCAGTTGTCCAATAAGATGTCACATCCTGGAAGGCGAGGCAGAGGGTCATGGACCAATCTCCTTTCCTTTGTATTTTGAACTACTAAAAAATTTATAAACAGTTAATTGGTAATGAGTCTCCTATAATAAGAAAAATTCATCTACATAACTAATTGTTAAGGTAGATTATATATTATTTAAGTGTTCAGATTTTATTTATTTTAATGATTTAATTTTTTTTGTCTCTTTCTATCAATGTTTTCATAAATAATATGTTATGTTTAAAAAATATTCTATGTGATATCTTATCTCAATAATTTCAAATATTAATAATTTTAGTTGTCAATATATATATTTCAAATATTTATTTACTTAGATTTTAGTATGGGGTTATTTTTATTTTTGATATCATTTAAAGTGTCTTAGTGCAGTTTCCATCTTCATTGATTTTCAATATAAAATTCTTCTTGAAAAAATGTATTTTATAAATTAATTTCATTGTACAAAATGTATCATCAACATAAAAAAGAAAATTTAAAATCCAATTTATGAATGAATAGTGATTATTAATATTGATTTAAAATATAAAATCATTCCAAAATCCACTTTTTTATTAAATTTTTATAGTAAGGGAAAATTTGGCATAAAAATCTTATTTTTAAGATTCAAATTGTGCAAGAGATTATTATTAATATTATTCGATTTACTTTATGGATGGTTTGAATATATATATCAATATTGGGATTTTAATTTTATGGTCTTCTGTAAGGGAACTTTAATTTTTAGTAATTAACTTTATTTAATTATAATTCTTCTGTTAAAATATTAGAAATATTTGTTTTAAAATTATGATTGCCTATTTTTTATAAGATAAAATATATTTATTCACTATTTTTTTTATTTCATTATGTTATTTTAATTATATAAATTTAATTATATTTATTATAATAATATTTTAAAAACTATATTTGATTGAAATTTTAATAAATCATTTTTGATTAATTGTTGATAGTTTTATATAAATTAAGAATTATTTTAAAATTAAGATAATTTAATATAATTAAAAGAATATGTTTGTTAAAAATTATGTCGATGCTCTATTTTCTATTCTAAACAGATTTTGATATTATAAATATCTATTTGTTTATATTTAAAGATATTTTTTATGTGATGTTTATAAAAAAACTATCATTTTATTACATATATGGACATAAATGTCATTCACATTTAGTGGTATGACAATCATTCTATTCAATGACACGTAATAAATTTATATTATATTCATATGTTTTATTATATGGGTATATATATATGTATGTTCATTCTATATATATAAAAATTGTATTATAAGTTAAAAAAGAAACATTATTTCATGAATGTTAATAATACTTTTATAAACATTTTCTGTATTTATGAAATTCTTCATAATGGAAAGATTTAGTTTTTCAGAATCTTGCGAATGAACTCGTATGAAATATGTATATAAATATAAATATAAAAATGTATATAAATATGATGCCACAAATTTGAATGAATAAACCATCAGTGAATATATATATTAGTAAAGAAAACATAATCATTTTTATAAAATTCGGCACTTGAATGTTGTAAATATGGTAGGGAATTGGGGTATAGACCAATCTCTCAGCATGTGTTTAGGTTTAAGATAACCTTCATTGTTTCATGTTTTTACAAAGTTTTTATTTTCCAAGTCTTGGGTTATTTTTTTTAAAAATCACTTGAATATGTTAAAATAATTCTTTGAACATAATTAATTTCTAAAGTGGAATACTATTTTAATGGGTAATTAATTTTTATAATGATTTCAAATGGAAATTTAAAATATTATTTTTATACTATTACTAGATGAAATTGAATCCATTTCTATATTTTTTTTTCAAAAGAAGATTTTGTAAAATCTCTTTCAACGATTTTAAAACCCCTTGGAAAATAACTACTGATCCAAATTTTTAAATGATTTTCACAGGAATCATAAATGCTCTATGTTAGTCATCATTTCTTTTTGATATTGCATGCATAGAAACATAGTAAATTTTTTTTTTATTTTGGTTTAACTATGAAAAATGTAGGGTGTTTTATATTCCTCCATAACCAAGATCAGAAAAAGGTTTTATATTGTAATAATTGTTGTGTAATTATTCATGTTCACATTTTATTTAAATAAAATTAGATATAATATTCATGCATTGAACCCAAAATCATGGGTTTGGGCATTATAATTGGTATCATAGAAATAGTTATATCAAATTTGTATATTAGATATTTTCTACTGAGGAAAACAGATTCTTTGTGATTGATTTTCGTTGATCTTATAGGTAATTAATTTCCAAAATAAAATCTTTAATTCTCATGAAGGAAATTAGTGATTTATATATTTTTGGAGAATGAATTATGAGAGGAACATTTAATTAATTAGGGTGGTTTTGGGGTAGCGTTAGGGAATATATCATATATCGAGTTTTTAGAAAATAATTAATTATTCTATGTAATTTAATTTAAAAATTAATTAAATAATAAAAACAAAAAATTTAGAATGAATGTTAAATTATAAATTAAATAAAAAATTAAATAAATTATAATGATATTTCATCATATATTCTTTTATATAAAATTTTTCATACTTATAAATAAGTCATTATTTTCAAGAAAATGATATTTAATATTAAATTAATATAATAAATATTTTTTTTTACAAATTTGTTTTTATATTTAAAATAGATTTTTATTAAAAATAGATTGAACAATAAAAAAATCACAATATCAAAGAATTAATTTTATGATAATAAATATAATTATTATTTTGAATTATGAATATTTAAATTTCCTTTACATTATGATAATTATATTATTATATAAGAAATTTATTTTACAGACCATGAGAAATAATAAATTTTCATAATTTTAAATTATTATTAATATATGTTATTTATTATAAATTAATGTATATTAGTAATAATAATTAATGATAATAATAGAAAAATGAAATGAACGGGAGAGACGAGTGTTGCTTCAAATGAGAGGATACCCAAGCAGTAAGAATTTAGAGTCGAGTACCTATGGTCGATGATTAAGCAATGTTTTGTGATCTGAAGCCGAGACCCAGTGAGAGTCGCATTTCGAGAAAAAAAACAATCTCAGTTTTAAGATGACAAAATGATGTTAGATTAAGGGAAAAACATGTTGGTAGAAGGAGTATCGATTCATATGGATAGATATAAGCGAGATTTGGTCGATGAGGGTGTATCTAGTGCTGTCATAGGTGATTTGAAGCCCAATATGGGTTCTCATCTTGCATTAGAGTGACAGCATGGGTGGCGATCAAGTCGTATCTTCCTTAGATCTGTAAGTAAGTGTATATTATTATCTGAATTTTATTTCTAGATTTGAGTTCAATGTTTTCATTTTCGTCTTTTTCAATATTCATCCTATTTAATGTTTCATCAATGTTTGGTTCTCTTGGTATATAGAATATCATCCACTATATTTATCATTGATTTTAATTTTTCATCAAATCCCAATGTTTAAAACAGGATCGATTCTTATGGTTGAATGAATTATGTTAATTTTTTAATCATTCATATTGTCTTTTTCCATTAGTCCATCATCAAAATGAAATAAATTATTATATATTTTCTATATGGTTTAATTCTTAGAATAATGATATGGTAATTCATACCAACTAGCCCTTTAAACGATAATCACTAGTGAAATATAATTGATAAATCACCATTTTTCATTTTTTTAAATAATTTATTCGTTCTAGATTTGCATGGACTTCATTTATTTATATTTGAAAAACATGTAATTATTATATACTGATAGATTCATTGACACTAAATTTATATCAAATATGTTGTAATTTTATGAGAATCATATAAGTAAGATAACTTCTATATAGTTCAATTTAGCCTTGTGGGTTTTCCATTGAGACATAACAAAAATGAAGGTAAGAAAAATGGTCATAGACTAGTCTTCATTCTATTGTATTTTCTAGTTCTGATATTTTTTATGAAATGTATTGGAAATGAGATTGTTGAAATTGGATGAAATTCGTTTGAATAAGGAATTCATAATGGAGATAATATATTATTTTAGTGTTCCATTTTATTTATTTATTTGTTTCAATTTAATTTTGTGTAAGGGAAGTTCTATCAATGTTTTCATAATAAACATTTTATGTTTAAAATTTATTTTAGTAGGATATATTTTCTGAATTATTTCCATTATTTAAAATTTTAGGAGTGAATAATTAATTTTCAAATAATTATTTTCTATTATTTTAGTGTGGTGGTTATTTTTATTTTTGATCTCTTTTAAGTTCCTTCAATGCAGTTTCCTTATTTTTTTTATTTTTTATGTAAAATCAGTCTTGAGACAATATATTTTATAAATGAATTTTTTTATAAAATGTTTCATATGCATTATAAAAAATAATTTAGACTTTTTAATGTTATATATTTTATTAATTTTTATTTCAAGTAAAAAATAATTCAAAAATAAAATGATATATTAAATTTTTATAGTATGTCCAGTTTTTAATTCAAATTTGATTTTTAAGATTCTTTGTGTGTAGGGGTTATTATTTTTATTTTTATTTGACCTATTTTTAAGATTTTTTTTTATTTATATCAATAATATGATTTTATTATTAAGGTTTTGCGTAAGAGATGCTTAATTTTTAGTTATTGATGTACTCAAATTTATATTTTATTCAAAGAAAATAATAATTTTTTTTGGAAATTATTATTTCTAGTTCTGCATAAAAGATGATATATTTTTTTTAATATTTATTTTTATTTATGTAAGTGATTTCAGTTTTATATAACGAATTATTATTTTTTTTTCGACACATATATATCATGATAAATTTAATAAATAATTTTCTATTAATTATTTATATTCTTATATAAGTAAATATTTCATTTAAAAACATTATAATCCAATATCATTACAATAATTTCTATGTTAATTTTTTTATCAAAGCATTATCTACTATTCTAGAGGAATTTTGATATTTTTCAAATCTATTAGTTTATATTTATTGATTGTTTTTATTATTTGAGTATTATTAAAACTATCATTTTATTACATGCCCAAACATGTATTTAATTCACATTATGAGGTATGGAAATCATCTTATTCAATGACATGTGATATAGTTATATTATATAAATAATTTTTATTAATTTCATATATATATATATGTATGTATGTATGTGTATTATATTTAAAAAAATGATTTTATGAGTTAAAAAAGGAACATTATTTCATAAATGTTAATAATAGTTTTATTAATATTTTATGTATTTAATCAATGCATAAAAATTATAAGCTATAGTTTTTCTGAATCTAGTGAATGGTCTCCTATGAAATATGTATATATATATATATTTACATGAATATGATGCCATTAATTTCAATTACGAAGACTCTAGTGAATATATATATATATATATATATGTGTGTGTGTGTACAACAACCTTAACCATTTTTACAAAATCATGCAAATTTAATTTTGTTAAATGTGCGGAGAATTCGGGAGTGAACTCATCCCTCGATAGGTGGTGTGTTCCAAGATAGTATTAGACATTTCAAGTTACCATTGAGTTTTTGTTTTCAGAAGCTTAAGTTGTGTTTTTTAAAATTCATTAGAAAATAATTAAAGAATTTTTGGAACATAATATACTTGAGAAGTGGAATAATAATTTAAATTTAAATTTATTTAAATAAATATTTAAAAATTTAATTTCCAAAAGTATTTTTATAAAACTAATAAAAAAATTTAAGGAATATCACAAATGTTATTATCAATGAAAGATTTGTTAAGATCTATTTCAATAAGTTTAAAACCCTTTAATATGAAATTAAATGATCATCAAGTTATTTAAAAGTTTTTCATAGTACTCATAGAAGATCTATGTTCGTCATCAATGGTTTTGGAGTTAGTGGGAACCGATGCGTAGAAGGAAATTGCTTACTTTTTCAACTTGAATAAAGGAAAGGTGTTGTCTAATTCTCATGAACCTAGTTCAATAAAATTTCCTAGATTGTAATATGTGATTTGTAATTGTTCAAATTATTTTTATTAAAAGATATTCCATAGCTTATTCAAACACTAGACCCGAAAGCATGTGTTTGGGGTGTTATATAACATCAATATTATTTTCCGTAACTCAATAACATGTTGAGAATAAATATCTACAAATTAAAAAGGGTCATGTATTAGATATGTTTTAGATTGTTGAAATCATAACAAGATCTATGCTAGCCAAATCACCACCCGTGATGGATATCATTTCCTATCATACAACTATTTCTTATACATAACTATAGCAGGGTTTTGTGTGTAGATGTTAAGATGATGTAAACATGTAATTATAAATTATAATTATTTTGTAATGTTTGTTAAATTTAATTTTAATATAAATTTGAAAGGTTTTCTTTAATAAGATCGTGTTTATTGATTCACATGGAATATGTGTTCAATTTCAAAAATTATATGTAAAATTATTTTATTTTTGAAAAGAATTTCTTTTATTAAAATATATTTTCATATAATTTTATCTTGATAAATAAAATTTAAAATCTTTATGAGATTATTTTAATATAATTATTAAATATAAAAGCTGATATGTTGACTATAATTTAGTTAATAATAGATATATAATAAAATGATGAATTTTTAATGTTTAAAAATTAATTTTATTTTTAAAAAATATATTTTAATTATATTATATATATTAATTTAAAATATATTTTTTAAAATTTACTAATTTTAGTCTAAAAAATATTCATTTTTTGATTCATCATGTGGAAATTAGTTTGGGGATGAATTTTTTTGGTATTTCTAAAAAATTGATTTTTAATGAATATTAAAATATATTTTTTTATTATTTATATTGAAGTTAATTATTATCACATTTAGGATTTGAATATATAAAATTGGATTTCATATTTAAAATTATAATTTCCAAATTATGTAATTAGGTAAATTAAATATTTTGTCAAAAAAAGTTACCTCATTCAAATGTGAATTACCACAAAAAAGGATAATGAAATAAAAATATTTAAAATAAGTTAAAAAGCCCCCAAAACATCATATATAACTGATATATGAGAAAAATCATGACCACTCCCCATTATATCTATAACATCTCTAGACCCACACTAACAGATCTAGTGATAAAAATATAAAAATTATATTTATTGTTATGATATCGATAAATGTGACCAAATTTTTTTGATTCAAACCATAGAACATTAATATTAAATATTGGATCACATAAATTTTGAAGGAACTTTTTGTTTTATTGTTTTATATATTTAGGATATAATGTTAAATAAAAAACATTCAATAAATCAATATAGTATTTCCCCACTATACCTAGTTTTTCATTTTCTATATTTTCTATTCTACATATCCTATAAAAATATTAACATATGAATACTTTCTAGACTCATATATTCCTTCATAAACTATTGGAAAGAAAAAAAGGATGGTGAGATAAAATGATTAGTAATGATAAAAATAAGAATTATTAATTCATTTTCATCAATGAGAATTAGTGTATGATGACATAGTCAAAGTTTATGAGTATAACTTAAGAGAATTCATACCCATCAATACCTAGATCAATAATCATAAAACCAGGCACGAAGCTTTGTCCAAGGAAGTAGTCATAGAAAGAAATAATAACAAGACATGTGATTTAAATATTGATCAAGGAAATAATTTAAATCCCATAGTAAGAATAACTAAAATGTGATGGCATATAGGGACATTATCTTAATAGAACCATTACAGACCCCTCCTAGAACCCTTAAAAGATTGAGTAACCATACAATCAATATAAAATATTATTATTGAATTTATTAGAGTACTATCTCTGAACACAAAATATATTCTACATCAAAATAACCCATGAAAATGGATAAATTCGAATATCCATAACATAAATTATGTATATAAAACATGTATTTCATTAAACAAATCATTAAAAAATCATTATTCCTATTATAACTCAATAAATCCATGGTAAATAAATATATTCTATAGAAATATCATTGAAAAATTTTAATCTATTTATATAATTTGTCTAAATATTATCATTACAAAATATCCCAAATTTAGTATAAGGAAAAACAAGGGTAGTTGACATTGTTGAATAGAAATTACACTAAAGGACCATTAAAAAAATTAGAAAAACAACCTTTTAAATTATTAAAATAAATTTTATAAAAAAACAAAAAAATATTTAGAAGAACCATTTATTTGAAAATAGCACTGGAATATTATTAAGTTATCCTCAACAAAAATAATTTTCATTACGACATGTAAATCTGTTCATAGTCTAAACGTTAAAAAAGAAACATTTTTTTATATATTTTTCAATGTGAGTGAATGATGACCCATTTAGAAAGAAATATGAACTATTACTTTAAAATGTTATAAAAATAATTTTAAAACAATGTGTAATAGCTTTATAATGCCAATTTTTTTGAAAAGATCTCTTTTTTAAAATATATTAAAAACATAGACATGGAAGAGAAATATTCATGAACTAAAAGATGAAACCATATTTGTATCACATAAAAATGAATTTCATTATGATTCATTATTAAATAAGGGAGTAATTTTAAATTAAACATATACACCATATTCCTAAAAAAATAAGAAAAAGAAATGTGGTTCTATAAAAAAGAACATCTAAATTCCCCAAGCTGATCCTTGAACAAAAACTATCTACGAAAGAAATGATATTACAACATAAATAATATTACAATTGGAAAAAATTAATCCTTCTAACCCATGATTGAATAATTAAAAATTAAAAATTAAATACCATGAAAATATAGATATTTATGATATATTAGTTAAAATAGGTAGTGACTAAAATAATTTAAATAAGATATGTTCATATCATAAACTTATTTCCCAAATGAAGATAATTTGAGATGATTTATCCTTAGAAAGATCATATCATTGAATTGATAACTACTTACTAGAGATATTATGGGTAAAATGTATAAATCCATACAATTAAATATGAAATATAGAAAAAAATTGGACATATAAATATTCAAAAATAATCATTGAATAGTAATGTTAACGAAGTTAATTTATAAACTAGTTAAAGGAAATTGAGTTAAGAAACCCTTTACCACATGGAAGATTTCATGTCATGTTCTCTTGGATAAAATAATTCAAGATAAAACATAAAATATAATTAATTATGAATTATTCATGATATAACATGTAAAGTGAGAAATATATACATCATGTAAAATAAAATAACTACATAAAAACCAAATATTCCTAAATTAAATGATGTTGAAATGAAATCCTTTACCTCGAGTCCAAACATGTTATGGATTCTCTTTATCACTTGTATAATAATCTTATATAAATTATTTTATTTATAAAACATTTTCTAGTATTAATCTATTAACTATTTTTTTCATTCATTATAATGGTATATTTAATAACTTATTTAGTTAAGTCTATGTTAGGTGTTTTGGGGACCTGTATTCCATAATTTCCAAATTACATTGGTATATTGACCATGGTTAATGTGATAATTCTTAAAAAATATACATAATAATAATAAAAATGTAAGTATATTTTTTATAAATTAATTTTTCATTTAAATATTACCATGAAATATCATTATGAAAAATAACATACATTACACTCATAGATATAGTAGATCAAATATACACATGAGTAACATTTCAATTTTCCAACTATAATTATGTAAAGAAGATAAATAGTTTTTTTTCTAGAATTATCATTATATCATTAAAACCATATTACTTTTTTAATAAACACACACACAATCATATATATATATCATCCAAAGTAACGTAGTGATGAAAAATGAATCACATCTATTCATATAGGTTGTAGTCCCCTTGTATATATGAACAATTCTACCATTTTTATTATAATGAAGAGATAAGAAAATATATAAAATATAATATTTAAATGAATATAAACATTTCGTGAATATCATTTATAATTATTAAATCCCTCATTATTACCTACTGTAAGAGGTGTTTATGGAAAACGAGTTACATCGGTCCATGAGATGGAAGTCCACTGTGCACACAAATGATTTAATAATTTCTTATTTGATAGAGGTTGGAGAAGAATATATCTTATTAATACAAAATAATAAAATGAGATGAAATTTAATATTCCAATATTATTATATTAGAGTGGTTGGAAAATATATTAGGGATGTGGAGGAATAAATAAAATGAAAACTCTTAGTAATGAATTATAACTCTTCATAAGACAACCTCCTTTTATTTTCAAATTAGACCCTATAAAGTTGTTATTATACCAAAAATGAGTCCCTTAGAATGTGTGTATGGAATATAGGATGTTATTTTAGTATATATTGGTAGATCAAAATCGGTTTTGAGGTGTGAGAAATGATAAGAAGAGGTTACTTTTATAAGAGAGGGGAGCGACACATTAATAATTCCTTAAAAAATACAACTAATATAAATTAATTTTTATGTCCAAATATTTGAAAAATTAATATGATTATAAGATAAGAGAATGATTTTTCTAAATAATCTAATCCAATAACATCAGGACACTTTTGGATCATATTTTAACACTAATATGTTTTTATTTTAATCCTTACAAAACACTTTAGAAAACTATGGGGATATCAATGGTTTTCGTAATTGTGGGGTTAATATAGTTACAATAATAAGAAAAAAGACCTTAAAAAATAATTTTATTTAATTTATAAAACATATCCTTATTATGTGTCCATTGATAAACATTTTCGTAATTTTATATCATTTCATAAAATATGTGGTATTTAAAAATATCATTACTGCCAATTTTGGAACTATTCCATTAATTTGATTTTCATAACTACATGAAATGATTTATATTTTAATAAAACAAATCAAATCCACAATAATATATCATGTGTGTCCAAAAAATCAATGAATAATAATAATTCTTTCAAATAATATTTGTTTTATATTTTTAATATCATTTTTTCATTTTTTTTCTACTTATTGAATAATTATTGCTCCAGTCTTGTGTAAGATTATAAGGTAATTAATTCTTTAATAAAAATTATAAATACATTAATATGATAAAATAAATAATAATTTATATTTAAAATGGTTTTTTTAACTAAAAAATACTTTTTTATCTATATATTAAAAATAATATATTTCTAAAAAGAAAGATTGTGATATTTTGGACATTATATATATTTAAATTATAAAAATTTGAAAATCATATAAAATGGAAAAAAGTGATATATTATAATTATATAGGATTATAAACAATATATTATCATCTAATAAAAATAAATCATGTTTTATGGTAATTTTTTATTCCTTATCATAATAATTATTTATCTTTAATTACTAGATATACCCATTAATGTAGTAACAAAAAATACAAAGGTTACTATTTATATTAACCACAAATAAAATGAAACTATATACAAATTTTAGTTCCCCTAATTCCAAATATTTAATTAATTTTTCAAAATTTATATGTTATAAGTGGATGAATTTTATTACCAATTAAACTGTGAAAACACGATGACAAAATGTTTTTCCAAAAAATACCTTTTTAAATACAAAAATGATTTCATACTAAATTCAAATATAAACCAAATTTTAAAAACCATATCACAATTTATTTATATAAAAAATAATATTTTAAATCTAATCCATAATATAATTTTACTGTATAAACACATAAAAACGAAAAAAGTTCCATAAAAGTCAGAATTTTATTCTATTCATTGAAAAATTACTTTTTCATAAAAAAATAACAATTTCATCACAGGGTAATTTTGATATTATAATTTCCAAAATGTTATCATTTTTATCAAAAGTAATTTAAAATAGTTACTAAAATAAATTTTTTATTCACTTTGAAAGATAAATAAATTCCATTTTTGTGAAAAATATATTTTTGGAGAATAAAATTAATTTACTAAAAAGGATTTCTTATTCAATTTTATGGCATGATTAAAAAAATCATATTTGAATAAAAATATTTTGTAGTTCATTTAAGCTCGGTGTTGTGTATCATATAAGACATCGAACATAATGTTATTTGAAATCATGCTATATTGAATTTTCCCCCTATAAAAAATCAAATAAACAGAATTTATGTAGGGTTTTGTTAATAAGGGATTCAATTTTCAAAACACCTTTGATAAAATTATGAATCATTGATAGGATTAAAAAACTTCCCCATGAGAATCGAAATGGAAATATGATGGTGATTAGGGAGAACATATAACAACGATTCTATATAAGATAAAATTATGGGGAAAAGAAAATATGAAATTGAAAAAAATTATCACCCAAGGACTGATAAATAGTTATAAAGAACCTGGCTAGGAGAATTTAATTGTCTACAGAATCATAAATATGTGATGGTGAATAAAGAATCAATTAATTGGAAATGAAATCGATATTATAATTTTTTTAATGAACCTTTTCTTATATTTGAGGAATCATATTAAATTATTTAATAATAACGTCAAAAAATATATTTAATTGATTAGTATTGGAGCATCCTTTAATAAATTTCAACAAAACTCTCATATTAAATCCAAAATATGAGTATTGAAGATAAATTTCATATGTCGGAAGCTCTAAAATTAACATCCATTAAATCATATGCATCCAAAAAGGAAAACAATATATTTTTTCTAACATTTATCATTAACAAAAACACAAATAGTTTTCACAAGGTAAGATAATTTCAAATACATATGAACCTTAATATGAATAAATAATAAATTAATACCCAAAATTCAACTGTAATATCCAAATATCAAACTAAATCATTCCATAAATAACTATGCTTTAAATTTAGGAAATATTTTTTGAACAATATTGAAACCCAAAAACATGAAGGATTTGGTCATACATTCTTATTAGATAAATTTAAAAATTACCTTTGAATAAAATTACATACTCATTAAGTTGTATACCAAAAAACTACGTCCAAAATATATACATTAAAAATTATAATAATCATTTCCATAAATTATGTGAAATTAAAAAATATGTATTAAGGCTAAATATTCTCCAAAAAGATATTTAAAAATTTATTTTTCAAATAATATTGTATGTTAATCTAAATGATTACATATACTTAAAAAACATCTCCTAAGATATCATTATTTTCATAATCATACCATTACATAAAACCTAAAAATGGGTTTCTAAGTCTTTGAACATATGATCAACCTTAAAAATATAAACCCAAGATTTTTTCCATAACTATTAATATAACAAAAAAATAAAAACTCACAATCTAAAAAGTTATCTAAACCAAGGATGGTTACCAAATATGACAACCTAAAACATTCACTCCCATATAAGGTGTGAAAAATATAAACTTTAAATTTTTGGATTTTATATTGATAAATGCGACCTAATGTTTTCAATACAGGCATTATAATATAAAAATAAAATTATTAGATCACATATATTCACAATGTCGATTTAGTTTTTGAGTTTTAGAGAAATGTGACAACCCCATATATAAATAAAAATATTGACATCAAGAGAGTTTTTCTCCAACTATACCTAGATGTTCATATACCATATAAAGTATTCAACATCTCTCCTAAAGTAATTCACATATGAAAAAAATTCTATACTCAAATAATTCTTCTTATCATAGGGGAAATGAAACATCAGAAGGGTGATCTCAAATTCTTATTAAGGGTAAACATATACTTTTTTATTTCAATTTCATCAGTAAGAATAAGGGTATGATGACATTTGAAAAGTGGATGGGGAAAACACAATAGAAATCATAACTATAAATACAAGCGTCGTCAGTCATGAAAAATGGAATACATATTTATCAACAGAAAAATCAATATAGAGAAATTATTAAAAGTAAGGTGATTTGAATATGTATTGAAGGAATCTTTAATAACCCAACGAAATCATAAATAAAATGTGTTGGTATCATATAAAATTATCTTTATAAAATCCTTAAAGAACCCCATAAAATCTTTAATAACATTATGTTCATCTTACAATATAATTACATAATGAATTAGAGTGGTATATGTACACACCCATTATATAAGAATTATTAGAATCACCCATTTTTATAGACAATTATCAATAGTCAAAAAATGAATAAAGTACATAGAACATGCATTTCACTATAGAACTCATAGAAACAATCATTATTACATTCATAAATTCATTAACCTAATGAAACGAAATGGTTTCCAATAAAATCTACTTGAAACAATCAAAAACCGTCCAGATAAATAATTAAGATGGTATCATATAAAAATTACCCAAATAGACAATAAGTATAAAAAGGGTTGTCGAATATATTTAAATGGAAATAAAATCAAAATATCATTAATTTTTTTCCTTGAAGACCCCTTTTCACATTGAAAACTAATATTAAAAAACAAAAATTCGATAAATATTATGAATTGTTTTTTTTAATTTAAAATGATTGTATAAAATTATAAAGGATAATAAAAATAAAATACTGTTCATAATGGTATGTAAATACATTCATGTTTAAAATGTTAATAATATACATTAATTTTAAATATTTTCTAAATAGATTTAAATGTGAACAATTTTGAAAAAAAAAATTCCATTGATTTTTTTGAAAAATAAGGTAAATGATCATGCGAAATAGACTGAGGAAATTCATTCTTTTTACTAAATAATTTTTTCTATATTATTTTAGAATACGTGGATGTGGAATATAAATATTACCAACAAAATCGAAAATAGATGATACATATCACTTATAAACAAATTTTATAATTTTATTTAATCAATTATATAGGAATAAGAGATTAAATATATAAAAGAAATTCATAACCAAATGAAAATAATATATATATGGTTTAATAAAATAATAGTATATGATTTACCCCATATTAATATTCAATATAGAAAATCTAGAAAATAATGAATATTGAAAGAAAAATCCATTACCACTTTGGCAACATTTTCATTATAAAACCCTTGAATAAATAATGATAAATAAAATTTTAAATATCATGAAAATAGTGATATTTATGATAATATCATGTAAATGAGGAAGTATATAAAACACATAAAATAATATTGGTTCAAATCAGAAACATATTACCCAATGAAGAGAATTTTAGATGAATTACCCATAAAAATATTATATCAATGAACTGGGAATTAGTAAACAGAGATATTGTGTGTAACAAATATAAATCCATAAAAAACAAGTGGATATATATAATTTATAAACTTATATATCTTTTGGAACATAATAAATTAACATAAAATTTAATGAAAAATAGTTATAATGCAATGAATGCAAGTTGAGTTAAGAAACCCTTTACCACTAGGTAACATTAAAGCCAAATACAATTAGTTAAAATCATATATTTTCTAAATAAATACCATGAATCATAAAGGAATCATCATATAAAAATTAAAAGGGTTATTATATAGAAAATTTTAATTAAATTATGTTCATAATAATAAAATATTCGACAATAAATGGAATTTCAGATGATAAACCGTACATCAAGTCCAGACATGCAATGTATGCCATTTAACAACATGATAATAAAATTATAAAAAAATATATTTTTTAATAATTTTTTTAGGATTAAAAAATTATCCTTGATACATTTTTACCATTTAATACAATAATATATAAAATCACATAATTAGTTTAGTCCATGTCATTTCATTTGAGAGCATTCAGTCCATAATTTGAAAACAGATATGGTATGTTGACCATTTTCAATGGGGAAATTGTATAATAATAACCTAAATAATATTCATGAAATAATTATAAATTTTATAAATAAATTATACAATTATATATGAAATTTATATATGTTTATAAAAAATGAGCTACCATACAATCACGGAGACAAAATACCATACGTATGCATGAGTAATATTTTCATTTTTAAATGAATAATTTGTAAAGTAAGTAAGTATTATTTTATATTTTCATATGGATAATTATATCTTAAAAAATATTATATATATACATATATATCACCCATTTCATGTGGTGTTGAAAAAATAATCACTTTGCTTCATATATGTGGTAGCCCACACGTACAAATGAACTTAGTTATCATTTTTTGTGTGTGTAAAGGTAATAAAATAGGTGATATATTATATTTTAATAATTATAAATATTTATTTAATATGATATATAAATATTAAATCCAATATTATAACCAATCATGATAGGTGGTGGGGGAAAATTAATTACATTGGACTGTGAGGCGGTAGTCCGCCATACACAGAAATGATGAATTTATTTTCCATTGGATGGAGGTTAGACATGTATATATGTTATTAAATGAATTTAATAACATAATAATATATCTAAGATAATTATTGTTTTATATAATCATGGTTGTATATGATTTTATTGATTTTTATGAAGAAAGAATAAGAAAAATCGCTCTTAAGAACTGTATATTTTCTTTGGCCAACAATATTTTCTTTCTACCATATGCCATATAAAGTTGGAATTATGCCCATAAAAGACCTATATAGTGTACGAGGGACTATTAAGACCTTATATGAGTATTTATTTTCCAAAAATTATCTTCAGTTATGAATAAATGAGAAGAAGATGTGCCTATTTAGAAAAGAGGAGAGGCATACCTTTTGAATTTCTTAAAATAATATGTTAAAATAAATTAATTTTGTTGTAAATGGCATTAAATTGAAAATATTAAGGAGAAAATCTTTAATATTAATTTTATTCATGTTAAATGAAATTTTAACATTATTTGATCATATTTCTATTCATATCGTTTGGTCTTTACCATTCATTAATAGTTTGGAAATCTAAGACTATATAAAACATTTTTACTACTTAGGAGAAAATATAATTAATATAAAAGGAAAAAATTGTAAATAAATGAAAATTTTTTTATCTAATAAGAAATATACCATTAAATTATAAGAAAAATATGTTATATAAATTCTAAATAGTTTAGTAAAATATTATTTATTATAAAATATCATCAATGTATCTTTTGGGATTATTTCATTATTTTCATCTTTAAATCTTCAAAACGACAATTAAATTAAAATAAAATACATAAAAATCATTAATGTAATTTTTTTTATAAAATAATAATGTAGAAAATAATTTATTTAAATCATTTTAATTTTAAATTTTTTATATCATTTACTTTATTTTTATATTAATTGAATAATTACTTTATAAGTGTACGATTTTATGTTAATTATTTATTCACTTAAAAAGAAAAATAAATTACCATTACAAACATTTCTATTTAAAATTATCATTTATAATATAACATGTCCTTTTTTATTCATATTTTAAAAATAATATAGTTCTTAAAAGTAACAATGTGGTATTTTTTGTTTTAAGTTTACTTAAACATCATTACAGTCAAAATCATGTAAAAATAAAAAAGAGTCCATATATTAGAATTTTGAATCATAATAGTTGTTATATACTCATAAAATAAGATTAATCCAACTATTAGTGTAATTATATAGACCTTATGACTTTTTTAGCCTTAAATTCATGATTTAGTATTTATTATGGTTACAAAAATAACTAACGTTACTAATGATTTTGAGATAATGAAAAATGAAAATATTTATTATATTTGGATATCATGAATCTAGATATTGACCAATGTTTCATAACTCAATACATATATCTGTAATAATTTTTTTTAAATTTTAACCGTTAAAACGCGATAACGAATTATTTTTCTGAAAAATGATTTTGTAAATAAAAAAATATTTTAAACTAAATCCATGTATAAAAATCATTTGAAAAAATAATAGGATTATTATAAATCCTTTTTAATGAATTAATTTTTATATATAATCCAATAATAAAAATTTACATTGTAAATACATTAAATGAATACACCGTTTTTAAAACAAATTGAATTTTTCACTATTCATAGAAAAATATAAGTTTTTATAAAAATATTAAAATTTCATCATAGGATATTATTAATATTTTTATCAAAAAAACTATATCAAAATTATCAAAAAATTCTACTTTTTATTGAAATTTTTTATATTGTTTTCCAATAAAAAATAAAAAGTATTTTTGGAGAAAAAGGTTTTAATGAATAAATTTACATTACAAAAAATTGACTGATTATTTATTAAGAATTTATAATTAAATTTGTATAATCATAAAATTTAAATATAATTTAAATGTTATTTCATCATATTCATAACAATTAGTTTAATGGCTGTTTTATAACGAATATATTTAAATAATAATATTATGTGGTTTGTTTAAGCTAGGTGGTGCATATATTGTATTATATCAAATGTAGTCTCATTTTAAAATATTATAATATTAAAATATATTCTATATAGATCAAATCAGATCGATTTTACTTCAATATGACACATTTTTTAAATTAATTAAATAAAATTTTTATAAGTGTCACTCTTCTAGCTTATAAAAGGACCCCTTCACCACCCCACTTATCCTCACACCATGAAACTTTTAACTTGAACATGATGTTTAAAAAACACATAGATTTTTTTTCTTCATCATATGTTAACTGAAATCAACAAATACTTAATTTCATGGAATAATACTCTTAGTAATAGAGATACACCAGGTGTTATGAGATAACCTTAAAAAACTCATTTCTATTTTATTCTTCTACCTCCCCTAAAAATATTCTTCAAAAAATTAAATAATTACCTAAGTATAATTATTATATTAAAATATTATTAGGTTTTATTGAAAACCATTTTCTACCTTCCTTCTAAATATTACAAATGTTAAAATGTCGCTTATTTTATGTGGGTTCTACAAATATTATAGATTAAATATTTTATTTTTAATCATTTAATTGCATGGATTATTTAATTAATGTATTAAAAGAGTATATATAATATTTTATACATTAATATTATTATAGTCATATAAATTGTTAATTATTATATTTATATTCAAAATAAAAGACCATAGTGATTTTAAACCACCCCAAACAAACATACCAATACATTTTCATAATTCGAATCTATATTGGAAAATATTTTTCAATGAATAAATTAATAATATTATAATGATAAATATTATGTAAAAATGATATTTTATTGATTATGAGATCATAGAGATGAAGTGGTGAAAATTTTTCTACACGGATATAGAGATAGAACAATTCAATTTTTAAAAATTGATTATCAATATTAACTAAAAATAGTTCATAAATATGTAATAAATGGACGTAAAATAATAATATAAAATCTTATAATAGTGAATATGGTTATGATATAAATTATTAATCGATATCATTTTTTATACATGAAGTTAAAATATGTCAGAAAATGCAAGGATTCAATGTAATGGTTTCTTTAGCCTCAATTATAATACTAGGAGACATATTTTATGGTATGTATATATTATTATTTGAAATAGTATACAATATTTACTATTTATTAATTCTATATTTAAGAATTTTTTATTTTCTTATATTTATATTTAATTTAATTTCCCTTTTTAATTAGACATTAACTCATATTTGTTTTTATCCGTACATTTTCTTGTCTCATAATTTCATTCATCATGATACGTTTTGTTTTATGCGCCAATTTTATTTTATATGAATTATGTACTACCTCATTGAAATTTTATATCACTATTTTCTATTTACTTATTTTATTTTATGTTATATATCATGTAATCTATTTCATGGGGTTTTAATTTAAATTTTATGAAATATATAAGTAGGTTATCATGAAAATTTTTTTCTAAATGGGTAATGGTTTGTGTCCTTCTAGACGGTTACTTTGCCGGTTTTTTTGGGTAGAGTTGTTTGAGGTATGATAAGTGGGAGTTTGGAGATATGTTGTTTCAAATGTCAAAAGTAGTGGGATTACACTTCGTGTAACATGATTACATGATGCGAAATTCTATTTCATAGATATTCTGGATGATTTCACACTATGTAATATTGCGGGGTTTGAAAATTAAAATAAATCAAGAGACGACACATTTTTTAGCTCAAATATAACACTGGGTTTTACATAACATGAAAGGGTATTACCCACCATGTAATACCCCGATCTAGTTTTGATGTAAAATTCTATTCCACCAAACATTTATTCATTCATTCCTTTTATATCCTCCCCAACATTCTAGATTAACCCTATGAACCCTGAGGAATTCATCAAGCCATTTTCCTCCCTCATCGATCTGTTGATCTTGGTGGTTGTTCGTTGGTGATTTTTGGTTGATCCATCATGAGTTTTCTCCCCTTTCTCATCTGTTTTCTCTTTTTATTCCCCCAGGATTCACCAGTGTGATATGGGTTGGATTTCGTTGCATGTTTTTGTATCATTTTGATAATATTCGTATGAGAAGTAGTAATATCCGCATTTTAAACTGTGCGGTTGTTTCTTGAGGGAATTATTCTTCTTCCTATGGTTCATATATGAGTAGAAAAGCATCTTAGAGTTCAGATAATTTTTTTTTCAATTTAATTTTGAAACATGAATGAGGGGTTTTCTATTATCTAACTATTGATTAATGTTGTGACAAATTAATTGAAGGTATGAATTAGATAAATGAGATTGAAAAGGGTACAAGAGTTTTTTAAATATTTTTTAAAGCCTTCATGTTGATTTTGATGATTGTGATTATAGGGGACGAATAGGCAATTGAAATTTTTTTTGTTTGTGGATTTATTTATTCTGGGTTCATCTAGTGTGGTTTTGACATAATTTCTAATTTATTCGTATCACATTAAAATGAGAATTGGTTAATTAAATACACTCAACTAATGAATTGATTCCCCGAGATTATAAAACATATATGATATCCCTTGAATTAACATGTGGAATTTAATAAGGTATTCATTATTAAATATTAAATTGTATTTTTATTGGTTCGTGGGGTGATATATTTGAAAGCATAGTTTTGTGTTGGGGGATAGATCTGTTGGTGAAATGGAATCTCAGGTTGAGAGATTCATCGATAGTGGAGTGGATGAGAAGCATTGTGTAATAGGGATATGATTGGGGGTGTGTGTTGATGTGTTTCAAGATGTTGTTGTGTTTGGATGATTTTGGATGTATGACTTTGATGAAAGATGGTGATGGTTGGTATGGTTTATTTTCCTATAGTTTCACTATGTATGACTTTTATACATTATCCTATGGTGTTCTTTTCTTAGTAGTTTCTAGGATATAATGGAACAAATGAATAAATAATTGACTAATAATGATTGGAACTATCTTGGTATGGTTTACTTAAAGGAATGAAAAGTTAATAACAAATGGAAATGATTGATTAATTTGGTATGATATATTAATTGGGTTGTGGCTTGATATGTGGTGTTTTTCATTTAGAAGTATTGAAAAAGATTGCAGTGTTCTAAGTTTATTGTTTTTTTGATAACCAATAGGATGGGAAAGAGTGTTTGGTATTATACTTATATACATATACATGTTTTTTCATTATTATGTCGATATTTACCCTACCCTAGTTTAGCACTCTATGTCGAAAACCCCTATTGTCACATGTGAGGTTGTCTTTCAAAAACATAAAAGTGTGAGGATGAATGGATAGCCACATACATTTCCCTATCTCATCTACCAGGCGGTGATAGCCCGAGATTGTTCAGACATGTTGTGAACTATGATTCCTATGTGTCTGTAGACAGGTTGTGCTTTCCTAGGTGTTTTTTGAGTTGAGATTTTTTTGATTTACAAGGGGTTTTTAGGATGAGAAGTGTTGTGATTTATCATGTGTCTTCAGGATGAGATATGGATTGTAGTCCAGGGGTCTGCAGGTGGGATATGGTAGGATTTTTGGCATAATTGTATTTTGGTGGGATGTGGTGTGGTTTGTGGCCTAGGTTTTTGTGGGAAAGATGTGGCCTGGTTTGAGACCCAGGTGTCTACGGGTAGGATGTGGTGTGGTTTGTGGACCATGTGTATATGTGTGGGATATTATGTGGTTTGTGAGGGTCAGGTTCATGTGAGAGGGTTGTGATGTGGTACATTAAGATGAGGTAGGAGTGTGATGAAATTTTCCATTAGGAAAGATCAACTAATCAGTGGGAAGTGTTGTGGGGTTCCCAATCATTGATGACAATTACATGACATTAAATGACATGGTTTTGGTTATGTTGTTTTCTCATAAGGTAATTAGTATGCTTCTTTCACTTATTCATGAGATACATTGGTTGTTCTACTGAGTATATATATATTATATCCCGAAATTTATAAAACTATTTTTGTAGGAGGGCTCCACTAGCTGTGCTAGAACTTACTCGCTCAGATCATGGGAGTTTATGTGTCCCTTCCTAGCTTCACTTTTGTTACATACCTTGGTGACTCTCAATAATATTGGATAAATTCTGGGCTTCTTTTATATTATTTCATTAGGTTTCATTGTGGGTAATTCATCTTATCTATTGAAATTATTTCCTACAAAAGGGTTATGACACCCATTTTGTGATATTTGTATACCTTTGGTTCTAGTTTCCTATTTGGCTCCTACTGGAGGTGGGACATGGGTATCATTATCATCATCTATTCAATGCCAGTCTCAGAGGGGTTTCTTTGGAGGGATACGGTCGTGGATGAACGGTATCAGAACTAATGGTATAGTGATATGATGTAGTTTGGAGTCTGGTGGAGTGGGTATTTCATGGGTTGGTAGTGAAATAGTGTCAGGTGACCTTGGTGCATGATATAGTTCAGGGAATACTTACATTGAAATTTAACATTACAACCCCCCCAATGATCTGGTGAATGGACTATGATCTAACCAAACATCCAAGTGATACTACGCCATTTTCAGGATTGAGACCTAGGATAGGTACATAAATCAAAATGATATGTCTTCTATTGGAGTTGGGTTGTCTTGGGAAGGTTAAAATGGAAACAATTAATTAAATTATGTACAATGTATCTCTTTTAATATTACGTGATACTAAAGCATTGGAACTTATTTTCTACCTTTCAAATATGACTCCCAATTGTTTTCCATGTATTGTTCAGGATATTGAGGGTCGATAAGATGATCCAGTTGATTGATGGATGGTTGATAATGTTGGAGAGGACGATCAATGGAAGAAGAAATTGTGTTCTTTCTAGTGGAAGGCTATGGGAAAGTAAGAGGGTGATGTTTCAGACATAAAGATAAAACTACATATCTAAGATAATTAGATCAACATTAGTTCAAATTGGGCCCCAATAGTGTACTAGGTTCCTTTAGTGGTCAGTTAGATGTGAGGAGATACACGTTTTTGGTGGACGCCTTATCTAAGGTGAGGAAAGAAGCTGGCATTTTATGGGTCTACAGTGAGAAGGAATTCCATGAAATTTCATTTCCTCAACCATGAAGGTTAATAGGCTGAAGGAGATACTCTCCCTTTAGCATGGGAGTATATTAGTACAAGAGCTTGGGATCATGTTAAATGAACTCCATCAATATTCACAAGATCTCTTTCTGGATGTGGACTCTCATGTGAGACATATTGAGGAGGCACGTTGTCCATCGATTTTTTATTTTATTACTCCATTTAAATTTACAATGTCTCTGGAGATCTAGAAGTGGGTGGAGGTGATCGATATGATGCATCCAATGGAGGTATACTATGTGAGTGGATCTGGAAGAGTCCCCCATGATATAGGGTCGTCATCATTAGGTAGTAGGTGTTCGGAACATCACATTTTCGGTTGATAGGAAGTATTCCTTATCATCCTCACTTTCGAACTTCTAGAGATAATGGTTTCTGTTACATTTTTGTGATCTTGAGGATGATATGTTTCTTCTATGAGTGTGCATCCATCCTCGGAATGAGTGCCCAGTAAATTTCTGAGCACCGTTTAGTGGAGTAAGAAAGGTTCAGTTATCTCCCTAGTATCATTTTATAGTGATACAAATTTAGAAGTAAGGAAAATATGATTTTATGACATTGAGGGGAGATGGAGTAGGTAGGGTCCTAACTCAGGATGTACCTCTTGATCAGGGATCCCAAACTATGCATGACCGCAAAGGTGGTCATCAACATATAAGGTGGTGGTCGAAGGATTTGCATTGACTACAAGAGGCAAAATCTGGTGACAATCAAGAACTGCTTCCCTCATCCAATATTGGATAATCTTTTTGGCCAGATAAGAGGGATGATCTAGTTTTCAAATATTGATCTATATTCTAGATATCACTAATTGATAGTGAAATTGATAGATATACAAAATAGTTCTTTCAGATGAATGTATAGGAACATTGAGTTCATATTCACGTCATTAGATGTTACGAATACACTATCCATGTTCAGGGATCTTATAAAACCCATCAATTAATGAGTTTAAGAACCATTTAATCATTTTATTCATTGATTATATCATGATCTACTCAAGTGAAATGTAGAAGCACACCAAGCCTCCTAGAAGTGTCTTGTAGGTTCATCCATGCCACCAACTATATGGAATCTTATCCAACAGTATGTTATAGACATGTGAGGTTCATTTACATGGACATGTTGTGCCTTATTATGGTGTATTCGTGTATTCATTGAGGGTTTAGGAAGATATTTCTTGGGAAACACCCAAGAATGTGGAATAAGATTTCCATTTTCATGGACTTACAAGATATTATCATAGGTGTGTACCTGACTACTCTTGAATTGCATCTCATATGATATCTCTGAATAGAAAGGACCATGGTTTTTTATAGTGATAAATGCTAGAAAATATTATATTATTTATTGGGTATGTTGGTCAGTGCTCATGTGTGTTTGATTCTTTAGAAAGGGGTGATGATTGAGGTGTTTTGGGATAGGTTCTGTCTAGGTTTGGGATGGGTCTTGCTGAAATAGTGGTCAGTGATCACTTATGGATCACAAAAGTTACACTCCAATAGAATAACTATACCACCCATGATCTGGAGGTGGAAGTATTTTTGTACATTATAATGACCCATACATTACATACATTGTTAATACATAAAAATTGAAGTACAATTATTACAACATAAAACAAAACAATGAAAGGACTGTATAGGTATAGTGACTTTAGAAACTGGGAAACATAAACAACTGGTTAATAAAGCATCTATATTGTATCCCATTCATTTCATCATATCTAGAGTCTCTTTTGGAATATCCTACTTAATAACCTTCTTCCTGACCTGGGGAAAGAAAATATAAAAAAGGGTGAGCTCAAATTCTCAGTAAGTGTAAACAAAAGAAATATCAATCACATCATATGCATAAGAACATAACATTTTGGAAATCTTAACCTGCAAAAGAGATCATAATTTCATAATCATGGGATAAATCATAGTAGTGAAATGTAATCCCAATAAACATAACATAAAACATGAAATGTTGTGGCATACACACATAATCATAGATAATCATTTCTTAGTAGTCAAGACTCATTTCCAAGACTATCTTAGCGGACAAAGTCCATTTCTGAACTGAGTTCACTCCTCGTTTCAGTCCTGTTTCACTGAACCAGTTTAATCTGCCATTCCAGCCATGTCTATATCATGAGATATAAATCTTTACCCAATGCATTGGAGGGAGATATAGGTCCCACCCATCTCATAATTATACCATTATTATGTTTGCCACTAGATCATAAATCATACATCATAGCATAAACCATGTAATAAAAATGGGAATCTTAAACATCATGCCATCATAACATAATCTATATAAGATAAAAGGACATCATAAAAATAATTCCATCATAACATAATCATATCAATGTAAAAATAGGGATAGAAACAGAACCCTATATTATCTTAGATAGAAAATAATTTTGATAAAACACCTAAACTCCATTCTTGAGGAAAATATCCTTTCTACTTCAAAAACCTTTTTCCTTTATTAAAATTTCATACAATTTTAAACTAAAATATGTTGATTAAAAATGAAGTTGAAAACATGTAAAGAAAGCATAATGGAAATAATGTTCTAAAAATCCATTCAGGCCGTATAAGTTAAATAACATTCTTCTCATACTGTGGCTGAAAAGGTCAAAAAGTACCTCGTACAAAAAATGACAAAAGATTTTTTTCATTTCTTTTACCAAAAAAACTCAACAATGGGTAAAATTGGATTTAAAAAATTTTATTTGTATGGAAATAATACTACATATTGAGGAAACATGTATGTGGATGATAAATATTCCACAGTAAATTCTGAAGTATAAACAAGCTCGGATAAAAATAAGATTTCGATATTTTCCCTTACCTTAGGTCCGATTTTCTTCGTACATGTCCGGACCTCTTGTATAATGATTTAAATAATGTTATTAACTTATTCCAGAATCTTACTCATTGTTATGATATCATATATGGTCATATTCTTATCTTCTTATTATTAATATTTCATTGTTACTTTTTATTCGGGGGTTTGTTACTGTTTGTTCTTATGCGTGTTTTGTCGAATAAATTCATATTGTTATCTTTAGGTTATAGATACCTCATTTCCAGAATGGTATTATTGTAAAATATTTCATATTTATTCATTTTATTCATTTATATAATCATTAAGTATTGAAGATCATGTAAAACGAGACGCAACACATCGTGGAGACGGTAGGCCGTACGTACGCACGAGTGAAGATATTGTTCCCATGATCGTGGAATTGTATTGAAGTGTATTTATGATATTTAAGAATCAATATCACTTTAAAATAATCATATATAGTTATTCTTTACACCATTATACCCATCCATGTAATGTGGTGGTTGAAAATAGATTACCCCACCACGTGCAGACGGTATTCTGTACGTTTGCACGCGTGGTGATTTCGTTTTCCCTAGGATGGATAGATGGTGAAAAAGGGTTGTTTCATAATTATAATAACATATCATTATATGAGTGATACTGATGTTATTACTTTATAATGAAACAACTAAAGAAAAATAAGTGTAAGAAGAAATAAAGTTGAAAGAATCGGTAACGGACATTACCTCTTCTTTGAAGCGCCTCTTTGAGACCTCCTCTTAGGGCACTAAAATTGGTCTTTGAAGAAGGCCAGGACCTCTAGGATGTTTCTAACGAAGTGGAGAAGATAATTTTTCAGGTGTTGGCCGAGCATGAAGGCTCAGAGTGGTGTGAGGAAGAGAGGGAGCAGGTGCCCTTTTATAAGGGAGGAGAGTGGCACCTTTGGAAAACTAATGATTTTTTTCATTATAAAGTCATATTAGATTTTTAATAGCTCCAAATTGATTTATTTAGAAGCTAAGGTGGGGAGGGGTCGAAATAATCTCATCCAATATAATGTAGACAGGTTTAGTTTTATATTTTAACCATATCATTTAGATTTAACTTTAAGTTAAATAATTTTACTTTTACCATGTCTTCTTGTTTTCTTAAACTATATGGTTAATTAAATTACTATAACAAGCCAAAAGAACCCCAAGTTGTTTATTATTAATATATATAACCTTATATTAGTCATTAGGCTGAACCTTATATTTTTTGGAATAAAATAACAATTAATAATATAATATATGTTTTAGAAACTATTTTATGTCTATTTTGACACTCTTTGGTAATTGATTTTTGTGAAAATAATAACAGAAGTATTAGTTCGAAAAATTTTAATTAAATCAATTATAACATTACATATTAACATATAAAATTATTGGAATTCATAAAAAGTCTCAAATTACATTTATTTTGGAATTTATAACATCAATTATGTTAATATTTCATTCATAATATAATTAAAGCATCATCATTGTGTCATAAATAAATTAAATTATTTAATGTATAAAATTTATAAATAAAATACCATTCTGTAGGAAATCTTTTTAGATTTCTATTGAATATTTATAGTCGAATTAATCTTATGTATAACCCTATATTAGAAATGTTTTATTTATTAAACCTTGATTTTAACTATTTTATCTATTCTTTATGTAAAATAATATTAAATGTCCTAATCTAACACAATTGGGTATAAGTGGTCATATTTTATTCCTAAGGATGTTTTTGGTCAAATTAGACTTATCCAATAGAATTAGGACATGTGTTAGGGTAATATTAATATCATTTTTACCCTTAATTACCCTATTTACTTTTAACCATGGTTAAAAAAGTAAGAAGTTACTATTCACCAAAAATTATTTTCAACTCATTGAACCACATTTTAGTCCTTGATATTATCCATGTATCTCGTTTTTTTGAAATTCCACTCACAAAAGCAGTAATATTAAGTTTTATGTGAATTTGCAAATTCTCCTAGGAGGTGGGAAAAAGACGGTGAAAAGTTCAATAAAATTTTTATATATATGAAATTATTTTAAAATGACTCCATTGAATTACTTTGAACTTATATAGGTATTATGTATCAATTTTGACCCAAAATAAAATTCAATAAAATAAATAATTATTTAAATAAAAAGTCGGTTTTCAAATAGTAACCCAGTGTTTTCACTATTCACCAAAAATTGGAAGTTTTCATAAAGATACCAAAATTTTACGCTAGGATAATTTTGATATTTCAAATCCAAAAATGAAGTCCATTTTGAAAGATGAAATTTAAAAAAATTCAAAAAGTGTTTGTTAATATTCATAACAACTAGTTTTAATAGTATTTTAATAGTATATCGTTGTTTAGTGAAACTCGGTATTGAGTATGACGCAGTCAATCGAGGAAGGTCGTGATTGTGTGTAAAGAAAGCCAAGATTGTGTTGTGTGTAGTGAAAGATTCCTTTGATAATGTATATAACATAAAAACAAAATATTTCTCATAAAAGTCTCGGGTGTTACATTCTACCCCCCTTAAAATGAATTTCACCCTCGAAATTCATCACTTTGTAACAAACAGAGGAGGATACCTCTCCCTCATCATATATTAAAGCTCCCATGTAACTTCTTATAATTTGTGGTTCCTCCATAAATCTTTCACCAAGACAGTGTTCTTTTTCCGTAGGACTTTTTCACTATTATCTAGAATCTCTATCGGCTGTTCTTCATAATAATGATCTTTCTCTAGCAGTACAACTTCTGAGCTGAGTACATGTGAAGGATCAGGTATGTACTTTCTCAAGAGAGATACATGGACCACATCGTGAACTTGAGAGAGATTCGGTGGAAGCGCCAATCGTTAAGCTGCCTTTCCAACAAGATCCAGTATTTGAAAAGGACCGATATACCTAGGTCTCAACTTTCCCTTCATTCCAAATCTCATTACTCTCTTCCAAGGAGATATTCGCAATAACACTTTATCACCCACTTCAAACTCTCGATCTTTTCTTTTGTTGTCGACATAACTTTTTTGTTGACTCTGATCTGCTCTAATGTGTTGTTGAATAGATCTGGCCTTTTCTGCCATCTCATCAACAAGATCAGGTCCTAATAGCTTTCTTTCCCCAACTTCATCCCAGCAAGTTAGAGTTTGGCATTTCTTTCCATAGAGAGCTTCATAAGGGGCCATCTGAATACTGGAGTGAAAGCTATTATTATAAGAAAATTCCACAAATGGTAGGTGTTGATCCCAATCACCTTTGAAATCCATAGAGCAAGCTCTCAACATATCTTCTGGAGTTTGAATTGTTCTCTCAGACTGACCTTATGTCTGAGGATGATAAGAAGTGCTGACACTCAACTCTCTATCCAGAGTATGCTGAAAACTTCGAAAAAACCATGACGTAGACATCGGATCCCGATCAGATATAATAGAAATTGGTACTCTATTCAATATTACCACTTCCTTTACATATATCCTGGCGAGCTGATATGGTGGGAAATCCTCTCTAATAGCAATGAAGTGTGCAAACCAAGCATCGAGAGACATAATCAGCAACATCTCTTTTCAAGCCGTCCCACCATAATTACTCTTTCAAGTCTCTATACATCTTCATGCTTCCATGATGAATAGATAATGAAGAACTAAGAACTTCATCCAGCAACTCCTTCTTTAATTAGGGGATTGAAAGAACACAAACCCGATTCCTGAACCTCATTATCCCATCACAATCAAGGTTGAATTCAGGAACATTTATCACCTTCATTTGTAACTCTATATCTTCTTTCTGTTCCTCTTTAATCTTCACATGTATAGATGGTTTAACATTCATTTGAGAAAGATAATATTTTTCCCCTTCCATTATAATTACAAGATCCATCCTTTGTAAATCCATAAATATTGGATCTTTTGTGATCCTCATCATGGATAAGCTAGCATGGACTTTTCGAATTAATGTGTCTGCCACCTTGTTTGCATTCCCTAGGTGGTAATGAATTGAGCAGTCCTAATTCATAATTAGCTCCAACCATCTTCTTTTGTGCATATTCAGATCCTTTTGTGTGAAAAGATACTTTAAAATTTTATGATCAGTATAAATATCACACCTTTCTCCATAAAGATAATGCTTCCAAATATTTAATGCAAAGATTACCGCTGCTAACTCCAAATCATGAGTTGGGTAATTTTTCTCATGGATTTTTATCTATCGTGAGGCATAAGCTATCAGCATATCATTTTGCATGAGAACACACCCCAATCCCTTCTTGGATGCATCACTATAGATCACAAACCTTTCTCCACTACAAGGCAGTGTGAGCACATGCGCACTAGATAATTGCCTTTTTAACTCCTTGAAATTCTCTTCACATTCCTCTGTCCAAACAAACTTAACTCCTTTCGGAGTCAATTTGGTGAGTGAGTTAGATAATCGTGAAAAATATTTCACAAAATATCGATAATATCCAGCCAATCCAAGAAAACTTTGGATCTCAGTTACTGTTGTTGGTCTCGACCATCTTTCGATAACCTCTATCATTGCTGGATCCACAAATATCCCCTCTTTTGAGATTTTGTGACCCAAAAACGCAACTTTTTGAAGCCAAAATTCACACATGGTAAATTTGGAATAAATCTTCTACTTTCTCAGGGTCAATACAATTCTCAAGTGATCTTCATGTTTTTCCTTTATCTTTGAATAGACAAGAATATCGTCTATAAAGACTACCAAAAACTGATCAAGATAGTCTCTAAAGACTCTATTAATCAGATCCATGAAGATAGCAGGGTCATTAATAAGACCAAATGGCATCACTATAAATTCATAGTGTCCATACCATATAGGGAAAGCCGTATTTAGTATATCCTCCCCTTTAACCATTAATTGATGATACCCTGAACTAAGATCAATCTTGGAAAAGTATTGAGCTCCGCGTAGTTGGTCAAATAAGTCATCAATGTGTGAGAGAGGATATTTGTTCTTGATCGTGATCTTTTTAGGTTCTCGATAATAAATGTAGAGTCTCATTGATCCATCTTTCTTCATAACAAATAGAATAGGCACTCCACAAAGTGATGCACTAGTGTGTATGAATCCTTTATCAGGATTCTCTTGTAGAAGCTTCTTCAATTCCTATAACTCAATTGGGGTCATTCTATAAGGTGTCTTTGAAATAGGTAAATCACCTGGTACGAGTTCTATTGAAACCTCAACCTCACGATTTGGTGGAAGACCCGGTAATTCCTCTGGAAAGACATCATCAAACTCCCGTAAAATGGTCATATTCCTAATCATGTGTTTTTTTCCAACCATTTGAGATAAATAACCTTCATTTAGTGGAATCAAGACCCATAAGATGGAAAAAATTTCCATTGCAAGGTTATGTTCATCCTTGCATCGATAGACGATCATAGATTGATCTGGAATATGAAATATGACTTCACTTATTTGTCAATTGATATGTGCTCCATATAAAGAAAGACAATCTATTCCAAGAATCACATCAAATTCCACAATTAGAAGGATCACAAAATTTGTAGGAAGCACTTTCCCAAAAACTTCAATCGGAGAAGAATTATAAACTTCTGATGCAACTGTTGTTCCATTAGGGGTTGTCACAGCTAACTCAATATCTAATTGTTGAGGTAATATGGCGATACCCTTAGAAAAGTTTTCAGAAATAAAAGAGTTGGTGGATCCAGAATCAAATAAAACATTTTCCACTTTAGATTGGATGGTAAGTGTACCTTTCACCACATCGTTATCGCACTCCACATCGCTGATAGAAATTGCCTGTGAATTTCCTTTGTCATTATCCTTAAGAGTTTTTTGACGTCAATCATCATCAACAACCCTTGGATTAGGGCATTGATAAGTATAATTCCCCATTTCCTTGCACTTGTAACATTGAAGTCTAAGAGGTGCACCCTGTGTAGCCTTTTCTTTGTTCTCATAAGTAGACATCTTCTTCCCTTAATTGCGGCATAAAATGCCCGATGACCTTCCTATCCACATTTGAAACATTTACTTGTCCCTTTAAGACAACTCCCTCCATGTTTCTTTCCACACTTTCAGCATAAGAGAATACTCATCTTTTTTTCAGTGTGCTCTTTAGATTTTCCTTTGAAATCCATTTTCCTCTTCTTATCAAACCAATGTGACTAATGGGTTACTCCAATCTCAATCTCAACCTTGATATCAAATCGAACAATTTCCTCGTAGCTATCGAATTCCCTTATGGCTAACTCCCTTTGAAGACTTGGTTTTAAGCCACTAACGAATCGATCGATCTTACTTTCAGGTTGGATAATAATTCCAGAAGCATACCTTGCAAGTCTTGTAAAATTTCCTTCATAGGTACCAAGAGATTCATCATCATTTTTCTTCAGTTCAAGAAACTCCTTATCCATCTTTTTTCGATGAATACGAGGGAAATACTTATTGAAAAATAAGTTCTTGAACTCATCCCATTACATGGACTCAATTTCATCCCTTTGCCTCATATTCTTAATAATATTCCACCATTGATAATCATCACCTTCCAAACGATATACTTCTAAGATGACTTTATCATGTACATAACATTGAATAACTGAAAATATCTTTTCAGTGGTACTGATCCATTGTTCATCCACTAATGGATCAGAAGACCCGATGAATGAAGATGGACGCTACCTCATGAAGGATTCAATAGAATGTTGCTCCTTCCTTTACTCGTTTGGAATTCCTGCATGATTCATAGCTTGAGAAAGTTGTGTGAGCATGAATACAAGATTTTTCATTCTAGCTCCCATAACGTTTGGTTGCTCAGGGGGACAATCATTAAATTTCCCATCGCATTCCGCATTAACACGGATCCTTAGAGTTCCAGCCATTGACTAAAACAAAGAAGAATAGTGTGAAAAACACTAATTATAATAGGAAAACCACATAATCAAGAATAAAATTTCACACTTAAGGTCTTATCATAGGTTGTTCATGTCCATTTCTAAAACACTAAGATTGTGTTCTATGCTTAGACTTTTCCTTAGGGTTCTTACTAAGCCTTTTACATCCTAGTTTCCAAAGATTGACTATACCTTTCCTCTGATACCAACTATAACAACCCATACTTTTCATACATTCTTAATACTTTAAAATTGAAGTACACTTATTACAAAATATAAAAAAACCATGAAAGGACCGTATAGGTATAGTGTCTTTAGAAATTGGGAAACATAAAAAACTGGTTCATAAAGCAACTACATTATCTCCCATTTATTTCATCATATCTAGAGTCCCTTTTGGAATATCCTACTTAATAACCTTCTTCCTGACCTATGGAATGAAAACATACAAAAGGGTGATCTCAAATGCTCAGTAAGCTTGAAAAAAAAATATCAATCACATAATATTCATAAGAACATAACATTTTGGAAATCCTAACCTGCAAAAGAGATAATAATTTCATAATCATGGGATAAATCATATTAGTGAAATGTAATCCCAATAATCATATCGTAAATAATGAAACTTTGTGGAATACACACATAATAATAGAGAATCATTTCTTAGTAGTCATGACTCATTGCCAAGATTATCTTAGTGGACAAAGTTCATTTCTGAACTGATTTCACTCCTCATTTCAGCCCTGTTTCACTGAACTGGTTTAACCTGCCGTTCAAGCCATGTCTATATCATGATATATAAATCTTTACCCAATGAATTGGAGGGATATATAGGTACCACCCATCTCTAAATGATACCATTCTTATGTGTTCCACAAGATCATAAATCATACATCATAGCATAACCCATGTAATAAAAATGGGAATCTTAAACATCATGCCATCATAACATAATCCATATAAGATAAAAGGACATCATAAAAATAATTCCATCATAAAATAATCAAATCATTGTAAAATCAGGGATAGAAACAGATCCCTATATTTTCATATATAGAAAATAATTTTGATAAAACGCTAGAACTCCATTCTTGAGGAAAATATCCTTTCTACTTCAAAAACATTTTTCCTTTATTAAAATGTCATAGAATTTTGAACTAAAAGAAGTTGATTAAAAATAAAATTGAAAACATGTAAAAGAAGCTTCATGGAAATAATGTTCTAAAAATCTATTCAGGCCGTATAAGATAAAAAAACATTCTTCTCGTACTATGGCTGAAAAAGTTGAAAAGTACCTCGTAATAAAAACGACAAAACATTCCTTTCATATCTTTTACCAAAAAAAATCACCAATCGGTAAAATTGAATTTAAACAATTGTAGGTGGATGGAAATAATATTTCATATTGAGGAAACATGGATGTGGATGATAAATATTCCCCAGTAAATTATGAAGTATAAACAATCTCGGATAAAAATGAGATTGTGAGATTTTTCCTTACCTTAGGTCCGATTTGATTTGTACGTGTCTGAACCTCCAGTATAATGATTTAAATAATGTTATTGGCTTATTCTAGAATCGTACTCATTGTTATGATATCATATATGGTCATATTCTTAGCTTCTTACTAGTAATATTACATTTTTACTTGTTATTCAGTGGTTTATTACTTTTTGTTCTTAGGCATGTTTTGTCGAATAAATTCATATTATTATCTTTAGGATATAGATACCTCATTTAAAGAATGGTTTTAGTGTAATATATATCATATTTATTCATTCGATTCATTTATATAATCATTAAGAATTTGAGATCATGTAAAACGAGTCGCATCACATAGTGGAGACGGTAGGTCGTACATACGCACGAGTGATGATATCATTCCCATGATCGTGGAATTGAATTGAAGTGTATGTATACTATTTAAGAATAAATATAACTTTAAAATAATCAAATATAGTTATTATTTACACCATTATACCCATCCAAGTAAGGTGGTGGTGGAAAATAGATTACACCACGGCGTGGAGACGGTATTACGTATGTACACATGCGTGGTGATTTATTTTTCCATAGGATGGATAGATGGTGAAAAAGGGTTGTTTGATACTTATAATAACATATCGGTATATAATTTATACTGATGTTATTACTTCATAATGAAACAACTAATGAAGAAGAAGTAGAAGAAGAAATAAAGTTGAAATAATCGGTAATGGACATTACCTCTTTTTTGAAGCGCCTCTTTGAGACCTCCTCTTAGGGAAATAAAATTGGTTTTTGAAGACGACCAAGACCTCTAGGATGTTTCTAGGGAAGTGGAAAATATAATTTGACAGGGTTTGTCCGAGATTGAAGGTTAAATGTGGTGTTATTAATAGATGGAGGAGGTGCCCTTTTATAAGGTAGGAGAGGGGTACCTTTGGAAAAACTAAACATATTATTTTATTATATAGTCATATTTGGATATTAATAGCTCCAAATTGATTTATTTCAAAGCTAAGGTGGGGATGGGTCGAAATCCACTCATAAAATAGAATTTAGACAATTTTATATTTCTATTTTAACCTTATCATTTAGATTTATCTTTAAGTTAAATAATTTTACTTTTACCGTGTCTTCTTGTTTTCTTACACTATATGGTTAATTAAATTACTATAACAAGTCAAACGAACCCCAAGTTGATTATTATTAAAATATATAACCTTATATAAGTCATTTGGCGGAAATGTAGATTTTTATTATATAAAATAACAATTAATAATATAATATTTTTTAAAAAAACTATTTTTATGTCAATTTTGACAGTATTTTGTAATTGATTTTTGTGAAAATTATAACAGAATTATTAGTTCAAACAAGGAAACTTAAATCAATACTAACATGTCATATTAACCTATAAAATTATTTTAATTCATAAAAATTCTCAAATTACATTTATTTGGGTATTTATAACATCAATTATGTTAATATTTCATTAATAATATTATTACTGCATCATCATTGTGTCATAAATAAATTATATTATTTAATGTCTAAAAATTATAAATAAAATACCATTATGTAGTAAATTGTTTTATCTCTCTAATGAATATTTATAGTTGAATTTATCTTATGCATAACCCTATATTAAAAATGTGTTAATTATTAAACTTTGATTTGAACTATTTTAACTAATCTTTAAGTAAAATAATATTAAATGTCTTAATCTAACCCATGTGGGTCCAAATGGTCATGTTATATTCTTAAGTTTTTTTTTGGTCGAATTACACCTATACAATATAATTAGTACATGTTTTATGGTAATAATAATATCATTTTTACCCTTAATAACCCTATTTACTTTTAACCATGGTAAATAAAGTAAAAAGTTACTATTCACAAAAAATTATTTTCATCTCATTGAACCAAATTATATTCCTTTATATTAACCATGTCCCTAGGATTTTTGAAATTCCACTCACAGAAGCATTAAAATTATGTTTTATGTGAATTTGCAAATTCTGCTATGAGGTGGGTAAAAGACGGTGAAAAGTTCAATAAAATTTTTATATATCTAAAATTATTAAAAAATGACTCCAATGAATTACATTGAACATATATAGGTATTATGTATCAATTTGACCAAAAATAAATTTAAATTAAATAAATAATTATTTAAATAAAAAGTCGGTTTTTAAATAGTAACCTAGTGTATTCACTATTCATCAAAAATTGAATGTTTTCAGAAAAATACCAAAATTTTACCCTAGGCTAATTTCGATATTCTGAATACAAAAATGAAGTCCATTTTGAAATATGAAATTTAAAAAAATTCAAAAATTGGTTATTACTATTCATAAAGGCTAGTTTTAATAATATTTTAATAGCATATTGTTGTTTAGTGAAACTCGGAATAGCGTACGACACAAGCTATCAAGGAAGGACGCGATTGAGTGTAAAGCAAGCCAAGATAGTGTTGTTTGTAGTGAAAGATTACGTTGATGATGTACATAAAAAAATATTTCTCATAAATGTCTCGGGTGATACATACATACTGATTTTGATGTACTATTACTTTATTTGGGAGTTCATTTTGGTTTTTAGGAATGACAAGAATATGAGGTATATATTTTACTTGGGAGATCTGAACATGAAGTTGAAAAGGATGATAAAGTTTCATTAGGTCAACAATTTTGAGATATACTAGAACATTGGAAAGGGAAATATCATAGATAATTATTTGATCAGGAATACATAGAGGGAGGTTGTTCAATAATCTGTGGATGTGTGGAAAGTGACAGAGGAGTTTGCATCCTTTCACATAGATATAAGGATGGACGGTGGTAGAGGAAATTTATTTTAGAAGAATGTGAAGTCTTCTATGCTGTATTAAGTGGAGGAATCTTAGTGGGGGGACTCAGAGGTGGCGGATTTTGATGAATGTTTTGGACCTATGGAGTCTTCAGATGGGTGGTTAGAGGATGGTCAGAACTAGATTTTGTTCCATGGGATGTGGTTTGTTTGTCTGGAATTGTGTGTGGGATTCCTCCATGTGTTTCATGGACCACATATAGTAGAACACTCAAGTGTTTATAAGATGTACCATGGCTTGAGGATTCATTTTTGGTGTCCCATGATGAAATGAGAAATGGAATATTTTGTGGAAAAGTACTTGTTTTTTCATCAGGTGAAGGCGGAGCACCATGATCTCGGTGGGTTATTTCAGCCCTTGGTTTTCTCGGAGTGGAAGTGGGAAAATATATCAATGTATTTCATCATAGGGTAACCCATATCATAATGATGTTATTACTTTATATATGTGGTAGTGGATCTATAGATGAAATTGGACCAGTTCTAGGTGATCTAGGAGCCAGGAATAGTGGATGCCTTGGAAATGAGTTAGGTGGATGATTTTGTTCAATTACATGGATTTATGAGGACAATGTTCTCAAACTGGGATGCATGGTTTTCCTATTGATTTTTTAGGGGATTTCAGCTAGATTTTGGCTCCCAATTGTGCCTCATTACTGATTTCCACCCTCAAACAGATGGGCAGATAGAGTGGGCTATCCAAACATGGTAGGATTTTTTTGCAGGAAAGCGACTAGGACTTTGGAAGATCATGGGTATAACACCTTCCATTGGTGGAGTTCACATATAATTTATCTATAACTCTTCCACTTACATGAATCAAATTGGCATACTGTATGGAAGACCGTTTCACTCTCCAATGTGGTGGATGTAAGATGGGGTGACTACTATTCATGATCTAGATGTGGTTCAGATCCTAATAATGAATGTTCATCTTGTTTGAGAGAGGATTAAAGTAGTGCAGGACTGTTATACGTCTTATGCCAATCCAAGGAGGAGGCTCTTGGAGTTCTTTGACGGTGGAAGTTGATGTTTGGTTGAGGGATTACGTTTTCTCTTAGTTTTGTTAAACCCTTCGAGGTGTTGTGGAGGCTAGGTGAGGTGTCATACTGATTGGTGTTTCCACCACAATTGGAGAGAATCAAAGACGTCTTAAATATCTCCCATATTCATTAGTATCATCAGGATCACTCACACATCATTGAATATGGATTGATGAATATCAATTATGAATCAACATTTATACAGTGGTCAGTAGAGATTGAGGATCATCGGGGGAAGGTGTTGTGTAGCCAGACTATTCCTTTGGTTTGTGTGTTGTTGTGGCATTGTGTCTAGGAGGAGAGTACTTGGGGATGAGAACCAAAAATGATTTCCTTTTAACTGAAGTAGTTTTGAGTTATGATTTTACCTTCTTTTCATTATAATCTGACAATTGAACCATGTTTTATATGAAATGAGATGTTTTACCTTAGTAGTGTTATGTGCGGTATGTTGTGTCATAAAGTCTTCATGTTTGGAAATGGGAGGACCTGATTCCTAATCAGTACATCTTTATTTTGGTGTGATTAATTCCCTGATGGTGAGTCATTTCTACCCAGAGTGGATATTATCTTCACTTAGAAGATGGAATTCCTAGATTGGGATGTTCTGATGGGGGGTGTTGTGCATGAGTGGTATATATTGTGGCCATATGGGTTTACATGTAATGATAGAGTTGTTAATGTTAGAGGAGCTATTATAAGATGTGGTGGTTTCCACACCATTGTTCAAGAAACCAAGGGTGTTTTATAGTTGAACTTTGATGTGTTTGGTTGATATATGTGTTTCAAGTAACTCATGATCCTTGAGAGGTATCTTGTGGGGTGGTTTGTTGGAACATTTTCTTATGTTATTTATTTGGATTCGTGAGGGTCATTATTATTTGAAAGGTATCTGATGTAACATTCCATGTCTTCCTAGTCTATTACATTGTTATCTTTAGTGTTTGTATACATTTGGGGGTGGTTCAGAAGGAGTTTGGAGAGAATTGGCTACTAATGTTTTTAATTTGGGGGATTACACATCATTTAACATTATTACACGATGTGATACTCTGATTTAGGAATTTTCTTATAGGTTTCAAAAAATGTAATATTCTTGGGAGTGAAAAATAAAATAAATAAAGAGGCAATGTGTTTTTCTCCTAAAACTGAAACCTCGGTACTGTATGATGTGAATGGGAATTACACTCTATGTAATACTCTAATATAGATTTTTATTATAATTATTTTCAACCAAAACATTAATTCATTCAGTCACATTCACTTTTTACACCCATTCTTGATGAACCCTAGGTGCCCTGATGAATTCTATGATCACCCGTAGTCCATCTTCAATTTTTTGATCTCTGTGGTTATTTATTCACGATCCAAGGTCAATCCATGATGAGTTTTATCTAATTTTTTTTTTATATTTTTCGTCTTGTTCTTCCCTCAGGAATTGATGTTGAGATATGGGTTGGATTGTGTTGCGTGATTGTCCAGAACATTGATAATCATCTAGTACAAATATGGTTGATTCATGTTTCTAGTCGTGTGGTTTTTTCTTTTCGGATTTCTTCTTCACCATGTGGTGAACAAATGTGATGAAAAGCTTCTTTGAGGAAGAATTCCTACATTAATCTTTAATTGTACATCACACTTTGGGGTTTTATTTATTCAACATATATATTTTTAATGTCCCAAATTAAATAAAGATAATAATAAGCTAAAAGGGGTTGAAAAGGGTAGAGTGATTTGTTCACATGCTTTTACAGCTTGGATATTTACTGTGGTGATTTTTATTGTATGAGCTCAACAGTCCTTTTAAAATTGTTATTATTGGTGACTCTTTTTCACTTGGTACATGAGTTGTGGTTGCTTTCTTGTTTTATAATTGCTTGGTATCACCTTAAAAATAGTAATTGTTTAATCATGTACACTTGTCTAATGAATGGATTCCCTGGGATAATACATCTTCTGTGATAACCCTTGAATTAACAAGTGGGATTGAATAAGATAACCCTTAATAAATATGATGTTTTTTTTGTTTGTGTGGTGATGCGGTTGTATGCATGGTTATGTGTCATGTGATGGATGATGATGTGAAATATAATCTTAGGTTGATATATTGATTGATTATGGAATGAATGGGAAGGGTTGTGAAGAAGGATTGCAATCCGGTTGTGCAGTGATGTGTTGCTTGATGTGGTTTCTTGTAATTGGTTTTAGAGGGTTGACAAAGAAGAAGGAAAACGATGGTTTGTAAAGGTAATTCCACTAAATTTCTTTATTCATGACTCTTTCTATGTATCTTTTTCTGGGATGTGATTATTAATTCATAGATAGTAATAGAATAAATGAATAAATAATTGATTAATAATGTTTAGAAAAATCTTGTATTGGATTGGTTAGAAGAATGATTAAATGAATTATGAATAATTAATTGTAATGATTAATTAAATTTGTTGGAAATATGAATTGGGTTTTGGGTTGATGTGTGATGTTGTGCATTTAGAGGTTGCATGAAAGATAGGAGTGTTGTGAGAAGGTTGTTTTTCTGAAAACCCATAAGTTGGGATTGAGTGTTTTGTACTATACTTATATACATAAAAACGTATTTACCTGGTGATTTATATATGAATCGCACTGTAGTTGATAATTATGTTCCGAACAACCCCATCATCAAGGAGAAGAGTGTATTTCCCAAAAATACTAGTGGGATGATGGATAGATGGAAACCCACTCTTCCCTTATCCATATTCTAGGTGGTTGTAGCCCAAGATACATTAGGAATATTGTGGTTTGCATGGACCAATATTGTGTAGGAGGGATATTCTTTCCCAAGTGTTTTTTTGAGACGATATGTTTTGTTCATTCCCGGGTGTTTTTGGCATAATATGTGTTGTGATTTTCCATGTGAATTCAGAACAAGATATGGTTTGTGGACTATGTGTCTATTGGTGGGATGTGGGATAGTTTTTGGCCCATGTGTCTACATGTGGGATGTGGAGTAGTTTTTAGACTAGGCGTCTGCGTGTGGGATTCTGTTTGATTTGTGGCCCTGATGTCTACTGGTTGGATATGGCATGGTTAGTGTCCCACATGATAGTGATCGAGATATGATGTGGTTTGTGAGGACTAGGAGTATTGAGGTGGGATGTGACGTGGTAATTTAGAAAGAGGTTGGATAACTAATATGTTTTCCATTCAGAAAGAGTGAAAACTCATTGGGATGTGGTTCGGGGTACCTAATCATAGATGTGCATTATATTATTGTTCATGAATTGAATTATTTTGTTTGTGTGCCTTATTGAATACAGGATGGTTCCTATTCATGTGAGGTCCTATTCGGTAATGCTATTTTCACATTGGGGAACTATAATTCTTCTTTCACGTGTGCACAAGAGGATTTTGTTATCTTATTGAGTATACATATTTTCTCACCCAACATATATAAAACTAATTTCAGGTTTCAAGTATGACTTTTCAGACCATTATGGAACATACTAAATCATATCATGAATTTTTCCATGTTCTTGTTTAGCTTTAATTTTTATTCGTACTTCAGAGACTCTTGTTTGGTATCAATTATAATTTTCAACTGCACGTGGGATGGAATTTTGTTTCCTTTTCTATTATATGTAGGTGTTAAACTGTGGTTGATTTATCCTATCTTCCCATCTTGTTTCTAATAAAAGGGAAATGATCCCAATTTGGGAGATTTAAACCCCATTGTTGACAATAAACAACATAAGGCCTATTGGAGGCGAGACTTGAGGCTCATTATTTTTCATTCTTCTATCCCAGCCTAGGAGGGTTATCTATAGGGAGAAGGGGTCATTGCAAAATGTTTTTATGTTTTTTACCTGACTAATTCACTTCCTTGTCATTTTTTATTATTTTTAAATAATAATGGTAATCAATATACATAGAATACATAATAAGGATGTTTTCTACAACATTTAAATTTCCCTATAATTTTTAATGAAATATTCTAATTTTCTTCCATATATGTCACATTTTACTTTAATTATAAAAGTTTAAAAATAATGTTTTTTAACATTTATATTATGTCACCATTTTCCTACCATTAGGTCTGTTATTCCATAATAAGTTCCACTTCCAATAGTCTATGTTTTTATAGTAAATAGTATTCCTATAGTTTTGTGAATTTTTCATTTAAGAAATAATGGGTAATATTTTAATGGAATAAATAATTGGGTTTCATTAAACATATATCTTTAAAATCCAATCCAAATTTTTCTAATTTATATTATTTATTTTTGAGATTAATAATTTATAGAAATTAAGATTATAATATACTTTTTAGACCCAAGGGGTGAATCTAAATTTAAGAAATCATCCTATGGTTTGATAAAGATAAGTGTGTGAGAATTCCTAGAAATAAAATCCATATCTGAATAAAAAAAAGTAGATTGGTGATTTGATTCAGATTAACCAAGGGGTTATAACCCAAAAAAGGTTGTTTAGGTATTTAATCAACCATCACACAGTGCACAACTAATATGTGTAAATATACATATGGTTTGAAAATACTAAGTTATATGCTTTGGATAATTTACATACCTATTTTTGAACCATTAATCATATAATATCAAGTGATTCAACTCTTGATATATTCATATTTGATACCATTAGAAAGTGTAATGTAACTTATATTTTAATAATGTAGGGTTTCATATTGGTCAAAATAATACATCGAATCATTATATATATTCTTACATATGTATGAAGTTATTAAAATGAAATCTTAAAAAGATAGATGATGCATCTCTATTTTTCATTTTCTAATCATCCACTATATATTTGAATAATGTAACAAACCCAAATATGATTTATTATTTCCCCCTAATAATTATTGTAATGAGTATATAATTTTATATTTTGTAAAATTCTAAACCAGAAACGGCGAAACAATAAAAATATTAAATTATTCAAGCTGAACATTATAGCTACTAAACTACCAGGAATATATTAGAGTTACTATATTTATAATTCCTAACGTTATTATACATTGAAATTTTGTATTTGAAAAAATTAAATTTATTTTTTGATTTAATACGTCAATATTTTCTTATGTTAAATTTATGTGTTTCTTCTAAAATATTTGATTTTCATGTGAATTTTAAAAATAAAAAAATTTGTTAAAAATAGTTACTTTTATAATAAAAAATGAATGAAAAGTTTAAGAAAAAAATATATTCAAAAAATATATTCAATAAGAAATGTAAACCATTTAAATAAAATATTTCAAATTTATAGAACACATGTAAAACATTTTTGAAACTTATGTAATACTTCACACTAAAATATATTTTTAATATTTTATTATAAAAATTATAATTTCACACTTTTATAAATTCTATATAGAAAATTAAAATCATATATCTGTTCAACATATAAATATTATTTAAAAAGTTAAATTAAATTTCTAGTAATTCAGATAATATCATTAAGATTAGTGTTAATTATCATGATATTGTATAACCAATTTTTCAAAAGAATTATTTTATTAATATAGTAATATTTTTTTTAATCAAATTAAATTTATCTTATTTAGGTAACAAATATTATATTTTTCATAAGACAATATATATTTATATTAAAATAAATTGAATTGGTAATCAATACTAAATTATATTATAGAACACATAATGGTTGAATTTCAATTTTCTCCAATAAATGTTATATATATATATTTTATTCTAATTTAAAAGTGGGATTTCTATAATAGTTAAATTGATTTATATTTAATGAAGATCAAATTCAGGTTTAAAAATATGTATTTTTTAATAGGTTGATCCTTATATTTTTAAATAAAATATAATTTACATAGTTGAAAACTACTAACCTCATTAAAAATCAAAAAGTTAAAATGTAAAAACATGTGGTAAAATACATGAAACAAGTTTAAAAAATGGGTCAAATGTATAGGTTGTGGGTTTATAAACTTAATATAATTCAAAGATACATTATTTTGAAATTTTAGAGTCATTGATCGGAATATAGTATACTGATATAAGGGATGTGTAATTGGTATTCCCAAATGTTCCATTTTATGACATTACGAACTAGGAGCAGATACACACATTCAGAATTAAAAATAGAAATATAATTTAAATTAACCATATCAAAAATATACATTTAATATTAATATTTTTCCCATCCTTAATACATTGGCCCCTATATTTAATCTTAATTCCATCTCTTCTAAGGAAATCTCAATGAGAAATTCTCCAACATATGTATTTTCTTCTTTGTATTCATTTATCCTTAATCATCCTCTAAAAAATCACATAAATCTATAAAAACAGAATGATATCAGTTGAATAATTATAATTTTTTGTTATTATATTAATTTAATTACTATTATTTATTACATTCTATAATATATGTAAACATAAATCATCATTAGTGCATTTTACATAATACTACTTATACAAGGAGACGTCATACGTTTTTCATAACTACCATTCATTGATAGAAAAATGGATGTAATGTAGGCATAATTATTTTTTATATAATGTAAATATGATTCAAAATAGTTAAAAATAATCATTTACCATTATTTGTTATAATTTATGGTGAAATTGATATGTTAATTGTTTGTACATTTGAAAAACCACTCCATGAGCAATGTGTTTCAGTTTTCATCACCACCCATTATGGATGGACTTAAAATTTCTTTTAATATTTAAAAATTATTTATGAAACACTATTTGTTTTTTGATATTATGAAACTATTTTTCAACTCTTTCTACCATGGTCATCATAAATATTTATTTACAAAATAATTTACTGAAAACACTAAAGTAACCAATGTTGAGAAGAAATATATATAATAAATAAATAAAAAATTAGAGTTAAAAGGAATTCTAATATGAAATATAGGTGAAAAATTTTCTATGTAATTATTTAATAAACATTATTTTTTTATTTAGGGTGTTAAGTGAGTGTGAAAATTGAATTACAAACTCGAGTAATGGAATATTTCATACCTCCTTCACGAATTACATGTTACCCATTATCTTAATTTTGCTCCTTTTATGAAATATTTTTTTTAATTTAATTAGATTAATTGTCAATATAGTTCCCTTAATTATATATATGTATTTAAATACCTGATTAATTTTTTGGATTATATATGTTTCTATTTCCCTTCAAGATTCCCACTTTTATGTAATCCAAATTTATTGGGAACATTAATATTTCTATAAAACATTACATAATCACACAATAAAATGTTTTGAACCCATAAATATATTTTCAGAACACTCTTTTTTTATAGTAACCTATTTTATTAATTATAGTTTTTAAGAAAATAACGTATTTCTTTAATTAAAAATATCATTTACATATTTCATAAAGCTTCATCCTTGTGATTCAATTTTTTTCTTACATCTCATTGGACCTTGACTTAAAATATCTATATTTGAAGACTATAATCATGTACTAAGATACATTTTAAAATATGAAAAATCCAAATATTTTATTCCAAACTCTAATTGAAATCCTAATGTTTATTCATTTATTTATGCCATGAATTATAATTACAAAATCCAATTCTTTCTCATTAGTTTGATCATGTATATGAATTATGTATTGTATATTTTATTTCAGTGAAACACATATGTAATATATTAATTAATATGATGGATATACCTAAAATTATATATTCTTAATTTTTTTAAAATGTTTATATATTTTTAGATGTTATGAAAGTGATTAGGGAGTGATCCTTATACACCATGTGACATTATCCACTTTATAATGATGGTTTTTCTAATTACCCTTGACTTAGGTTTATGATATCAGGATCTATATTGTTTCCACAATTTTATGATCTTATTATATAATTTTCTTATAAAATTTATCCATGATTATGATTATCCTCATTATAAAATCTTTTCACCTCTTTTAAATTCCAATTTTTAATTCATTTCCAAGTTTATTCCCTTATAATGACTTTGAGATTACTCATTTTATGACGAAATATTCACAAGATATCCTATAAGATTTGATAACATTTTTTGTAGTTAGAATAGCTATATTTTGTTTTTAATGACGATTGTGATTTCATGATTAATATGAGTTATTTTTATGTCTGATCCTCGAAAAAAACTGTACCTCAAGATCATAGCCTTGTTTTTTTAGAAAAGTATGTTAAAAATTAGAAATTAATATATGTTTATGGCTTGGGATACTATAGTTTCTACTAAAGGATGTTCTAGTTATTTTTAGAGAATAGGATAAGAAATTATTAGTGAAAAAACTAAGGGAATGTTTATGATAATATCAGGATATTTTTGTAATATATTTATTACGTTTTTTTTCTAGAAAATAAATAAATATCAAGATACTGGAATGTGGATGCGGGACCTAAAATAGTTGAATCTATGGGTAATAACCCTTAAGAGGAATTGTTTTGTATTAATTACGCTAAGATTTCATTTATAAAATGTGGCCTAACTAAAATCCTGGATAGACACACTTGGGAGATATTCTTGGGTTAATTAAATCTATCATTAGATAAAATTATGACGGTTTTGGATAATATTTTATTGAACATAATTAGGATAAATTCCATAATATTAAAATAACAATGGATAAAGTAGACAAAAAATATAAACTCATAATTTAAGTTTTTCAGATCAATTATGATTAAAATTTTCTACGTTAATGGTTTAACTTTGATAATTTATTAGTCAATTTATTCTTATACCTTACTATATGTCATTTTTATAATTTGAAACACATAATAGGTATCATTTTAAATACGTGTGCAATGAAAAATTTGATGAACGTGCTAATTAAATGATTAACACGATGGGAGAAGGATTTGGTAACATCAGGGATGTAATAGATAAGCTTATTGGTCTTTTTGATAATATCATGAACCACATGGAATCCCTTCAAAATAGAACGTTGTAGTTGAGACCATTATACATCATAGATCTCAAATTTTAGTGTATATTCTGATGAAATAAAATTTGAACAAGGAATTACCTCAATTGAGAATATATTCTTTGTCAATCAATTATCTGGTCAAGATAAGGTCATACTAACTATTTACTACTTTAAGAGAGAAACTGATCAATAATGGTGATTGATAAAGAATACAAATAAACTTTTAGGCATAGAATCGATAGATTGTGATGAATTAAAGAGGTTATTTGTAAATAAATATTTCCCTCACACTCTATAAATTGAAAAGGATATGTAATTCCTTGTTGTGAAGAAAAAATAATATGAATCTATCATATCATATAAGGAAAATATAAAAAGGACTTCTGGATTTGACTCTAGTTTCTTCATTAACACCAAATTTAAAATTTTACACTTCATTGTTTTATTAAATTTGGGTCTTTATAGTGACTAGGAAATTTTTTACTTTTATAGCTATGAAAAACTAGGATTCATGTGATATACTTCAGCAAATGTCATGAAAATTGGATTCAAAATTCTATCCTTCGACACACAAGTGCAATGCTTGGGGAAAACATGTATTGTACTTTTGATTCAAAACATGTAATATACAAACATGAGGTTTATCAGCATATATATTAATGATTCTTGAGTTCAAATTCCAAAAAAAATAACAATAATCACTTTATTATAGAATAATGTATTATAAAACATTAAATTAATAAATCCAAAATATGTATGTGAAATCAACTTATCAATAAAAAGTTCTAATTATTGATTTTAATAAATTAAATAAAAGAGTTTCATATAAGAAATAATTGATGCTACTAAAACTATAAAAGGATTTGACAATATCTTAATTAAAAACATGTATCTCTATACAAAAATCCAAAAGATATGTCATTAATGAATAATCATTTTCATGTGATCCATTTTCCAGTACATTGAATAATAATTATATAAGGAGTATGTCAATACTATATAGCTATTCAAATATTCTTGATTCTCTATGTATAGAATAACCTGGTTGATTACCCTTATATATGAGCTCATCATATTTACTGTATCCTCCACATAAGGACATCACATGTCCTTTCAAGGTATGAAATTACAATTCTTTAGCCTATATAAATGAATGGACTATATGTAATACTAATAATATAAGAGTAAAAATACCATCTTCGAAATGATCTAGCAAATAATATGATCAACAATATATGAAAACACAACTAATGATCTAATCCTTAAGGTTTTTGTAACAAAGGTATTAATGAATGAATGTTGATAGACTAGAAACATAACAGACCACATGTATGAGGAAATATAAATGTGAAACATACACCCACAATATATTAAATAAATAGAGTATGAAAGTATATGTTGTATAATTCGTGGGTCATAATGTATATAAAACCCAATTTATAACTCATGAGAATATTTCATGTTTAAAAAAACCCTACCCATTCCATGGTTAATATTTCATCACAACTTATAAAATAGTTATACATTTTTCTACTGATAAATAATTTCTATACTTTTAGAGGTCAATCATAATTTTACATCAATTAATATTCGTATCCAGTGTGATAGATCAATAAAGTGAAGCCTTCATTTTATATAAAAAAATATATTTTTATTTTTATTGAATTTTAATAATATTTAAAAAACCATACATAGGATCCCAAATTATAGTATCATATATGAATGAATTCCATATAATCCATGGGTTTGAAACACTTTTATCATTTTTCTAAATCATTATAACACTATTTAATGATTATAACATCTTTGTGTGCCCATTTTATCCAACCCTCTCACAAAAAAATTTAGTCTGAAAAATATATGAATAAATATATATTGAATAAGGTTTATATTCATAATATGTAACTCATTCGATTCCTAGTATCAAATATTATGATTCTAATAACATATGTTCCTAGCTTATAAATATGTCTATGTTCATCATCGTCATCATTCTTAGACATAATCTATCAAATTTGTTCCTTGTGATCATTATGGTAATAATATATAAATCTTTTCATTTTCTATTTCAACATATCATTCAAATTTATAATATTATGTGAAATTCTCATTATTGTTTAATTAGTATAATCATTTATTTGTTTTACTTGATATTCTCTATGTCTAGAAAAAACCTCACTATCCCCTTTAACATTTTATTCCGTTCATTATATCCTTATATGGCTGATGAAATAAATTCCATTTATGAAAATATTGTTATTTCCTCTTATTGGTAATATTTAATAAATAAAATATTTATTATTTATATATTTTATAATATGATATGTTTTTTATTATTATTTAATAAATATTTCTTTATTATATAAAATATACGATTTATGGGTGGGGGAATATAATTAATCATAAATTTAAAAAAAATTATATAATCCTTTAGGTATCCTTTAAAATTATATCATATAGAAATAATTTACGTCCTTACAAAATCTTTATTAAGGTTTCAATAACCTAGAATGGATATTAAACGAAACATTGTTTGACCTTACAACTAATTATTCTTCATAAAATTATAAATTTTACCCACATGTATCTTCAATATGTTATTATAGACCAGAAATAAATTTCCATGATCATTTATAAATAACAATCTTATAAAATAGGGTATTTTTTAATCCTTCATATTTTGAGTAAATTTCATGTGATGATCACAAAATGAATTCCTTAGCCTGAATGAGCTTCAAAAGAAACAATCATTAATGGAGATTCATTTGTACACCGAATCACATTGTGTATGTGAGTAAAGCATAATTTTACATATCTTGTTTTTCATATAATTCATTATAAAACATTTACAAATTAATTTATCCTTCAGATAATTATTTACATTAACCTCATGACTAGATTTGACATTTTTTACTCAACTACGGTTTTCTATAACACGTATTATTTCCTTTTTCTTAGGAATGTTTTTTATATTTCTATACCAATCTAAGGGGTTTCTTACTTTAATATTTGTATTCACATGGATTGAACTAAATGTTATTTGTGAATATGGGGATTCCAATTATCTATAATAGAATCTTCTTCGTATGTGTATCATATTTAACAATCATTTAATAAGGAATTTTATCATGTACAGTCCCACAAAAATGATGATCCCTATTGAAAACATTGTATCAAATGAAGAACCATGTTCCAAATTTCCCTAATCAAGGATAATTATTTATATTCTATCTCACCAAAATTCCATTTAGGTAGGTCATTGTTCCAATAATTTCATATTTAACATGTTGAGTGGTTATAACACTACCCAATACATCATATAACTAAAATCAACCCCATTCCTATTGTATCCTAAATCAAAGGGATTCATAGGTAATTATAACCCAATGATATTTCCCAAAAACAATGTACCCAAATCTAAGGGTAACCTCATTAATTTATTACCTTTAACAAGATAATTTTGGGACACCCTACATTTACATAATGTACTTGGTTGGATGTTGGAGGAATTGGAAATTGATTTAATTAGAAAGAATATGACACATAATATTTTTAAGTGGAATAAATCTCACCATATTATCTAATGTTTTCCCTTTACATGTATTCAAGTTTTGTAGGTTTTTTTGGGAATATTATTCCTTCTACAAAATCAATATGTTTAAACCATATTTATTTGTAACTCTTTACATAACTGTATCAATTGATTTAATAACCAAAATTTAAAGACTACAATATATATAGAAAATCAAGAATCCCGTTAATGTAAAGGATTAGAATCATATAAAACCAATAATAAATAGAGTGGTAATCTTGGATTGATATATATCCAACACCCATTTTCAAAATAAGTAATACACATCCAGGCTAGTGAGCTATTTGAACCAACTACCCTCTAACCAAGGAAACATTACATAGGAGACACCTAATTTTCATTCTAATTTAAAATAAATAATATATAGAAACTATAATCAAATAATATATTCCATCTCATAACATATCATAAGACAAATACATGATAGAAGAAAACTAAATCAATTATCATTCCTAGCCTACAACTGCTAAAATTTATTAAAAAACATTGGTAGAATAAGATTCCCAATGTAAACAAACCACTCATAATATAACAATTAAATTCTAGAATAAAATATGAAATACACTCAAGGAAATAAAAAATCAGAAATTTATACATAAAATATACATTTATGAACAATTCATATATAATGAAAAAATAAACACTTTATAACTTAACCATGCATTATAGAAATCCCTTTATTAAATAAATATTAAAACATTATATTGATTACCAATATGAAATATAAATATATTTGTATGAAATTAAATGAAATATAAATATTTTATATTTTTATACTATTATTTAACCAATTTAAATAAAAACAAATTCACATATTTAATTTTACATAATCTCAAATAATATAAATTATAACTATATCATTTGGTATTGATTAAATAAATTATTAAAAAATTACTTTAATTTAGAATATTCAAACCAATAATTAAAAAAAATTCACAATTTCAAATATAAATTATTTCATAATTTTTTACATATTTTTTAATTTATGAAAACATCATAAATTACCAATATAATTTCCCTATAAAAATTTGAAATCCAAATTATAAGGCAAACCATAGAATTTTCAAAACGCATTCTAATATTAACACGTAAAATTATGGATTTATATTTGAAAAATGTTTCATAAAGAAATAATTAATTAATTATAATATTTTTATAATTAATTAATTTAAAAAATTATAAATTATATAAATATCAAAAATATATTTTCCTAAATTTAGTGAGCTTTGTAAAATTATAGAGTTCAACTAATAAATTAAAATAATAAAAGTAAAATTTTTCAATAAATATTATATATTAAAATATTAATATTTCATAAGACATGACTTTCCACATGCATGAACGATATATTATATATCATAATATATAATACATAAATTTTGATTTCACATAATACCAACATAACAATAATTCCATGATAGTTATAAATCTCAACATACAATATATGGTATGGATAACATTAACCATGAGGGATCATTTTCATGCAAAATATTAACCCAATGCTCAATGAATGACTGAAAAATCATTTTTTTAAATTTTACAATTGGCCAAATTAAGGATTAGTTGGAACCTTAAGATGAAGAAATAAACATGACCCACAAGTTGAAAAGTTTTGGTGGAAACTTAGGCTTTAATAACACCATTTTTCTAAGAGAGATGGAAACAACAGTTGAGAAAGTCTAGGAGAATTCAACTCTATGATCATCTGAGTGAATCTTTTCATCATGGTCATCCTGAATCAAGATCCATGACTACAAATTTCCCATGTTCATGCCTCGCAAAAACACACCCACCCTAGAAAACACCAAAAAACTTCAAATCACAAGCCCTAAATCTGAAACATCATGGAAACTAGATAGAAACATCTCTGGAGGGGAACATCACATCAGATATACAGGACCCTATAAATCCCTTGTCCCCCACTAAACACAACAATAAGTGAGACCTCATAAATATCCGCATCACAATCGAATGACCAGAAAGCAATTCCAAATCTGCACATCATTAATAATTCATTGCTTCACCATTAACAATGATAAATACTTAAGAAACATGAACATGAAATGATAAAGAGGGAACCATCGTGAGGATTAGGAATATGAAATGTCATCAAAACCCACCATAAAAGGACACTTCTATAGGATTATATATAACCTCTTCATACCCTATAACATGAAAGAAAACCGTCAAGAAAACATGGGATGATCCATAGAGAGACCCACATCTCGAACACATATGATGTCATACGTAGCACCAAGCCTATAGAGAAATGTGTAGAGATGAGAGTAAGGATAGTAGTGGTAGGGAATCCATGGATCTCCAAGATGATAATTCCAATTACTTTATACTATAAATTTGTATCAATTAATTAAATATACAATGATTTTTTTAGTTTTTTATACACTATAATACACTATGGATGTCCATATCATACCCTCTGATATGTCAAAATATGAATAAATTGAATTGTGTCACTTACTATTGTATACCATATGAGTATAAATGACTATATAATTTCACATGATATCACATGTCAAATGGCCAAATATATAACAAAAAAACAAATATATTTTATGATATATAAAATTATATCAATACAGTATCAAATTTATTTATTTATTAGGTGTAATAAAACATGGTAATTATCTAATAAAAATAATGGAATATATTATTTTAACAACACATATTCCATGAATTGAAATACATTATAGAAGTCTAATTCCCAATATCACCTTTCATACATCTGAAATCATGTATAAATATAAATAAATGTACATTTCACAGATTAATATACCTACTTTTTTCCCACTATAAATTTTAAAATGATCACTGAGTGGTAACCATCACATACCCAACATCATAGTTTATCCATAAGCTAAACCAAATCACCAGACACACATATGGGATTCTTGTTCACTTAATGATATAATAGTATATAAAAATTTAAAGGATATAAGAACAAGGGAGATTTGATAGATAGTGAATGTTAGATTGAATTATTTCTCATGAATCACATGCTCTATTATCATGAAAACTATATTTTTATATAACCCCTTAGGGAAATCTTGAGTTTTCATGAATTTACTCATATGATACATAATTTTTTTTTTAATAATATGATCATTCAAAAATTCATCGTACAATTTCACCATTCACCCTATAAAATGTAAATCTTATGAAACATATGAGTAATGACATATTTAAATAAAAGATTCAAAAAAATGTGAATTAACATTCAGATTCCCTATAAATCTTGCAATGTGATTGATAATAAATAAAATTTTATCACATAATTAGACATATGATATCCCTGATACATGTATTATCTTATTTCCCAAGATTTTATGAATTTATTACTCAATAATATATATATCTATATAAAACAATAAGATATAATTAAAACCATATCATGGATTTCTGTAATGTCTCTATCACACTAGGAACCCACTAGGACCCTATGGGATTCCCCCACCCTTTCCAGATCCTCTAGGTACTTGGTATAAAAAATTTGTTACCCACTGCTATTCTTTCCTCTCGAGGACTAAACCAACACAAAGTCTTTCACCCTGAAAACTACCCCCAAGCAATGATAAGTCCTAAAAAACATAAAAAAAATCAAATTTCACATGATTTGGATGAAATGGAATGTATTACATATAATATAATGGTTGTAAAAGCCTCTAAACTTTATAAAATATAATCCTTAGGACCTAAAAGGAGAAGTTTAATGATAATCAAATGATATGTGTAAAAATTATATAACAGAAGTTGAGTTATATAAAATAAATCATGCATAACACTATATATTTCGGAAGTGATAATCAATATATTACAAAATAATTCTTTTAATAACCTTACACTCCCCCATGGACATGGTATTTTACTTTTACTATCTCTTAATCCAAATATTCCCCCAAAGTGGTGATACACTTAATAAAACCTAGATTTACACCTCAAACTCTAGAGTATGGAATCTGTAGTCACCGTATATGAACTACATAGTATTTTTAGTTTCTATCTATTTCATAACCAATAAAATTTTCTTTTATGCTTATATCATAAGACTCATCCCAACAATGGTAGGACCCCTAATTTGAACTAGTAAAATAATGATCAATATGATTTTCTATATAATGACTCAAACAGTGCCATATAAATTTATGCCAGATATATATATTGATAGTAAAATATTATTGGTGATAGATGACTCTCCCATGAACCACCAGAGTCTAGGAAATATTCCCATTGAATGTTCTATAAAACACGGACCCTTCTACTAAACTTCTAATTAGTATAAGGATTGTATGATGTTCCCAAATAAACAAATATATCCAAATACTATTAAAACACCTAAAAAATAATGATATAAATAGAAAAATAGCTCAAATATAATAGTCTTAGGAATACCATAAAAATATATCATCTCCTAAACATAGAACATTCTTGGATCACTTTCATAATATCTATCCCTGATTTGTAAGAATTTTTTTCACTTTTGTCAACAAGTCTACAATTTCCCATAATTCATCCTTCCCTCATGGTGGACTCAAAACCCAATCATAAACATTATCCACACATCAACCCACTTCATCATGAGAATTAAAAGTGGATTAAAATATCATTCAGGTCACTAATTGGTGACCTTTAACCACTAACAAGTTAAGTATTGTTAGGCCAACCTCACAATGTTTGACTTCATCACATTCCACCATGATAATGAATGTTGTGATACAATATGGTAGTCCCTAGGTAAATATTCCATCTCATGACATGTTAATATATCATTATCTCATCATTCATTCTTACATAAAACAAAACCTAATATCCATCATATTTGATCCTATCATCATCTTGGTTTAATCTAGTAGGGGATCACCACCACATATACTAGTCCTGAATAATATAAAAGTCCAAGTTATACACATAACTCTTCATTAACCAATCAAGGTATATGGACATAATAATTAGAGCTATAAAGTTATATTTAACATTACATACATGTTCATTAAGATATCACTGATTGAAGAGTCTTGTCATTTGTGACTCTCTAATATCCGCTTATACGACATGTGTTCTTGTGTTACTTCTTAGTGTGTAATCTATGATATTTTCCATATCAAGAGTGCATGAAAAATTTAATTCAATTGATTGGAGGTACATGAACCAACATCATCATTTAATGTTTATATCACACTGAGAAAAAATAAATTTTTGTCTCGTGTGCTTTTTATACACACTGTAACTCTCAAAAAATATTTAGTGATGCTAGCATATTATTATGATCATTAATATAATAAACTCTAAATCATGCATAAAGTTGTTTTTCTTAGGAATCCTATAACACCCAGTTATTTAAGTATATATATTCTTTTAAATTTAAAATATTCTTAATATATTTGGTCACAACAAACACTAAACTAAAATTAATCATATGAAAAATTATATTTATAAGGGATAATAAATGAAATATTGTAGTATGAGTCATCCATATAAGGATAATTTGTTAAATCATGGAAAAGAAAGAACATTACAAGAATTTTACCTAATCCAAAAGAAAGATTAGATTTAATAAGTACTAATTGATAATAATAATGTTCGATTTAAGACGAGGTTTGTGAAAATAACAACACGATCTATGCTAAAAATAACCACCTATGTTGGATAAATTCTCATATCATAACTTAATTTATTATAAAAAGGTATATAGGGGTTTTATAAGTAGTTGTTAGGATGATAAAATATTTGAATTATATAATATCATTATTTTGTAATATTAAATAAATTTAATTTTAAAATGAATCTAAACGGTTTTCATTAATCAAAATGTGTTTATTAATTCATATGGAATAAGAAATAAATTTTAAAAATTAGAAGCAAAATAATTTGATTTTTGAAAGACCTATATTTCAATGATTTTTTTACATTTTTTATATTGATACATCAAGTCTAAAATCATTATATGATTATATTTATTTAAAAATTCAACATACAAACTAATATTTTGACACTAATTTAACAATAAATTGATATAAAATAAGAAATAAATGTTTAATGCATAAGAAGTTATTTTATTTTAAAAAAATAAGATTTAATTATATTATATTTTCCATTTAAAAGTTAAATTACAAAATCATAAAATTTTAATTTGAAAAAAATTATTAATTTTTCAATTAAACGGGTGGAAATTTGATTTGGTTGAATGTTTGGGATTTATTATGAAATTTTATTTTTTTTTTGAAAATTAAAAAATTGTTCACATGTTATTTATATTAGATTTAATTATTATAACATTTAGGATTTGAATACTTCCAAATGGATTTCATATTTGAAATCATTATTTCTAAATTATTTAATATGGTCAATTTCATTTTCATTCAAATACATTTACCTAATTTAAAAGTTAATAACCATAAAAAGGTTAATGTAAGAAAATGGGATAATATTAAAGTAAAATCCCATGAATAATCATCTATAATAGATATAAAAGGGATTTCATAACAACTCTCCATTATATTTATGACACCCCAGGCCCACACTCATGGATTTGGTGCTAAGAATGATAAACATTACATTTATATCTTTGATACTAATAAATTTGTCCGAATTTTTTCCAATCCAAACCGTTAAACATAAAAATAAAATATAGGATCAGATACATACCAATTGACATTTTAGATTTATAGTCTGACTAAATTAGAATAAAATCTTACATAAACCACACTCTTAAATTCACGAGAGTATTTATATCACAGTAACTATCTTTTCATATTCTATATTATGTCTTCAACATATCCAATAGGGATATTCACATATAAATCCTTGATGGACACAAATAATTCTACATAACCTGGGGGCAAGGAAACCTCATAAGGGAATTATCAAATGATTACTGAGGTTATAAAAATTTATTATTAATTCAGTTTAAATAGTGACCATAAGGGTATGATAATGTATTGAAAGTGTGAGAGCATAATGTAACAGAATTATTACCCATGAATACCAAGATCATAAATCATGAAACATTCCATAAAACATTATCTAATCAAAGTGAAATTCAAAGCAATAATAATGAGACATATGTTGGTAATATTGATCAATGAAAACATTTAAAACTCATCTTAATAATAATGAAAATGGTTTTCTACTTAGGAATATTATCTTTATAGAACACTTACAGAACCCTCATAAAATACTTACAAATTAGAAAAATTGTACGGTCGACATACAATATAATTAGATAATTTATTATAACACTATTTGGGCACACCCACCATATTGAATATATCAGTATCAACCATTTTCAAAAAAATTCCATGATTTATAACATAAATAAAGTATATAGAACAATAGTTTTGTCCAAAAATACATCGAAACATTCATAATTCCATTCATAGATTCATTAAGTCATAGAAAAAATTCGTCTTACGAAAATAACATTAAAAAATAACAATTCATATATTAAAATAATGAGGATGGTATCATTATAAAATAACCCTAATTATGTATAAGTAAAATTAAGGGCTTTTTTCATTGGTGAATTTAAATACTATTAAATATCCATTAAAAGTATTTTGGGGGAAAATATCCTTTTCACTTTGATAATCACTATTAAAAAATAAATACTCACAAAATATTTTAAAAGCCCAATACCATGAAAATAATTTTAGAAACATATAATTAAATATTCAATGAAAATAATGGGCATGAGAGTGATAAAATCCATTAATATTCTAAGAGTGAAAAATAATCATTTTTTAAAATATTTTCTTGTCTAGGTGAAAGAAGTACCATTTGGAAAACATCAGTACTTTTTTATTTAAATTATTTTCCAAATAATTTAAAAAATTGAAAAAAATATTTATGAAATAATTTCTTTTTATAGATGAATCTTTTTTATAAAATATTTGATAGAATAGACATGGAAGTGAAATATTGTCGATCTAAAATAAGATACATTATCAGTATAACATAAAAACTAATTTATAGATGTTTAATTTTTAAATTAGGGAGGATTTTGAAGTTAAAAATATAAACCATATTCATAACTATATTATAATAAAATATAGGTAGTTCAAGAAAATAATATCACATGATTTACCCTAGAGGAATTATGATCATATTAAATCCCGAAAAGAAATGAGATTGTAACAGAAAGCCTTTTTCATTTGGAAATATTTCAATCATAGGCACTATGAATGAATTCTATAAAATAAAATGTTAAATCTCATAAAAATAAGAAAATTAATTATATATCATGTCAATGTAGTAGTATCTAGACATCTTAAAATAAGATATATGAATATCATAAACATATGTCCCAAAGATAGACAATATGAGATGATTTACCCTTAAAAAGATCATATTACTAAATTGGGAATTAGTTAATGGGGAGATAATGGGTATGAAATATAAATCCACATAGTGAAATAAAAAATATATAATAAAAAAAATTATATATCTATTCATATATGATCACAGAATAACAACGTTTAAGAATAAGAGTTATAGAATTGTGAAAGTAAATTCACTAAACCAGTAATTTATGTAAAACCCTAAAATTATATGAGATAGATTATTTATAATTTCGTTTTTTATTATATTATACAATACAAAAATATTATATTGATCTCAAAAAAACACCGTATTAGCTTATAGTATACCCAACACTATTATTGGATTACGTTACAAACAAGAGCGACCATGCTTAATAACTTGTCTTATATACGTTACCGAGTTTCACTAGAAAATGATATAATAATAAACTATTATTTAATGGGATATAAAATAGACTTTAAAAATAGTATTAGTCACCCATTTATTTATATAAAACATTATCATTCATCTTATAATAAAAATAATAATTTTTTGAATAAAAATGTTATTTTTAAAAAACATACAGTCTTTAACCTTTTGATGGTGCACCCATTAAAAATCATGTTTTTGACTCCATTATATATTCTATTTTAATTAATAAACTTTTTATTAAAATAAAGACATCCAAATTTACATTTAATTAAATATTGATACTTTTATGATAATTGTCTGGTTTTGATAAATAGTAAAAATGTGCAAATCATTAATTGAAAAAAAATTACATCGAAATAATTTATATTGTTAAATCATATTATATATTAGTTTCAATAAATAAATGTAATATATTTTTATTAGTTAATCCAATTTTTTCCATTGGTCTTTATTTCATTTTTATATTTGATATAGAAATATGATAATATTTTGATATGTTTTTACTTTATAAAACCCTAATTTTGGGTTTCTCACAACGTGAATTAATTTTAAGTTAATTTCATCCACGAATGTGTTTTGAATTATGAAAAATATATTCAATATTGGGAATAAATGGGTCCAAATTATGTTAATAGGTTACTTTTATTTTTGGATATTATGAATAGTAATGACAGTAATTTTTTTTACCACAATTAAAGTTAAATTAGGAAAATTAGTGTAACTAATAATATGACAAGGACAATCAAATTAACCTAATACCAGAAAAAATTCCATTAGATTAATAAAAGTCTACTCTTAAAATATTTGGTTCAAAAAATAGTCATTTAAGGGCCACATGAAAATTAAAATGACATAGATATTAATAAAAGCAAAGAAAGGGAAAAAATTTCCATCATAAATTTCTTTTAAGTATAATAATTTTAATAAAGCGATAACCTAATGATAGCCTGGAAAATAAATAGTTCAAGGAAATATAATATAATTACCTAAATCATCGTATTTTTTTAATTTTTATCAAATAAATAATGACATTAATATCTTATTCTTTGATGATGAAAAAATTAATTAATTGGTGAGAACTTAATGAAATAATTTTTATTAAAATACTAATTACCTTAAAATTTTCCATAAACAATCCAAATATTATTTGTAGAGAATATATATGATAAGCATCCAATTTTCTAATTATGGATCTGTTAGAGACATGTCTAATTGTTTAAGAATGTTATATTAAGTTATATAAAGTAATCTTAAAATTGTCGGATTCCTACATTAATAAATATATCATTTTTAGTTTTGTCTTCTACTGAATATAAATTATATCACATAAATTGTTAGTAAATATAGTAAATTTATGTTCATAATAAAAAAAAAAATTATTTTTACTCAAAAAATAATTATATTAAATAATTACACAAAATCACTGTAGTAATTATTTTGTTAATGGAGATATCAAAGAAATGTTATTAACAATATTAAAATAAAAACATTTTGGGATAACTGATATGTCTAATGAATTTTATAAAAAACCCTTTGCCCATTGAAATTTAATAAATTATTATTTTTTAACTAATAGACTTATTATTTTTTTAATTCAATTAATTCAATAGTTTTAAAATTGACACTATTGGTTATTTAACAAAATAGTGTTTTATAAAATTATTTAAAAATCATAAACCATTTTAAAAAAATATATAATAATTCTGATATAGTGTAAAATGTTCAAAAATATTTTTTAAGGTATTATTGAAATCAAATAAGTAAATATTGCAACCTTTTATTATTGAATCATTTGTTGTCATAATTAAAATTAAATAGGATAACTAATTATCAATTAGGTGATAACGTTTAAATTGACATCGAAACATGTCTATATAATATTGGTTGATTATATTTCTATCATATAATATCATATCATCAAATATATATAATTTTGGATTTATATGTATTGATTTTTAAATTATTATAAATTATTACTATAGAGGATTCTAAAAGTGTTCTTCATCCCAATTTGAAAAGGAAACCTCCTCCATCATTTATACATAACTAATTAGACCTTAATGTTTTTAAATACCAGTCCCATTTATTTTATAATCATTCCTAGTTACATTATATAGGTTAGGTTCTTCTCAAAATACGAACTCTTGTTCCATTAAGATGAGATCTAAAGAGAGAACGTTAAAGAAGATGTAATCTCTTCTACTGATTCATTCATATTTCCTTCTACTTCTACTTATACGTCTTGAGTGGTTAAATTATAGAAGAATAACTCCATTAAAACATATATAAATAGATGTTATTATAATTTTTAAATCACCATATTCAACTTTCTAACCATCCTGTGAAAGACAAAATCACTATGCATGCGTACTTATGACATACCATATCCATGCCGTGGTGTAATCTGTTTTCACCACCACCTTACATGGATGGGTATTAAAATGTAGGTAATAAATATATATAATTACTATAAAATAATATTGATTATTAAATAAATAAAACAATTCAAATCAATACCATTCAACTATTATGGGAAAGATATCGTCGCCCGTGCGTGTGTACAGCCTACAGTCTCCACAATGCGACGTGAATCGTTCTTCATGAGAACCACCCAAAAATGACTATATGAATGTAAAAAATCAATAAATATGATTTTTATTATTCTCATATAATTTTATAATGATATAAATATGACCTAAGAATGATAATTGGAACTTATTCAATAAAACATGAATACGATCATAAAGATTTTAAAACGTGAATAACGAGCAATAGTGAATTGTTACAAACAACCAAAAGATGATATGACCATATATGATGAACATGATTCTGGAATAAGTTAATAACCTTATTTTAATTATTATACAAGATTTTTGGACACATAATAAGCATATAGAACCTATGGAAATGGATAATTTCAAGAACCCATTATTTTATAATATTGTTTAAATGTAAGTATTTAGTGGGGTATATTTGTAATCCATGTACATGTTTTGTAAATATATAATATTATTTCTATTATTAAAAAAAATTAAAGTCAAATATATAAATTGGTGAATTTTTTAAATAATGGTATGAAAGAAATAATTTTTTATTATTTGAATTGAGGAACTTTTTTTATTTACCGGAAAAATTGCGAGGAATTTTTATTCAAATTATACCGCATGAATCGATTTTTTAGGTTTCATGGAGACTTAACTCCATGAATCATCCTAAAAGCTATTTCATTTATATTTTTAACTATATAATGTTTTTAAAAAATTAAGTTAAATTTTTAGAAAAGAAATTGTTTTTTGAAGATGAAAGGATATTTTCTCGAAGAATTATGTTCTAGTGTTTTATCAATATTTTTTTCCTTCTATGATGATGCCCTTAAATAGGGTTATGTTTCAATCCATATTGTAAAATTTATTTGATTGTGTTTGTAATGAAATTACATTTATGAAATCCATTTATTTTATATGGATTATGTCGGAATGATGATAAAGAAACCAATTTTATTTCATGGGTTATGATATAATGAATGATTTATGTTTTTATGGAACATGTATGAATGATTACATTCTGTGATAGGTGGGACCTATATCTCCCTTCAATACAGTGGGTAATGATTTATATCTTTTGAGACATAAATGACTGTAATGGAACATAAACCCATTTTAGTAAGGGACTTTTTCCACTATGATGGTCATGGTAGAAATTCCTTGGAAACTAAGGAAATCATATATTGTGCCTATTTATTTTCCACAATCCAATTATTTTGGCCAATGTTATTTTATTATGTTTAATGTTACTTTATGATATATTCCACGATTTATTTCGTAACTCATATTTTTTATATTAAAAATTAATGTTTATGTTTTCACATTCCTATGTTTATGTTTTGATAGATGTTCTTCATGTTTACCCTTACTGAGAATTAGAGCTAACCCTATTTATGTTTTTCCCCAAGGATATAAAGATAGGGTTTTAGGTAAGATATCCAAAGGGGAAGATCAGTATAGGAGATGTTTTGGATCATTGACCGAGTAATAATATTATATTCCATATTTCAAAATACACTTATCTAATATGGCATTTGGGTGTATGTTTGTATCATGTAATAAGTATTCTGCAAAAGAAATGTAATGTGCATGTGCGTCAAGCTTGGGTATCTACACTTTACCACTTTGTAACATTAATTTCAAAACCACTTGGATTAAATAATTATATTTAAAAGCAAAAATATCAATAATTATTAATGATTCATGATATATGATTTAAAATTATTTTTATATACACCATGTAAAATAAATTAGGTGCATAATAATAATATATACCTCAATGAAAGGAAGTTGTGATGGATATCTTACCTGAAGTCCAATCATGGTATGTGGGACCTATTTTGAATTTATAAAAGACCTTTATATATAATTTTTTAAAACATTCTCTATTATTAATACATTATCCATAGTTTTAATTATTTCATACAAGTACATATTTAAGAACATTATCAGGTAGGTCCATATTGGATGTTTTAAGCCATTTTGGTCCATAATTTAAAAATAACATTCTTGTGTTTAATTTTATCAATGTGGACATTAATATAAAATATAATGAAGAATAATCATTAAATAATTATATTTATTATAAATTAAAAATACTTTTAAAAATATACAAGAAATCTGGTAATTAAAATTGATCTATGTTACAATCAAAGAGATGGTAGGCCATATGCACTAATGAGTAAATTTATATTTTACAACTATAATTATATAAATAAGGATTTGTTATTTTATTTTTCTAAAATTAAAATTATAAAATAAAAAATTACATTTTTAAATAAATGTATATATATATATATATCATCAGAGTGATGTGGTGATGAAAAAAAGTCACATATGTTCACGGAGGTGGTACTCTGATCGTATGTATGAAAGACATTATCATTTTCCCTATATGTAAAGGAAAGAAAATTTGTGAAATATTATGTTTAAATAAATATAATTATGTGATTAATATCATATATAAATTTTAAATGAATCATTATATCCTGTTTTAAGATGTTGTGATCGGAGAAAATTATATCAGTCCATGAGGTGGTAGACTGTTGTGCACTTGAATAATGAATTAATTTATCATTTTATCAAGGATGGATATGGATATATGTTATAAAAAATAAAAAAATATTAGTATATTTAATATACATATAGTATTATCTCATAACATTTGGATAATATTTAACGGTGGTGGAAGAATAAATAAAATGAAAACTCTTTGTTAAGTATTATAGCTCTTCTTCGGATAACCTCCTTTGATTTATAGATTAGTACCTCTAAGGATTGTATTATGACAAAAATGAGAACCCTAAAATGTGTGGAGGTATTTTCTGAAGTATGTTTTGAATATTTTGGAGGAAAAAATGGGTTTTGAGGAGTGAAGAAATTAGAAGAAGATATGTCTTCTTATAAGACAGGGGAGGTGGACATTTGTTATTTCCTGAAATATGAACTTGATATCAATTAATTTTTATGTGAAAATGGATCTAAATTTATAATATAAAGTATATGATTATAATGTGTGTACAAAATATAATACAATTTTTTTTAAACTTTTGGTTCATATTTTAACGATTATCTTTTAATTTGAAACCTTACTTAACCCTTCACACAACTATTGGGATTGAAAAGGTTGTTATATTTAAGGTGTTAAAATAGTTAAAATAGATAAAAAACAACCATAAAACCCATGGTTTATGTCATCAACCAGATACACTAAAACTATCTTCATAAGACTTATTCAATAATTACAAATGATTTCATAAAATATTATTTTTTATAAAATATCATTAATATGTGTTTTGAAACATTACTTCAATTTTAATTTTAGAAGTATAAGAAAATAAAGGAATATCAATACAATAAATAAAAACCACCATCATATATCACATGTAAAAAATATATTCTTGTAACAAAATTTTTATTTCGCATCATATTTCTGTTAAATTTTAAATATTATTTATATTATTTTATGTATTAATTGAATAATTATTGCATCTATGTTGTGTAAGATTTTTAGGACATTATTTTTTTCCAAAATTTATAAATAAATTACCATAATAAAAATAATAATTTATATATAAAATTAATATTTTTAACTAAACGTATCCATTATTTATAAATATATTTTAAAAATTCATAATTAATAAATTAAAGAGTGATATTTTTCAATTTATTTATTTATAAATATTATAAATGTGAAAACCATCATTAAATGTAAAAAGGTGATATATTAGTATTTTATATTACTATTTAAAATATATTCTCATAATATAAAATTAAGTCATGTTTTAAGGTTATTTTTAGTTGTTAGAATTTTAATTTTTTAACATTCATTACATGATATACCCTTTAATGTTGTTACAAAAATTTCTAAGGTTGCAATTAATATTTACCTAAAATAAAAGTATCACATAAAATAAATTTCGACCCCTAGATTCCTAATATAGAATCCATTTTTCAAAATTCATAAAACAAAAGTGCAATAATGTTATTTAAAATTAATCTTTCAAAATTAGATGATCAATAATTTTTCTAAAAAATGAATTTTTAAATACAAAAATAATTTTATATTATGTTAAATTTAAACACTCCTATAAGAATCCTTATTAGAATAATTTTATATAAAAAGTAACTAATGAGATTTTAAATATAATCAGAAATACAATTTGAATTTGTAAATACATAAAAAGGAAAACCATTTTCAAAAACCATTCTTATTTTAAAATATTTATTAAAAAAACAGTTAATAAAAATCATAGAATTTCATCGTAGGCTAATTTTATATGTGATATAATTTTTACCAAAAAAATTTGATAATTTGTCTAAAAATAAATATTATTATTGTCTCAGAAAAATAAATAAAAACCATTTTTTAAAGAGCGCCTTTTTGAAGAATAAAATCACATTACTAGAAATTGGGTTTTTATTTCATAATAATTTATTAGTAAATTTTTATTCATTACAATATATATAAACTTATCAAAATTTAGTTAATAATATTCATACCTTCAGATTTAATGGAATAGTTTTAACAATCATATTTAAATAATAATATTTTGTGTTTCTTTAAGCTCAGTACTACGTATCTTGTACGCTATCGAACATTATATTATTTCCAAATCATGGTATATTTAATTATACACCATTAATAAATTCAATTACCAAAATTTTAGCACTTTCTTAGTTATTGGGTTTTGATGTTTCAAACTTCCTTTGATGAAATCCCACATCATAAAAAGGTCTACCAAAAGTTTTTTTGAGAATTGTGAAAGGGAAATATGATGGTTATAAAAAATAAAACATAACTAGGTTTATATATAAGATAAAAATAGTGGGAAGTGAAAATATGTAAATGGGAGAGAATAATAACACCCATGTACTGATTGAGAGTTATATAAAACTAGAACAATAGAAATTTAATGACCAAGAAATCATAAATCTGTGATGGGTGAGTATTCCATCAATGTAATGTAAATGAACATAAAATGATAAAAACAATTCAAGAACATTTTCTTAGGTTTAAGGAATTCTGTTTCAATCAAGTGGAATAACATGAGGTAATATACATACACAATAATTATAATTTCATCCATTAATAAATTTCAACCACAATCTCATCATTTCTCCCAATGATGAGTATTCAAGATGAATTTCCATTGTTTGAAGCACTAAAATAAACTTCCATTCGAAAATAGACTTCCAAAAATGAAGAGAAGTATATTTCAAATATGAAAAAATTATATAAAAAATATGGTTAACATGAGCAAGATAATTCCCAAAATGAATAAAACACCATATAAATAAATAACAAATTGATATCCAAAATTCAGCAGTATTACCAAAAGATCAAACTAAATCATTCCATTAATAATTGTCCTTAGAATTAAACAAAACATTTCTAACCAATATTTAAACCTATAAATTAGAAGTATTTGGTAATTAATTCTTCAAATATAAATTTTAATTTTTTCCCTAAATAACAGTATGCACTCATAATTTCAAAACACCAAAAAGGAACATACTAATCAAATAATCTCTAAAATATGCTAATAATTTCTATAAATTACCTAAAACACCATAAATAGTTATTAAGATAAAATATGATCACAAAATATATATCAAAATTAACTCCCAATATAATACCTAATATTAATATTAAGGGCAACATATACATAGGAAAGATATCCAATGATATCTCTAAGAACCATATAATCCCATCACATAAAACCTCAAAAGGGGTGTCTAAAACAATGAATTTTGATCAAATTTAAATATATATACCAATGATTTTATCTATAAATCTAAGGAAATAGCTTTGATACATATATAATCATTAATGTAGTCATGAAAATAATTCCTTCCACATTGATGTTTTTTTCGCATTTAGAGATTTAGAGAATTGGTACATAATACATTCGTAACATTAAACATTGTTAGAGAGTGGAACCCATAGAAACAGTTTCAATTTTTTTCAAACTTTAAAACATTAAAACATAAAACATGATTCCATGAAAATTATTAAATACTTAACATGGATTTATACATTTTATTACACATCTATTAACCTGTGAAAATCATTTAAAAATTTGGATGAGCACAAAAACTTTTTAAAATATATAAAAAGAAGGAAATAACACAATAGTCCATGAATACTTCTAACGTATGAAATCATTTTTGAAAGACAAACTTATCACCTGTATTTATATACATAAATTGTGAAACATGATAAATCTATAATACCTAATAACATATGTAGAATCATTAAGGTATCTTGTGGCATTACTTACATAATCTGTTAACCCTCTTGGCTACCTTATAATTTGTAACCCTCACGGCTACCTTACTATTTGTGTAACCATCACAGCTACACTTGGAGTAAACATACGGTAGACCTCCTACATACACATAACAAATGAATTGGAGGGAAATATAAGTCCCAGAATTAATCGTAAACAATTCCCATGATCCCTAAAAAAATAATAAAAAATGAATATTTTCATAAATACATTTATTTTGAATTTTGTAAAAAATAATTTTAAAAGAGGATTTTAAAAGAAATGTTCCTTATAAATATCATATAATTGAAGTGATACTTAATCGAGTGGATGGAATATGTATAAAATCTATAAATATACATAATTAAAATTATTATAATCATAATTCATCATACAATCAATTTAAATACCACATAAATGATGAAGAATAAGGTTAACCCATAGGATGAAAATCAAGTTAAGAATTCCATTACCGCAGGCTTTCCGTACTTCAAACCTGTTTAAACAACCAGTAAAATGGTTAAAAGAGTGTTATTAGTATTTTAAGGAAACATGTTAATTTTTATAACATCTTATATTATCATTTAATAACCTCAGTTCACCCCTAAATTGTCAGTATTTTGTTCTGCGAACTGCTGTGGGTGAATTCCTTAGATGATTCCCATGATTGGATCATGATTGATGTTCTTGTTGATTAGAACTGAAAATCTAGAATTGGATTTGAATGTTATTTAAATATTTCTACTACAATTATTTACACCATTTACCACGTTGATATTTTATATGAGTTTGATTCAAAAGTTAAAACATTAATGATATTCGTTTAGATCATTTTAGTGGTTATTTGATAATAACAACCTCATTTTGTTTTATAAATTAAAAACATGATTACAAAAGAATTAAAGAAACATGTATGAGACAAAATTGGTATATTATATCCTTTTTCAACCATTTTAATGGTTTCATTACTATAATTTAATGAATTAATGGAAATTGAAATCACATTATCCACGATGTCTGTAATTTGACACATCACAGATAATGTTTCAATTCCTTGAATAAGTAGGAGAGGAGAAGAATAATGATGATGAATTTTCCATGAACATGAGAACATTCAGAATATATATTATTTCTGTATATTTCATTCCTCTTGGGTATGAAAATATGAATAAATAATATGAAAAGAATAGAACTCAAAATAAAAGAATAACTGAGAAATCCCTTATAAAAATTCGGAAGCTTAACGGCTATGCAACATGGTTTTAGAAAATATTATGAAGAGAGGGGACAAGGTTCACCCATCAAGAAATGAATCATAATAAAAAATATATAATGAATAATAAGGAAATAAGAACATGGTATGAATAATGTATGTTATACCACATAAAAGAGAACATGAATGGAAAACAAATGAAATTGAGAGTTTTATTACCTTGTAGAGTAACTCATAGAACATTAAGGTTGGGACCTTGGGGGATTAAGGAAACCTTGGGAAGACAACTATGGAGTCAAAGAGTCTAGATCATAGTTTATGTGGAATTTGTATTGATTTTAATGAAGGAATGGTTGGTATTTATAGCAATAGTGAGGGGTTATTTTAATAATTTTCAGGGGACATGTCATTAATGGTATTTGTAAAACCATGGGCTTGACCAAGGTATTTTCCCATGGTATAGGCCACTTGGTACACCTAATAACATATTTTAATATACAAAAGTAGACTAGATTTATTAATTCCTTATTTTATCATTAATGATTTCATTAACACACCGAAACTCAAAATTGTAATTTTTATTGTTCACTGAAAAATCAATTGTTTCCGAAAAATCCCAAAAATTCTCCCTAACCAATTATTGACATGTATAATTAAAAATTGACGTCCATTTTTCGAAAATAATTTTATAAATATTTATAATAGAATTTTTAAATAAAATCATACTTAATTCAAAAATTCACAATTTAAAAACAATTATTGTTTTTATATCACATTGAAAATTTAATCAATATTTCATTATCGTAAATCCTTAAAAAAATAAAATAATAATGTAATTTACTATTCATTAGTGTCAAATTACTATTCACATTACTATTCATAATGGTATGTTACTATCCACCAAAAAACAAGTTTGTTCCTATAGACTCCAAATAAGATACTAAACACAATTGTAGATGAACATTATTCGAAATTCAAAACATAGAAGCAGTAAAATTATGTTCAAAGACTACTTATAAATATGTACATTAAAAAAATTTCTAGAATTTTAATTTTTTTATAAATCCTTGGGGTGTTACAAAAATTAATAATATAACCTATAATAAGGACACAATAATTTATAATGTTATCTATTCCCTGATTTTATATCGACTGTAATTGACCTGGACCTACACTACAAGATCATGCTTTATAAAAATAAACTTTATATTTCTAGATTTGATACAGGTAAATTTGATATATTTTTTCCCATCCAAACATCATAATATAAAATGTAAAATATTGTGTCACATACATAATCAGGGTCCATATAGGTTCATTATTTTAGAAAATAATGAAAATTCGTAATATAAACCATACTAATGACATCAAGAGAGTATTTCTCCCACTGTACCTAGATTTTCATATACCATATTATGTCTCCAACATCTTCAATAAAATTATTCACATATGAAACCATTATAGATTCAGATCATTCTTATCATCCTAGTGGAAAGGAAACATCTAAATGGTGAGCTCAAAGTCTTTGTATGGGTTAAAATAAGAATTTTTAATTCAATTTCATTAGTGAGCATAAGGGTATAATGAAATAATAAAAGTGAATGAGCATAACATAATAAAATTCACACCCACATTATAAGATCCTAGAATATTAATGAGGTTTGTGGTAGTTCAAAATTTGGTCCATATCCCTTTAAGTTGTTTAATATAATGTTTCCCTGATGAATGGGGTGTCCTGATGGGTTCCCAGGGGTTCGAGACATGAAATGTGAAAAAAGAGTTCAACTAGTGTTGGCCGATTAGTTGACACATGATCTGTTCTAATCACGCCCCAGAACTATGAACCTATGAGAGGGTTGGTGCATGATTTAGAAAACCATGCGTTGTGGGAGACCAAGCCATACAGGATTAGAAAAATCCATCCCATTATCATCGCATTGTTTGTTAGGCTGTGTAGGCATCCCAAGAGGCCATGCAATCGGGCCCACTCTTGGATAGATGGAGACACATGGTTAGCGCATATTTTGACCAACTGTGTCAAAAAAGCAATCACCCACTTAGAATTGGAGTTTTATCATTCCCCCTAAGTATATAAGGGTTCTAACCCTATTTCTACCATTTTATTTCTCTAGTAATCTATGTAATAAACCAACCCCTCCCGAAATTCCAATGATCAATCTTCCTCAATTCAAATATGTTTGGAGTACTATTGGGTGAAGATTGAAGTTATGGGTGTGTCTAATACACCAATTCCTTCTATTTTTTAATTAGGTGATTCCGTAGATATTAATATAATTTAAAAGAACTAGTAAACTAATTTAAATTAGATTTCTATATTGTGTATTCAAATTGTGTTTGAGTTTGAATGAAATGTATTGGTTATGAACGTTTTCATCATTTAACATGAGGTGGGTGGTCAAAAATGTATATCCAATTGAGTTTATGCCTTATTTGAAGGTGTATGTGGTTGTGTGGTGGTATAACCTTACTAACCATTTTTTCCATTGTAGGATATGGTAATTGGGTTAATTGAATAATGAATTGAAACCTTCTTAGTCTCTATGGGATCTGAGGAGGATGAGCTAGGTGGTCCTATGAACACATAAGGGGTAGACTAACCCCTTGAATAGTAATGTATTGAATGTTAAATAAAAACTTTTTGGGTTTATGATATTAAAGAATTGGTAAATTTTCATAAAGTAGTAACATGGAAAATGTGATGTTTTTCTTAAATTGAACGGTTATGTATGTGACGATGTCTAAATGAGTGGTTATTGGAATTAGTTAATAGGGATTTTCCTCAAGGTTAAATGGATTGCAATTGTAAATAAATGGTCATAATGAGTTATATGGTAAAATGGGATAGTATTAGTGAATAGAATCATGATGATAGAAATGAACAATTTAAAAGTGATTTAACAGAAATGATACAACATTTTTATTTTTTCAAATGAAATGGTTAATGATGAAGTGAATATTTGATTGTGATATATAGTAGTGGGATATTTGACCGATTCAACACAACTGTAGTTGGGCCAGACTGATTCTCAAGTTCACCTTTGCATAGTTCTTTTTAGAGGGGATGAAGTGATTCTCCTGAACCCAATGGTTGATACATGTTTTTCTATATCATAGTTGGGATTTTCAGACATGATATTATGTGTCTCGGTTGGATTCTTGGAATTACACTCCATGTTTTTTTGAATTGAGACCCTTTTGACATATGAATTAGATGACCAAAAAAGTTTGATGAAGGATTGATTAAAAATGTGAAGATTGTGGAACAATGAAATGAAAGGAATTAATCAATTAAATAATAAATGTTGTCACATATATATATTTTTGGTTTAATTAAATATTATGATATTTTATACGCTGTTTAGAATATATATTTTATATACACCATTGGTGGTGGCCTATTGAGATCTAATCACACCCTCATTGGGCTTCTATTGGTTACCCAATAAGACTACCTGGGTAAAGTTCAATAAAAAGGAAAAGGCCATATTCTAGATGATTGATTTGGGATTGGGATGTTCATGGTGGAGGGAACTAGACTTAGTTTTGGGACCCATTTTTTCGATTATTAATATTTTATTTGATTTTTATATACTTTTTCACATGGAATAGTATAAATTAATTGGAATACATATAATTTTTTGGGGGAGTGTGCCATTTTTAGGAAATATATTGTGATGCTTTGTAATCGTTATATTGATTGTATTATTTTGTATTTTATCAGCTATGGATTACTATGATCAAGAGAGTACAGTCTCCCAAAAAGTCTCATTTTAACCTCACGGCTATTCATTAGCCCCTATCTTACAGGGTGGCATTGCTGTAGTGATTTAATGCATTTTCTTGGGGAATAATTTATTGTGGATCCTCGAATAGGGTGTTAGAAAGTGGTATCAGATATGGTTGTTTTATGTTATTTATTTTATTTGGGGGAGATATAGAGAAGAATATGATGTGTCAAGCCTTGGATGTGAGATCATTAATGGGGTTATAAAACCTATATATAGGGTAAAACCCAAGTAGCTAAGGTGTGACTGTTGTTCATAATATTTTCTGTTATAGTTGGATGTTATTTCACCCTGATTGATACCCATATTGTGTGATGTTATTAATTTACGAGACTTCATTTGGGACTCGATAGGACATTGGGATTTTATATGCATGATACATTCTTGTAAAATAGGGACACATGTTACACGAATCATGTTAGGAACAAAAGGAAGATGAATTATGGTCAGGTATGGTGGATGAAAATTCATCTTGATTCATTTGAAACTTTGACAAACAAGATCCACAAAAGATATTATTTTGAAAATAATGAACATATTTTCATGGGAATGGTTAAAATGGTAACTACTATAATTTGAAAAATAATAGGTAGTTATATTATCCTCTATTTTAGATGAACCATATTTGGGGTAGATGAGAATGGTTATTTGTTAGTGGTTATGCCTATTGGGACAGTGTATGTGGAGTTAGTTGTTTATGGCTGGTAGTGAGTCACATTTGTTTAAATTTTGGGAAACTTATGTTATGTTTGTTGATATATGTGTTTGGAATATTATAGAGGTTCAAATGTGATAATGTCTACCAGTTGGGTGATAAGAGGGTATCATTGAGAATGCACCACCTGATGTGGACCATGAAACACCATTGTTTCTCTATAATACGGGGTATATTATCCAAATGAGGTTAAATACCCTGTGATGGGGGGCTATTAGGGTATGATAGATTAAAAGAAATTCCACTTCGGATCATGTTTGATCTTTAAACAAACAAACTCTTCTATCCCATTCCAATACAAAATATTGCTGAATAAAACATATCTTTCACGAGACACAACAATTCAATATGTTTCACCTGCACTGTGCTATATTCAAGGAGCATGCAATGAAAATGTGTCTATGTACATAACCCACTAAAGATCCCGACCAAAATTATAGTCTTTTCATGATCAAGTATTTGTCTATGATAATTTCCTATACAAACTTTAGGGTCATTTTGCTACTTTCCCAGGGGTCACCCCCTGAGCCTCTTTCTCTTGCTCACTGCTGGTGGAAAAATCACTTCTTTCCTCTTCTATTGCTCACTTCTCTTGGAAGGGATTCACTCACATTTTAAAAAACTTAGGTTGCATTATTATCAATAATGAATGTATCCAAATTTTTAGATAAATTTTCTATTTAAGCCCCACTTTCATAATCATTATGAATATCAATTTACCACATGTTTACTAGGTAATTCCTTTTTTATCACTTTTAAATGATCGGAACTTCCTTCATGAAGTACACATTATTCATGAAACACATATAGACTTTCACATGTAACCGAATTAAATGGATCTTAATAGTTTTGGTCTTTTTATTTTATCCTTGGATAACTTCACCACATTAATGAATCTCAAAACATGTATTCGGTGCTCAAAGACATCATGATTTTTTTCATCATAACAACCTTCATGAATCACCTTCGTGAATCCAGAGATATAGAATCATCATTAAGTCTTACTACATTTATGAAGGGGTTTAATGACTATCTATAATAATTTCCTCTATTTTAGTAATCTTACTAGAATTTTATCACCATTTAATTATTCATTCATATTTCATTTTCATTTCTCCCTACTTCCCTAAGCTCTGTTCCATATTCACTATACACAATTATTAACATAGTCAGTATAATTAACATAAACTGTTCATGTTTTCAGGGTTCTCCACTTGGGATGATTCAAACATTCATGAAAAGTGATTTTTGAAACCCATTCTTTGTCAATCTCATGAATTTTACCTAATTATACATGTAAATCAAGGAAATACCTCTTTCATGATGATATCCATCCTTCAAATTTTGAACCCCAAACTTTTTGGGAAGGCATGGGAAAAAGTGACAACTTTGTACACAATTTTCTATACTAATTCTAGGAAATAAATTCCCATTTTGTGGATCTTTTACAACATACCATGTTAATAATATCTCTAGATCTCCACAACATAGCTTTAAAACCCTATTTTCCAATAAACATAATCATCCCAAGAATGCTTCAATGTTACCTTGTTGGATTTTTTCCCAATATAAGAGTATCTGTTCGAGGAAAATAATTACCCATTTATAGATTTTATGATGTTAAAACTGGGGTGCGATGGATTGACTATCTTAGGTTTGATAGAGGCGTTCAAGCTATATCACCCTCCATGATATTATGGAGAAGTTGGAACTGAGGTAGTAGAGTTATTGAATAAGTCCATCCAGACAATTTTGGAACACCTAGACACCCTAAATGAAAATTGAGCTAAGATGGATAACTATATGTTTTGGGTACCAATAATGAATTGGTGGGATATATATGCTCAGGATGAGTAGAATGATGGAAAGGAATGGAATTATTTCTAGGATAAGTTCCTAGAACACATTTACATTGTGACCTTGAGGCAAAGGAAGGATAATGAGTTTAAGAATTTGACTCTGGGGGAACATGAAAGTAATGGATTATGATGGGAAGTCCATAGATATATAGAGATTCTCACCAATATTAGTAGGATATGAGTAGATTTTGTCTAGTCAATTTTAAGATGGACTTATATGTGATATCATTTCCTAGGGGAATATCATTCGACTACAGAGTTTTTTTGTTATAGTGGATCGTGCTCTAATTTATGAGGGGAATATAAATGATTCCTTATGGAGTGGATAGGTAATGGATGATAGGTGATCTCGTGGTAATAATTTGGATAGTAGGAATCAACATTGTAAGATTTTCCACTAGATTAATGGAGATCATAATAGTCTTGGAAGGGGAACCTTCTCATTAGGGATTTTCTCATTCGTTTCCTATATATATTACAGGACACTCTACATGAATGGTTAGATTCCATGACCACTAGTGGAATTACATTTATGTGGTAGGATGGTTTATTTGAAGAGATTATTCAAAGGCTGAAATTATGAATTAAATGGTGGATGCTCCCGGCCAGTATGAGGTGCCCGTAGGGGGTTAGTTAATTTGTATTATTCAGGCAGTTGGATTTACACCAAACACACGAATCAAGGTAGGAGATGTGTTTCATCGAGGTAAACGAATCCTTATAAGAACGGTCATGAAATAATTGGAACTTATACCATTTACCACGGTATAAGGGTAGTACATCTTCATGTAGTCCATCATACACATAACAGGGGAGAGGCTGGACCATTGATTGTTCGAGTTATGATTCCTCTAGATTCAATGATTTTTTATGGTATATTTGATACATGAGCCTATATTTTTTTTGTATCTGTTTGAAATTTAATTTTTTTTTCAATGATTCATGGAAAATGGGTATGTGGTCATGTTGATTAACACACCTTTTGGGGTACGATATGAAAATATCTAGTTATGTATGGGTTTTTCTCTTCAGATTTTTTGGAATTGTGTTCAATGAGAGCTTTTTATTCATGATATTTCTTGTGTTTAAATGATAATGGGAATATATTGGTTGGTATATGTTTAAGTCCATATTGACTATAATATCCAAATTATAACATTCACATCCCATATTGGCAACACTTATGTTCATAGTGGGGAGTGGGATATTTAGGAAACCCAATATGGTATAGTTCATCAGTGGTTAGGTGATCTCACAACCCAATTTCGATGTATTGTGATTGATAGTGGATAAAGAGAGCTTAATGACATCAATCCTATGCTGGATCGGTTCTAGTATGTATTTTCCTATGGCTTCTCAGTGATTCCCCCTACGAGAGAGATTGTGTTCATGATTGAGCTAATGCATATAGATGAGTTAGTTTTAGGTCATCTATATAGAATAAAACCAGTAGAGCATCAGGAAATAAAAACATGGTTGGAGGAATTGGAGGGAAAGGGATTTATCAACTGATTTATGTCACTAGGGGGCTTCCCAGTCTTTTTCAAGAAGTAATCTAATGGGTTTCCGCGCTTGTGCATCGATTACTAGAAATTTATTTGGATGAATATTGGGAACCAATATCATCTTCTACATATTGATGAACATTTTTATAATATAAGTGTTCCTTATATTTTCTCAAAGGTCAAATTATCGTTAGGTTATCCTCATTTGAGGGTGATACCTTCTTATATACCACAAACATTATTCTAGATCCAATATTTCCGGTATGAGTTTTTTTATTTCTATTCATGTTAAAAAAATACTCAAGTAGTGTTTATGGATGTGATGAATCGAATTGTACCCCCTTACATGGAAAATTTTTAAGTTGTTTTTTTTTGATGAAATGGGGATGTAGACCTAGACTCATGATGATCAATACAACTATCCTGACATCATCTTGAGTACACTGAGTGATCATCCGCTATACACCAAGAATTACAAGTGTATTTTCAATATCAATAATGTACATTTTTTGGATCACATAATATCTAATGAGGGTGTGTTTGTGGACCCATAAAAATTATATGTAGTTATATCCTTATTGAGGCCAAATAATATTTTGGGAATAAACTGTTTTATTTGTTTTTCATGATATTACCGAAGGATCAAAATGAAATTATCTTTCATTGAAACACTACGTTCAGGCTTGAATATCATGTGTTTCAAGTTTTAATAGTCAATATCATGTGACAATTCATTCTATGGGATAAATATGAATTTGAATACTACTCTAATTTTGATCCTAACTAAGTTGCTTAAGGATTATTCCTTTTTTATGCATATGGAGTTTGGATTAGGGAAGTGTTCATGTATGAATATTGGATTGTGAAATATAAGTCAAAAACTTTGAGGAATCAAGAGTAAAATTAGCTTTTGGGAGAACTTCAATTTGTTAATGTGGTTTAGGATTTAATGTGTCGGATGAAATACATAATATGAAAAATATTTATTGTGTATATTGATCATTAGATCTTGAATTACATATTTAGTAAAAATTATTTGAACATACTATAGTATAGATGGGTTGAGTAAATGAAATAATTTGATATTGATTCATTTTACATGACATGGAAAGGGAACAATTTTATAGATTCATAAAATAGAATGATGTAGACTTAAGTGGTTCAGAAGTCCAATCTTGAGTGGAAGATGATGGACTTGTTCACTATGATGTGAATAGCTGTTTAGAGTAGATACTGATAGGGGACCCTTGTATGCTTTGAAGTAGAATATACACATAATACCATGATGAATGAGATACAATATTAGAATGTAGAGTGTTTATCCTTGAATGAACTATTTGAAGGTATGGATTCACCGAAGGACCATATGGTTGGTTATTATGAGGTCATTTATGTTCATGTACATGGTATTATTGCAACATGTATTTAGGAGGAGTTGATCATTGAGTTTCATTCCTTGAAGTGGGAAGTGCATCATACTTCAACCAAAATGTATCCTAAAATTCATAGATTGTATTGGAGTCCAATGATGAATAAGGTAGTTACATGTTTCATGGCGTGATATATCACATGTAAATAGGTAAAGGATGAGCATTAGCTGTATGGTGGTAGGATATAGATATTTCCCATTCTAGAATGGGAGTGTGATGATTTCATCATGGATTTTGTGGCGGGTCTTTCAATGATGCCTTTGAATAATGACCCCATATGTGTAGTTGTGTATTGGATGAACATGGTGGCCCATTTCACACAGATATGGGATGATTTTACTAGGGATAAACTATAAAACTTATATACTTAGGTGATATTATAATTTTATGGAGTATTAAGAACCATAGTTTGAGATCATGATACACATTTTATATAACACTTCTGGAATGTTTTCTAGAAGGTATTTGAGACCAAGGTGCTTATGTGTATTGAATTACACCCAATGATAGATGGGAAGTATGACCTTACTATCCAACGACAGGTTGACATATAGAGAGAATGCGTCCTAAATTTTGGTCAAACTAGGGGAAATCAATTAAAACACCTGGAGAACACCTATAAAAACTTACCAAGAGACAATTTATATGGAACAATTTCAGGCACTCTGTGGTAAACTATATAGATTCCCATTGTGTTTAATAGAGTCCAGAGAATTAGAGTTATTGGTGGGAAGTCTTGGGTAGAAGCCATCATATAAGTATTATTTGATGCCGAAATAATTGGATATTACTTAGATTCGGTATAATTTTGATGAAAATCAACATCATATACCTCTTGAGTGTGCATTTCATGATCAAGTGTTCCACTAGGTGTTTCCATGTCTCGTTCATTATTTGATTCCAAAATAGCTTATGTTGACGCCCAAGTATATGGCAGTGTTGGAGAACGTGGAGGGGATCATTCTGGTGATGTACCTATTGGTTCTTCCATAGGTTTATAGTAGAATTAATGACGTTCTTTTATGTGTCACTAGATTGAATATATCACCCAACCCTTCTCACATGATCACAATTGATTTTGTTGAGATTGAGGTTGATACATCCTTTCAGGAGCATACGGATCTTATTTTGGATCATAGTGTGAAAATATTTTTTGGTAATACTATTCCACTAGTTTGAGAGTTTTCTAATCATGTTAATGTCCAATAAGAAACATGTGAGAGATATACAGATATGCGATCCTAGTGGACATATAATTTTACCTTAGAGACTCACTGATACTTAGAAGTGATGCTCGGGGATACGTCGCAATACGGTAGGGATGTTTTAGGATCCCAGACTTCTAATGAGTTACATTATTATTCTAGTTTTGGTTTATATCCAAAACATTTAATTTATAAAACGTTTCTAGGACATATAGGGAGTCTCCGGAGGTGTCTTGGGGTGTTTGGAGAACCGAAAGTAGAGAAAAGAGACCATCCAATGCAGGTCACATGGTTGGTACATGGTTACATCTAACCATGTTCCTGGGAGAGGGGTGGTTAATCGGTGGGGTAACCATGCATCCGGGTAGGCCTAAAAGTGTAGTATTGTATATAGCCATCTCACATGGTCAAAATATGGATTATCAAACCGTACAGACTCCCCAAGAGGCCATGTGGCCAGAATCCCAATTAGAAAGAGGGAAACACATGGTTGGTGGACTGTTTGGCCTACTAGAAGGCCAAACCATGTGTCGTATTAAAAGAGGTATTTTACAATTTCCCCACTCTGTATTTAATGTTTATAAGTCAAATTTTGGCCTTATTATTCATCTATAAGCCTTTGTGACAAACTATACCCTCCCAAAATTTAAAACGACCTGCTTCCCTCATTTATATGCTCTTTAGAGTGTAGTTCAGTGTAGATTGATGCTCTGGGTGAGTCTAACACTCCTCATTATTATATTTTTAGGTTAGGGGATTGTGATTTTATTATTACCCTTATGAAGTCCTTAATATATATTTACGAATTGTTTTATAGGTTTGAGATTCAAAGGATGATGGATTTCATGTCTAAGTCCATGGTTAAGAGATCATTCCACATCTAACATGAGGTAGGTGGTCTACAAGTAATATCCAATTGACTTGGTTCTTAATTTAAATTTGTATGTTGTTTTGTGTTTGTATCACATTTATTTATATTTTGTCCCATTTTAGGAATTAATAATTTGGTAAATTTAATGATGAATTGAATCCATCATAAACATAATGGGATCCAATGGGGATTATTTGACTAGGACGTTGAACACCCATGTGGTGGACCATTCCCATGAATAAGAAATATTGCAATGTTCAATGATTAATTGTGTGGATTATGATATTAAACCATGGGAAAATTTGACCGACCTAGTAACATTAGATATTGGATGTTTGTATTAACTAGAAAGATTATGTAATTGATGGTGGGTAAATTAATGGTAATGAAATTTGGTTAATGTGGTTTGGACCCATGGTTAAAGGGAATGGAAATGAGTATAAATGGTTGAGATGACTAAAATTGAAAAAATGGAATTTTATTATGAATTTCAAACATTATGATGGAAATAAACTTTGTAATTTTGATTAAATAGAAAAAGATTCACCCTTGTTATATTTTTTAATCAAGTGGTAAATGATTAAGAGACTATGTAAATTTGATATATGTTAGTGGGATGATGATTTTTTTCAAGACTCATATGGGAAGGCCTGACTGACACTTTGGTTCCCTTTTCCACAGTAGTAATCCGTTGAATGAACTGATTATCTTGAATCTATGATTACTAACATTACACTACATATCATGTTTGGGATGTTAGGAAATGGAATTTTGAGTCCCATTCAGATTAATTGACAAACAATCCATGTTATCCTACCAATGAAAATTTTAAAATATTGAAGAGATGACATGCACATGCCAAATAATGTTTTATAAAATTGGGTAATATTTTTACCGAATAATTAAGATAAACATATTTATAAAATTTTATATAATGTATCCTCTTTATTATTATGTTTCAATGTTTATTAATCTTCTAAAAACACAATTTAGACTGGATATTTTTTAGAGACCATTGGCGGTGGCCTAATAAGATGTACTCACACCCTTCTTAGGCTTACATTTGGTACTTGAGCATAACTCATGGTTGTTGGTTAATGCAAAGTTAAATTGTCTTTCCAAGTTGCTTGGTTTGATCTTGGTATGTGACTGTATGAGGGAACTAAACTTGGGTTTAGGATTCATTTTGGGGGATTCTTCAATTTTTATTTATTGATGGTATACTATCTCCCTTGGCAGTGTATACATGACTTTACATACATATTATTTATTTGGGGCATGTACAATTTTTTATAAATGGTTATTGATGATTGGTTATTTTTATACTATTTCCTTAATTTCATATTTTATATGATTTGGATTACTATTATAATGAAGTAATATTCTCCGCACATATCTCATTATTCCTTCACTACTAGTCAGTAGCTTTTTGAATGTATGGAGGCGTGCTTGAGTTCATGTACCACATCGGCTCAGGGCATCGATTATAGTGTCACCTGAGTAGGGGAGTTACACATCAATACCTATATCATCAGTCATAAAACCTGGAATAAAATTTCATCAATGTCAATATTCATAGAAATGTAAAATTACAAACCATGTGATGTCAATCTTGATCAAATGAATCATTAAGATCCCATGGTAAGCATAAATAAAACATTTCAGTGTAATTGTACATTATTTTCATGTAACCCTTAAAAATCATTAAATTTTGAATAACCACACAGTCAACATCCAATATAATAATACAATTCATTTGAGTACTGTATGGGCCTACCCATTGTATATTGTTTTATTAAGATCACCCATTAAAATAAAAAAAACAAGATCTATATCTTAAAAAATGTTCTAAGAATATCCATTCCATAATAAAACTCAATGAAACAATAATTATTACTTTCATTAATTCATTAAACCATGGAAAATAAATGTGACCCATGAAATTAAATTTTAAACAATCATAATCCACCCTGATAATGAATGAGGATGTTATCATTAACAAATTGAACCAAAGTATTATAACTAATAGAAATAGTATTTGAGATTGATGAATGGAAATACAATTAATATATCATTCTTTTTTATATAAAAATACCATTTTTTCATTATAAATAAATTTTTAAAAATTAAAAATTAAAAAATAGTGAAATAAATTATCATTGATGATAAACATTGATACTTATAAAATATGGTTTAATAAAAATTATAGTATTGATGGAATAGAAATCCATTTATTTTTTAAGCATTAGAAATAAACATTCTATTAAAATATTTTCTGAAAATAGTTAATGGTGACCCACTTATAAAACCTTAATGAATACCCATTCAAAACTTTTTAAAAAATAAGGTAAAATACCATGTAAATATATATTGGAAACCAATTTTGTTTACTAAAAAATATATTTTAAAAAACATTTTTGAAAACACAGATACGGAAGAGAATGATTCCTAATATAAAAGAATATACAATATTAGTAATGATTATAGATGAAATTATTTATTTTTTTAAATAACATGGAAAGAATTGGAAATAAAACATATAAACCACATTCATAAACAATGGAAAAAAGAGTCATGGATCTAAAAAATAAGAGTATAGTATCCCCAACCCGAACAGCCACCCAAAAAGTGCTAACGAGTTGTGTGCCACTAGCCATAGGCGCACCTTCCCAAATGCCAAAGGATGTAGACTAGTAGTGAGGGTGTAAATTGATATAGTGGGGGGTGCACATAAGGCTAGTGGAACCCAACTTGTTAGCATTACTCAGGTGGTTTTCCGGTTCGAGGATGATACAAGTGGTTTCAGATAGGTTTCTTTTACCTATATTCACATAATTTTCTATTTTGGATATATTAGATAGGACATAGGTTTTGTTTAAATCTTGTTTTATTGATGGTGCAAGGGTATCTTCATCCCCAGTTATGAGGGAAGTACCATGTTCCTTTGGGTGGGAATTTTAATTTTAATTTTTCTCACATTACCATTTATATGGTTTTCCCCCGTGGTGTCTCACTTGGTCAATGATGATTATTTGTTTTAATATGGGCCCTTTGACCCTGTTTGTTATGGGAGGAATGGACCATGTCCTTGTATGGAATGGGGGTTTTGATTCGTTTTTTGGTTATCCTTTTGATAGGACCATTTTTAGTGTATTTCAATTTCATATATGCACATATGCTTTGTGAATTTAAAATCCCATGTGATAAATGTAAACTTACATATGAGAAGGTGATATTCTATGATGTGATATAATTTCCATTTTTTTAAATGTGATATGCCATTATATATATTTATATAGTGGCATGTGGCATGTGAATGGGCCTAGATCTCATATGAGCAGGACGATTTTATGGCTGCTGTGATTTTTAATCACAAGGATTTGATAACTTAGCCATAAGATTGAGGAAATAGTAGTATTCAGGATTGGAGTGGCTCGAGGAGATTATCATAAGTGGCTCTATTAAGGGAGGGAAAGGAGTATTTGAGGTTAGGATGATGTGGGGAATGGTTGCAGTGGGGGAGACTATGGGTAGTGGTATTGTGTTTCCTTTTTTTGGACTTCAATATCTACTTTATATATAAATTGTGATATATATGGGCTATGTGTAAATTTTTTTGAATTTAGTGGGTTCCTCCTAGATGGATTTGATATATCCTCTGGAGGGTGATTGCACGATGCCACAGGAGCATTATGAGGTTCAAACCCATGAGGTTCATAAAGTGTATGAGATGCAGGTATAGGCTTATGGGGAATGATCAGTTTCAGGATCAAGTGATGGCATGCATACTGCTGAGTTTGAATGAATTCGGGTTGTGGATCTATGAGAATATTTTATCATTCCTTGTATGTATCATTTAGTGGACTTATAGAGGTGTTTAAGGAGTAGATCCATTGATGGAATATCTGATGTCGTAGTTCCAGTTGCTGCACTGCCTACTTTTTCCGGGTAAGTCTAGTCTGCTGGTGGCTAAGAACTTGATATAGATCGTAAAGTTTATATTTGAGATACTCGAGACACCAAAAGTGTGAAGGTTCAATATGGAGACATATGTTCTTATAGGTTCATTTAATAACTGGATGGATATGAAGTTTTAGGCTTACAAACACGAGGGACTGGCCAGGAAGGACATAGAGAATAGGTTCATCGAGAACTTTTTCTCAGAGACGATGAGGGCGAAGAGATCTCAGGATTTCATGAGCCTTATACAAGGTGACATGTCTCTTATGAACTATGAAAATAATTTCAGTGATAGGTTTCGCTTTTCAATATGTCTTATAAGTGTTGTGACTTCAAGAGTGGGGAAATTCAATTATGAAATATGGAATGCCATTCAAGAGTAGGTAAACATCAATAGGCATACCAAGATCATAGAGGCAGTGAATCAGATTCTCATAACCTAGAGAATCCTAATGGATAGTTCTCACAAGAGAAGGGAGGTGGAATTATGTGATTGTTTAAATGGATTGAAATGAGGTTGGGATGAGTTACATGTGGGAGATTAGAATAAGGACTCAGTTTGACCACCTCATGGGAGCTCAGAAGTTGTTATCTTTCAGTATGGGTAGCCAGGGCATGTCTATACTTAATGTGAGTAGCCTCCAAAGGATTTCTGGGCATGTGAGTAGGCCAGCCATCTTTAGTGGTACTACATGAACCCTTACTAGACAATCGACAATCAGGGTCCCAAATAGACTGTGGCTTCTGGGGTCGGATTATAGTCAATAATAGGTGAGGTTAGATGAGGCTAAAGTGCACATGAATTATGTAGAAGATATAGTGGGACCCATTAATGGAGTCAGTGTCCAATGGTTCGTGGATCACCACAGGGAGGATATGCTATATGATTCCATCTGTAAGGATAGGTGTATGTTGTGAAGCTTCTAGAGGCTGAGTATGCTGGAGAGGTGATGATAGTAAGTGGTACGTCATGGGAGTGGTCCTACATTCTTTTTTCTTTTCTTTTTCATGGCCAATTGAGGTGTTTTCATTTGTTCATGGCCTCACAAGGCATGCCCATTTTGATTGTATGAGGTAAACATGTTGTATATGGACTGAAAATGTGATGGTTAGTGTGTTGGAACTATATTGGGTGAATATATAAATAAATATATATATATATCTGGTTCTAGGAATTCGATCATCATTGGATGCTGGTTACATGTGGTGCCTTGGCACTGAGGCATCATAGTGATATATAATTAGATGAGATTCCTTGGGAATCAGGGAATTGAGGATTCAAATTGTGATTTCATTATGAGAAACAAGATTTATTTTGAGAATCAAATGGACGATGGACATCGTTGTTCCATGGGTGCAATGGGCTTGAGGAGGGAATCAATGTATTGCGGGATATGGTTGAGTGTTAAAAGAGACAAAAAAGCACCTGATGAGGTTTAGTGGTGATGATTCATCACATGAAGACCATGGGACCATAAATTGGTCAATAGAAATAGATTGATATGGATATTTGGGTCAGCATTGACTGGATTAGGAAATTCCTAATGTGGGGAGCCCTCCATGAAAAAGTTGGCATATACCCTCGAGACCATGGTAAACAATTTCTTTAACCTGGATTTGAATTTTTGATACCATATTTTTGTTTTTTTGTATCTTGAGGATGAGCTATGATATGGGTGGGATATTGTAATGAAATTGGTTTTAGGAACGGTTCAAGAATCCCTACATGGTTTGAATTTATTAATTTTTGGTTATGTTAATTTTTGATTCATTGATCAGAACACAAATCTGAGAGTTATGTTGGCCGTAAAATGGTGTTTTTCAGTTGGTTTAGAGGATAGGAGAGTGCATCAGGTGGTTTGGTTTTGGAGTGTTGGAGTATAGAAGACATTGTTTTTTCGATGAAGGTGCATGCACACGGTTTAGGGGAAACCATGTGAGTGGTGGAACATGACTGTGTGGTCTCATCTACAGTATTTCATAGAGTGTCACACAAATTCTACATTATTTCGAAAACTGTGTGGGTAGCTTGTGATGACTCGCAGCCTTCGGTAGTGGCTTCTTCAGGGTTTCCACATCATTTGGAAAACCGTGGACCCTATTCATGCTCCTTTTTTTCTATTTTCCCTCCTTTTCTTTATTTATTATCTTCTTCCATTTCCTTTTCTCTTTCTTTGTTTCACACATAATAGGGTGTTCCTTCATGCTCCTTCAGAGTATTTTTATCCAAATCCTCCATATGATCTATATTCTTTTATCTGTCAGATACTATAGGATTTCCTCAGTAATGTTAACTCCCACACACCTTTCTTCTTCCTTGATATTTCACCTTAAGAACCAATGTTCCTATCTAAACCAATTTCATGGATTATGATGAAAACATACATATATGTCAATCAACATCAAATTGTACTTTGATATTGGATGTGCCTACACCTATGAGTCTATGGTAGGTGGTGCATAACTTATTTTCAGTTTTTTTGGACTTTTTAGGGTTTCATGTTTTAAGTGAAACAATGGGTATTGAGAGGGACTCTATTATAAAATGTTAAATTTATTTTTTCACCATGTGGGATGTCGTGAGAAAGCCCAATGCCTGTTACACATGATAGAGGATGGGTTAGAGGTTTTTTCTCCTTTGGTTTTTTTGGATGGGGGAGATAATATGGTTTTCATTGATTTGTTTTTATTTGAACATATATGTTTAATTCAGTAATGGTTGATTAAGATAGTTATAGGCATTCAAGAAATCCATGCTAATGTGTTAGATATTGTATCTTATTCAATTCGAACTATTTAAAATTGAATTGCTGATCAATGTTCTTTAATTATATGTATATATATATGTAATTATTAAGATTACATATATTGTGACCCATGTGGCTATAATGAGCTTTTACAAGGCTAGGATGGCGTGGCCGTCAGGATATAGAGTTACAGACCACTGGTTGGGATTTGCAGGGATTTACATGAGTGGTTTTGACCACATGACTGGGCATAATGGACATTAGATTGAGGAAATGTGACTTTCGAGTTCAACATTACCTGAGATACATTGATGGAATGGATAATATATTTGAGAGACGTGGTCATAGTGGATTGGGGTGCCATATATGGTGTGGAATAGGTTCCTCTTTCGTGATTGCTTCTCACCAATGATAACCAAAGCACAGATTGAGTCATGTGGGAATAGGTTGACTCTGAAATGAGGTGGTTTGGACCACTTGTGTGGGTTGAGGTCCTTGAAATTTGAGGCTTAGGAATTTATGGTTTGGGGGTGCATTCCATAAAAATACAAGTGGATGAAGAAGAGGCTTCGGTGGATAGGGATGAGGCTATCAGGTTGGGGGTTGAGGCTCTCTATGATTTAGGCCATGGGCCTAGAAATTTATTTGAGGAACAAAATCATTGTTCCTTTGGTTATCATGCAATGGATGAACATTATCTTTCAAGTAGGGGTATGTGGAATCCAGATACGATTGTTTGAGTGTTCCTTCTAGATCAAAATACATTGAGACACGAGGTGTTAGGAGTCATGTGGTGACAAAATATGTGATTGAGGTGGAACCTGATGTTTTAGATGGACTTTTGAGTATTGGGGTACCTTGGGGAATGAGTCATTGACTATTTGTTCTTATGATATTATGGCGATGACCTAAGCTTGTGACACTCCCTTGGGGATGTTGAGAACCAGTATAGGTTGTGTTTATTATTGAATTCTATTGTTTACTGTTCATAGTGGTGCATGACTTCTTAAACACTTATACTAGGTATGCACTGTTGGGGGGTTTCCTACTGAGATTCAACTGACACACTATATGGGCCCTTATAGATTCATGTAGAATTTATTAATTTTTTATAAGTAAAGGATTAGCATCTAGAGATGGATCGTAGTACTTTATGGCATGGACCAAGAGTTCATGCCTAGCTTGATCTTTGTTGAGTTTTATTTTAGATTTAGTTCATTTATTTTATGTAGCTATCATGGTCTACCATGGAAAACACTGTGTATAATATATTATATGGACAAACTTGGAATTCATGTTTTGTTGTTTTTTTTAAGAGGCTACAAGTTATTTTCTAACTTGTTGTTCGGTTTACATACCATTGCAGTTGTTCCCATATTTCTTCTATTGTTTATTATTATTGATTTTTCTTCAACTTTGCAGGTTTGGTTTGAGTCAAATAAATCATTTATTTCTAAATCATGTTTAATTATTATTCTCAAACCTACACATTATCTATTTATAAAGAGTATAACCTTCCCATTATACATATTTACACCCCTAATGCTAGTGGGTATCCTTGGGCATTTGTGGAGGTGCACCTAAGGCCAGTGGCACCTATCACATTAGCACTGTTTGGGTATCTATTAGGTTTGGGGTATCTAAAAATTGTATATGATTTACTATAATGGAATATTGAGTATAAATAATCTGTAAAAGAAAGAATATTTTATATTAAAGACATTTTCACTTTGGAAATATTTTAATCATAAGTCCCCCAAAATAGTAATGAAAAATGAATCTATAAATATCAGGAAAATAAGGATATTGATTAAATATCTTTTAAAATGGTATGTATATACACCTCTTAAAATAATATTGGTGGAAATAAAAAACATATTTCAAAAATAAATGAAATTTGAGGTGAATTACAATTAAAAATATCATATTATTGAATTGATAATTAATCAATGGAGAGATAATATGTAAAAAATATAAATCCTTTATAAAGTGGATATACAAGATAAAACTCTTGATATATACATTCCCATATAGTCATAGAACAATAAATTCTATAAACAATAGTTATAACCGAAGGAAAAGAAATTTAGTTAAAAAATTCTTTACCACTTATTATCTTTCATGTTAAATACCCTTTGATAAATTAATTAAATGTATAATTTAAAATATCATGAAGTATGAAGGATTCATAGAGAACCATGTAAAATGGGTAGTTTATAGTCTCTGTAAAATAAATTAGGTAAAAAATTAAATATGATTAAATGAATATAAATTGAGATGAAATCCTGAACATCGAGTCCCAAATTTCAATGTATGACCTTCAAAACCTGTACAAAAAAATTACAAAAATTATTTTATTTTTAAGAAAATTCTCAAGAATTAATAAATTATAGTTTAACTATTTTATTGATTGATTACAATGACATATTTAATCAACTAATCATTTTAAGTCCATGTTGAGTGTTTTGATAACTTTTACTTAATAATTTTAACTTGCTTCACTATATTGACCATTGTGGAAGGGTCTATTGTTCCATCGTATAATAAATTATAATAATAACATAGTTATAATTTTTTTAATAAATTATTATTTTTAAAACAAACATGAAATATAGTTATTTAAAATGGTCAGTGTTATAAACATGGAGACGGTAGGTCGTAGATTTTAATGACTAACATTTCCATTTTAAATGATAATTATAAAAGGAATATATTTTTAATTTTCTATTTTTAAAATTAGAATTTAATAAAAAAATATTTCATTAAATATTCATATAAATATTTATATATCATCCATGTGATGTGGGGTTGAAAAAATAGTTACATTTATTTACAGAGGTGGTAGTCCCCACGTACGCATGAACAAAGTAATCATTTTACTTTGTTTGAAAATGTAATAAAATAGGAGATATATTATAAATTAAGAATTTAAAATATATCATTAATATCATACATGAAAAGTAAATCCAATATTATAAACATATATGATATTTGGTGATGGAATATAAATTACATTGGACCGTGAAGTGTTAGTCTACCTTATACATGAATAATGATTTACTTTTCCATTTGATCGAGGTGAGAGAAGTATATAGCTTATTCCACTATAATATTAGCAGAACAGTATATGTAATATCCTAATGTTAATAACTAATCATTATTTGAAAGTATTTGAAGGGAGGTGGAATTCGAAATAAAATGAAAACACTCACTTATGAACAATACCTCTTATTACAAAAATATAATTGAGGTGTGAATAAATGATAAGAATATGCGACATTTTATTAAATAGGTGAGGGACACCGTTGGAATTTCAAAAAATATTAAATTAGTATAAATTAAATTTTATGTCAAAATGGATCCAAATTTAAAAAATATGAATATAAAATAAGTTTTGGATATAATAATCCTATTAAATAACAATTAAATATGTTTTTATCACATTCATATTCTTATATTATTGTTTAAACCGTTTAGTAACTATTTGAACAACAAAAATTATATCACAATTTTTTACATAAAGGGGATAATATACATAATATAGAAGGAATAATAAAAGATAAATGAACCATGTTTGATGTAATCATAAATATACCATTTACTTTATATTTTTAGGATCTTAAAATCATTTAAATAAAATTTATATATTAAAAAATCATTACAATGAATTTTAGATATATTCCATTAATTTTAATTTTAAAACAACATGAAAATAATAAAATTAGAATCCAAAACATAAAAAATTATCTAATATATATTTTTTTTATCTAAAGAAAACATGGAACCATAACATTAATTCAAATAATATTAAAATTAACATTTAATTATCAATTACTATATTTTTTATTTCTTGAATAATTACTGCATCAGTGTTAAATTTTATGGTAATTATTTATTCACTAAAAATTATAAATAAATTTCCATGAAAAAAATCCATTTAACTTTCTAATTATCATTTATAACTGAATATATAATTTTTTTATTCCTATTTTAAAAATATTATAGTAATTTAATTTAAGAGTGGAGCTTTTGGTTATAAATTTACTTAAATATTAGAAAGGTCAAAATCAGGTCCAAACAGAGAAAAGGACATATATTATAATTTTGGCAGAAAATATATTGTATATACTAATAGAATAAAAATAATCTAACTCTTAGGATCAGTTTTTAGTCCTTATCATTTTTAAATTTTAAATACCTGATTTACCCTTCATCATGGTAATAAAATCTACTATAGTTACTAATCTTATTGGGAAAAAAAATAAAAGGATCATATTTATCAAGTTTTTAAACCATGAATCATAAAATGGAATCCATTTTTTTGAATTTATGTAACATAATTCAAATAATTGTAATTTTAAATTTTACCGTCAAAATGCTAGGATAAACAGTTTTTCAAAACAATATATTTTTCAACTAAATATTTTAAACTAAATAAAAGAATAAAATACATTTGAAAACCATTAATTGGATTATTATCAATCATATGAAACTATTTAGTTTTTCATAAAATCCAAAACATAATTTTACTTTCTATGAATGTTAAAATAAAAAACTGTTTTTAATAAAATTCATCATTTTAGACAATTCAAAGAAAAGTGAAATCTTTTAGAAAAATATAAAAATTTCAATGTTTTGAAATTTTGATATTTTGATGTCAAACATTATAACCATGTAATAAAAAAATTCTAAAATATATAGTAATTAATTATATTATTCTTTCATAAAAAATTAAAAACTATTTTTAAAGAAAACACATTTTCACTGAAGAAAATGACTATTAAAAAATAAATTATTTTTTCCTAATAATTTGTTAGTACATTTATGTTCATTATATAGTTTATATATATCTTATAAACTACTTAATCATATTCACACCCTCCAATATAATTAATCGCTTATAAATTCCATATTTAAATAGTAATATTTCACGATTAAATAAAGCTCAGTATGGTGTATCTTGTATGCTATCAAAAACTGTATTAATTTATAATAATTTTATATTGTATAGTTCTCTATATAGATCAATTTTGGACAAAATTAATATGAATATGAATCATTTTTCAAATTATGAAATTAAAATTATCAAAACTGACACTCCTCTAACATACAAAGGGATATATTAACCACCCCAAGTATCCTCAAACCATAGCCATTTTACAAAAAAATTATTAAAACAAACATACTCAATTTTTTCACTAATCCAAGAGTATTTTTTATAAAATATATCACACTTATAGGGACTGACCCTACTAGTAAATGTGATTTCACTTTATAGAAGGTGATAACATCAAATTTCTTTATTTATTTCTATTTTGTTCTATTACTTCCTCCAAATATATTCTAAAAATAATAACGTAATTAAATATGTATCATTATAATAATAAAAAATTATTTTATTTTATAATAACTATTATCTACCTTATTCACAAATATTCGAATAGGGAAAATGTCGCTTGTGTTACATGTAGCCTACCACCTTTATGGAAAACATATTTTATTTTTCATCACTTACTCACATGGATTATTTAATACATGTATTTGTTTGAGAAAATGTGATATATAATACATTATTAAGATTATATAATTAAAAAATTTAAATTACTATATTGACATAAAAAAATAACCATAGTTATTTTTAACCACACAAAACAAACATACAGAGACATTTTCATAATTTGAATCTATTTTGGAAAATATTTGAGATTTATAAATTCATCCTACTAGAATGATAAATAATATGTTACTATAAACATTTTGTGATTATTATCTCATGGGGAAGAAGTAATGACCATAATCATTATAGAAAAAAAGATATGGAATGTTTAAACAACAAAAATCTGATTATTAATATTAACTAAATATAAATAATAATTCTGAAACAATTGGGTATAAAATAATAATATAATAGGTTATAAAACTGAATAAGGTTGTGAAAAAATATATTAATCAATATTATTATTTAATACATGAACTTAAAATATATATGAGAAAAAGATGAATCAAGTTAAGTGTTTCGTAGTCTCAATTTTAATTCCCCAATATATATTTAATGTTATGTATCTATTATTATATGATAAAGCGTGCAAAATCACCTATTAAAAAATTCTATATTTAATCATTTTTAATTATTTGAAATTTAATTTTATTTTAATTTTTTCCATTTCTTTTCCTTTTATTCATATATTTTTATATCTTTATCTTTTATTGCCTCATAATTTACATATTTGAGACATTATTTTTTAAGGACCTATTTTATTTTATAAGGTATGTATACTACTTCATTGAATATTTATATTGAGATTTTATTTTTATTCATGATATTTAATGATAAATTTTTTCTCTCTTTCAAGGGGTTTTAATTTAAAAGTTACAAAAAAATATAATAGGTCTTTCATTAAATCAGTTTCATAAAATGTGTTGTAGCTTTTTACATGACTCTTTCTAATCCATGTATTTATTGTTTATTTTGAATCAATAATGTTAATATCTATACATAAAATATTAATTAAATGATTTTTTTTATATTTTACATTCACAACTAATTTATTATGAAATCTTCTATATATTTTCCACAACAGTGATATTTTAATTTCGATAAAAAAAGTTCTAAATGAATGGTTTTTAACAATTATTATACATCATAATTTACCAACATATCTGTCCATTAACCCTTAATAAGCTCATTTCCTTAGAATGTATTGGTTTTTAAATAAAATATTATTCATATAGTTTCGTGAAATTTTCATTTCAAAAATAAATGTAGAATTTTTAATGAAATTAATAAATGGGTCTCATTACTCTTGTATTTATATCTTCTAATAAAAAATTATTATCTTTAAACATATTTATTTACCATATTAATTTATATTAAAAATTAATATTAAAATATATTTTTCAGAACCCTATGGATAAATCTAAATATTGGAATAATTCTATATTTTGATAGTGTTATGTGTGCGAGACTTCTTAGTATTAACATACCTATCTGAATATAAAAATGTAGATATAGGATTTTTATAAGATTAAACTATGAGTAATAACGCCAAAAAAAAATTTTTGTTCAATCAACCTTCAATCACTGAAAAACTTATGGGTGTAACTATACACCTAGTCTAACACTCCTAGGGTATATGGTTTTGATAATTTGCAGACTTTTTTGTGTTCTATTTAAATTGCAGTATCAAATAATCTAACTCTTAAATTTATATTATTTCATATGATATGAAAGTTTTATGTAACATATATTTTATTAATTATGTGTTTCATATATGTCAAAATAATATATTGATATATTATCCATGTTTTTTATATTTTTAAGATGTTATTGATATGAAATATCGATAACTGAAATGATGCATCAATGCCTTTATCATATCTATTTATCCCTTTTATGTAATAATAATTTAATGACAAAAGATAATAGTTATTATTTACCAATAATAATAATATTTTTATTATATAATTTTACATGTACTAAAATTCAAAACCAAAAACCACGAAACATTAATAAAATTAAATAAATAATGACAACCATTATAGGTCCTAAACTCCTAGGAATAATAAATAGTAACAATGTTTTGAGTTAATAAGTTTATAAAAAATATACATTTTTAATTGCATCAAATTATATATATATTTGGATAGTATATCAATATTTTCAAACAATGATTTTTGTGTTTTTTTCAAAGGTAGTGGACTTTTAGGTGAACACTAAAAATGATTATTTGGTTTAAAACTATGACTCTTATACTATATCATTGAAATAAAAGTACAAGAAATTAATTTTTTATGAAAAATTTATTTCTAATAATTAATATAAAAATTTATATAATCTATTTTGAATTTATGAAACACATTATATAAATATTTGAAACAAAATTAATACATCACAATAAAAACCGTTTTTATGATTTATAATAATTAGAATTCCCCTTACATAAAAATTAAATATAGAAAATTTATTTCCAATTTTAAGTTAAAATTTAAATATTATTTAATATGTTAATTTTTTTATTTTGAAAATATATAATATTATTAAGATTGGTGTTAATTATCACGATAATATCGAAGCACTATTTTTTAATGAAATATTTTATTATAATGGTTTAATTTTAATTAAATGAATTTAATTTATATAATTTATATAATTACTATAACATAATTCAAATGACTGTATATAATTACATTAATACTCATTCAATTGGTAATAAACACCAAATAAGATTAAAGAACACATAATAGAAGAAAGTAATTTTTCTCCAATCACTATTCTGTATATATAATTTATATTAATCTAAAATTTGGATTTTTTAATATTAATAATTTGAATTAGATTTAAAAGAAATAAATTTTACATCTAAAAATTATATACTTAGTAATAGGTATTTCCATATATTTTTAAATAAAATCTAATTTACCTAGTTATAAAATAGTAACCATTATAAAAATCAAAAGGATAAAAAGTTAAAACCTATAGTAAAAAATCTAGAAAAAAGATTAATGAATTTTTGGAATGTCATGGATGATTATTGGGAAACCCAAGATCACCAAAAAATCATTATTATGAAATTTTGGATTCATTTACTTAATAATAGTTGGCCGAGATCATGGAAGTGAAAATGGTATTCCAAAATGTTTTTTTTCTGTACTAATAAAAGGGGATCACTTACACCACTAAAAGATTAAAATTACTAATTGAATTTACCATACTAATATAATTACACTCCCAATATTATATTTAATTTAATAATAAACAATACCTTGTTTTCTAGATATTATCTTATGTCCCTCTATTCCAAGGGAATCTCAATGAGATGATCAAGTCTCCCACTTATGTATTGCCTTCATTATATTCCGTTATCATTAATATTACTCTTACAAGTAACTTATATATAAAAATATAATTATATTAGTATCAAAATTATGATTACATGTTTTTATATTAACTTAGTAACTCTTACTTTTCCTCTCCATCCTCTGTGAAAAACGTGTCATTAGTGTGTAACGTAGACTGCCTCCTCTAAAAAGATATGTCTTTCATTTTTCATCACCACCAATAATTGCTACTAAAAAGGATAAAATGGGAAAATATGTATTATTTATATAATATAAATACTTGTTTTCAAAATAATAATTTAACCACATTTTTTCTCTTTCATATAGAAATAAATATGTTAATTGTGTGTTTGTGCGAGCTACCACCCACACAAGCAATGAGATTAATTATTCATCATAACCTATAATGAATGGATTGAAAAAGATATTTTTTATTTATAAATTATCTTCAATAAATTATGAATAAAATTTATATTTTGAAATTATTTTTCTAAATATTTTACCATGGTCCACATACATAAGGAGTTACTTATAAAGTTATCAAAAACTAAATATATCTTTTGTAGGAATTATATCTATATAACAAATAATTATATTTCGATAGTTAACAGGACTTGGAAAATGAAATATAGATGAAAATGGTTTTTAATTATGTATTTAGTGAAATTAATTCATTTATTCATAATTTTAATTATTATCAACTAATGAACATGGAAACCGAGGTATAGTTTCATCCATACCTCTTTTGTGAATCCCTAGTTGAACATTCAATTTATTATCCTCACTTTTATTATATATTATTCTCATTTAACTCTTTATTTTTTATATATGTCCATTAAATACATAGATAAATAAAAAAATAATTAAATTCGGGGGTTATACATGTTTCTAGTTAACTTTAATGTTTCTACATTTATGTAAACCCAATTTATTGGGAACATTCATACTTCTTGTATTAGGTAAAGAATCACCACATAAAAATGATTTCAAAACCTAATTAGATTCTAGGAAGAATTTTTTTTATAAATAATCCTAATTGAATAATTTTGGTTTTACTTAAAACAACATTGGTTTTCATACATTAAGAATTCCATTTACATTTTTTATAAATCTTCCCCTAAGTGGTATGTTTTTATTCATATGTATCCTTGTTCCTTAAACTAAAATATATATTTTGCATCATAATGGTCACGAACAATCATAAATTTTAATAATTAAAATCCAAATAATTTTATTCCTTCCTCACATTGGAATAATTATGAACTATCCTTCATTTATTCCTTGAATATGAATTTTAAACCCATATCCTACTCATTTTTTTATCATGTATATTATTTAAATATTTTATTTATTCATAATATGTCTCACTTTTGTATGATATTAATTTATGAGATTTTTATTAATATAAATATATATATATTCAATTTACTGGGTATGTTTTTATATCTTATGATATGTTAAATAAGGGATTAGGTTGTGAACCTAGTCCACTATGTGAAATTATAATCTTTTTAAAGATGGGCATGGTAGTAACCATTGACTAATATTTTAGATATCTTATTTTATTTGATTCCACTAGATTATGATATATTGATATAATTTTGATATAAAAGTTTTCTAGGATTATGAATATCCATATTGTAGAATTATTTAAAGCTACTTAAATCTCATGTTTGTATTTATTTCCATGATTATTCCCTTACTGGGATTTCTATGTAACTCATTAACTTATGAAATCTCCATAGTATATCCTACATAATTTTTAATGTTCTATCGTATTAAGGATCAATATATATAGTTCTAAATAAATATTATTTCTTTTTTATTAATCAGGATTTATTTGTATGAATAATTATCCAAAGACACATTACTATTGGATCATAGAATTTTTTTCTTAGGAACTGTATGTCAAGAATAACAATATATTATGTGTTTTTGTATGAGGTCAATATATTTGGTATGAAAGAAAGGTATTTTTATTTTTCGAGATCAGGATACTAAAATATTTGTGAAATCCAAATGTAAAAGTCAAATATAACATAATCATATTTTGGTAATGTATGGATTATGTGGTTTTCATAGAAAATATATCATTTTCTTGATATTTCAAGAGGATGATGGATATGGAATAAAGGTTCATAGGTTTAATTATCATCAATTTGGACTATCGAATATTAATTAGTATATGATTTCTTGGATTACAAGTGGTATAACCACACACCTAACTAGACACTCATGTTAGAAAATTTTCAGTCAATTATGGTAATATTTAGAAAACATTACAATGGATTTGGATAGTTTTTTATGGAATTTAATTATCTTAATGAAACTAATAGGATGATGAATATAGATAATGTAGATCAAAAAATAGAGATTCACATGATAGGTTCTATACATCACATATGAGTTACCAATTTAATGTGTATGGATTAACTTTTAGAAATTTCTTCATAAAATTATTCATATCCTTAATTATTTTTTCATAATTGGATTTACATATGAGAAATCATGTTAAATGAATGTGAAATGGGAAAAGTGATAAGTGTGATAATGAAATTCTCAATATGATAGGGGATGGATTTTAGAACCTCATGAATTTAATAGATAAACTGACTTGCCTTATTAATAATAACATGAACAAAATAGAATACTTACAAGAGAGAAATTTGTATTTGATTCCTTTATGAATTAGAGACCTCTCCTTTTTGTCGTTCTTCTGATCCCATTTTTTTTTATCAATGTATTATCAAAATTGAGAATACATTGTTTTCCTATCAATGCTCAATGAAAGAGCAGGTCATACTAGCTATCTACCACCTTAAGAGAGAAGATGATGAGTATTTGATGAAGATCAAGAATACAAAGACACTTATAAACATATATTCAACTAAATTAATGATCTAATTTATCAATAAATATTCCCCTATCACTTTCAATATTTATATTCATAGAGATTTCCATGCACTCATGATAAATGAAGATGAATCTAGTAGATATTATAAAGATAACTTGAAATGGATTTCGTGATACATATATTTTTTTATCATTTAACACCAATTGTAAAATTGACCTACTATTTGGTGGCTTAATGCTGAGTCTATGAAGTGATTTGGATATTATGGACTTTGATAGATATGAATATGTTAGATTCACAGAATGGACTTTAGAACATTTCATGAAAATTGGATTCACGGGTTTTCCCTAAAAACATGGGATCTCTTTTCATATAATACATGTCTTGTACTTTATATTCAAGATGTGTAATGTCCAATTATAAAATTTATCATCATGTCCTCCATATATCATGGAATTACTATTCCCTATAAAAACTAACAAAAACCTAGTGTGTTATCGAATACATTTTTATTAAACATTAAATAAATGAAACAAAAATATTTTTTTGAATTCATCTTATCAAAATATAATAGGAATTTCTGAATTTATAAATCTAAGCAAGGAATAGCCTATAGAAAATCATCAATGATACTCAAGCTATAAAAGGATCTTCCATGATCATATGTAAACAAATGTATCTCTATATATGATTCCATATTCCGTTTCATTATTAAATATGATTTCTAATTTAATCACGTTTTCTAATAAATTTAGAATCCAAGATTCATAGAGTATGTTAGTCCTATAAACTAATTCATTATTCTTTTTTCCATACATATTGACTAACCAGGCCGATGAATACAATATACGTCTTCATCAACAATAAATGAGCACAAAAAATGTGTCTTATAGATTATATATGGACATCACATATCTTATCTAGGAAAGAAATTATATTTCTTTAGCCTACTTTAATAATGGGACTATATATTATACCCATCATATAATATGAAAAATACCATTTTTGTTGAGGTATAATAAATAATATGATAAAAACATACCATACCATAGTAGATTAAATAATCATTAAGGTTATGTAATAATGGAATCGAATTTCTATGGTTCTAATGCAAATAACTTCACAAACCTAAGCTTTCAGGATATATAAATGTGAAACATGCACCCCTAGTATATTAATTAAATATAGTATTAAACTTTATATGGTATACTTTGTGGCCCATCAAGTACATAAACAACAATTTATACCTTATGATCATATTTCATATTTTTATACAAAATCCTATCCATTACAACTATAAAAATTGATAAAAACTATAATATTCCTCGGAAAAAAACTAGATGCGGATAAAACAATGTTATAAATTGAGTGGTTAATCATAACATTGAGAGGTTAATCATAATTTTACTTTATGTAATATATTTATTCAGTTTTAGAGAACAATAAAGTAGTTAAAACATTTTATATAACCTTATACATTTTTTATTCTTAACCCATTTTAATAATATTAAAAAAAATATAAATAAGATCATGAATTATTATATCACATATAATATAATTATAGATAACCCTTCTGTTTCATACACTTATAAGGTTCTTTTAAACTCATTAGGCCTCTATGTAATTCTTGTAACATCTCCCGGTGACTATTTATTGAAACCCTCACACTAAACAATTTACTGAGTAACATCTATGAATACATAAATTTTTAATAACAGTGAGCCAAAGGTATAATAATTACATGGATTAAATCCTTGATCATGGTCTTTTTACTATTTAACTTCACAGTATCAAATTTCATAATATTGATAACATAAATTTTTATATATGAATCTTTCTATGTTTTCAATTTTCATCATTCATGAAATTAATCCATAAAATATTTTCCATGAAATCATTATTGTAATAATATAAAAATATTTACATTTTTATTTTCCTAAAAACTCTAAAATTTTAGAATATTAAGTGAAATTAAATTTAATGTTTTACTAGTATAATCCATTATATGTTTTCATGAACTTTTATAAGTCCAAATATACTCTTAGTGGCCTCTTAGACATTGTAATAACATTATACTATCATTGTAAGATTGGATAACATTTTTTCATTTATAAAAGAACATATTACTCCTCTTAGTGGTACTATTTAACAGATAAAATATTTACAATTCCTATCTTATATACTATGATACTACTTAGAAGTATTATTCTATAAATAATAGTTTATTCATTAAAATATATCACTTATGGGTTGTGGGAAATCAATTCCTCTTAATTTTAAATAATATTTTAGTAATCACTTGTGTATCCATGAAAATTCCATCATATGTCATGATCCGTCCTCAAGGCCCATGTAGTGACTACCCCAAGCCCACCTTCCATAGGCCAGGGGCTGGCGACTAGCACCAAAGATGTAAATCCCAATATATGGGAAGGCATTGCCTTTATAAAACATAAACACATCCAACCAGAGTACAAGAGGATGTAATACACTAACTACAAAAGAAAGTGATGAAAATTAAATGTGCCAGAATACAAACCCAACTAAGAAGTACAGCTTCTACTGAACGAAAGTAAAACATAAAAGACTAATAGGTGGAAGATAGAAGCAGCTCCTGGGTGGTCCACCTCAGATCCTACCTGAAGGGTGGGTACAGATAGCCTCCTCCACGCTCTCGCCCACCAACCTCCTCCGAGTACCGTCTCATCATGAAGTACACCTACAGGTATTGACTCGTCGTGAGGTCCACCTCTGGGTACAGACTCGTCGTGAGGTCCTCCTCCGGGAACCATCCAGTCCTCGAAAACTCGATCATTGTCAGCGTTGTCCGTCATCTTCATCTAACACAACGAGGTGCAGGTATAGCCCTTGTAGGGGTGAGTATAACGATACTTAGTAGGGACCCCGAAAACCTCAAGGTCTCACTAAATCCAACAAGGATAACCACAATGTAGGATCTCAACAGATAACCCATACTTATATATAAGCCCATACTTATACCTAAGTTATCATGTAACCCATCTCAATCATGAGGAAACACAAAGTTCATTGACTCAGATCAAACCATGATTTTCATTAATGATATCGAAACCACAATTGTGAAAGTGCTCCTCCTTTGTCGAGTACAGTGATCCTGTCACGAATCTGAGGTGCTGCTCACTAACCTTAGACTGCTGGGGTACTCCTCCTGTCGAGTACCGCGGGTCTACCACCTCACAAAGTATGGCTCCTCTGCCATGGGTATGCCACCTCACAAAGTAGTGCTCCCCCTAATAGCCTACAGAGGTACTCCTTCTATCGAGTACCGCAGGTCTGCCACCCAAACATAGTAGTTATCCCTGCCTTGGGTCTGCCACCCAAACACAGTAGTGTTTCCCACTAGGCTATACACGTCACTCCAACTTGAATCGGAAAAGCAGTCATCAGGTCTCAGCCAGCTACAAGGTCTCCGTACTCCGTACGCTCGTCTCTGGGAGGGCTCTCTCCACAAGCTACTGGTCGATAATCCATGTGTCATCTAATCTCACGTGGAAGTATCTCAGAGGACCGCCTCGTCATAGGGGTCTCAACGCAACAAATCGTGCGTCAATCGGATGCCTGATCTATGAGTTATTAGCATTTTAGTCCCGGGGGCTCGGTTGGTTTCGTGTATGAACCAACCTAAATATATCTCAACTGTACCCTTAACTATCATATGGTATACTCAAAGGGACCATTTCTAACGAGATTACCAACCCCACTGACGGTTCATCAAACAGACATCCGGTCAGAAAGTTATCGACATTTTCGTTGGAGGGGCCCGGTTGGTTTCTAATCTAAAACCAACCTGACCATACTCCAATGGTTTCCAAACCCCAGGTGATTTATTCTAAAAGATACATCTCATCATTATAAATCCAACGAATTTGACGACACGGCAATCAGACATCCGGAACTCAAGTTATAAGCGTTTTCGCTCCAAGGGCCCGGTTGGTTTCGGGTTCGAACCAACCTAGCCATATCCAAACTTCACCAAAACCATAATATTAATATACCAAAATGACTTTCTCGATCCATGGATCCCTATGCAACTGACGGTGCATCGATCGGAGGTCTATAGGCCATGATATGGGCGTTTGAAAGAACCCGGTCCGAAAATAGGGGGTATGGGCTCGGTCCGACCCGGCCCAATACCCCCTGGGTCGGCCAGAACTGGGCGACCCGAACTGGGTCTAGGTCCGGCCTGATTGGGAACGGCCCGGTCCGACTGGGCGTGGCCCCGCCCGCGGCTGGCACGGCCTGCGGCCCAACTCAAAAGTCGGTCGCGGCTCGGTGCTGACCGAGCGGGGCCCAAAGGGGGGCGCTTCCCCCTTGTTTTTGAAATGGTGGACCTATGGCATCTGCTCTAGGAATCTGTTGGGGGGTTATGACCCCCTGGTTTACTTCGAACGGCCGGCCGTGATGGTCAGCCTTGTGTAACTGTGGGACCCCCTTGGGTCCTGCCTCCAGGTGGGGCCGGGGGCCGGATCGGCCGGCCACCCCTTTGAAGACCGTCATGGCCCGCCCCGGCCATGACCCCATTGAAGATCAGGTGCGCTCCCCCACCGTGGCCCACTCCGGCCGCGGTCCTCTATGTTCTTGCACGGTGCAACGGCCCCACGCTGCCTTCGCCACACTGATCCATGTCGATCAACAAGAATAGGGGTGGAGGATCGGCCGTGTTTGTGATGTCTGATCTCCTCCTATTATGACGATTACAAGCGGCTAAATTTTAATCAATGACGGATGATAAATAAAACATGAACGAAGATAACCCCTACTTCGCAAAGACGTCGCACGTCATCAAGCCATGGAAAGAGGCAAGCGTAGAGATGGTCGGACATTGCTGAAGATCGATGTCGATTCCCTTGACATCAGAGGAAGAGTCGTCATCAATGGCGACAATCCCTACGGTGGTGTCTCATCCCTTGATGGAGAAACGGGAAGCATTCTTCATCGAGAGGAATGGTCGTTCTTCATCAGAGGGAAATTATCTCTAAATTTCTCCAGGGGTTTACCACAATATTCTCCAAAAATTTTTCCAACCCATAATAAAAAAAGGATTCCCCTCTTAATAAACAAGACATTCCTTTTCAAATTCAAAACACGTAATTTAATTAATCTGTTAACACCACATAAGTGGGAGAGATATGGTCTCTTTAATAAGGGGTTGTCATATTAAATTAAAGGGGTGATTAAAGGGGGGTTGGGGAGTGTTATGGGAAGATGAGAGGTTGGGCATCTTGTGGGCCCCAAATTTCATATATCCATACATGGGAGGATTTATCTTCCTTGAATATAAATCTGTTTTTAACAATGTTATTTAAATTATTTTACCAAACTCCAAATTTTTATCTCACAACCTGATTTAAACGCAACTGCGGTAAAGGTCCCCTTAAACAATTTCTGGCATTGCGAGTTCATCTGTGCCCTCAGATTTCAATTCTGAGCACCGGTTCAAAAGATATAAATACCCGCTCATTCGTTCACTAAACGTACCCAAGATAAATTTTAGAAAATTATTCCGGGCACACCGGGCTTCAAAATCAGGTCCCGTTAGAAACTGTGCGTGCGTAAAATTTCAAAGAAACTAAGAAAAAAATTTCCTCGAATTTTTTGGGTCTTTACAATAATCCCCCCTCAGGGATTTACGTCCCCGTAAAGCATCAACACACACTGGGGAAAAAAGTGGTACTGAGCACGTATCTGAGCCTTCCGCTCCAACATGCTCTATTGGAGGTTTCTGTGCTACCAATCAATGTACACCAGAGGAATTGATCATCCACGTAGGACCCGATCCTGTCGATCCTCAATCTACACTAGAACCTCTGTGAATGACACCCTTTCATTAATGTACAGATCCATGTGGTCGATGATGTGTGAAGGGTCGTGCACGTATCTCCTCAGCTGAGATACGTGGATGACATCGTGTACCCGGTGCAACTGAGGTGAAAATGGTCAAGCGGTAAACCACCTCACCTAACCTGCTATGGACCTAGAAGGTTCCGATGATCCTCAGAGATAACTTTCCACCTCGACCAAATCTCTTTAGACCTTGTTGAGGTGAGACCTGTAAGAAGACGTGGTTTCCACCCTCGAACTACAGTGCTCTCCTGTCTAATCTGTACAGTCTCAATTGTCGTGATCCATAGGCGATCACTGCCCACTCCTACATCAGGACACACCCGAGCCCGGTCCCTGATGCATTGCAGTGAACTATGTAACAAATGCCCTCAGGTTGGGTGCATTGGTCAACCTCTACCGCAGCTCATAAAAACACTGCTGGAAGTGGTGCCGTAACTCTGGAGAATTCTGGCACAAAGGTTAGTTTGGCCATCTCCGGAGTGATCGAATGCACCCTCTTATGCATTATTACGTCCTGTACTGCCTGGGTTTTCCTTTTTTCTGACCAATGAAAACCCCATCCCAACGTTTTAGACAAACAACAAACTTTTTTCCTAATACCGTCAATCTGTGTATGGACTGTGGTTGCCTAGTCCATACTCGAACTAACATCGTAAGGCCTCGACGCTGCCACCAAGAGGTTCCAACCGAAAATATTGCCTCAAGGGTCATATCACACCATCGACATAATCATGATTATTGAGTCTCCTCCCACATGTATTTCTAGACATGAGGGTCAAGTCAATGGCTTAACGAGAAACTCTATGTATGGGACAAGATTCGTGGAAGATAAGAATGATTGGTACCTATGTCTATTTTTACGGAAACTAGTAGTAGACACAGACCATACCTCAAATCATACATAGAGCCCTTGGGTCACACTCCTTGACCGCATGTAGTTATTCTCTTCCCCTGCCTTCCAACTCCCTGATCCTGGAGGAGACTACAATAGTGGGTGGTTGTAACATGTTGAAATGTACACCACCTCATGTTGCACTCCTATATCTGCTTCCACGTCTACTGCTATGCAGATTCATCTGTCCTTAACACATCCTCTTCTTGAAAAATTTTACATGCCCAAGTCTCTGAGACTAGCGCCAGATCCATGATCTTCCACTACTAACATTATCTAGATGTATCTGATTAGCCATAGAATATTCAACCACAAAGGTTCTCTCTAGAACCCTAACATAAGTAGGAATTCATATAGGAAAGAGTGCTTACTCGGATATCCTTAAACACAACTCGCTCAGATGTCCGTTCTCTAAAGCACTGATCGTATCGTAGTCATCAAGTACCTGTAATGATTGGTATGCCTCGTTGAGTACTCAGCTTCTGACATGTCGTCCTGCCAATGCTGTGTAAGCTCTAAAAAATTATCAACCACCTCCTCAAGCCAGATCTCAGTTTTATATGAGTCAGGCTCATCACAAAACTAGAGGGATATCTTGTGATGAAACATATATAAAGCACTAAGCCTACAAGTTTCATCTTCTGATACCGCCAGTTGTAATTGATAAGCAACAGGTAGTGATATAGCTGGAACACTACCCAAAGGTACCATCTCAAGCATTGGTCCACGTACCAATACCTCATCACTATATAGACCAACCTCATGGTCACTCACAGGAAAAAACTAGTAGCTAAGTCCACCATCCACTATACAGGTGTCTCAACTAAGCGGAAAACTCTAGCAATCGCTTCCATCCAGTCCTCTACTGCCTGGGATTCTGCCTCGCCTAGTAACCTCGGAGGCCTCTACTACTAGAACTCATGCAACACGCTATGTCAGCGTACACCGTTTTCTAATATGGCTGGTGGCATCTACTACCCAATGGGTGGTGCTGCTGCTGGTACACCACCCAAAGGTGCCATCATTGAAAAATGGCCCTACACCGGAGCCTCGTCGCTCAGTGGGCCGTCATCGTGTACCCTCTCTCGGGATTCCAATTGACTGTCTGCATAGAGACATCCAGAACAGATGTGACATGGTCAAATGATTTATACCTGGTGAGCTGACCTGGTTGAGATAACTTAAGGAAATATTTCTAAAACACACATGTAATTAGTGTTTTTGTGCACTGAGTCAAAAATCAGAAGTCAGGGTCCTGGTGTATGGATACGTCGACCACTGAACCAACACTAGACTCCCTGAACTGAATACCACACTCAGTACCCTTAACACTATTTCTTCACATAAAAGAATGATCAAAGTTTGGATTTTTGCGGTAAACCCGACTCCTTTGAGACCAATTTTTCACGACCAGTCCTCGAGGCTAGTTCCGTGACTACCCCAAGCTCTCCTTCCATAGGCCAGGGGTTGGAGACTAGCACCAAAGGAGTAAATCCCGATATCTGGGAAGGCATTGACTTTATAAAACATAAAAACATCCAACCAGAGTATAAGAAGATGCAATAAACTAAGTACAAAATAATGCTCTGAAAAGTAAATGGGCTAGAATACATACCCAACTAAGAAGTATAACTACAACTGAACAAAAGTACAACAGAAAAGACTAATAGCTAGAAGATAGAAGTGGCTCCTGGGTCGTCCACCTCAGATCCTTCTTGAAGGGTAGGTATAGATAGCCTCATCAACGCTCTCACTCACCAACCTCCTCTGAGAACTGTCTCTTCATGATGTCCACCTCCTGGTACTGACTCATCGTGAGGTCCTCCTCCGGGTACTGACTCGTCATGAGTTCCTCCTCCGGGTACTGTCCAGTCGTCGAACACTCGATCTTTGTCAGCGTTGTCCGTCGTCAGCATCCAACACAACGAGGTGCGGGCATAGGTCGTGCAGGGGTGAGTATAACGATACTCAGTAGGGACCCCGATACCCTCAAGGTCTCACTAAATCCAACAAGGATAACCAAAATGAAGGATCTCAACAGATAACCCTTAGTTAGGTATAATCAGATACTTATACCTATGTTATCAATTAACCCATCTCAATCATGAGAAAACACAAAGGTCACTGACTCAGCTCAAACCAGGATTTTCATTAGTGATATCGAAACCACAACTACTGGAGATCTCCTCCTCTGTCAAGTACAGTGATCCTATCATGACTCCGAGGCACTTCTCTCTAACCTTAGACTGTTGAGGTACTCCTCTTGTCGAGTATCACGGGTCTGCCACCTCACAAAGTAGTTCTTCTCCGCCATGGGTCTGCCACCTCACAAAGTAGTGCTCCCCCTAATATCCTATAGAGTTACTTCTTCTGCCGAGTACCATGGGTTTGCCACCCAAACATAGTAGTTCTCCGCACCGTGGGTCTGCCACCGAAACACAGTAGTACTCCCCACTGTGCTATACAAGTCACTCCGACTCGAATCAGACAAGCAGTCATCAGGTCATAGCCAACTATAAGGTCTCCGTACTCCATAAGCTCGTCTCTGGGAGGGTCATCTCCAAGAGCTACTATTCGATACTACAAGTTTCATGTAATCTCATTTGGAAGTGTCTCATATAATTTCCTCGTCATAGGGGGCTTCAACACAACAGACGACGCGTCAATCAGATGTCTGGTATGTGAGTTATTAGTCGTTTAGTCCCGGGGTCCTGGTTGGTTTCGTGAACGAACCAACCCAACCGTATCTCAAAAATACCCTGAACTCTCACAGGGTATACTCAAAGGGTACGTTTCTCAATGAGATTACCAACGCCTCTGACTGTTCATCAAATGGACGTCTGGTCTGAACGTCATCGGTTTTTCCGTTCCAGGGGCCTAGTTGGTTTCTAAGCTAAAACCAACTTGTCCATACTCCGACGGTGTCCAGACCTTTGGTGAAGAATTCCAAAAGATCCATCTCATCATGTGGAATCCAACAAACTTAACGTCATGTCAATCGGACATATAGAGCTCATGTTATAAGTGTTTCTGCTCCGAGGGCCCGATTGGTTTCGGGTTCGAACCAACCCGGCCATATCCAAACTTCAACTAAATCTTGAGTGAAATATACTGAAATGGCCATCTCGATCCAAGGATCTCAACACAACTGATGGTGCATCACTCGTAGTTTCGTATCCCATGATATGGGCATTTGAACGAACCCGGTCCGAAAATAGGGTGTATGGGCCCGGTCCGACCCAACCCAATACCCCCTAGGTCGGCCCGAACCGGGTCGACCCGACCTGGGTCCGGCATGATTGGGCGCGGCCCAGCCCGCAAATAGCACGGCCCGGCCCAAAGCAGGTGTGGCCCATCCCAAAGCAAGCGTGACCCTGCCCGACTGGGTGCAGCCGGCCCAGCCCGTGCGGCCTGCGGCCCGGCTCGGAAGCTGGCCGCGGCTCGGAGCTGACTGAGTGGTGCACAAAGGGGGGTGCCTCCCCCTTGTATCCAAAACATCGGACTTTTGGGGTTCACCTTAGGAATCTTTCAGTGGGTTACGACCCCCCAGTTTCCTTTGAACGGCCGGTCGTGATGGCCGACATTGTGTGATCGCGAGACCCCCTCGGGTCTCACCTCCAGGTGGTGCCGGTGGCCGGCTTAGCCGGCTACCCCTTTGAAGACCGCCACAAACCCCTTGAAGCTCCAGTGCGGCGCGATGGTGTCGCGCCCCTCCGCCACAGCCTGCTCCTAGCCATGGCCTCCGTCAACCTCACAGGCGTGCACCGCCGCCGCGGCCCGCTCCGTCCGCAGTCCTCTTCATTCTCGCGCTGTGCAACGAAACAACACTGCCTTCACCACAATGATCCACGTAGATCAAAATGAAAAGGGGTGGAGGATCGACCGTGTTTGTGCAGCCCGATCTCCTCCTATTATGAAAATAAAAAGAGGCCAAATTCTAATCAACGAAGGTCGATAAATAAAACTTGAACAAAGATAACCCATATCTCGCAAAGACGTCGCACGTCGTCAATCCATGGAAAGAGGCAAGAATCGTGATGGTCGGACGCTGCGAAAGATCAGTGCTGATTCCCTTGATGTTGGAGGAAGAGTCGTCGTCGATGGTGACAATCCCCACAGAGGTATCTCCTCCCTTGATGGAGAACCGGGGAGCGTTCTTCGTCGAGAATAATGGTCATTCTTCATCGGAGAGAAATTCTTTCTAAATTTCTCCAGAGGTTAACCACAAGCATCTCCAAAATATTTGCCAACCCAAATTAAAAAGAGGCTTCCCCTATTAAAAAACAAGGCATGCCTTTCAAATTCAAAACACTTAATTTAATTAAAGTTTTAACACCACTTAAGAGGGAGAGAGATGGTCTCTTCAATAAGGGGTTGCCACGTTAAATTGAAGAGGTTTTTAAAGGGGGGTTGGAGAGTGTTATGGGAAGATGAGAGGTTGGGGCTCGTGTGGACCCCACCTTTCATATATCCATACATGAGAGGATTTAACTTCCTTGAATATAATTTTTTTTAACAATTTTTTTTACTTCTTTTACCAAACTCCAAATTTTTATCTCACAACCTGATATAAACGCAACTGCGATAAAGGACCCCTTAAACAATTACCGGCATTGCGAGTTCATCAGTGCCCTCGGATTTCAATTATGAGAACTAGTTAAAAAGATTGAAAAACCCGCTCGTTCATTCACTAAACGTACCCAAGCTGAACTTCAAAAAATTATTCTGGGCACAATGGGCCTCAGAATCAGGTTCCATAAAGAACAAAGCGCTCATAAAGTTCCAAAGAAGCTAATAAAAAAAATTCACTGAAATTTCTGGGTCTTTACAACATATAGAAACAATTTTCTTCCTTCTAGAGTTTAAATTTTGGTTTTAATGACCTTCACTTTCTATTCAAAGATATAGTGTTGGAATTAAAAGCTGAAATCGCTTGGTCCAATTTGGGAATTTTCCAACATTTAATATTAATATGTCACAAGAGGCCACAAATAATATTCTATTACCATTATTACTCAACACATATATAAAATAGGAAAGAAATTAATTAAAATCCTTCATATTGTATTGAAATTTCAAATGATGGCCACAAAATGAATTCCTTACACATATTGAGCTTTTATGAAAAAATTCATTCAATGGAATAATTTGGTACACTCAATTAGAATGAGTATGTGAGTAATGATTAAGTTTAATCAAGTTATTTTAAATATAAATCATTAGGAAACATTACTAAATTAGTCAATCAATTATATAAATTTTTATATTAACTTGTTTAATTTTTTCAACATTTGGTTACTCATGTACGGTTTTCTCTAACACATATAATTTATTTTTTCATAACATTTATTCTTATCATTCTATAACAGTTTAAGGACTTTCACCCAATAAAAGTTTTATTCTCATTGATTTGTGACTAATATGATTACATTTATCTAAAATTGAGTATTTTTTCATGTTCATGTGATTTTTAACATTCATTAAATAAGGAATTTCAATTTTTTCACTCCCACAAAAATGATGATAAATATTGAAAAAATAATATAATTTGAAGAACGATGATACATATTTCAATAATAAATGAGTATTCATTAGAATTACTCTCTCTACTTATGCATTTCGGTGAGCCTTTTTTCCAATCATATCATCTATAACTATTGGATGTTTGAGTGGAAATCACCTTTGTAAATACGTAATATATATATATATATATATATAATAAACAATATTCCTTTGGTATCCTAACTATTAGGGTTTACTAGGTATGTGTTATCCAATTAGATTTAAAAAATTCACCTAAATATTTCATTAAAATCATTAATCACTTACCTTACCCATGATAATCTAATAATACCAATCATTTATATAACCTACACAGTTGAATGATCGAGGACATGGAATGTGTTTTCAGTGGAAGTAAAACGATACTCATTATTTTAAAGGGGATTTAATCTCACCATATTGCCTAATGTGTTCTGTTTACATGTACGCTCGTTTCTAGTGATGTACATTGGAATCTAGTTTCTTAAACTAAATAAATATGGTCGATGGATATTTATGTGAAACTCTTTACCAAATCCATATCATGATTAACTATAAAAAATATAAATCCAACAATATTTATACACTTGAAAATGAATGTAATGAATAATTTATAAGAAACCATTTCATATAAAGGATTAAATTCACATAAAACAAATAAAACCCATAGGAGTGGGATTCGAGAGACAGATAGCTAACCCCCGTTATCATGTTATGGAATACACATCCAGGCCATTGAGTAGCTTGACCAAAAGTCCCTCTACCCATGGATACATAACATAGTGAAGGTGTATGTTCCATTATAATTATAATAGATAATATATAAAGACTATAATCAAACATTATATTCAATATCATAACATAGTACAAGATAAATAAATGATAGAAAAAAACTCAATCAATAATCATTTATAGTGTGTAACAACATAAAGGCATTTATAAACATTTATAGAAGTAGATTGCAAATTTAATCATCCAAAAAATAAAATAATAAATATATTCATGAATAAAATATCGCATAAACTACATAAATGAACATATCAAACAATACTACATGAGATATAGATTTATGAACTATTCATAGATAATGTAATTGTATACACTTTATAATTTAACAAAGCATGATTGAAATTAAATAATTAAATAAGTATAAACGATTTATATTTTATCACAACATGAAATATATATATATATATATATATATTTTTTTTTTATGATATTAAAAAAATATATACATTTCATATTTTGATTCTAATATATAAACAATTTACATAATCTAAGTTTCCAATATTTAATAATACTGAAAATAAAATCATATAAACTATCAAAATAAATTTTAATATTTTTTACAAAATTTCTAAAATAATGTATTTAATTTGGACAATTTAAATTAATAAATATGAAAATTTTATATTTTTTAAAATAAAATATTTTATTTTTTCCTTTATTCTTTAATTTATGAACACATTATAAACTAACCTTAAAATATCAATATAAATATTTTATATCCAAATAATATTGAATTGAATATAAATTTAAAAAAATATTTTTATATTTACACAAAATCATTCTAGATATTAATTTGACAAATGATTCATAATAATAAAATTTAATAATTGTAATATTTTTATATTTATTTAATTTATTTACAAATTTTAAATTAAATAAATATCCAAAATATAATTTCTTAACATAAAAAACATTTGTGAAATATATAATTCGATTCAAAATTGGTAATAATAATTTCAATTTTTTAAAAATATTAATATTTCATTAGGTTGGAATTTCCACATGCATACCCATTGTATTATACATCATTACAGATAGGGAATGAGTTGTGATGGGCCATAGGGGCTAGATAATAGTAAAACCCGAGCACATAGAAATCATGTATTATATCATATATCTTACATAATGTTTACCATCAGTGCATATTATCGGACGTAAGAGTAACCCAATGATTATTGAATGATTAAAAATTAGATTTTTTTCAATATACCTATTTATGGTCGAGTAGCAACCATGACATGAGGAAATACACATGATCCCCCTATCTTGAAAATGGTTGGGGGACATGGGCATGACTAACCAAATTTGTTTGAGGGAGAGGGAAACACTACAAGTTGAATACAATGGGAGTTAACATATATATTCCCTTGAGAACATCTATGAATCATGGTCAGCAAGATTCTCGAGAGACATCAATAACTTGACCGCATTATTGCCTCATCGAAACACAACCATCAAAGAAAACACCATATCTGAATTCAAATCAGAATGCCCAAAATAGGGGATCCTTGGAAACTAGACTAATGTAGCACACAATTTCCCCGTATTGTCAAATAGAAATGATCCCATATCACAGTTAACCCATAAAACCTAACACAGAATGAGAAATGATCGTCATCTACACCACTTGAAAATGACTTGAAACCAGATCCATTATCATACGTCATAAATAAAACATCCTTTCTCTTTTACCAGGCATAATACATCAGATACTTCTATTGGAACTTATAAAGAACTAACCATAGGGAGAATGATATATATCGAAAGACTTCATAAACCATCATAAGATGAAAATTTCCAAATTTCACCAGGCATGAAACTGAAATCATATAAAAATATAAATGATGGAAACATTCATTGATAAAGGTCACTACATAAATTTCAAACTATACATTTGAAAATTTTCAATGAGAGGTAACCATTATAAACCCAACACCATGGTGTATCCCCAATATGAACAAATTTACCATATTCTAAAGTGGTATTCTAAATCATTCTATAATATGATAGTATATAACAATGTTAAATGATCCAAAATAAGAAAGGTTGATGATATAGGGATTTTTATCCATCAGGATTTCTCAAGGATCTCACTCTATATTTTCCTAATGACTGCATCCTTATAAAATTCCTCTGAACCCTCTTGAGTATTCCTGAATTTACTCATATGTTACATAATATATGTGGTACTAATTTGATCATTCATTAATTCATCAAATTATTTTCCCACTCACCCACCCACATGTTTTATATTATGAATCATTTAATTAATGATATCTTTATATAAAATATTCTAAAATTTTCATAATTATCATTTGGCTGCCTTATCAATTATACAATTCGATTGATAGGAAGTTAAATGTTATCACACAATAAGAGTATGATATAGCTAATAAAATTAATATGATATTCACAGGTTTCAAATAATTTATTACTCTATGTCATATATATATATCATATAATACTGTACAATTAAAACCATCTCATTGATTTTTGTAATTTCTCTTACACACTAGCCACCCACTGGGCCACTAGGGGATTCCCCTTATAATCTATCACCTTCCAGTTACTTTTTCTACTACACTCATTACCCAGGGTAATTTTTCTTATAAGGTATTGATAAAGGAATTTGTTATCACTGCTAAATAAATCCCTGCAAAATATTACCATTTATTAGCAGTAAAAAAATTTATGATAAAAGGAACCATTTATTAGTGCTATTTTAGAAATGATAAAGTGTATTCTTTATCAACATGTATTAATAAAAATAAAGGATACCATTAGCGAAATTTTATTTTTAGCGATAATATAGGGTATGACATGTCAATTCTTTTTTAGTGCCAAAAATGTTCCTGATTGTGCGAGCGTCTATAAAATCAAAATAGTTCAAGGGATGACTCATAATTATGAATAATTCCACTAAATGATATGCTTAAAATTATACTTTAGGGATGGGCTCCTACATTTTCCAAAACTAGCTAGGGTTAACGCTATACTAGTCACTTGTTTGATTCAATAAAATGTCCCAAAATTCATTCCTGGTCCCAACAAGAAAGCTACTATGGTTGTTCATCAACATATTACACAAGGGAATGATTTATCCCAATAAATAAAAAATAAACTAAAAATTAGAAGATGTAAAAATATTTCAATATATAAATGAAATGGAATTGAACATCATGTATACTCAAAACTGAAAATTTGACCATGCAACAAAATAAAACCAACTACTAAAAAAGACAACAACATCTCTATGTGACCCCATAGGTCACTCTCCAACACAAGATCAACCACCCTCCATGGTTACCGAACACTTTCCAAAACCTACACAAGGGATGAAAACATAAAAGAACAATAGGCATGAGTAATAAAACAGAGTAGGTTAGATAAAAAATATATCCCCATGGAAAACTATTTAATATAAAAGAAACATTAATCGCATGTTAGGACTGATATATATTTTATTATTATTTTATACACATTTTACATAATAACAAATTAAGACACATTTCCTTTATTCATTAGAAAACTGATTTCATTCCATTAACGAGACAATAAAATTTTTAAGGGGAAAGTAATGTTTATATTTTCAAATTTCACAGAGAGGATAAAATTATTATTTTTAAAACATTTTTCTTAAACCATTTTTGAAACCAACACATCACTTAAGAAAAGGAAACAATATAATAATTCACCCCGATGATCAAATAACAAGGGAATTTTAAATAAGCATACAAGTATCACATCCATCAATACAATAATCTATGATCTAATATACATAGGTGATCCTCAGAGAACAAGAATAATCCAAAAACTAATAATATGTGAGACCCCATACATAGTAGCACACCAAACAAGATGTAATAAATAACCCCCAACCACATGGCCACCCTAACTCCGGACAGACCGAGGGGCCCAATCCCATAGTAATAATCCCAAATATATCCACGTTCTCTAGGCCATTAGTCAGTATGTCCACTACTTGTGAATAAATAATTATTAGACAATTATTTCAGTATATCAGGTTCCCATGTCTCGTGTATATATTGAGGTTAATCCAACCTAGGACATATGATTATCCAACCACATGTATATATAATAATAAATCAATAATAGATATCACCCTGAGCCCCACGAAGGACTTATCTCAGGTCATAGAATAAATATAAGACATTTTTTAGAACCTGAGGAACCCTAATAATGGGTTAAATGGATTCCAAAGTGAGGAAATTCCATCCATTATATACATTGACAATGAATGAGAAACATTGAATGGAGGTTTTCAAAATAAAAACTTTTATTATATTCAGAATGTTTCCATATGAGCCTTTATGAATTTTACCAAATGAACATTTATCAATGATACAAAATCCACTTTTCATAAAGAGGTGAAAATACACCATTTTCCACATAAAATTATTTATAAACTCCATTAAAACTTTTAGTATACACATTCAAGGTAGAAACCACTTTTAAAAAAATGCCAACGGGCCATTCCTCAGTAATATATGCCAAAACACCTTAAAACAAATACTTATTTCATTATAAAACCAAAACCACATGGTAGACCATATAAGGTCCCCAAAATATTACTTCACTCACTTTCAACATATTTATAAATCCAAATCAACTATTATTTATCACACTTAACCCATCCAATCCAATAGGTCAATTAATAAAACACTAGGGATGAAATATTTATAAAAAATTATATTTAACAAATGAAAAGCCATAGAAAATCAATTTTAATTCGATAAATTAATTTAAATTTCTAACAAATGATTTCTATTTCCCCAAAAATATGTAAATGCTAACAGAAAATTTCATAAAATACTTGGTGTGCACGTTTTTAACAAAGCAACACAATTTATCATAAAACGAGTCATACACCGCTGTATTTCATGCCCAATAATTTATCCAAGGATTATATACCAATATATATGAATCAATATAGGTGAGAAAAACAATAAATATATGTATTTTAAGTTAAAAATAAAATTGAAATGGGAAACATTCATTGGATGCATGGTAGAATGGAAATGACCTCCATAAATCACTTGAAGAGGGTTCTAACACCCCAGATATATGAAGAAAACCCATAAACAACTAAAAACCGATCAAAATCATTGTAAAAAAGAACCCTAGTTTGAGCATGAAAAGCAAGTAGAAGAAACCAAGAAAAATGGAAGAATAAAGAAGAGATAAGTGAGGAGAAGAAAAAAGGGAAGAATTTTATGATGAAATCATGAGGATTCACTATCTATTTGTATTAAATATACAATTATGTGTCCCAAAATTAAGGAGAACGAGGGTGGGGTTACTTGGTATATACCCTGTAGGAAGTGATTAAAATGTGAAGTGGAATCACTTAAAATGAAATTGGAAATTAAAATACTTTTATCCTATAATAGAATATACAGTTTTGGTGCACAGTTATGTAAACCATGCTCAAATCGTGATAATTCTATAATAAAATTTCATCAACATTGTAGGTTTAAGTTGCACAGTTTGGAAAGACCATGCTCAAACAATGTTTCCTGAAAAATTTCCCAAAAACCCTCAAATTTCACCAAAATACTTAGGAATACCACACAATGATCCGTGACTGATTGAAACACAATAAACTAACACCATGGGTGTCACAAACTCTCAACCATGAAAATTTTACCCAAAATAAACTATGGTCCAAACATAGAACAAAACCAAAACAAGATAAATTTAAAACTCCACACCACCCACACCCAGAACAGATGAGAATACTGATATTCCCATCAAACTGAAACATAATCCAAAACATGAAAAATCGAGCATGGAAATTCTCCCCAACATTGGTTCTTTCCACCCCCATAAATCCATAACACATTCTAAATCATTGATCAATGACTAAGGATTCCACATCAATATGATCCAACCTCCAAAACTATGAATGATTGATCCATGAAAAAAGGAACATAAACCTATTTCCTGAACCAAAACCACAACTCACAACCAATTTTAGAGAACCTAGGAAGGCTTAATCCCCCACATATAAAAACAATCCAAAAATGCCATTGGGCCTTCTCCCAAGAACTCCAATGCTCACCCAAACTGAGGTGGAAATAAAAAAATAAAAAAATATAAAATAATAAACCTCAACCAGATCAAACCAAAACCAAAATTGAAATTGATCACTAGCTGAGGTGAGGCCCTGAAGGAATCCCCACCATTAGATATCAACTATCACCTAATGAATGTTTTCAGAGAAAAATCAATGAGACCCACAGTGGGTCTCCAAAGAATTTTTGAAAAACTAACAAAAACAAAATTAATATTCCACATGAACAATAACTAGGCCTTTCCAATATATTATAGCCAGTAATATTCTTTCTTGACCAACCCAATAAAATAAGGACACATCAAGAGAATTTATACTACCAACTTATAAATTGAGGAGACAATAACAGAGCCAAAACATCATGCACACACTAAAAAAACCCCACAACACTGGAAGGGTAGGGAAGGGACCTAATGATTAAAATGTTGAAACCACAACCAATACCCACAAAACACTCATCACCAATTAGAGAATAAAATATAAGAACGAACCTAATTGAAATGGGTAGTCTATATAATAATACTAACCAAAAACTCACATTCCAGAAGGTATAACCACAGACAGTACTCGAGGGGTAAGTCCACCACACTCATTAGGATAAAAAAATTTCATAGTGATGAGAAAACACAAACAAAAACTAAAACATCCTCACCACACTGTTAAAGGCATGAACTTTTCCAAACTCCATTAATCTAATGTGATTCCTCACTATGTTCCAGCTTCACACCAGGACCTATGGCTAGAGGTATGATGTGTGAAGCATCTACTACCTCACAATTAATAGCTATTAATACTTAATGAGAACCCTTTCTTCTAGTGCCACATGAAGCCACATAACACTCCCATGATGAAACAAAGTATTATGACACACCACAAAACTCAATTTATCAAATATAACCTTTTTATCCAATCATGGACTTAAGGATACACATAAACATTCTCTCTCCCTCTCCAAACGGGGAGCATAATAAAAAAGTAACCCAACAAAATACAAAAAACATCACTGGACACCATTTCTATAACTGAGAGACTTATTTTAATAGGAAATCCTTTTTATTGAATACAAATATCTATATATTCTATCAAAAATAATAGAACATCCTTCAATGAGGTGGATTTTACTTTCGATACCAACAAAAAAACATTAGGATGATCAACTGGAAAGAATGATAATGGATAACCATCCATACTCATTCAATAAAATCTATCACATAGTTATGGGGGTGATCATAATGAGACAGTGAAACCATGAGCTCTATCAAAACTAGCTCATGAACCCAAAACATAACATATAACAAACACTAACCTAGTGGGAAATTGACTCAAAAGTAATCCAAAATACAATTTGAAAACCCCTATAAGACACCACATCATGACCGAGTAACCAATATAATAACAACTCAAGATAAAACAAGTGTATTAATTCTAGATCATGATTATGTCATTACCAAATAAAAAACACCTCTATGACCAATAGAAACACACAACGTATCCATTGTCATACATAAGCACCCCAATTTCTAGCTTTAAACAATTTTGGATAATAAAACAATATGGTATATTTCTCACACTCGCCAATAGTGTTCCATCATGTATCACTCATATGCGTGTTTATTTTCCACTATAGGAATCTATCCACCCAACAATTATAGGCTTCATCCTCATTTCCACAAACCACCCAACATGTAAGAACCCTTGAAAACACCAATGGCTAAAAAACCACATCCTCCAAACCAATTCATTTAACTAATTTAAAAAATCATAAACCTTAAAAAGGACCACTAAACAAGAACTTAAAAATAAATTTTTCATATGCCACACAGTAAATCATTTTACCTTAAATGATATTGTAATCCCACATATTTTAGTCGAAAAATATATTTTTTTTATTTGAATGATTTTTGAGGTATTCAAAAAATCCCAATACTTTTTAATAAAAAAAATTTCCAATCAAATATCCTCTTTCAAAAATAAAATTTTCATTTTCCAAATTTCACTAAATCACATGTTTATATTCTACATTACCAAAATAGTTTTTTAACAAAAACCCAAATTTACAAAACGTTTCATAATGTAAAAAATAAAAATCCATTTTCCACTTGTCAAAATACAAATATATCATTAAAACCCAATTACATAATTCCACACAATGATTTTGAAACAATTTTCAGAATTCAAGTAGATTCTAGGAGACCCACAAGCGGGAACTAGTGTCGATTGGGGACTTGACCATATTTTTGCGATCCATATGCCATACAAACCAATATATAAGAGAGGCTACTCGGACTATTCCCCTAGATGTACATGGAATTCCAGTACCTTCGAGCTCACATTAACCATTGGCCTAACTCACTTATCATATCCTAGTCACCAAACAATACCTAATGTCCCAAAAATTGGAAAATGAGACTTCCCCTGAAAACTCAAGGATAATAATGAGAAAGTGTTCATGATGATTTTCCCACACATACCACTCGAGCCCCGAAATCCTACTCCATATACCTTGACATCCCCAAATAAAAAAGGTCACTCTGAAAAGAAAGGTTCTCTTAGAGATGACCAATATTGATGCCATTTTTTTATGAACCATATCGGGTCAACCCAGAACCGATTAGATGATCTAGTTTTGGGCAAGGAATGAAGGGTGTTTTGGATCCCAAAGTGTTGTAAATGAAGGTTTGGCATCTATTGAGTACACGAGGGAATGATTTATCCCTATAAATTAACATTAAAATAAAAAAAATATATAAAAATTTTTCAATGTATAAATGAAATTGATCTAGACATCATTTATTCATGAATCAAAAAATACAACCAAGATACCCAATACAACCAACCAAACACGAAAAAAACCCTATCCATGTGACTTCTCGGGTCACTCTCCAACACAAGATCATCCATCTACCATGGAGAACGAACTCAATCTGATACATGAACAAGGGGTAAAACATCAAAAGACAATAGGCATGAGTATTAAAACATATGAGGGTAGCCAGATATTCTCCTCCCAATTCACTTCCATTAAAAAATCATCATCAATCCCAATTTTGGGATTGAATATATATGTTTATGGTTTTATGCACATTTTACATAAAAACTATGTACAATCAATTGAACTTATTAATAATAAAAATCCTTGTTAATTCCATTAGGTAGACTTTAAAATTTTCATGGGGAAACTGATGTTCATATTTTAAACTTGAAAAAAGTGGATAAAATTCTTTTCATTTAAAACATTTTTCTAAAACGAATTTTTAAATCAAAAAATCACTTTCCAAAAATGGCACAGTATAATAAGGCATTATGATGGTCATATAACAATGGCAATGCATATATGCGTACAAGTATCACATTCATCACTATAAGATACAATGATCCAATAGACATAGGTGAACCCAGGAGAACAAGAATAATCCAAAATATACAAATATACTAGACCCCGTCCCTAGAAGATTTCCACATGTGATGCAATAAAAAACTCCCAAACACCCAGCCACCCTAACTCGGGACAGACTGAGGGGCCCAATCCTATAGTAATAATCTCATATATATCAACATATTATGGGCCATCGGTCAGTACGTCAACTATCAGCAAATGAACCATTCATAGATAATTTTATTAATATGCCTAGATCCAATGTACCATTTATATAATGGGTGTAAATGGACTGATTCCATTCAAGAATCCAACCACATTTATATATAATAATAAATCCACAACAGTCATCATCCTAAGATACTATGGACCGATCTCATACCATAGAAGATACATAACACAAAGAGTCCAACACAAGGAAATATGATAATGGATTTCAAGGATTAAAAGGAGAAGATATCCCATCCATTATATAGATATACAATGCATAAAAAACATTTAAAGGTTGTTTTCTTAATAAACACATTCATTATTTTCACAATGTCGCCAAACGGTCCTTTAAAAAATTTGTCAGACTGAGATTTGTCGACAATACAAAATCCACTTTTCTGAAATAGTTATAAACACCCCATTTTCCACATCAAAAAAATTATAAAATTCATTAAAATAGTCAGGTTACACATTCAAGGCACTAAACACTTTTATAAAAATTCCTAAGGGGCCATTCATCGATAACACATTCCAAAAAAACCGTAAAAACAAAACTGATTTTGTTATAAAAATAGAACCACTGGGGTGAACATATAAGGTCCCCTAAATATTACTTGTCACACTACCAACATATTTATAAATCCTAGAAAATCATTTTATATCACACTTAACCCATAAAATCCCACTTGAAATTTTATCCAACTCTCTTCCTTCAATATTTAACAAAACAATTTATATTTAACACCCAACAAGGCCTTGAACACCAGTTTTCATGCCATAAATTCCATTAAATTTTTATACCATGTATTACATTTCAAAAACCACTTTTGAATGCTAATAGAACATTTTATTAAAAAAAATGTGTGAACATTTTTAACAAAACAACACTATTTATCACAAAACGAGGCATAAACCACTACTTTTCATGCCCAATAAATTTTCCAAGGCTCTTATAACAATATCTAAGAATCAGTCAGAATGGCCCAAAATACTTGATTTTTTATTATTATATGATAATACACCTTTTAATTGGTGAGGTGGAACCCTTATAAGTCCCAAAGGCTCAGAGACAATTACATGACCCGTATGTCTTAGAAGAAATCACCCAGACAAGACAACATGGAACTGGTACTCCCCAGCCTTTGTAATGATATCAGCACTCCACCTTCGCAGGTCTGGTCGCATAGTTGTCATGCGCAAAGCCTCATAGGCCTGGTACCGATGGAGAAGCCATACCCTCTAATTCTTCTAATTCCAGTTAGCTCTGCTACATTGAATGTGCCTACCCTGAATCCTTATCGGTTGATGAGTGTTTCAAAACCCATGATCTGTGAAGAAAAACCCAAACCCACCAAAACCCCTATCAAAGTAATGGGAAAAAGAACACAATGTTCATAATGAACAATGTAAAAGAGTAAATTAAGAAAAAATTGATGATGAAGGAAGAGGGAAGAGAGGAGAAGAGAAATGTTAATTATTCAATTAATAAATCATGAAGAATCACTAACATTTGCTGATAAATCGCCCAAAAAGTGTCCCAAAATGAATGAGAATTGGGATAACCCCCTGAATGATACACACTAGGCTGGTCTACAAATGGGAGGTTTAATCACTTAAATTAAAATATATTAAACTTGCAATGGGATGAACAATTTTTCTCCATTGTTTTGTAATCCATGTGCAAACTGTGAAAATGCTACTAGAAAATTTCTACAACGTTATAGGTTTATGTTTCATGGTTTGGGTAAAATGTTCTCAAAATGTGTGACTTGAAAAGTTTTCCAAATACCCTTAAATGACACAACAAAAACTAGGGAATCCCACCAAATGATCCTTTAATGATTGAAACACAATATAGTGACATTGTGGTTGTCACAATCTCTCTACCATGCAACATTATCTCAAAACAATCCAGGGCCTAAACACAGAAAAAAATATACAGGGTAACACTTCAAAACTCAACGACCAGCACACCTAAAATCCTTGAATAGGCCATGATTCCCATCGAACTGGAAAATTATCCAAAACATGAAAAACCTCGTGTGACACAGATACAATGCACACACATATATGGGCTCATTCAAAGGCTGACATGGGACTTGGCCCACCATCAGCTTCTCTCTTGTCTTAGCCGACAACCATGCACCAAACCAGGTCTTACAAGACATTCCCCACTAATCTAGTCAATAACATAACCTAACATGATGTATCACAAAATTTTTTAATATAATTAAAAATATTAAAAAATTGAAATAATTAAACAAATAAAATCAAAATTGAATAAATTAAAAAATACTAATTTTTAATTAATTAATTATTAAAAAAATTAATATATCATTTTTATTAATTGTAATAAGTAGTATTTATTAAATATAGATATGTAAAATTCATAAATTGAAATAATTAAATGAATATAAATAATGATTGAGTTAATTTTAAAAAATATTAATTTTTTATTAATTATATAATTATTAATAATAATAAATAAATAATATATATATATATATTAAATAGTAATAAAGAGTATATATTAAGTGTAGATATATAAAATGAATAATTTTTAATAATTAAAAAAATAAAAAATGAATTAAATACAAAACTATAAAATTAATTATTAATGAAACAATTATAAATAAAAAAGAATACATTCAGTATATACATATATTAATCATAAATAGTAATAAATAGTATATATTAAATATAAATATAGAGAATGAAAAATGTGTAATAATTAAAAATATATTAATGGATTATTCATTTTAAAGTTTCTATACATAATTATTCATTAATATAATATATATTTTTATTATAGAAATTCATTCCTTTTGATATATATATATCAATATATAAATTATTCATAAAAAATGATTTATATAATATAAAATATTTATTCATACATTATATAAGTTATATATTTAGTGATATATGTTTTATAACGAAAAAATTATAAATTAAAAATAATGACTAATTGTATCGAGTAATAGACATTTAATTGAATGCCATTTGAGTTTCCAATTAAACATAAATAAATATTGTGTTACATTTATTTCACACAAACATATATGTAATTAATATATGTTTTATATAAAATGAAAACACACACACACACTATATTTATATAATTTATTTATATTTTTATATTTAATTCAGAATTAAATTTATTAACATAATATATTTAATACATATTAATTTCAAAATTGCTAAAAATATCATTTTATTATTATTTTTTCTATATATACTATTTATTACTTATTTAGTACTATATCATTTAAAAATTATTTATTCATTAATAATATGAACTTTTTTAAACATTATTTTAATTTTTTCATATTAAAATTTCCAATGTTCAATATACTTGTAATGTTATCAATTTTTAATATTTATTTATAAAATATTATTCATTAACATTTAATTTTTTCAATATGTTTTTATTTTATATAATTAACATTTATTCATTAAAAAATATAAATATTAATTTTTCATTTTTAAAACATTATCTATAAAATTAATTACTGTTTTTCTTTTATTAAATGTAGTAATTCTTTTTTTCATAATTTCATTAATTTTATACATATTATATAATTTCATTAGTCAATTTAACACTTATCAATCATATATATATACACACACACATTAATTTTAAAGAGACAACTATTTATGTAACAAATGAAATCTTATATAAAAATAAATAGAGTTAATATTATTACACATTATTCAAATTTTAATATTCACTTTAATATTTCATTTAATAACAAAATATATTTAATATATTGTTTTTTTAATCATGAAATTTCTTTTATTTATTTTTAATATTAATAAAATTAGTATTTCTTAATCATTTTAATTTTTTTGAATTTATTCATTTTATAAAATTTATTTATACATATTTATTTACAATGATATAATATTTAAAATATGTATTATTATTAATTTTAATATATATCCATATTTTATTCAAAATTAATATAGTTAATAAAACATTGCCATTTTTTCACCATTATTAAAGCTACTCATTTTTAATTATTCCATTTCACTCACTTTTAAATTCATTAATTTATGTTTATTTATTAATTAGCAATGTCAAATTAAATTTATAAATAAAAATTTATAAATAAATTTATTTATAAAGGTATATTTATATTTTTTGAAAAATTATATATTTATTATAATAAATTAATAAATATAATTTTTAAAAAGTATTTGTTTTATTATAAATAATTAATTATATATTTAAACAAGCATAAAATTATAGAAAATATGTCTAAATGATGAATCAATTTACTATATTTATATTTATAGTTATATTTATTTATTATATATATTTGTATAATTGTAACAATATATAATGACAACAATAGTTTTATAATTATAAAATGATTATAAATATATTATAAAAATGAATAAATTTACTATATTTAAATTTATATTTATTCATTAAATATATATAATTAAATAAATATATTTATAATTTCATTGAAATGGCGTGATAGAAACACTTTTATTAAACAACAACAAACAGAGAAAAGGTGAGATGAGTTTAGACCAAATAAACTTTCTCTCATCAAAAATGAAATTAATGACAGAACATCTTTATAATCTCCTCCCCAATTCGATGTTCATTATTTTTATTATCATTCATATTAAAAAAATTCACCCTTGACCTGAAATCTGACGAATTCGCTCTCACCACCTTGACTTCACTTGTTGTAAGAGACCTTTAATTTCACTATCATCCAAATCAGTTCTCGTATAATTTGATTATGTATCAACCCTTTCTAATGAGTCATCAAGAAATGTAACTTCAGTTATCATCTCTATTGGAGCTGAAGCACATTTATCTGAGCTCCGCCTTCTTACACATCATAATTAGAAACAACCATCACATCCTCTTTCTTCCGAGGATGAAGATATACATATTCTTCCTGAGATTGACCATAACTTTCATTGTGTTTATTATACCCTCCAAAGTAGTTTGAATTTTTCACATACACCTTTCCTGTGTTTCCCAATCCCTTCACATAATTAATAGTAGGATCACATGATGAATCTGGGCACGCATGAACAACCTTTCAATATTTGTGGATGCATGATGGAGGCAATATTTGAAGAGGAAATGTGTGTATGGGTTATGCTCGACTCTCAATGGGGTCCCTCAACCAAGCCAAGAGGGTTCCGCACATTCACCAACTAGGAAATGACTTTGAATTACCCTATTTAAAATACACATTGTGTCTGTGTCTAGTGGGACTTGTTCCCACACTAGTTCTCATGGAGAGTGAGGGGTATATATAGAAATTACCACTCGAATAACACCCCTTGAGAAATTTATATTTATATCTATAAATAAATAATTATAAATTTATTCATAAATATATTTATAACATTCTATATTTATACATGTAAATAAATATAAATATTTTTTTAAATTATTTATATAATTATAAAATAATAAATACATATTAAAATTATAATTAAATTATAAAACATTTATGTAAAAATATGAATATATTTAATAGATTTACACTTGAATATATATTTATATATTTATTAATCACATATACAATTATATAACTATATATAATGATAAATATGTATTCATTATTAAAAAAACCTTTATTAAAATATTTAAAAGTTCATTTATTTAGTTATACAAATTGAAATTGTTTTTGAACATAAATATTTATCTGTGCTATAGAAAGAGGGTTGATAAATCTGGATTTTATGAGCATTTTTTTCAGCACTTTTAAAGATATATTTTTATCAGTGGTAAAAAATCACAGAAAAAGAGGACTTTTAGCAGAACTTATTAATTTAGCACTTATAAAGCCCCTATTTTTCATTGTATTTTTTTAGAATGGATAAAACTTACCACGATATTTCTGAAATAACCCTAAATGAAAATATTTCAGTCATCCCACTCAAGAACTCACAAAATTCTAGTGTCTCCATCATGTTCTCTCAAATGAATCATTAATATAATCATATGCATTTTATTGTTTATCCACCTCTCACATTAATTTATATTTTATAATCCACAGTGTGTGTTATTTAATCATTTTCATAGGTCAATTCTCATATGGGTTCTGCAGTTTTTTTCCCCAACATTTAATCCTCTATACTTTTTCTTCTTTCTCCTCACTCATTACATCATGCTATTTTATGATCCATAGTTGGGTTTTGGTTCTAAATTATTAATATATCAATCTATAGGGTGTTTAGGTTCTATTTTTTAAATGTTTTATTGTGAGTAATTGGTATGTATTATTGTTATTTTTATTAATATCGTTTTATGGTTATATATTCAAGAATTCAGTTTCATTTTAATAGGATACTTATGGATATCCAAAATTTGTGTTATTTATTGATTTGTGTCAGTTCATGGGGTTTTGAATTAGAAATATGATGATTGAATTATGGTATAATTCATGGTGCATATTTGAGTTATATATTTGAAATATGGTTCTTGGATGATTATTTGGGATATAAGATTTGTTGGATTTCATGACATGTTATTGATTTGGATGTGTGTGGCACATGTATAGTATGTTATTCCATGTATGGATTTAATACTACATGGTTGTCTAAACACATGTAAATATCTCCTAGAAAATCTTAGGGAATAGAAGTCATATGATGGGGAGGTTCTAATTGTTGTTCCATGTTTTTCTTGATTAGTAATCCATTTAGGTGTTATGCATGTAATTTTAAATGGCTATTGTATGATTTCAATGATATTTTTTTATCATCAATAGTATTATTTTCTGTGATTTAGTTTTTTTGTCATGAAATTTCACATCCATGTTTTCATGGGATAATTATGATCATTTAGAATTCTAAAATATATCTATTAATATTGGGAGGTGTTCTCATCTCACCATCAGATTCTCAGGCTATTCTTATAACCTGTTTACCCTCAATTATCAAAATATATTTACAAAACACATATCATATTTTAAAAATATCATTTAATGGTTTTGAATTATATATTTTTTACAAATAATTATATTTATAAAATGGTTCCAATGGATTTTATATAGAGATCATCACTATAAAATTCTTATTTGTGGTGAACCATTCATTACAAATTTAGATTTTGTGATATGTAACAAACATATATTATAATTTTTTATAATATTTCATTAAATTAAAATATAGTTCCTCATATTATATCTTTTCAGATAACCCCATACTCTCAAAGTGTCACATAATTTCTCATGACTAATATTGGGGAAAAATAGAACCCTTGGACCCGTTTTTATGTCATTATATTTTATAAAAAACAAGTTGAGAAGAGACTCCACATGACTTATAGTCCAGAATAATTATTATATAACTGTAGTGGACGTCATTTTTCATCAAACAAATTTTATAATTTGAATCACTTATTAAAAATTGAAATAGAATTATATAACTTTAAACAAACCGTACATCTCTTATGGTAAAGACTACTTCAATGGTTATTTTGAATATAATTTTAATAGGAAAGAATAATTGATTTAATATGATATATATATATATAATAAGACCTCCCACATGACAACTATAGTGGTTTTCTGAGAGTTATAGTGTGTATTTTTTTTTCAAGAACCTATTCTAGAAATGGTTACTCTTAAGATATGCTTTATTTTTTTCTCATTCCAATAATTAATTATTCTTGAAAATATTTAATTTTTTTTCAGTTAGAAATATTATTTAATTTCTAAAATATGGGAAATTAAATGAAATGTGGTTATATATAATGTAAATTATAGTCATTTTGTTGATTGTTGAGTTAAGAAGTATAACATTGAACACCAAAAAATACAATAAATTAGTAATGATAGTTTGTTATAAACTTTTTATTTTCATTGAATTTATTCATTACCATTTCAAGACAAGGACTAACACTATGAATATCATGTTTAACTACTAAAACTATTTTATTCTATATCTTTTTAATTCATTAGATTTTTTTTTCTCACAACCAATTTCAATTCATTGTTGAGAAATCAATAGTGGTCTCCTGTAATATTTTTTTCAAAACCCCTACATTGACTCCTCAGGTGACATAAAACCTCTGTTTTTAAAATTTCCATTTACTTAGGGATAATTTTAACCATAATATCACATATGCGGCTCATTTAGGGTATTTATAAAATGGTGACCAGTTCCTCTATCAGAAGTTAAGATACATGATGATATTAATGATCCTGGTTATATCTTCTTTAATTCCACCTTTTTTCTATATTATTATGATTCATTTGTTTTCAATTTTATTATAGAACAACTTTATAATATGATTTTCATGTTTTTAGTTGTGTATGAATTTATATAGAGAGTTACGGGAAGATAACATTTTTCATTCCTTATATTGACATCTTGGATATGGTTTTATTCATGTAATTTTAACCATATTGGTTAGTCATTCTATCTTTTATATAAAGAATAACATTTAAATATCTCTATATAAAATAGGGTAAATCAAGCCCCAACTATACTTTGACAGCCAAAAAACATCCCACCATTTGTTGGGGACGAAGGAGCACTCATATTGTTGTAGTGAAGGTGAATCTAGTGTTATATGGGTATTTAAGTCATTCATAATATATAAAGAGTCATTTTTTCGTCAATTAATTGTATTAATATCATGTATCAAACCCTTAATAACTTAATTCTTAGGATAACTATATTGAAGTTAAAAAAATGAGCTAAAATTCAAATATTGGTAATTATAAAATAGTTTATTGAAATTTCTCAGTCTTTTAAATATCTACTCAGGCTGTCAATTAAAAACAACCTTTCCTACCACATACCATGTTATTAAATGAATAGTCATAAAATAATCCCACATATTAGACATTGACCTCTAGAGGTTACATAAAAAATTGTATAATTATCGAATTTTTTCATGGGAAGCTAACAGATTTTGAAATTTAGTATTTAGTCCAAAGGCCTTTTTCATTTAATGAAGTAATTAAAGACATTCTTTAAATGTTGATTCAAAAATGGTTTTCTCACAGTGTGTCTATATGAGTATCCATTAGACCCTTCTCATGGTCACACCAACCAATGAGCCCCTTGTATATATTAGACTACTTCTGCTCCTTTTTTCTTCTTTAGGTAACAGACTATGAAATGTTATCTCATGTTTCACTAACTCCTAGTATGAGAACATTTACATTTAAAAAGATAGAATTAAAATTTATTAAGTCATATCCAAAATAGTTATTATTTCATTCAGTTTGTTGATACAAATCCTCAATATATTTTTGACATTCACCTATTTTTCATGAATTACATTGAGTAGTAGTTAACCCATACTGGATAAAATTGATCATTTTGGATCAATTTAGAGGATAAAACCTACCAATAGTTGAGTGATTATTTTCATAAATTCAATTATCTATTTCATTTAAATTATACTAAAATAATTTAAAAAAATCAAATGGTGGGTACCCCTTAATAGAATTTTCTATAACATTTTCCGTTGATTATTAATATATTATGTTTATTTATTTATTTTTTATTCACTATGTATATATTTGAACCCTATAGGATGGGTATGAATCAAAAATGGGTACACGGTGATCGTATGAAAATATATTATGAATATGAGGTTAAAGTTTCATTAATTTTTTAATAGAGCATGAAGACAAACCATCTCGGATCCTTTTTCCTTGTTTAGATTTGATTCTATTAAAGAAAAATTAGTCTGGAAGAATTGGAAGAACATTTTATTGGTCATAGAATAGATCGGATCTATCATGTTTGGACTAAACATGGAAAAAATCAAAGTTCACACCGATTGGGATGATAATATAGTTTATGGATCATTTTATATGAATACTAGTGTAAATGATAATGAAGATCACATTAAAGAAATGGAAATGGTAATTGAAGATTCCCTTCATGATAATCCACAGTTTTTTAGATGTTAACTATTTTTTCTGGTATACTCTTGTATACTAGTTGTACTAAAGAAAAAACATTGAATGTTATATTTATGTTCTATAACTTGAATTCCAGATGTGAATTGAAGGAAACTGGCATTAGAAAATTACTTGGTATACTGAATGATATGACACTAGAAGAAATTGAATTTACTTATCAAGAATATAAATTTAAGATAATTCTATGTTCAATGAGTATGATCTATAAAAAAATACATTTTTATCTAAATTATTAAATATTAATTTATAATGACATTAAATCACTCATAAAATACCTTGAGTGCGGTTTAGATCAATATAAGTATGATGAATCAAGTCATTCCATATATTAGGGTATTTTACTATCATTCAATTGTTTCAAAAACTATATGAAAGTTAAGAAACCATAATAAAAATGACTTTTAATTCAAATAGAATAAATAAAAAATAAAATCTACATCACCCAGTTGCCTCCCAACAATGGATGAAAATTGATTGTGAGTATCCTGATTTTGGAAATGATATAAGAAACATTTATCTTCAATTATCTATAGTTGAAAAAATTACTTTTGGTGTATATATTATAACTCATAGTACCTTACCTTTTATTTTTATAAAATATAACTTGTCACCATGGTTATGCATGAAGTGCAAATACATTCTCTTTTCCCAACTTATATCAAGACGAAATAACCCTAAAATTATATTGATTTCTATTTGGCTCCATTAATTGAAAATATGAAATTGATGTGGGATATAGTTCTTTAAATATCTAGTTCTCATTGAAGTGAATAATTCACATTTATTTACATGTTGTATAATAGGATTAATGAATTTCATTCTTATAGAAAATTTTTAGGATATAGAAATAAAGTAATGTTGTGGTGTTCAATTTGTGAATAATTAATATAGTCATTTCAGTTGAAAAATTAATCGAAGGATATTTTTTTAGGATATCATAAATTTTTTACATTGATGAAGAAAATAATAATACTTGATGAAAACATTGTATGGGAATATAGAACAAGGTAAAACATAGTATCCACTCATAGGTGATCAGTTGTGTAAGGGACCAGATCTATGTGGTCCATCCTTTTGTGACATTCTGAGTCTAGTGGTTGCTAGCGTAGGATTTTGGAGTGTTCTACAACTGTTAGGATGAAAAAGTCTTCAGGAATGATGAATTCATATTGTGTAATGTTATACGATGTGGAAGGGTGATTCATGACTTTTGAAAAGCCGGTCCATGACGTATAAATTTTTGGGGTTAAATAATAAAAGGCAGCACATTTTTTATTTTAAAACTTACCCCAATTATTTTATTATATGAAAGTAGATTAAACATCATATAAATCCCCTCTTCATTGAACCTTTTAAGGGTTCAAACTCTTAGGTTTTTTATAAACCCTACATCCTGTAGCACCTTTGTCTCTAATTTTAGGTGACCAGTGGCTCCATTCATTCGAATAATGATATCCCCTCAATGGAAATGAATCAATTCCCCTTTAACCCCGATTCATGGTGACCCGAGTTGATCTATGTTTTTTTCCTTATTTAATTTCAAGTGGTTTCTCCCAGTTTGATCTAGTTTCCTCTAATTGCTTCTTCCCATTTGATGAAATATCATCTTTCATGTTTATAATGTGGGTTTCATGGTTTTTTGATCATTTTTTCACAAGTCCTTTGTTGGATGCAGTTATTACAAGAGAGATGATCATAGATTAGTGAGGAGGTCTGTTCACATTTGAATAACATTGTCAGATTTTATGGTTGGGGATTCATTTCATCTCTAATTTTATTTACATGAAATCATAAATTGATAATGGTTTTCCCATTTTGATGGAATTTTAATTAACTGAATTAATATTGAACTTGATTAATGAAACTAATTATGATCGCATGTTGCATATGTAGTTGCTTTAACCATGATAGCAGGTTTCTTATTGCTGTTTTAGATAGTGTTATATTTGTGTTGATCATTATCATAATGTTTATATTGTTAAATAACATAATTATGGAAGTAATTGATAATATATTTTATTAAGAATAATAAATAAAGAGTCATGTTTTTAATTTAGTGGTTTATAAAATTTTATGATAATAAAATTGATACAATGGCGTTGTGAAACTGAAAATGAAATTCCATGTAATTAATGAAATTAAAAAAAAGTCGTTGTTGAAGGCAAAGATTGATAATTCATGATGATACAAAATAAAATGAAAATGATTTTATAATGGAACTTATCTTGTTTATTGGAACCCAAAATAAATTCAAAGAGAATTTTTTTTCATTGATATCTAGTTCTATCTTGATGCCTTAGGTTACCCTATTTTAAACCTACAAATAATGAATCAGTTATTTCAATATTTAATGAGAACATATCATGTGATAAAGATAACTTTATAGGGATTTTGTTTCTTATTTTAATGATAATTCCATGTGTCGTATTTTAGATCCATGAAATCATGTTTTCATAAGAGAAATGGATAACTTTTTAAGGGACCATTTTCCCTGAAAATTTCTTGTTTTTTCTTACTTATTTTTGATGTGTTGTAGATACATGATGTAAGAACCTGAACCCAATTTCCCAGAGCCAGTGCCTTATTTGATTATGTTGGCATACACACAAGGAATACGAACCCCAAAAGACCGAGTAGTTTAGTATTATTGGAAACAAATTACATAAATAATTTAATCATTACAACATGAAGGGAAACAAAAAACTATTTTATTACACTAGAATCATCACGTCTCCTAGAGTATGCTTTCAAGTCATTCATAAATTACTTCTTCATGTCCTGAGAAAAATGAAACATAAGAAAAGGTGAGCTCAAACGCTTAGTAAGAGTATGCAATACAACGAAAGATAATATAATCATTAGACATGGTGAATTATTGAAAACACATGCCTTTAATAATAAATATGAACACATTATGGTAGGAAAATGAGCTGAGTAAATAATTCCATAATAAAGCATAATCACAGGTATTCAATTAGTCAAATAACCACATGCACTTTCAATTACTTGCATCATAATGATGGAAGTGCATATTTCGGACATTCTAAAAAAAATTTATGGCCTCCACCAAGTCATCTACTGATTAAGGCCTCGACCAAAATCCATATCACATTGGGAAATTCCTCGACCAATTCCACGTCTATTTGTCTCATGAGACCTACCGATGCATCCAGGGGCTATATCAGGCCCCACCCATCACATAATAAGTCCAATGCATTCCTCATATGATCAGGGATCATCATAAACAACGTATACGTTCATATTAAAACTATCATATGAAATGTAACTATATTTCCCCAATCATTAAACATACAACACTAACCATTCGGAATAATATGGTGAATGGATTTAAGGTAGATCATCCATAATAGAGATAGCCATAAACCATTAAATAAAATATTTTATATGACTTCATAAATGATTAAACCCAATAATACCATGGAATCAACAAGACGGTTGAATTAGACGAAAACACTCTTATAAAATCATTATGCAATTCTTGAGATAAATACTCTTTCATTTTGAAAAGATGAGTTCATTTGGAAAAAATATTTCCACAAAACCATAAGTAATGCAAGATAGTATTTTCATAATAAAATGAGTCCTTTAATAAAGATTATGGTTTCCAAAAACAAATTATAGACTGCCCTTGAAAATAGGTAAGAATTTGAGAAATTCCCTTGAGTTGGGCGCGTATATTTTAAACAATTTTGAATTTTACTTTTAAAATGTGTAAATATCCATAAAATAAGGAAGTATTGTGGTTTTTAAACATATATACGATACTAAAATAGAATATATCAGGAGTAAATAACAATAAATAATAATTTCCTTGAGGTATTTAGACAATTAATGTATCCCGAATGAAAATGGAAGTTCAGGTGGAAAACCCCTTACCTTAACTCCAAATGTGTTCCGCTCTTGTACATAGGATCCTGGAATATGAAATTATACTTTTTAATAACTAATTTTAGAACCTATTATAAATTTATTTAGTTTACCATAATTATGGTTAGTTCATTTATGTCTTATTGAAAAGTTATTGTATTGAATTTCGTAGTTCTGGAGTGTTCGTTTCCTTTTTTTATATTCGGTTCACTTGTTTTTAGGTAATGAAGTTCATGTGACTTGGTTATAAACCTCTAGGATTGGAATTATATAATATTAATGAAAATAAATAATTGATAATGGTCATTTATATCATTTGTTTTTAAGGAATGAGGATGAATCATTTAGATGACCACCACTTTGATTATTCGGAGATATTTGGAATATTTTAAACTAGTTTTGTCATATAACTTAATTATATGTACATATTCTGGTTCATGAATATTAATTATGTTATAAAACATATATTATAGTCTGGTACAACCATTAATATGGTTTCATGACCATTAATTAATAATAAATTTGAGAACGAAACTTCATCTTCCACGAATGTTATAAATCAGAACCTTAAGGACGTCGATTTCCTTTATAAAATAAAAGGGAGGGAGTAAGAATATTTATGATGGTTCTTCCATACACATTATATAAATACAGTATAAATATGTTACTGGTGTTATCATTATCATTTGGATAGAGGAGGTGAGTAGATAAAAATAAAAGAGATGAACTTGAAAATAAAGAAAAGTTAAGAGATCCCTTATGAAAATTCGGCAGCCTAACAACGTCACTTAGAATTTCATAAAATCAAATGATGAGAATAAAAAGGGTATCTAATCATACAGAAATAAAAAATACAGTATGAAGAATAAATATAAACAAACCACAACATTTTAGAATGGAATTTCAAATAGCTATAATAAAAGAAGTGTCGACTTAAAGAAGATAATGAAGGATTCCCTTACTTGTAGAATAACTCTGAGATCATGAAGGATGGGACCTTGGTGGATTAGGGACACCTTGGGAGGAATACTAGAGAGGTAAAACCACCATATCTTCATGGATGAGGTATTTAGAATGAATTAAAACGAATGTATGAGTGGGTATTTATAGAAAAAGAGAGGTAATTTTTTAATTATTTCAAAGGGACACCTCATTAGTGGTTTTTTCCCAACCACGGGATTTCCCATGGTATTTTCCCATTATTTAATCCACTTGGAACACCTCATGTCTTATGTTACTATAACCAAGTCGACCATACTTTTATATTTATTTATTACATCATTATGATGTCATTAAACTATGAGAAACTCAAAGCTGTATTTCTACTATTCATGAAAAATTCATGTATTTTTGAAAATTCTCAAAAATTCACCCATATTATTTTTCGACGTGTAGAATTCAAAAGTTAAATCTATTTTTTAAAAAATAATTTTCTAAATATTATTAATTTAATTTTTAAATAAAATCATACGTAATTAAAAAATTATCATTTCTAATTCTACAACTACTTCTTTATCACAATGAAAACTTAACCAAGATGTTATTATCTTCTAGCCATAAGAAAATAAAATAATAATAAAATTTATTATTCATTAGGGTCATATTACTATTCATATTATTATTCATAAGGGTATGTTACTATTCACAAAAAATCAAGTTTGTTCTATCAGATTCCAAATGTCTTACTGAACAGAACTCAAGATGACCATTTTTCGAAATTCAAAGCAATGAAGAGGCAATGTTTTGTTTTAATGTCTATATTATAAAACTTCATTCTATATTTATTTTCAAAAACTTGGGGTGTTACATTCTCCCCTCCTTACAACGTTTTGTTCTCTAGTATCAAGAATCTTGATAGGATCTTCACTGTAAGATAGATCGGGCTCAAGTTACACTTCTCTATAAGGGAGTACATGTATTGGGTCTGGCATGTACTTTATTAACATTGACATGCGGAACACATTGTGATCCATGGAGATACTTGGCGGAATTTCCAAACGGTAAGCTACCGCTCCAATTCGGTCCATAATTTCAAAAGGTCTGATGTATCTAGGACTTAAATTCCCCTTCTTACCGAATCATATAATACCCTTCCATGGAGACACCTTTAAGAAAATGTGATCCCATCCTTGAAACTCTAAATCCTTCCTTTGGTTATCTGCATTTCACTTTTGCCTACTTTGAGAAATTTTGATTAGGTTCTGGATAATCTTCTCCTTTTCCATTGTTTCCTCAACATGTTATGGGCCCATGAGATTTCTTTCACCAATATCATCCCAACAAGTTGTGGTACAACATCGCCTCCCAGAGAATACTTCACTGGGTTCCATATGTATTCATTAATGAAAGATATTATTGTTGGAAAACTCTACGAGAGGTAAATAATAATCCCATATGCCTTGAATATCATGTGAAAAAGACCTTGACATGTCTTCCAATGTTTTAATTATCCATTCCGATTGTCCATCAGTTTATGGGTGGTAGGCAGTGCTCAAACAAATATCAGTATCTAGGGCCTTCTAAAGACTTTTCCAGAATCTTGATGTAAAACGTGGATCACGATTAGAAACAATCGATAGGGGTACTCCATGAAGTCTTACAACTTCATTAATATATAGTTTTTCTAGACTTTCAAGTGTTAGATCTTCTCTTATATCAAGAAAATGTATTGACTTGATAAGACGATAAACAATGACCCATATTTCATTGTTCCTTCTAGGAGTCTTTGGTAGTCCCTTGAAAAAGTCCATCGTGATATTATCCAATTTCCACTCAGGTATGGGAATAGGTTTCAATACTCCTCCGGGCTATTGCCTTCCAGCATTCGCTTGTTGACAAACCATAAATCGTGACACAAAATCAGAAATCTCCCACTTCATGTTGTCCCACCGAAAATGTTCCTTCAAATATCGATATATCTTAGTACTACCAGGGTGTATAGAGATATTGGAAGTATGAGTATCATACAACAATTCCCTTTTAGATTAGGTATATCGAGAACACGAAGTCTATTCCCAAATTTCACATGTCTATCTTCATATATGAAGTCACTCAATCTCCCATCATTGTAAACTTTAATCATCTATTGAAACTCCACACCATCAGCCTGAGAACTTTTTACCCTTTCTAGTAAATATAGTTTGGAAACCATTTGAAAAACCATTGAGGTTTCACCTTCCATGGTTATTCCCATATCCATCTTTACTAGATATATTAACATAGGATCCCTTTAAACTCTCATCTTGTTCAAAACTCACTTATCCTTTCTGATCAAAGCATCTGCCACCTTATTTGACTTCCCCTGGTGGTAGTGTATCGTGAAATCATAATCCTTGAGTATTTAAAGCCATATCCTTTTCCTCATGTTGAGTTATTCCTGTGAGAAAATATATGTCAACCTCTTGTGATCAGTATAAATCTCACATTATTCACCATAGAGATAATGTCTCCATATCTTCAAAGCAAAGATTACAGCAGCTAACACAAGATCATGATTAGGATAGTTTTGCTCATGAATCATTAGTTGTTGTGATGCATAAGAAATAACCCTATCATTTTTCACAAAGAAACAACCATGTACTTTATTTAAAGCATCACTATAAATAACAAACCCTTCATTCCCTGATGGTATAGTCAATATAGGAGCATTGACTAATCTTCTCTTAATTTCTTCGAAACATTCTTCACAATATTTTCCCAAACAAATTTAACCCCTTTACGTGTGATCTTCGTTAGAGGGTAATATATTCGGGAAAAATTCCCTATGAAACGACGATAATAACTTGCTAAGCCAATAAAAATCCGTACCTTAGTTATGTTTGTTGGTGTGGGCCTATCTTGGATTGCCTTTGTCTTTGTAGGATCAACTTGGATTCCATCCTTAGAAATAATATAGCCAAGAAAAGAAATATCCTGAATCCAGAAATCAAACTTTCTAAACATCCCATATAATTTATATCTTTTTAGAGTCTTCAGGATAATGCGCATGTGATTTTCATGATCTTCGTAGCTTTTGGAGTATACCAAGATATCATCAATAAATACCACTACAAAATCATCAATATATTCCTTGAAAAATCTGTTCATTAGATCCATGAAGATAGAGGGTGCATTATTCAATCCAAAAGGAATTACTGTAAACTCGTAATGCCCATACCTAGTCTGAAATGCTGTCATTGGAATATCTTCCTTCCTCCCACGCAACTGATGATATTCGGATCGAAGATCAATCATCTAAAAGTATTGAGCTCCATGCAGTTGTTCAAAAAAATCACCAATGCAAGGTAGAGGATACTTTTTCTTTATTGTTATAGCATTGATCTCTCTGTATTCAATACATAACCTTATAGATCCATATTTATTCTTAATTAAAAGGACAGGGGATCCCCATGGAGAAACACTACGGAGAATAAATCCCTTATTACTCAATTCCTCTAGTTTCTTCTTTAGTTCCACTAATTCCACAGTGGCCATTCTATAAGGGGTATTTGATATGGGCCATAAAACAGGAATTAAATCAATGGAAAAATCAATTTCTCATTGTGGAGGATGTCCAGGTAAATCTTCTGGAAACACATCAACATATTCTCTCATAATAGGTACATCCACTATTTGAACATTTATTTCATCACCCATAGTTATTTCATTATCTTCCTCCACAATAATTGAATTTTGATGAGCTACTAGGGGTGGATCTAGATGAGAATCAGGTGGTGATGATTCACCTCTAAAGATAAGGTGTTCTTTATCATCATCATCAAATATCGTAACCTCCTTCTTCTTACAATAAATTTTTACATCATGATCTGAAAGCCAATCCATACCGAGGATTATATCAAACTCACTCATGGGTATGATGATGAGATAAGTAGATAAAAAACATTTATATGCCTTAATGTGAACTAATTGATAGAACATTGTAGCAATGATACTTCCCTTAGGATTTTTGACTGACAACTCCCTTGTTAAATCAAATTGGAAATATCTAATTTTCTTAGTAAACTGGGAATATATGAAATAATGTGATGATCTAGAATCAAATAAAGCACTGGATAAACATGAAGAAATAATTAAAGTACCTTCCACCACATCATTAATAACTTCAACCTCTGCAGTTGTGATTTCATAAGCTTTCCCCTGATCCGTTGACCTTTTCTGTTGCATATTTCTTTGACGTTTTGGACAATCCTTAGCATAGTGTCCCATCTCTCGACAAATATAGCATTGAACATCACTGGCATCCCTCTTCCCTCTGTAATCACCAGCAAGATGGCCTTTCTGACCACATTTGTAGCATACTCATTTTCCTTTTAAGAATGTACTAGGGTTTTTGTTTCCACAATTGTCCCATGGTGGAAATTCAACTATTCTCTTCTTCCCTGTTTCCTTATTTCCATTACAATTGTTTTCATCATCCCTCTTCTTTATGTACTTTCCCTTAAAATCATAAGACTTAGAGAATTATTTTTCTGTCTTGATGGCACATGAAACAATATCCTCATATGATGAAAAACATTGGGAGACCAGCGCCCGCCAGAGGAATGGATTTAGGCCATCAAAGAATCAATCAATTTTGCTCCTTGGATTTTCTATATAGTCCATTGCTTTTCATTAAAATCTTGTGGAGTTAGCTTTGTACCATGCAACATTTTCATCCTTCTTCTACGTCAGATTCAAGAATTGTCTCTCCATATATGCTCACTACTCATGAGGAAAATATTTTTCTAGGAAGACTTCCTTAAAATCCTTCCATCCATATCTTTTATCTCTTCCTCCTCCTTTGTGTTTTGGATTAATGACCACCACTGATCTGCATCTCCTGATAGACGACATACATCCATGACATCCTTCTCTCTTTCATTACATCCCAAAGTGAGAAATATCTTCTCAAGGGAACATATCCAATGCTCTACTACAAATGGGTTTGTAGTCCCATTGAATGATGGAGACTATTGCTGCATAAAGCGATCTAACATGGCTCCTCCACCTGGAGGATTCGGATGCTCCATACTGGTAAGGATATTATTCATAACTTGAGTATGTTTTCATAGTATAGTTATGAGTTCCTCAGCACCAATCACAACACCTAATCCAACATCATTATCTTGCGTTGGAGGAAAATCCCTATAGGGAACACGTGAATTTGTGCAATTTCCATTCCTTCCACTAGTCACCATATCTAGATAATGGAATACACTATATTAGGTTATGAATCATAATGTATAATCATAACATAAAAATACTTAGAAAAAAACTGAGATCCTATGCATGGATAATCCCATATTCAAAAAAATGATTTCCATGAGAAATATTTACATTAATCTCCTTCATAATGGCTTGAAAATAAAATGTGAATTATCCTAAGAATATCCCCTGAGAGTGTCGTAACAAAGAGTGCAGCAAGGCCCGTTTTCGTGCACCAGTTCTCGTTCGAGTCTAGATCAAAGCGGTGTTTTTGGGTTTTACACCTAGATACATATGTGCCAGAGCCGCCACCACCTTCTCATATCTATATATGGATGTATTTCTTGAAAGATCCACATAATCTATTCCTTACAAAATACCAGGACGTTCTTGTATGTTTATCCTCAAAGACTATCTGAGGTACACTTCCCTAATTCACTACTGGAAATCTGGGCTATAGCCACGGACCTATAGCCACGTTTTTATAGAACCGTGGCTATAGGTTTTATACAGCCACAGTTTTTTTCCTACCCGTGGCTATATCCCCTCGCCTAGTTTTTTTCTCCCCCATTCCGTCGGGCTCCATCCTCACCCTCTCCCCCAAGCATCGGGCTCCATCTCCTCGCCCTCGCCATTTCTCCTCCCCGCGGCCTCATCCTCGCCGCGGCCTCCTCCTCCACGACGCATCAACGCCGCGCCATCCTCCTCGCCGACGCCCTCCTCGCCGCGCTCTCCTCGCCGATGCTCTCCTCACCGACGCCCTCCTCGTCGCGGCCCTCCTCGCCGCGTCATCCTCCCTGCGCCCTCCTCGTCGGCGCCCTCCTCGCCAGCACCTTCCTCGCCACGCCCTCCTCGTCGACGCCCTCGAGGTCGACACCCCCGTCGCCCTCTATTTTTTTCTCTCCCGAGTGCTGGTTATCTGCATTTTTTTTATGCCTCATTTGCACCTTCGATTTCTTTGATTTAGGTAAGCTTTACATGTTTTCCCCTTCTGTTTCATATCCGCTGAGGTTTATGTTTTGAAGCCACTGGTATAATTAGTGTGTATTTTCATTGAAGAGGATTATAGATGTTTCTACGTGGTCCATTACAAATCTTGGTATGATTTCTCCTCTATCTGCAAGTAACTTGGACACCTATGTCAGGTCTGTTGATGGTCTTCTTCTAAATGGATTGGAATGGTTGCATCCCAAAGGATCAATACTAGGAATGTGGGTATTAGTAGAATGTTGATTTTGGTAGATGATTTTGGATCTACATGTTTTCTTATAAAGGATGCAGGATTCACAGGACTTAGGTTGTCATATGAAAATGCATTGTGATCCGACCACGACCATCTAAGGAGCCCGGGGGAGAAAGTTGTTCCATCTGTTTCTAGTGCTGAATATGTACCAATATATGGAGAATTAAAATGAAATTGATAAATTCAATGGAGAAAAAGATTCCAATATATGAAGAATTAAAATTAGAACCTTTCTCGGACAACAAGGCTGAATTGAATCCCTATATGGGCCCAAGAAACCCATTACGACTGTTAATGAAATGTTCAGACCATTGTAGAATACTAAGATGTTACCCCTAATATACATATTAAGTATCATAGAACCCGTTTACTTTACATAGGTTATGGGGTCCTTAGAGAAGTATATTATAAGTCTACCACTTTATAAATTTTCTAAAACATAAAAATTTATACATGACTGCGTCATTAGTAGGAATAACTTTCGAGAATCATCATATGTTCACATTCAAAATAAAGCATTGTACTTCAATAAAAACCTATTTAGAAGAGTTTAATAAAGTCAAGTTATATTTAACCAATATTAATGTTTCTATAGATGATGAGGATCAGAAATTAATCCTCTTAATCCCTCTTAACAATAGCTACATCACACTAATTGAGACCATGATATATGGTCGAGATTATTTAACTAAAGAAGATGTTAAATAATCTATTTAGTCTATGGATTTGCATTATAAACTTAAGATAAAAGGAGAGGTTGAGTGTTTTTCACAAGGGGAATACCTAAAACTTAATGTAAAAAAGAAACAGTTCAATAGATACAAAAGTAAGAGTAATAAAGAACCCAAATCCAAAACTAGTTCCTTGGATTGAAAAGTCACATGTTTTCACTATGTTAAACCCATGCACATTAATCCCAAGTGTAGGAAACTCAAGTGAGAGTTAGAACACAAAAAACCAACTGACCAGCGTTTTATGGTTGACTTAAGATATTATGCTATTGAATTCTAGAATATATCCATCCATAAACTCAATCATGAGTGGGTCCTCAACTCTGGATATTATTGTAACTTGTGTCTATATATAGAGTCTTTTTTGAATCTATTCAAGAAGTTGGAAGGGTATGTAATTTTAGGAAATAATAATAGGTGTAGGGTTGAGGGTAGAGACTCTATTCTAATAGAGTAAGATGATCAATCCATCATCCACTTACTTGATGTAAGGTGGGTCCCCAAACTTCAAAAAAATAATATCCTTAGGAGTCCTTGATCAAAATGGATTTACCTCTAGTTCATATAATATAAATGGATATTGAACATAATTAAATTTTGAAATAATTAATTTATTATAGTAATATTTCCACCTTCAATTTCAACCAAGAAGAAAACTATTTTCTATGAAATGTCTCTCTCCTTCTCAAAGATAAATAATGATGATTTCTATTATTAATTTCCTTATGATATGGTTTATATTTTTTGTCATCTACCACTACTCAATGGGGTGTGGGGTAAGGCATAAAAGAAAACTGAGAAAAATCACTAAACAACTCAACCACACTAGAAATTCCCAAGGATTTTAGTAGAATGACAACATATCTTTGTAGATATGGTTTATATTTTCCGTCATCTACCACTACTCAATGGGGTGCGGGGTAAGGCATAGAAGAAAACTGAGAAAAAACACTAAACAACTCAACCACACCAGAAATTCCCAATGATTTTAGTAGAATGACAACATATCTTTGTAGATATGGTTTATATTTTCAAAATGTCTCTAAATTTCAATAAATCATTGTAGATTTAATACAGAACATCACAACTCGTTATGAATTAACCCAAACACTTTTGGGAATTGATTATTATTATCTCTTAGATTTCATATAAACTCTTTTTACTATAATCAATCCTCATTCTTGGAACTTATGTATGACTATTTGTGAATTTTTATAATATAAAACATTTATGAATTCCCTAAACCATAATTTTAATATATTTGTTATAATTTTTTTATTAACTTGTTATTGATGATTACTTAATATCTTATGAAACAATACATATAATGTTAAGTCATTTTCTAGATTATTTATCTAATATATGTTTATCTGCCTCAGACTGGATAGATACTGGATGTACAACATTGATCGGATCACTGATGACTTTTAGAAGGAGTTACAATATTTTTTAGACTTTGCATTCACTAATGATTCAGATGGAGGATTGATTCGATGCTCGTGTTTTGATTGTGTTGGAAGACCTTGGTTAACTCGTGAGGAAGTGAGTTACCATATCACTAAAAGTGGTTTCCAAAAAAATTATCATGTGTGGTATCACAATGGAGAAAAAGCTCAAGTGTTGAATGCCATCGATTCAGCGGAAAAGATTAGTATGAAAAATCTGATTTCTGATCGGTTTCCTTTTGTTTCTGAAGCTAGCTCTTCATGTAGACCAGTGCAAGAGGAAATGAATACTGGAACACAATTCTCATCTATTAATCAGGATGATGATGTTGAGAGTGTTAGAAATTTGATGGAAGATGCAAATACCCCAGTATATCAAGCATGTGAAAAAATGAGCAAACTTGAGTTTTTAATGCGATTATATCATGGGAAAACAATGTATGGATTTAGTAATACTGCGGTCGACTATCTCCTTACATTTATTAAGGATTTACTGCCTGATGATTCATGTGTTCTAGAAAATTATTACATGGCATCAAAGTTGGTTAACAAATTTGGATTTTCATCTAGTAAGATTCATTCTTGTCTCAAAGACTGTTGTTTGTTTTGGAGGGAGAATGAAAACTTGAGTCTGTGCAAACAGTGTGGCACATCAAGGTGGAAGACTAATAAAGATGGATCTCAATCATGCATACCACAGAAAGTGATGTGGCACTTCCCTTTAATTCCCAAGATTCAAAAAAAATTATGTCAGAACAAATGGCAATGAATATGAGATGGCATGTAGATGAAATAAATAAGGATAACGATGAAATAGTGCATCCTGCAGATGGGTTGGCTTGGAAGAAATTTGATAGGTTACATCCTGATTTTTCAGTCGACCCACGAAATGTTAGATTGGGATTATCCTGTGATGGTTTCAACCCATTTCGCCAAATGCATACTGCACACAGTACATGACCTTTTTTCATTCACATTTATAACTTTCCTTCATGGATGTGTATGAAGAAGCCGTGCACTATCCTGAGTATATTGATATCTGGACCCAGTGATCCTGGAAATGATATTGATATATACTTGCAGCCATTAATAGAGGAGTTAAATGAGCTTTGGGTTGTTGGTGCACAAGCATATGATGAATTCAGAAAGGAGTACTTTATGTTTCGTGCAGCTTTATTATGGACGATAAATGATTTCCCTGCCTACGGAATGATGTCTGGTTGGAGTACTAAAGTGAAATTTTCCTGTCCTATTTTTATGAAAAATACACGTTTCCGAAGAATGAAGTTTCGAGGAACTTTCAGCTTCATAGGGCGTCAACGTTTTCTACCAATGGACCATCCATATAGGAAAAATAGGAGACAGTTCGATAATTCCATCGAGACAAATGAGACACCTCAACGAATGTCAGGGACTGATATTGTTAAAAGAACATGATGATTTGAATTATGTTCTTGGAAAAAGTCAATCAAATATCAGAAAGCGAAAGCATGGTAATTCCAATTCCAACAACAATTGGAGAAAGAAAAGCATATTATTGGAGTTGTCGTATTGGTCATCGAATTTATTACTTCATTGTTTGGATGTAATGCATATCGAGAAAAACATTTGTGAGATGTTACTTGCTACTATTTTAAATTTCAAAGGCAAAACAAAAGACGATTTGCGGTGTCATCGTGATTTGATGGATTGGGGTATAAGAGCAAGACTTCATCCAGAGTTAATTGGTCAAAATAAGTGGAAAGTCCCTGTATCCTGTTATTCGATGAAAAATGTGGGGGAAAAAATTTCTTCAGGTCTTGTAATGTTTGAAGGTTCTGGATGGTTATTCAAGTAATATTTCGAAAAGGGTGAATACGCAAGATGTGAAACTCAAATCTCTTAAAACCCATGATTACCATGTCTTGTTACATGAGTTGATTCCCATTGCCATTCGTCATTTACTTTAACATAATGTTAGAGTTTCAGTGATTAAGTTATGTCAATTTTATCAAGATCTTTGTGCCAAAAGATTGAGCAGAAGTGATGTTCAAAAATTGCAGAGAGATGCACTGATTATTCATTACGACTTGGAGAAAATTTTCCCACCATCTTTTTTCACAATTATGTTACATTTGACTGTGCATCTTCCCACAGAAGTTCTCTTTGGTGGTCCTGTTTAGAGTCGGTGGATGTATCCTACCGAAAGAATGATGTTTACATTGAAATCTTATGTGAGAAATAAATATCATCCTGAAGTCTCTATTGTGAAATGCTATTTAGCACAGGAATGCATGGATTTCTGTTCATCGTACTTGGCTAACGTCACTACGAGGTCTAATCGAATAATGAGAACTGAAGATGAGCAATATGATCCCATTGAGCCTGCATTTCCTTCAATGCCCCAAACAGGGGGGATATCTGGATCGTACTCGTTGTGTACTTTAAGCAGGGAAGAGTGGGAAATGGCACATCGCACAGTATTATTCAACTGTAGTGTGCTTGATGATTATATCAAGTAAGTAAACTAATAAATATGTATTTTTTTCATTGTGTGATTTCTTTATATCTTTTGACATTTTAATGTTTGCATATCTGTAGAGAACATTTTGAAATTATAAAAAAGAGACATCGCTCTCTATCTATTAAGAGGAAGGAACTGTTGCACAGCAAAGAATTTGCTGCCTGGTTAAAGTCAAAGGTAATAGATTTCTTTTTCTTCTTCTCGTAACATAATCAAAAATCTCTGTTTAATATTCTATGTTGGTATCTTTTAGGTTTTAACTCTACCAATGATTGATGTATCAGATGAAATAAAAGCATTGTCCTTTGGTCCAAACGATGGGGTGCGTGATTGTAATTCAATGGTTGTCAATGGATATAAATTTGTTATAAATAGTTGTGCAAAAAAATGGCAACATAGCATGACGGTGTCACGATAAGCGCCACAACATATTGTTATGCGAGTACATCGGACAGGAAACCTCGATCAGAAAATATATCATATTACGGTGTTGTTGAAAGAATCATTTTATTAGATTACTATGCACATGGTCGTGTCGCAATGATGAAATGCAAGTGGTTTTATTCAATGACACGACAAGGAATGCATATTGATAACTGTGGATTTAGAGTGATTGATATGAACTGCCAGCTTCGTACCGATGAACCTTATATTCTTGCGTCACAATCTAAACAGGTGTTTTATGTAAGTGACCCGTTACAACCACAATTTGGTGTTATTGTTGATGTTATTCCTAGACATATTTTTGACGAAGGCATGGATTACAATGATGTTGTGGATGAACCTGTTGGTATTTATTCGAATGTTGCATTTGATGATACGGATGATGCAATTGTTCGAACAGATTGTGAACCAGAAATTGTCACAGACCCCACATAGCGTTGAAACATTTGTAAGTATTTACCTGATATTATCGCAATATTGTATGTGTTTTTTTAACTTTCAAACATGATATCAAAATAACTAGTATATTTTATACCATTATCGAATATAAAACTATTAATAGCCTCGCCAATTTATGTTTAACCACTTCTCTAGTAAATCTTGAACATAGAAAAGTCTTGATATTTTATCAATATAAATATCACACATGAAAATGTATCTCATTGTTTTATGATACAATTGTATTATTTAACATTTTTCATTATTTCTATTTATTTGAGAATATTATTTTAAATTTCCAGGTCAAAATGTCTGATTATGATGGTAGTAGGAGTAGAAGAATATTGAGAAACGAACAACGTAGGTCTCCTCCTAGAAACAATGTAAGTACAAATTATGTTTGAATATTATGGTCTTTCATATTATTTATCTTGTTGTCGTTCATTTTATTTTATCATCTATGTTATTTTAGACCGCATCATCGAGGAGACGCTTGGATTATGCCACTGAGGATGATATTGTGGCGGGGGGAACTGATTCTACAGGTCATCCTACTACTACGCCGCATGAGACACCAGTAGGCCATCCTTCCATTATGCCACCTCCATATTATCTATACCCACCTTTTCTGTATCCCTTTTTGCCCGCACCCACATCGGATGGTAGTTCTCAGACTCTCATCCCTCAGTTTCCATTCCCACTATCCACTGTACAGGGTATTGTGCCCCCATATATCCCACTGCCATATCCATATCCATATCCACCCTCATCTGTACATGGTTATCCATCGGGTTTTCTGCCTCCATCAGTACACTTTGCATCTACTATACATAGTACTCCTGTAGATATCTCACCTACCATGGAGGCTGCCCCCCCTCCAGATGTAGCACTTCAGGGGTCAGCAGATCCCCCATCTACTGGTATTTGTTAAAGCATTACTGTTACTGATTAATGATAAATTCATATATATTATTTTCTTTTATTTTGGTTTCATGATTAGCTCCAGCCTCTACCAGACGACGAGGCCGCACAAAAATGCGTGAGGTTTGGAATTGGAACATGGAAATCATAGTTGATTACAATGAGGACAATGCTATAATTAATAAAAATGGCACAGAATTTAAAAGTTTTATGGGAACACTTGCTAGACACAGCAATATCATTCCGGTTCAACCGATAAGTTGGAAGGCAGTTGGACAATAAATAAAGGACAAATCCTGGGCAGAGATTTGGGTAAGTAATGTTAATCACCTTTTATATATATATAAATTTATAATATTTTCTTAACAAATATTATGTCCATTTCAGCTTTGATATAATTTTCCCGATGGACAAAATTCAAAGGCAGCAATGATAATGGATTTAGGTGAAATGTGGCAAGCCTACAAGTATGATTTATATCTTGGGTGGAAAAAGAGAGTTGGTACAGAGCTTGAAGAAGTACCGGTGATTCAAGATTGCCCAATATCACAATATAAAGAGATGATCAACTATTGGAAGAGTTCAGCGTTTAAGGTGTTTGTTAAATTTATATATATATTCATTTACTTATTTGAAAACGATTTTAAATTACTTTTTTTATTTATGTTAATGAATTTATATAATTATTTGTTTATAGGAGAAATCAAATAGAAATAAAAAAACAAGAGTGAAATGAAACACATTTATACTCGCGAACACACTTCATTACCAGATCATGAGCAGACGCTGGTAATTTAACATTTAAAATATTTAGCTTTGTTTTGTATAATTTTTTTAACGTCCAATTTTGATTTATTTATTTGTTTTTTTCTAGAAAAAGGCATCGAATATTGAGGGTCATGTTCCTCACTCAACTTTGTTTTGTACAAGCCGGAAAAAGAAAGATGGTATTGTGCCAAATCCTAACACCGAGAAGGCGATTGTAAGTATATTTCAATTTCTTTGATTTTTAATGAATTTAATTCCGTATATTATTTTATCATTTTAATTTATGTTATATATCAATGAACAGAATGATTTAGAGGAATTGGCAGAAAAAGAACCTGACAATTTGGGCCCAAACGATCATCTACATCAGGTATTAGGAGATGAGCATCAGGGTAGAGTGCATTGTCGACCTGGAAAGAAGATTGTACCATCTCGATACTGGTATACTAACATTTCTTCGAGTACCAGTTCTGGTTTTGTCACAGTGGAACAAATGAATGCCGCAATCAAAGAAGCAAGTCAAAAATCAGAACAGGCGATAACTTCAAATATGATGAAGTTTATGTCTTCCCTTTCTCCTACACTTCCACCAGAAGCAGCTGCAACGGTTGATGCCTTTTTGATGTCGATGCGTTCTGCTAATGTAGATTCTTCTGTTGGAGCCGGAGCCGGACCCAGTGCTGGACCCGGTGCTGGTGCCGGTTCGGATGCAGATGTCGATGTCGATGATGATGTTGGTGGTGTGAGAGGCGGTGATGGTGTTTCTGTAGGAGGTGTGGATGAGGGTTATCATGATTTTGATGATACTGATATTGAGACTCACTTTTGATGTTAATTGTATGTTTGTATTGGTAATGTATGACGAGTTCCATGCATCCGATTACATTGCTTTTTTGATCAATATCATTAATATTTACCACTGCTACAAATTCCTTTTATGATTGGTCTCAGCTTTCTTTTAGTAGTGATAATACTATTTCGAAGATGTTCCGTAATATGAAACCTACAATTTCTATCCTTAAGGATTCAATAATACAACCTGCTAACAATGACACCTCTCTTGGACTAAAGAATGAAATAAAAATAAAATATGATGAACATGTTTCTGCTATACAAACTAACACTAATACTATTAGCCATCCTGCCAATTCTGGGTACGCCGAGACACTAAATAAGCCCTGTAATACTGCTTTCGTGGCACCCAAATCAGTTGAACATGGTACCACAATATCGATACAGGAAACTAAGCCCATGCAGGTTATGAATGTCTCTATAGAGAAAATGCACTGCTGTACAGATCTGGAAAATATCATAAAACATCCCACAGATACTTCACAGGCCAGGTATAACTGTTTCACCACCTATAGATAGTGAGCACTGTGCTATAAATTCTGCTAACTATTTCTAATCATAACTCTGTTTCTGATTGTTTTCTTGCAGAATATTGATTTTGATGACGATTAAGATGATTGATTATAATGTCAAAGAGAATTATGGTATGAAAATAATGTATACCATTGCTGTTACAGTTTTTGTAAATGAATTCTAATAACAATTGTTCACTAGATGATGCTGATCTTTACTTATTGCAGATGAGACGTTCTATGATTGATCGTACCCACCAGAGTTCTGTACATTGGATGATGCTGATCAATTTTTATTATACCACAGTGGTTTCTTTTCACTGTTTATACATACATTGTTAGGTTTTGTTTGATTGGGTGTGATTTTTGATTGTTTCAGTTGAATTAATTAAAATAGAACAAGCTTTCTATTTTTAGTTTGTCTTTTCAACTGACAATATCATTGTATTGTTTAACAATAGTTCCATTTTTCTATATTAATGATGTCCAGCAGGGGTAAATATGCAGGGGGAGTCTACTGTCCAGTAGGGGTAAATATGATTTGGGCATCCCAAGAACTAGTTTCCAGGGGGGAGTCCAGTGTCCAGCAGGGGTACAAGGGGGATGGTAGGGGGTGGGGGGGAGAGTATGGGTCCAGTGTCCATTAGGGGTAAATATGCAGGGGGAGTCCAGTGTCCAGGGGGGAGGGAGGGGGGCTGTCCAGCCTCGACACATTATTATCACTATCTATTAAAATCCAGTTTTAAGTAATCTTCGATTTTGATGATAATTTTGTAGTAAGTTAGAGGAGGCCAAGCAATTAGTTCACTTTTGAGATCCATAATTATGAAAGAAAAAATCGTATTTAAATTCAGCATCTCTGAAGCAATTTTTCTCTCTCTGATGGTCGCATTCATTCAAAGTGATTGAGGATGTTATCATTGATTGGAGAGCTCCTTTGGAAGCACATGTTCGGTCTACCCTCTTACATGTGTATGCATAGGTAGGCATATACATATATAATTTACCCCTTTATATACTCCTTCTGCTCAAAATATTGCACTGAATCCTTATTTTAAGCATTCCTTATTGGCATTTTGGCCCAATTAGATGCTATTTTTCGTCAGAGATATGTGTGTGTGGCTACATGTAATAATTTTGAAGTAAAATTAAATAATGATTTGTGTGTTCAGTGTTGGGTGGGTATGGGCTGGGGAAGGTGTGAAGGCTCATGTAGGGATGTAGGGGGAGGCTAGTGTGCAGGGGTGTAGTGTAGTGCAAAGAGAGAGGGAGGCCGGATCTTTTGTGAAGGGGGGAGAGGGACCAGTGCAGGGGTGCAGGGGGAGGCTGGCGTGCAGGTGTGCTGGTGTTAGGGGTGCAGGGGTGCAGGGGGGGGGGCTGGCAGGGGGGCTGGGGGTAGCAGGGGGTGGGGGGGGGTCTGTCCAGGGGGGGTCTGGGTTTGGGGGGAGGGGTCTGTCCATGGGGGTCTAGGGGGTCCAGTGGGGGGGCTGGTGCTGGTGTGCTGGGGAGGGGGGACAGGTGCAGGTGGGCAGGGGGGACTAGCAGGGGGCAGGGGGGGCTGGCAGGGGGAAAAGCAGGGGGGTGGCAGGGGCAGCGGGCAGGGGGGGGGGGGGGGGGGCTGGCAGGGGTTGGCAGCCACGTCACAACACATGTATAAGCCATCAATCTACCCTTTCCTCTGATAAATGAATGTACATAATTTTATCCTTTTTGTATCTTTTTACATCATGTTTTTCCATTTTCATTCATTTTCATTTATAATTTATGATACATGATCTGATTTTTTAACATATTTTTATCTACTTTTCATTATTATCTATCACAAAAGCTTTAATTTTAACATATTTTAACTAAAATTTGCATGGATGTGACTGATGTCAATATGCAAATTCAAGACAATCACTTCTCTGTTTCACTATTTTTGTGGCAATAAAATGATACTCATGTAAAGTTTTTTTTACATTTTTCATTTGTTCATTGCAATTCAATAACTTCTGGACTGATTTGTGGACTATAGTTGTAGCTTTGTAGGAGGAAAAACAGGGAAAACACCTCTCTCCAGAAATATGTGCTATAGAAAAAATCAAGATCCTCTTGGAACAAGTAGAGGAACTTCGAGAAGTAGGAACAGTTGATGTAGCATAGCCACGACTAGGAAATGTGTAGAGGAACTTCCAGCACAAAATTGTTAATCAGTTCTCTATAATTTTCATTTCTATTGATTCAGGTAAATACTTCATCCTCTATAATTTCTATATTTATTAACCCTGTCAAGATTTTTGTATCATCACTCTTAGTGTCTTAGGTGAAATACCCAGTTCTCTATAATTTGAATCTCTATTGATTCAGGTAAATACTTATTCCTCTGTAATTTCATAAACTTATTAACTCTGTCAATAATTCTATATCATTTATCTCTATTACGGTTTGTTGTGTTTTTTTGTATCTATATTTTTCCTTCAAGTCATATTGAGTTATCTATGATCAATCTATTCATCTTGAGTTTTATTTATCTTTAGAATAGGGTGAGCGTGTCAAGCTAATAGGATACAGTGTTTTCGGTATTAAAAACTATATATTTCTCAATTAATTCCACTGCCTTATGACGCTTCACTTTTTTTATTATTCTTCTCTTTTCTGGCCTGCATCAAATTCCAATTAATCTTTGAACACTAATACTTTTATTGTAGAAAAAAATATATATATTTCAGCATGTATTTTATTTCTTGTCTTCATGGTTGAGAATTATGTTTTAGTGATCTGGAACTAATGTCTTTATGGGGCTTGGAGAGTATAAACTCACAGGCTGCACCTATGGATGAGGACTAGCAGGGGGTAGTGGGGGCTGGAAGGGGGGACTAGCAGGGGCAGGGGGGGGGACTAGCAGGGTTAGTTTGTTTAGGGACCCATTAGTTACTTTATATCGATTCTATTCATATCAATGGGGTGGGGATAGTAGTGGGGGTAGTGGGGGTGTAGGTGGGCCAGGGGATAGAGTGGGTTTAGTGGGGGTGAAAAAGGGGTGCAAGGGGGAGGGTGGGTGCAGGGGAGGGTGAAGGAGGGTTTCAGGATCAATATTTGGTTCTAAGTCGCCAAATACTTATTCAATAATAATCTCCCTTAAAAACTGAATGACATTTGGTAGGGTAGATTTAGAGTGATCTACAGCCACAACACTAAGTTACAAGAGCTGCAACATCTGAGTCTAGAACTGTCTTGTCCAATTATAAGCTTGATCCAGCCAAACCTCATGCCATGTACCATATGAAGTAACTGAAATACGAACTGCATTCCATTGTTTGGATTTGGTGTTACACCAAGATTTGAGAGTCTGTTTGAGGTGTTTTAGTTTGTGGTTGTAAGTAAAGGCATTATTGGTATGAGATATTGAGGACTACAAGTTTTGGATGACATGATTTCATTCTTCATCAGAGAGCTTCACATTATTGAAGTGGAAGGGTAACCTAAGTTTCATGTCTTTGGAGGAAATGTTTACCAGGATAGGTTGATGATCAGAGTTCAGTCTGTGAAGAGTGATGCTAGAGATAGTGTCCTATTTATCTAGATCCAGAACATTCATAAAGGCTCTGTCCAATTTGGAAGAAACCACTTTATTGTGATGTCTTCTATACCAGGTGTATTTCGCACCAGTGAGATTAATTTCAATAAGATTGTTTCCCTTGATCGAGGCTTTAAATTCTCTCGTGGAGATGGAGGCGTGAGATGGGCCAATATTTTCACTAGAATTAAGAATAGTATTAAATTCTCCCATAAGAACCCAGGGGTCATTCATGTTAGTTCCTAAATAAGAGAATTCATTCCAAAGAATTATTCATTCTTGGTATTTATTCTTAGCATAAACAAAGGAGTAGTAAATACGAGTACCATCAATAGTAAAGGTGCAAGTGAGAATCTGACCAGACAGGGGGGGTGTCCAGATAGGGGGGGTGTTCAGACATGGGGGAGGGGACTGGTAGTCTACACATACCCATATCATCCTATTTGAAACTAAGTGTAAGATGTTGCCCCGCGGATGTCGCTGGACCGGGCCAACACGTTGTGGTCACGCTGCGGTCACGTCGCGGTCAAGTCGTGGTCACGCCGCGGTCACGCTGTGATTTGGCCCTGCTCCAGGACGACACCCTGCGGCGGTTACTCCTCCTTAGAGAAACATTGAATGGTTATCTCTAATTTTTCGTATTTCCTCATTCCTAAACTATATCTCCTCTCAGTGCTTCCTCTCATCCATCTTTCCAAAAACGTGCATAGCAGGTGGTACAAAGGCTCAATTCAACTGAAAACAGTGGTTTGGAATTGTTTGAAATATTTTATTGTACATGTATCACATAATATTTGTTCGGTAATTCTTCTTTTTCCTCATCCTCTTCACATGTTGTCCGAACCAGATCATCCTCATCCTCTGCACATGTCGTCTGAACCGGATCAGCCTGTTGTGATGAAAATTCAATGTCTGCTTTTGACTGAATTTCACACCAAACCAAGAGATAATAAATTAGTCAAACAATCAGACAAATGGTTTAGGTTCTTTTTCCTCTGCTCACTAAACCTATGACTCTAAAACTCTGGATGCCACTGGCACTGCTATAAAAACCAGAAAACTCTATACTAATCTAAACGTCCTTCATACCACTGGTTTTCCTATAAAAAGTAGGAATCCTCATATTAATCTAAAGTCTCTTTAGGCTAAGGCACAAAAAAACACACTAACATTGATAAACAAGGTACCTTGACACTGGAACCTATAAAACATACAAAAGGAAGCACAACCTCTGTACAAGACCCCACGCCAATGCAGGAACATTTTGAACCCATCGGGAAGAGGCCCCTTCCATTAGATCAGGACGCTATCAAGATGCGGAATATAGATGATTCAAAGGACCCAGGTACACCTACTCTTCATTCTATTAATTTAACTTTTGTTGGTGCTAAATCTGTAGATAATATGAACTATTATGAACAGCCTGTATCCCTGTTATCTTACCAAAATACCATTTCGTTGATGCTATATAACATGAACCTTACAAACTCAATTAAGAATGCTTCAAGAAATGAACTGATAAAGAAGAACTCTGTCATACCTAAAAATGAAGAGGAACAGAACACTAATAATAACAATGGTCATGACATTAGAAGGTATTTTAGAAATAAAGTCTCTGAAGAAAAGGAAAAATGCAGGGGGGCTGGCAGGGGGAAGGGGGGGCTGGCAGGGGGCAGGGGGGCTGGCAGGGGGACAAGCAGGGGGAAGGGGGGGAGGCTGGAAGGGGGCAGGGGGGGCTGGAAGGGGGACAAGCAGGGGGCATGGGGGGTGGGGGGGCTGGCAGGGGGACAAGCAGGGGGCAGGGGGGCTGGCAGGGGGGCAAGCAGGGGCAGAGGGGGGGCTGGCAGGAGGGGGCTGGCAGGGGGACAAGCACGGGGGTGGCATGGGGGGCTGGCAGGGGGACAAGAAGGGGGTGGCAGGGGGGACTGGCAGGGGGTGGAGAGGGGGGACAAGCAGGGGGAGGGGTGTCCAGGCAGGGGGGACTGGGAGGGGGCAGGGGGGCTGGCGGGGGGACTAGCAGGGGTAGGGGGGGCTGGCAGGGGGAGAAGCAGGGGGCAGGGGGGCTGGCAAGGGGACAAGCAGGGGGCATGGGGGGGGCTGGTAGGGGGATAGGGGGGGGGCTGGCAGGGGGGACTAGCAGGGGGCAGGGGGGGACTAGCAGGGGGAGGGGGGAGGGGACTAGCCGGGGGCAGGGGGAGGGGTGTCCAGGCAGGGGGGAGGGGTGTCCAGGCAGGGGGGAGAGGTGTCCAGGCTAGGGGGCTGGGGGGGCTGGTAGTCTACACATACCCATATCATCCTATTTGAAACTAAGTGGAAGATGTTGCCCCGCAGATGTCACTGGACCGGGCCAACACGTTGTGGTCACGCTACGGTCATGCCACGGTCAAGTCGCAGTCATGGCGCGGTCACGCCGCGGTAACTCCGCGGTCACGCCGTGATTTGGCCCTGCTCCAGGACGACACCCTGCGGTGGTTACTCCTCCTTATAGAAACATTGAATGGTTAGCTCTAATTTTTCGTATTTCCTCATTCCTAAACTATATCTCCTCTCAGCGCTGCCTCTCATCCATCTTTCCACAAAACGTGCATAGAAGGTGGTACAAAGGCTCAATTCAACTGAAAACATTGGTTTGGAATTTTTTGACATATTTTATTGTACATGTATCACATAATATTTGTACGGTAATTCTTCTTTTTCCTCATCCTCTTCACATGTTGTCCGAAACAGATCATCCTCATCCTCTGCACATGTCGTCTGAACCGGATCAGCCTGTTGTGATGAAAATTCAATGTCTGCTTTTGACTGAATTTCACACCAAACCAAGAGATAATAAATGAGTCAAACAATCAGACAAATGGTTTAGGTTCTTTTTCCTCTGCTCACTACACCTATGACTCTAAAACTCTGTATGCCACTGGAACTGCTATAAAAACCAGAAAACTCTCCACTAATCTAAACGTCATTCATACCACTGTTTGTCCTATAAAAAGTAGGAATCATCATATTAGTCTAAAGTCTCTTTAGGATAAGGCACAAACAAAACACACTAACATTGATAAACAAGGTACCTTGACACTGGAACCTTTAAAACATACAAAAGGAATCACAACCTCTGTACAAGACCCCACGCTAATGCAGGCACATTTTGAACCCATCGGGCAGAGGCCCCTTCCATTAGATCTATACGCTATCAAGATGCAGAATATAGATGATTCAAAGGACCCAGGTACACCTACTCTTCATTCTATTAATTTAACTTTTGTTGGTGCTAAATCTATAGATAATATGAACTATTATGAACAGCATGTATCCCTGTTATCTAACAAAAATACCATTTTGTTGATGCTATATAACATGAAAATTACAAACTCAATTAAGAATGCTTCAAGAAATGAACCAATAAAGAAGAACTCTGTCATACCTAACAATGAAGAGGAACATAACACTAATAATAACAATAGTCATGACATTAGAAGGTATTTTAGAAATAAAGGCTCTGAGGAAAAGGAAAAATGCAGGGGGGCTGGCAGGGGCAGGGGGGGCTGGCAGGGGGCAGGGGGGCTGGCAGGGGGACAAGCAGGGGGCGGGGGGGGGGGGGGGGGGGGGGGGCTGGCAGGGGGACAAGCAGGGGGCGGGGGGGGGGGGGGGGGGCTGGCAGGGGGACAAGCAGGGGGCAGGGGGGATGGCAGGGGCAGGGTGGGGCGGGGGGCTGGCAGGGGGTGGCAGGGGGGGGGGCTGGCATGGGGACAGGCAGGGGGGGACTAGCAGGGGCAGGGGGGGACCGGCAGGGGCAGGGGGGACTAGCAGGGGGTGTCAGGGGGCAGGGGGGACTGGCAGGGGGTGGAAAGGGGGGACAAGCAGGGGGGAGGGGTGTCCAGGCAGGGGGGACTGGGAGGGGGCAGGGGGGGCTGGCGGGGGGGACTAGCAGGGGGCAGGGGGGGCTGGCAGGGGGACAAGCAGGGGGCATTGGGGGGGGGGGGTGGCAGGGGGACAAGCAGGGGGCAGGGGGGGCTAGCAGGGGTAGGGGGGAGGGACTAGCAGGGGGAGGGGGGAGGGGACTAGCAGGGGTGGGGGAGGGGTGTCCAGGTAGGGGGGAGGGGTGTCCAGGCAGGGGGGACTGGTAGGGGGCAGGGGGGGCTGGCGGGGGGGACTAGCAGGGGGCTGGTAGGGGGACAAGCAGGGGGAAGGGGGGGCTGGCAGGGGGACAAGCACAGGGGGACAAGCAGGGGGCTGGGGGGGGGGGGGGGGGGCTGGCAGGGGGCAGGGGGGACTGGCAGGGGGCCAAGTAGGGGGCTGGGGGGCTGGTAGGGGGCAGGGGGGCTGGCATGGGAACAAGCCGGGGGGTGCTGGCAGGGGGACAAACAGGGGGAAGGGGGGACTGGCAGCGGGGACTAGCAGGGGGTGGCAGTGGGGGACTGGCAGGGGGTGGCAGGGGGGTGTCCAGGGGGTATTTGTTTATGGATTTGGACATCCTATAGCCACGGTTTTTAACCGTGGCTATAGACATAATTCCACGGTTTAAAACCGTGGAAATATATTATGTCCGGCCTTTAGTATATCCATGGTTGAAACCGTGGCTATAGATTTAAAGCCACGGTTTGGAACCGTGGCTATAAGTCTAGGCCTATAGCCACGCCAAACTTAGTCACGGTTTGAGGGCCTATAGCCACGGTTCTAAACCGTGGCTATAGCCCGAATTTCCAGTAGTGATTCTTCTTTTTATAATTATAGTTTCCAAGTATTCTACTAAACTTCCTCTAATACCAAATGTAAGAACCCGACCCCAGTTGCCCAGATCCGGAGCCTTATTTGATTATGTTGGCATACATACAAGGAATACAAATCCCGAAGGACCGTGTAGTTTAGTATTATTGGAAACAAATTACATACATAATTTTATCATTACAACATGAAGGGAAAGAAAACATTACTTTATTCCACTAGTAACATCATGTCTCATAGATTATGATTTCAAGTCATTCATAAATTACTTCTTCATGTCCTGAGAAAAATGAAACATAAGAAAGGGTGATCTCAAACTCTTAGTAAGAGTAAGAAATACAGCGGAAGATAATATAAACATTATACATGGTGAATTATTGAAAACCCATGACTTTAATAATAAATATGAACACATTATGGCAGGAAAATGAGCTGAGTAAATAGTGCCATAATAAAGCATAATCATGTGTATTCTACTAGTCGAATAACCACTTGAACTTTCAATTACTAACTTCATAATTATGGAAGTGCATATGTCGGACATTCTGAAACATTTTGTCATGGCCTCGGCCAAGACATCTAGTGATTAAGACTTCGGCCAAAATCCATATCACATTGAGAAAGGCCTCGGCCAATTCCATGTCTATTTGCCTCATTAGACCTATTGATGCCTCGAGGGGCTATAGTGGTCCCCACCCATCGAATAATAAGCCCAATTAATTCCTCATATCAGCAGGGATCAATATAAACAACATATACATTCATATTGAAATTATAATATGAAATGTTACTATCTTTCCCCAATCATTAAGCATAAAACACTAACCATTCAGAATAATATGTTGAATTGTTTTAGGATAGATCATCCACAATAGAGTTAGCCATAAACCATTAAATCAAATATGGTAGATGAATTCATAAATTATTAAACCCAATAATACCATGGAATCAACAGGAGTGCTGAATTAGACGAAAACACTCTTATAAAATCATTAAGCAATTCTTCCGATAAATACTCATTCATTTTGAAAAGAAGAGTTCTTTTGGAAATATATTTGTATAAAACCAGAAGTAAAGTAAGATAGTATTTTCATAATAAAATGAGTGGTTTCATAAATATGATGGTTTCTGAAAAAAATTATAGAGTGACCTTGAAAATAGGAAAGAATTTGAGAAATTCCATTGAATCGGGCTCATATTTTTGAAACAATTTTGAATGTTCCTTTTCAAACATGTAACTATACATAAAATAATGAAGGATTCTGGGTTTTAAACATATATATGATACTCAAAAAGAACATATGAGGAGTAAATAACAATACATAAGAATTTCATTGAGGTATTTAGACAATGAAAGTACCCCAAATGAAAATGGAAGTTCGAGTGAAAAATCCCTTACCTTAACTCCAAACCTGTTCCGATATTGTACTTAGGCTCCTGGAATATGAAATTATAATTGTTAATAACTTATTCTAGAACCTAAGATACATTTATTTAGTTTACCATAATTCCGGTTAGTTCATTTATGTCTTATTTAGAAGTTATAGTATTGAATTTCATAGTTCTGGAGTGTTCGTTTCCTTTTTTTTATATTCGGTTCAATTGTTTTTTTGTAATGAAGTTCCAGTGGAATGGTTATAAATATCCAGTATTGGAATTATATATTATTAATGAACATAAAGAATTGATGATGGTCATTTCTTTCATTTGGTTACATGGAATGCAGATGAATCATTAAGATGACCACCACTTCGATTATTAAGCGGTATTTGAAATATTATGAACTTGTTTTGTCATATAACAACATTATATGTACATATTTGGATTATTGAATATTAATTAGGTTATAAAAAATATATTATAGTCTGCTTAAACCTTTATTATGGTTTCATCACCAGTAATTAAGAAGAAATTTAAGAATGGAACCTCGTCGTCCACGAAGGTTATAAATCGGAACCTTATGGACATCGATTACCTTTATAAAATAAAAGGGAGGGAGTAGGAATATTTATGATGGTTTTTCCATTAAAATGATATAAATACATTATAAATAAGTTACTGGAGTTATTATGATCATATGGATAGAGGAGGTGAGGAGATAAAAATAAAAGTGGTGAACTTGAAAATAAAGAAAAGTTAAGAGATCCCTTATGAAAATTCAGCAGCCTAACGACGTCACTTCGAATTTAATAAAATCAAATGATGAGAAAAAAATTATATCTCGTCATATTGAAATAAAAATTATAGTAATTAAAATAAATTAAAATAAACCCCAACATATGAGAAAGGAATTTAAAATATCTAACATAAAAGAAGTGTCGACTTAAAGAAGAGATTGAAGGATTCCCTTACCTGTAGAATAACTCCTAGATCACGAAGGATGGGACCATGGGATATTAGGGAGTCCTTGGGAGGACTCAAAGAGAGTTAAAACCACCATAGATTCTTGTTTTAATGATTTGGAATGAATTAAAACGAATGGATGAGTGGGTATTTATAGAAAAAGAGAGGTAATTTTTTAATATTTTCAAAGGGACACCTCATTAGTGGTTTTTGCCAAACCATGGGCTTTCCCATGGTATTTGCCCATGGTTAATCCAAATGGTACACATAATGTCATAAGATACTATACCCAAGTCGACCATACTTTTATATTTATTTATTACATCATTATGATGTCATTAAACTACCGAAAACTCAAAACTGTATTTTTACTATTCATGAAAAATTCGTGTATTTTAGAAAAATACCAAAAATTCACCCCTACTATTTTTTGACGTGTAGAATTCATAAGTGAAATCCATTTTTCAGAAATAATTTTATAAATATTATTAATTTTATTTTTAAATAAAATCATACTTAATTCAAAAATTAAAAGTTCTAATTCTACAACTACTTCTTTATCGCAATGAAAACTTAACCAAGATGTTATTATCTTCTAGGATTAAGAAAATAAAATAATAATAAAATTTACTATTCATTAGGGTAAAATTTCTATTCATATTAATATTCATAAGGGTATGTAACTATTCACCAAAAATCATGTTTTTTCTATCAGATTGCAAATTACTTACTGAACACAACTCTAGATGACCATTTTTCAAAATTCAAAGCATTGAAGAGGAAAAGTTCAGTTTTAATGTCTATATTATAAAATTTCATTCTGTATTTATTTTCAAAACCTTGGGGTGTTACACATGAATTATGTTATAAGCATTATATGGATGATCATGGGATGGATGATGTGACATCTAGTTGGGAGTCTATGATTTTCTGTGTTCATGTGATGGATAATCCTATGATGGATGTTGTGATATGGGGCACTGGGGCCTAGATGATGTGGAAACATATTATTCCTATTTTTACTAGATGAATTTTAATATCCATGTGGGTAATGATGATGGTACCTATGGTTATGAAATAATATAATTTCGGGATTACCTAGTGATGAGATGCTGATATCTTCAACGATTGACTAAATCTGTTGAAAGGACAATGGTTGGGTTTCATGTTTTATCTTCATTTCATTCCCCAATACATGAGGTAAATGTAGGTTCATGGTTTTATGTTTCATCTAGGAGGTATCATAGGATGATTTTCCTAGAGTACCATAATCTAAAAGGATGTTAATAATTAATAAATAATTCTTAACCCATGGGGTTTGATGATGATGGAATGAATATTATTTAAAGATATTAATCATAATTAACCATACAATTCGTTTGGATTATTCCAAGAGGGAATTTGATTTACTCGTGATATTAATGTAATGTAATGTGATATTGAATAATTTAAATCATTAATTAATGTATAATGAATTAATTAATGATGTAAATTATAGGAAGTAAATAATTATTTATTTAAATTATTTTAAATATTTATGTGATTAGATAACATATTCTCATGGTTGTGGTTGATGTGAGTTCTATTTATGTTATTTAATATTGAGTCTAAGACTAGGTTGAGCCTATAGTGTGGTTTTTAGATAAAATATATCATGTATATTATTTGATTTCGTACAACACCCTGCCCATGTAAATTATGGAAACTCACACCATGTAGACTCTAGGTGAGTGTTTTCCCAAACATCTTGGTGGTTGTATTATTGGTGAACTACAACCTCGGTCCCCTCTTTCTTCTCATTGTAGTTACTTCTGAATCTATGTATGGAGGTTAGTTTTTCGAACAAATATTTATCAAGGGATGTAATGTATTTTGGTTCTTTTACACACATGTATTATGGATATAGTTTCTAAATGATTATTATATTAATGGAAGGTATAGTATGGGATGACTTGTGGTGGTTACTCAGTTTATAGGATGCGATTCCTTGAGGTATAATACCCAATGTTTGATACATGTCATACGATCTATGGTGGATCATGAAAACTACTTGTTTACTATATATTTATATGTGATATCAGATTATGTGACAATGTGTTGAATGAGGTGAATGTGTTAATTCCTTGCCCATATTTTTTTGTGCTAACTTACTTTTAGAGAGAGATAAATCAGCACATGTAGCATTAGGGAAAAGCTACAATCCAGTTAGGGAGCAAGGGAGGGGTGCCCGTGGTGATTGTTTTTATATTACATGATTTATTGTGTGTGATACTTGGTGATAAATATCCATTGTGATGTTTGGAACATACAATACATATTTATGTGATGAGTTAGTTTCACTATTGCTCATAGTACTTTAGCATGGTTAAATGTCATCTTCATGAGAGGATTTTGAGAGGTTAGTATTGAGTATAATGTTATGATAATCTTATATATATATATATATATAATCATTTTTTTAGGTAATATGATTTAGTTTTGTGATTGGGCTATATATTACTATCTTGGGGTCTTGCAGGAGCGGTTTCTATTTCATGCTCACTTCCATCTTTTCATTTTAATACGTGTAATTTCCATTAAATTTTTAATTACCTTAGGAAATATAATGGTTTCACTTAGTTTTTCATTATATAAATATATTTATAAGATGTTTTTTGTTGTTTTATTCTTTTTTATCTCTCTCTTATTCATGGTTCACATATACTGTAATGCCTCCCAAATACATGTTTATTATACCCCTCGGTGCAAGTCAAAATCTAGGGGTCTAATAGTGGTGGAACTCTTGATGTTAGTGTCTCCCACACCACATTATGATATATTTTTGGGGAGGGGTTTTGGTAATATGGTATCAAAGGATTGGGATGAGGGATTATACAGATTTTGGAGTTTGGAAGATGTGCGGTTTAAGGGGTTGGTAGGGAAATGGTGGCAGCTAAGTTTAGTTTGTTATGTAAGCATGGGAGACTAGTTGGGACATGGGTATTTAGGTCACCCATATTATATGATGTGGGGAACATTATGATTACTTATTCTAGTAAACATAGTAATATTAGCTAATGTGTTTATAATTATTAAGGGATCATGCATCATTCTTCTTTCTGCAGGTTCATGAAATGGGTAAGCCTTGAGATACGAAAAAATATTATATAGTAAAATTAATTATTTAATGTTATGTTATGTATTACATATTCTAGGTTTAGGAGATCTAGTACTTTTTATTTATGTAGGAATCCATGCAAGTCAATTTCATTGTTAGTTTCACACAAAAAATGTTTAGCAGCATGTTCCACCAGATCACTACAGAGTACAGGTCAAAGATCATTCCACAAAAAGTTTGAAACAACCAGAGTTTCAACCCCACATTCAATAGATGTATGATGAGTTATTTTGAGATTCATTCATAAAGGAATTTTTGTAGATATTGAGATTAATTTCTTTTCGATCCATTCTCGGAAGGAGAGATAGATTTTGTTGCCTAAGATGATGTTGCACGGAGTAGTGAGGAAGTGGTGATTTTTATTCATTTGGATTGTGAGGAGTCTAAAGTCTTGTTCGATAATATTTGAGACCATTTTAGACAAGATTTTATTTCATTGACATCAAAGACAACAAATTTCTTAACATTTCATAGCATATAAAATTGGAGTTATAGTGTACGAGATTTTGGGATCCGTTTCTACACCCTTCTGCAATATGCTTCAAAAATATTTTCATATGAGGATGGTAGGGAGTGGAATTTCAAGGAATAATTTAATCTATATATCTAGTGCAAGGTCACCCCGTCCATTATGATGATCTCTCTCAAGGAGCAGGAAAGAGATAATTTTGTTGAGAGGATGTTGTCCAGAACTAGGTTTTCATAGGAGGGGAGTCATCATGATTCCTTATAAAGAAGAGCTAATATATATGGGTACCACATTTCCGGAAAAAAGAAATTTTTGTTAGAAAAGGGCAGGCCTTGACCCTAATCATGTCATTTCTCTAGAGGTGGTGTATCTAAGACATATTCTAGGGGATCATACTTGTGTTTTTTCTTACAGAGGTCTAGGATATAAGAGACAAGAGTGACTAACCTTTTTGACCAGTCAGCATGTTCCATGTGTTCCACATCAGGTTCCTCCATTAGGGTAGTATTAGTCATGGTAGAAAGTGTAGGGTGCTCTATTTTGGTTTGGTAGAGGTGATATGGAGTTGATAGCGGACATCCATAAGATATTCCTCATCCACAGAGAGAAGAGTCTGGCCCTGGAGGTGGTCAATAGTAGGGTCCAAGAGGCTATAGTGGAGGTCCTAGTCAACTACATTCTATTTAATTTCCAGTTATAGGAATGACTAACATCATTCATGGTACCCTTTCCATGATTTATATAGTGGTACATTCATTGTTGGATTCAAGATAAATATAATCCATTATAACACCCACCCTCATCAATGCATTGGAAAATGTGGTAGAGAGGATTCTAGTTCCCATGGAGTGGACTACACTAGTTGGATGTCGGGATGACCTGAATTAAGTATGTATAGAATGTTATCTAGTTTTATGGTAGAAATTATCTTTGGGAGATTTCATATGTTTTTGAATACACCCATGTGACATCATCCTTGACATGTATTGGTTGTGTTAGGTGTACGATAACATGGATCTATTCGAGAATAAGGTTATTTTTTATGATGCCGATAGAAAGGCAACCACATTTTTTGGTGAATGAGACCCACGTATAGATTAAAGGAATGTTTTGTTCTCATCACATTTTATTGATGAGTTGATGCTAAATTTTTCATAGGTTTAGTAATCTGTGTTACCTCAGGTTGTAGAAGATTACCCTAATGTATTTCTAGAGGAGGGTGTAGCATCACCCCCTTGAAAAGAGATCTAGTTTGGGATCAAGATAAAGGTAGGTGTGTCTCATATCTTGATATATCTGTATAGGATGAAACATTCTCTATTGTAAGAACTTCAGGAATAATTGATGATATGTTTCTATGTTGTTTTTTCCCAAGTTTTTCACCTTGGGGTGCACATGTTTAATTTGTTAAGAAGGATGATTACAGTTTTTATTTAATTTTATATAAATTATCATCCCTTGAACCATGTGATAGTGATGATTTTCGTCCTCATTCTAGTATTTATAAATCATTTGAACAGATAAAAGAGAACTTCAGTTATTGAAGACCAATTGGTGGTCATGATATCAACAGATATGTGTTATGGATGTCGATGTTATGAATAAAACATTCCATTGTTTTAAAGGTAATTTTGTGTCTTTTGTGATACCGTTGAGTGTGATAAATTCTCTAGATGTGTTCATGGGGTAGATAAAAATAGTTTTTTGAGGGAATTTGGAAAAAAAATTGGTGTATTTTCCCAACAAAATCCATGTGCACTCTGTGATTGAGGAGGACCATTAAGAGAATATGTGTTCTATTTTGGGATATATTTATCATTATAATCTATTTATGATATTGTCAATGTCTAAGATTTGGGTTCATGAAGTCTAATTATCTGGAAATTTTTTATCCTAGTAGGTTGTATACATGGACCCATCAAACATATAGGTTTTTTTATAGGTATTACAAAATACCATGGAATAGGTGATGTGTTTCATTTTTATTAAATTCCATTATAGGAGGGTCATAACAGGTTTATATTCAATTGAGACTCCTATGAAAAAACTTATATGAATGGATCTGAAATTATTTTGGACTGACAATTTTTAGGAATTTTTCCATTACCTATAAGGGATGCTAGTATGTTCTCTAGTCCACTATTTTCGAGAAGAAGAATTTTAGTTTTTGATTTTATATTGAGGATTCATGTTTGGATTGTGAAGGGATATTAGGTAGTAAAGATTAATTTTTTCTTATCATTCATAGAATGTATTCCCCCATAAGAATAACTACACCACCCATGATTATGAGTTGTCATCTGTTGTGTTTTCTTTAATGTTCTTACAATATCACCTCAACATTGAGTGTTTTGTGATTATTACAAACCATTAGAGCTAGAGGATGTATTTTCCCAACCTGACATGAACAAGCGTTAGTTTAGTTGGACAGATTTATTTAAGGATTTGGAAAATGATATTTCATAAACACTAAGAGATTTAAATGTTGTAGCTAATGTGCAGACTAGGAAGTCACAAAGTTATGTTGTGTGTGTGTCTGTGTGTATATGTAGATTCCTAGAGGATGATGTTGTAAATATCAATGATTCATAAAAATATTATAGAGGAAGAGGTAAGATATTATCATTTACATATGATATATTATCTATATTTGCTACAACAGGTGGAGGAGTCCTAGAATGGGGGTTCTATGGTGGAGTTCTTGGGGGAACAAGTTGTTTTTGGTGATTCCCTTTATAGATGGTCTGATGATGGACATCACTATGCACTATTTTAGGGAAGGATTTTTGTTCCATTGGCGATGCATTATATTTTTTTCTCTGAGTTATATAGTTTAACTTTAGTGGTAAATCCCATCGTGCCAATGATATGTGAAGCCTTGAGTAGTCAGGTTTGGTTTCCTATGTGAATGCATGAAGTTATAATGTTTTTTATAGATAACTTTTCATCCATTAGTTGAAGTTGAACCACCATGTTCTCTATGGCTTGCCCAATCCATTATCTGTTACCATGTGGATATGGGAGGACATATCATAGGACATTTTTACAAGTTTCCTTGACCTCAATGAGGCTATGATGCTATATAGATGATAGTGGATCGTTCGATGACATTAAACACTTTATAATGATATAGGGTTTGAGCATAGTGGAGGTCTTATCAAGAATGTATTTGGAGTTGGTTGTGAGACTCCATAGAGTGTCAAGGATGATCATCTATGTGATGGATATTTTACCTCAAGGGTGTGCAGTGGTGTCTACCATTCTTTGGTTCTCAGTTATGCATTTGAACATCATTTCATCTACAACAGGTGACCAGACAGAACAAAATATCCACACTCTCGAAGACATGTTTTGATCTTGTGTCATGGATTTTAGAAATTCATGGATGATCCACCTTCTATTCGTAGTTTTTCTTACAATATTATTCTCCACTAATGATTTTTAATTTCACCATGTGAATATTTTTAAAGATGAACATTCTATTATTTTTTTATAGACTGGGGTTAGGGAGACAGCAATTCATGGGGTGGAATTTGTATATAGTATGACATAAGAAGGATTAGGTAATTTTTGATAGGTTGAAGGCAGTGTAGGAATGTCATAAATTTTTTCCGATTATAATATGAGACCTTTTGAGATCAACGATAATGATCATGTTTTTATGAAGGTGACTCATCATAATGGGATGTAAAGGTTTAGTGGTGGGAGTAAGCTTTCTACTCGGTATTTTTGGATAATAAAGGTGATGGTTCATTTTATATTTCTGTAGTATCAAATAGAACTTCCCCAAATGAGGAACAGGGTACTAGTTATTTTTCACATTTGAAGTCTATGTAATTTTATTCATGATTACTCTCATTTACTCAATTAGGCTGTGATTGATGTCGATGAAGATGATTCAGCTTTAGAACGGTGGACAATATATATCTAGTACTTCCAAGAGAATGTGTTGAGTGGGAGTTCTATTACCATGGTTCATGTCTTGTGGTGGCATAATTCCATAAAAGAGTGTAACGTGGATTGTGAGTTACATATTCACACTCAATACCTCAAGTTTTTTGTTGTTTATCTATTCTCTTATATAAATGTTCTATTGTAGATGTTGACCTATTATATTATGAGAAGGTTTCATTCTTTTTCATATTATTTATTTACTATCATTGGAGAGGTATCCACCCATATTTTGTGTTTTGGAGCGGGTTCCATTTTATTCATGGGGTTTCACCTATTCCTTTGATGAGTTGGTAAAGCACATAGGGTGGGGATATCATTGAGTGGTGTCACATTGGGTGGCTATTTAGACAATAACATTTCACTTTTTAAATATATTGGTATTCATTCTTCAATATGAGATTTAATTGAGATGTATTTATTGAAAGGTCTCATATCTAGGTGGTCAAATCCATTTGGAGTTTTCAAGGATAGTGTTTCCAATAGTAGGCTTATGAGTGTTCTAGTGGGGTTTGACTATAAAAGGTTGTATGTAGAGAGAATTCATATTGTGTAATGTCACACGTTTTGATAGGGTGGTTCAAAAAATGTTCATAGCCATTTCACAACATGAAAATATTAATGGTTAATTAATAAAAGGATGTTAATTATTATATATAAACGCGACCACATGTATTGCATGATCAGAAAGGGTATTACATGTGTAATTTCTCGTACCTCTTCAGTCCATTCCTTTGTGAAAACATGGTTTTTGAAGTGTTCCAGGAGGTCAAGGTGACTTATTCCCAACATTTGCAAATTTTCTAGTTTGGTGAATAGTTCCAATAGTAGAAAGTTGTGAACAGTGCAATGGTAACCTTCTGTGAATAGTGCATCAGTGACCTTAGGTGAACAGTGTCATCATTCCTTCTACGAATAGTTCCATCAGTGAATAGTTCTATCGGTAACCTCTAACAATAACCTATCTTTCCCTTTCCAAATTTGTAATCATGAGAATAGTTCCATTAGTGAACAGTTGTATCAGTAACCTCTAACGGTAACCTCTCTTTTGTTTTTCCAAATTTCTAATTATGTGAATAGTTCCATCGATGAACAGTCCTATCGGTAACCTCTAATGGTAACCTCTCGTTGCTTTGTCAAATTTCTATTTTTGTGAACAGTTCTATCGGTGAACAGTTCATTCGGTAACCTCTAACGGTAACCTCTATCGGTAACCTCTAATGGAAACCTCTATTTCCATTTCCAAATTTTGAGTTATGTGAATAGTGTTTCTAGAACAGTGATTTTCTAATAGATGCCTCTATTTCCTTTTCCAAATATTGATATCATGAACAGTGTTTCCAAAATAGCGCAGTTCCAACCGAAGCCTCTATTTCGTTTTCCATGTTTCGAATTCATGAACAGTGTTTCCATAAAAGTGAGGTTCTAATAGCAGCCTCTATTTCCTTTTCCAAATATCGAGATCATGAACAGTGTTTCCAGAACAGTGAGGTTCTAACAGCATCCTCTATTTCCTTTTCCAAATTTCTAGTTAATGAACAGTGTTTCTAGAACATTCAGGTTCTAACAGCAGCCTTTGTTTCCTTTTCCAAATTTCGAGTTCATGAACAGTGTTTCCAAACCAGTGAGGTTATAACAGTAGACTCTATTAACTTTGCCAAGATTTCAATTTCATTAAAAGTTTTTCCATACCAGTGTGGTTCTAACAACAACCTCTATTTCGTTGGCCAAATTTTGTGTTCATGAACAGTGTTTCCAGATCGGCGACGTTCTAAAAAAATCCTCTATTTCCTTTGGAAAATTTTGAGTTCATGAAATGTGTTTCTAGATCAGTGATGCCCAAATAGCATCCTCTATTTCCTTTTCTAAATTTCAAGTTCATGAATAGTGTTTCCAGATCACTGAGGTTCTAACATTAGCCTCTACTTCCTTTTCCAAATTTTGAGTATGGAGTACAATGTTTCTAGCTTCCTACATTTTTTCCCCTTTGACGTTTCCTTTGATGTAAAATGCATTTAAATCCTCATCTTATGGACTCCTAAGGCCGATTAAAATGACATAAATGTTATATTAATTTTTCCTTAGCCCTAGTATGTTTTTACTTGGTGAAACCATGTTGTTTAATATGATCCTCTTTTACTGGAAAATTAAGCATAATTTAAATCGCCGCTCCGTCAAATCATCAAAATGGACAAGATAAATTCCTCCAATGTTCTTCCTCTTTTTTCTTGGCTATGAGATTCTATAACCTTCCAATCCATAGAATATGAGTTTCACAATCAATCTTTCCTCCTAATATTGGTTCCACTCGGTCTTGATGCCACCAAGTTGTATCGATCAATCTTCGATATTCGATATGTTTTATCGTCGGGGTTCATCTTCTCCTGTTTCTAAATTCTATTATCATAACATGTAATCTCCATGCTTTGAATGGGGTTTTCTTGGGTTTTGGTTGGTGTGGTCGTACCATGGCATCCTCAGGTGGATGCAGTTGATGTTGGAGGAGGATCGTGACCCATTGGGTGGATAAAGAATGTCAAGAACTATTTGAGGTAGGGGATTCATTGCTACTCTTTTCTTTTACATGAAACTATAATGTTAGAATTTTTTATCCCACTAGACCACAATGGAATTTTCATAATAAATAATTAAATTGGATAAAAAATTGTTATCAGTCAGATGTTATTTCTCCTTGTTTTCTAGATAGTGTGATATCCATTCTTGCTTCACTTAGTTGTTTGTTATTGATGAAAATTTGTAAACAACATAAAATGGAATAATTGATAATTGTTGGCTATAGATGAAGTGTCATGTAAATTAATCTAGTTTTTCTTGTTTTAATTTTATGTTAATAAAATGGGTGCAGTAATCATGTTTTATTATTTTCGATAGCTTAATGATTAGTATTTTTGAATTTTGGGACATACGAATAATAAATCTATTATTTCAAGATATATTAAAAACTGATTGTTTGATAATTCCTTGAAGGGTTATGAGTTTCCCTCTTGATTGATAAGGGGCCAATGGCCCAATTGATGTGATGTTTTTTTCCTTCTACTTGTATTGTGTTGTGATCTTGGATGGATGTCGTGATATGTGGGGGCATGGAGACTTTTGGTTATGGCAGCAGATGACGCCTACAATGGTGAGATGCATCGGTTCATGCATGTGGGTGTCAGGGAGGAAACTAGGGATGATGGAATGGGATGGATGTGATTTTTGGATGCTTCATGATTCTTATTGTTTGATTATCTGCCTTAATTTTCTCCACTACTCAAAGTAGCTAGTCTTTCTTACCCTTCTTCCGATAGAGGCGAAGACGCGTGGGGTATGCCACAGGCTTTCTGTGTTTAGATTCCCAAGGGATGATGGGTATAATCTCTTGCTATAGGAAAAAAGACTGAACATGTAGTACATCAACTCACCATGTGGTTCCCTCGTGTGTTTAGTATCCTAGAGTGTTTTTCTAGAATGCCTAGGAATGTGGCAATGTAATTTTTTAATGAATATTTGAATAAATATTGTTAACCCCAGGGGTTGGAGTTTTCTGAAACATGAAAATGTGGTTGTAATTTTATAGGGACATGGGACATTGGGTGTGATGCTAATGAAATTTAATGTGTAATTGTTCGTGGTTAATTAATGTTTAACTAATTAATTAATGTAAAGAGAAACTAGTTAAAAGGGAATGAAATAATGTATTAATGCTCTTTAAATGGTTTTATGCTTATAGGATACCTAGTCATAGAAATGGAAGCTCGGAGTCTGAGAGACATGAGCTGCAGTTGAGTCTATGACTAGATTATGCCCCTAGTGTGGCTGTGAGATATAGTATATTCTGTAATTTTTTTTCTATATGCTACCCAACCCTGTCAGTAATGGAAACTGACACCCTATGGAATCTGATCCCTAGGGGGGATGTTCCCCAACATTCTGGTGGGAGGATGGATGGATGACTACCCCCTTTGGCCCCTCTCTCTTCTCTTGGTTGATACATGTGTCAGTCAGCACAGTGGTTAGTTTTCCCCATATATGTGTGTAGAGGGCTGTAATGTATTGTGGTTATTCACACACATATATTCTGGATATAGTATCCTATGGAAAAATATCGGTGTAATGTGTATAGGCTATGATGGCTTGATGAGCCTTACACGGTGTATGGACTGTAATGGCTTGAGGTATAATACCTGATGTATGATACACGTTATGCGAGTTGTGGTGGCTCCCAGAAACTATGTGGTTACTTTTCAAATTTTAATGTGGTGGTGTTGTAGTATGAGGTGCACGTTGTGGTTCTTCACCTAGGTTTTAACGGGAAATCCATTATGGAGAGAGATGCTCAGGACGTGAGGTGTTCGGGAAAAGTGGAAAACCAGTGGGGAAGTAGTAGCCGGGTACCCTTGATATTCTTTATATATATGATATATTCTTGTATGCATCACTTGGAGATAGTAGCCATGGTGAGGTTGGGAACTTAGTATACCTTTTTTATTTATGAGTTAGTTTCACTTGTTGTTCACTGTGCTTTATCATGAATTCTTTACTTTTGAATGAGAGGCTTCGGGGAGGTTCCAACTGAGCATACTTTTATACTCACCCGATGTATATACAAACAATTTTTCTGGTCACATGGAGCAGATTGGAGATCAGGCTGGTTACTACTAGCTTGTGGTTGAAAGAGATATTCGGGCTTATGGTTGATGTTTTATTACTTTATTTTTGGTAATTCTAGTTTTCCCCTTCTAGTTGTAGTAATTTTGAATAGAATTACATATGTGAATTTGGGTTTCTTTTATATTTCTGTTCTGAGTTGGAGTTGGTTGGTGTCTATCTTATCTCCCTCTTCCGCATGTGTTCTCTTAGAGGGTAATGCCTCCCATTTGTGTGTTTACTATACCGTCGGTGGTAGTCACCAACCTGGGGCCTACTGGAGGCAGGACTCAGGTGTCATTATCTCCCTTCTCTCATTGTCGGCCTAAGAGGGGTAAACTTTGAGGGGAGGGGGTACTGACAGTGTGGTATCAATAGTCAGAATGAGGGATAGGATAATGTTTGGAGTTAGGCACAGGTGAGGTTACATGGGTTGGTTGGGAAACCGGGTCATTCATATCTAGCTAGTGAGGAAAACACTAGAGACTAGTTGAGATATAGGAGTTTAGGGCCCCCAATGATCTGATGTACAGACTGGTAAGTATATAATGGCTACAAAACAAGGTGATACAAGTTGCATGGTAGAGATCTACGAAAGGATCATGCATCATTCTTTTATGTGACTATGTTTGAATGGGTAGACCTTGTGATAGGTTAACCTGAAATGACTAAAAGAAAACAATTAACTAATAAATATTTAGTCTTCCATATTCCTGGTTTAGGAGCTCTAATGGTTTTTTATTTTATAGGTATGGCTCTAGGTCGATGTCCTCGTCAGGTTTGCGCAAAAAATGTCTACCAGGTTGTTCCAGTAGATCTTTGCAAGGTAGAGGTCGACGACAATGACAGTTGAAGGAATACATTCCAGGAGTTTCAGCACCAGAGTCTGTATAAGTATGAGGGCTCCGTTTCAGATTCAGTCATGGAAGACTGGTTGGAGGAGATCGAGACATGCTTCAGTTTGATCTATGCTTGGATGGAGCACAGAGTGTCTGTGGTTGTGACGATGCTGCGTGGAGCTGCGAGGCAGTGGTGGTTCTTGTTCCTGGGGGATCGTGAGGAGTAATTGATCTCATGGGAGGACTTCCAACAGAAGTTCAGAGTCGAGTTTCATTCTTCAACTATGAAGGTATCCAGTCTCCCGGAGCTTCTTACCCTTCAACAGGGGTTCTCTAGTGTTTGTGAATTTGGAATCTATTATACTAACATTTGACGTTATTCTTCAGACCTACTACTAGATGAGGAGGCCAGGTCGAGGAATTTCGAGGAGGCGTTGCATCCAAAGATCCAATGCCAGGTCATCCCATTTATGCCAAAGACATATCTTGAGGTTCTAGTGAGGGAAGTGGTTGTCAAGAAGACTTTGTCCAGGACCGGATCGTCAAGAGAGGGGAATTGTCATGATTCCTCAAGAAGGAGAGCTGTGGTCTTGGGTTCCCGGTTTTCAGTCCATCAGAGTTTCTGTCTAGCTGGGGGTACATCCCATCCCTTCATATCTCATTTCTCCAGAGGCAGAAACTCTTAGGCCTACGCCAAGGGATCATGTGCTTGTTTTTCTTGTGGTGGTCATGGTCATCAGTAACTGGAATGCCTAACCATTCAGAGATTTCATCGTGCACCAGGTGATATGCTCTCGGTTTTTCCATTGAGGCCATTCCAGCCAAGGCAGCAGTAGCCAGTTGCACCAGCATTTGACCAGTAGAGGGTAGATGGGGCAGGTAGAGGATAGCCCCGTGACACTCTCCATCCCCAGAGAGCTGAGTACAGCCATGGTGGTGGTCATTATTAGGGTCATAGAGGTCATGAGGGAGGTCGTATTAAGCTTCATTCTCTAGCGTTGCCAGCTCCAGGCAAGCCAGACGTTGTTCAAGGTACCCTTTTCTTTTTTTTCTACCATGGTGTATTCCTTGTTTGATTCAGGAGTGGCACACACCATCATATCACCTACCCTTGTCCATGATTTTTGAATTCAAGTAGACATGATTCCAGTACCCTTGGAATTGACTATGCCAGTTAGAGGAAGAGATGACTTGTATGAAGTATGTACAGACTGTGAGCTAGTGTTAGGGAAACACCGCTCTTTGGGAGACTTCTTATATTTATGAATACAACCATATGATGTCATCATCAGCATGGATTGGTTGTATTCGGTGCAGGATATTGTGGATTGCTTCAGGAAGTCGGTCATTTTCATTGGTGCAAATGGAGAGCTAGTGGTGTTTCTTGGTGAGCGAGATCCTGAAATGGGTCATAGGTGTTTTCCATCCTTATCGTCCATGAGGGATGAGATGATGTTGAGTTCTTCAGAGGTTCAGAAGTTGGAATTTCCTAGGGTCATAGAAGAGTACCCTGATGTCCATACCGGAGAGATTGTAGCATTACTCCCTCGTCGAGAGATCGAGGTTGGGATTGAGATACAAACAAGAGAATCTCCTATCTCTATGTCTCCACATAGGATGACCCCTTATGAGTTACAATAGATAAGTATATAGCTTGATGGTCTATTACAGTGTGGTTTTTTTTGTCCTTGTGTGTCGCTGGGGGGTGCACCATTTTTGTTTGTGATGAAGGCTGACCACAGTTTGCAGTTTTGTGTTGATTATCATCACTTAAACAAAGTGAAAATAATGAATCGATGTCCTATTATGCTGATTGATGATTTATTCGATCAACTGAAGGGTGAAAGTTGGTTCTCAAAGATTAAATTGCAGTTAGGATATCATCAGATTCATGTGAAGGATGATGATATCCCGAAGACTGCATTCTGTTGTCATCATAGGCATTAGGAGTTCCTCGTAATGCCGTTTGGCAAGACGAATTCTCCAACTATATTCATGGGATTGATGAGTGTTGTGTTTAGTGAGTTCCTCGACAATTTTGTGGTAGTTTTCATCGACAACATCCTTGTGTACTCCACATATGAGGAGGAGCATGAGGAGCATCTAGATTCCGTTTTGGGAGTTCTTCATCAACATAAGTTATTTCGGAAGTTGTTGAAGTTTGAGTTTTGGGCTCGAGAAGTATGTTTCCTGGGGAATGTTGTGTCCCATCAGGGAGTAGCTATGGATCCATCAAAGATAGAAGCAGTTGTGTCTTGAGTATCCCACAAGACAGTGTCAGAGGTGTGAAGTTTCCTTGGTATCACTAGCTAATAAAATAGGTTTGTAGCCAATTTCTCATGATTTGCGACTCCTCTGACCTCTTTGACTCATAAAGATCAGGAATTCATATCGATTGATCAGTGTCATATAGATTTTGATTATCTAATGGTGATGTTAGTAAGTGCTCATGTTCATTGTCTTCCAGTCGAGGGAGTTTAGTTTGATGTTATCTGCGACGCTTCACATATGGGGATAGGCTGTGTTTTCAAGTAGAAGAGGTCAGTTGTTTCTTATGGGTATTAGTAGTTGCATCCCCATGAACGTAACTATGCCACCCATGATCTTTGGATGGCAGCGGTGGTGTTTTTCTCTGAATTTGTGGAGATGTTACCCCATTAGTGAGTGCATTGTGGTTTTCACTAATCATAAGAGCTTAAGGTTAGATTTCTCCCAGCATGATCGGATCTTACTACAACATCGGTGGATAGAGTTCCTAAAGGAATATGACATTGAGATATCATATACACCTAGAAAGGGGAATGTTTTAGCTGATGCGCTAAGTTGAAAGTCACGTAGTGATGCTGGGCATGAATCTAGTGATTCCTGGAGAGTAATGGAAGAGCTGTCTGCATTACATCTTGATATGGAAGAAGTTGGGGGGTATAGGATTTATTTTTCAGATGAGAGTATAGTCATCCCTGATGCCGAAGGTGGAAGAGTCCTAGGTGGGGGATCTTGAGGTGGAGGTCTTAAATGGCTGATTTGTTTGTGGCGAGGGTCCTAATGGTTGGACTGAGTATGAACAACACTGAGTGTTGTATCACGGAAGGCATTTTGTTCCTTTGATGATGTGTGAGATGGTTCTTAGAGAGTTTTATAGTTCACCTTTAGTGGTGCATCCTGGTGTGACAATGAAGAATCGAGCCTTGAGGAGCCAGTTTGGGTGGCCTGGGTTGAAGCATGCAGTTGCAGAGTTTGTGTCTCGATGTTTGGTCTCCTAGAAGGTGAAGGCTGAACATTGTGTTCCTTGTGGTCCACTACATCCATTATATATTCCTCAGTGGAAGTGGGAGGACATCTTAATGGGATTTGTTAGTGGTTTACCTCATGATTTCGGAGGACATGATTCTATTTGGGTGTTATTGGATTGTTTAACAAAATCGGTCCACATTATAACAATCAAGGAGTCAAGATCAGTGGAAATTTTTTCAAGATAGTATCTAGAAGAGTTGGTGAGATTTCATGGAGTCCCGAGGACTATCATTTCAGATCGAGATCCTTGTTTTACCTCTAGGTTGTGGAGATGTCTCCAGTATGTTTTCACTTCTCACCAATTCCTTTGCACTACTTTTCATCTTCAAATGGATGGTCAGACAGAACGAACCATCCAGAATCTTGAAGACATGTTACGCTCTTGTTATCTTGATTGTGGAGGTAGTGGAAAAAGAACTTACCATTGGTTGAGTTTTCTTAAAATAATAGTTTTCACACCACCATCGGTATGGCACCTTTTGAAGCCTTGTATGGGCGAGCGTTCTATTCTCCTTTATGCTAGACTAGGGTCGGAGAGTCAGCAATTCATGGACCGTAACTAGTGCCGAATACAATAGAGATGGATCAAGTGATTCGTGAATGGCTGATGGCATCACAAGATCATCAAAAATCATATTTTGATCAAATAAAGAGACCCATAGAGTTTATTGTTTGGGATCATGTGTTTCTGAAGGTGACTCTTAGTCATGGGCAATGAATGTTTGGTCATGGGAGTAAGCTTTATCACCAGTTTTTGGGCCTTTTGAGGTGTTAGCTCTTGTTGGAGCTGTGGCGTATCGAGTAGAACATCCCTTGAAGATGAGTCGGATACATGATATTTTCCATGTATCACAGATCCATTGTTATCTTTAGGATGACTCTCACATCATCGATTGGGGAGAGATCAATGTTGATGATGATGAAACCTTTGAGGAGCAACCTGTGATTATCCAAGACTGCATGGATATGGTGTTGTGTGGTCTTTCTATCTCTTTGGTTCGTGTCTTGTGGCGACACGGTGGCATGGAGGAGAGTACCTGGGAATGTGAGTCACAGATACGTGCTCAAGAGCCTGAGTTTTTTTATTGTTTAACGTTTTTCATGTATCAATGTAGCTTATATGGTTATGAACCTTTCATTCTTATGAGATGGATCTCTTTGTTTTTTTTTTGTGTCTTGATCACTTTTGAAAGGTATCTCGAAGGGTGGTTGTTCAGACCCTGTTTCATTTTCACATTAGGAGGGTTTTGAATTCTTAGGGTAGGGAATGTTTTGAAAGGTACTTGATGTAATGTCCCAGACCTCTTTGGTCCATTCCTTTGTGAAAACATGGTGTTTGAGGTGTTCCAGGAGGTCAAGGTGACTTATCACCAACACTTTACCAATTTTCTAGCTCAGGGAACAGTTCCAACAGTAGACAGTTGTGAATAGTGCAACAGTAACCTTCTGTGAACAGTGCTTCAGTGACCTTAGGTGAATAGTGTCATCGTTAACCTTCTATGAACAGTTCAGTCAATGAACGGTTCTATTGGTAACCTCTAACGGTAACCTCTCTTTCCTTTTCCAAATTTCCAATTCTGTGAATAGTTCCATTGGTGAACAGTTCTATCGGTAACCTCTAACTGTAACCACACTTACCTTTTCCAAATTTCCAATTCATTGAACAGTTCCATTAGTGAACAGTTCTATTGGTAACCTCTAATGGTAACCTCTATTTCCTTTTCCAAATTTCTAATTTTGTGAACAGTTCCATCGGTGGACAGCTCTATCGGTAACATCTAAATGTAACATCTATTGGTAACCTCTAACATTAAAATCTATTTCCTTTGCCAAATTTTGAGTATTGTGAACAGTGTATCCAGAACAGTGAGGTTTTAACAGTAGCCCCTATTTTCTTTTCCAAAATTTTAGTTCCTGAACAGTGTTTCCAGAATAGTGAGGTTTTAACAACGGCCTCTATTTCCTTTTCCAAATTTCGAGTTCATGAACATTTTTTCCATAACATCGAGGTTCTAACAGTATCCACTATATCCATTTCCAAATTTCGAGTACATCAACAATGTTTCTAGAGAAGTGAGGTTTTAATAGTAGCGTCTATTTCCTTCTCCATATTTCGAGTTCATGAACAGTGTTTCCAGATCAGTGAGGTTCTAACAGCAACATCTATTTCCTTTGTAAATTTTTAGTACATGAAAAGTTTTTCCAGACCAGGGAGGTTCTAACAACAACCTATATTTCCCTTTTCAAAATTTATGTTCATGAACAGAGTTTCTAGAGTAGTGAGGTTCTAACATCAGCCTCTATTTCCTTTGATAAATTTTGAGTTCATGATCTGTGTTTCCAGATCAGTGAGGTTCTAACAACAACCTCTATTTCCTTTGCCAACTTTCGAGTTCATGAACAGTGTTTCTATATCAGTGAGGTTCTAACAGCAACCTTTAATTCCTTTACCAAATTTTAAGTTCATTAATAGTGTTTTCAGGTCAGTGAGGTTCTAACATCAGTCCTTATTTCCTTTTCCAATTTTTGAGTTTGGTGTAGAGTGTTTTCAGCTTCCTATAGTTGTGCCCATATTACATTTCCTTTAACGTAAAATGAATTTAAAGCCTCATTTTAAGGAATAATAAGGCTGATTCAAAGGCCATAAATCCTATATTAATTATTCCAAAGGCATAGGATGTTTTTACTTGGTCAAACAGTGTGTTTTAATGTGATCCACTTTTAATGGGAAATTAAGTATATCTTAAACCATCACTCTTTTAAATCTTCAAAAGGGACAAGATATCTTCCTACATCGTTCTTCCTCTTTTTTCATGGCTACGAGATGCTAGAACCTTTCAATCCTTCCCGTAGGAGTTTTACAATCAATCTTTCCTACTCAGATTGGTTCCACTCTATTTTAATGCCACTATGCTGTATCGATCAATCATCGATATAACACATGTTTTATTTTTTGGGTTTTATCTTCTCATGTTTCAACATTCCATTATCAAATAATGTAATCTCCATTCTTCTAATGGGGTTTTCTTGGGTTTCGGTTGGTGCAGTTGTACCATGGAATCCTTGGGTGGAGGTAGTTGACGCGAGAGGAGGATCATGACCCGTTGGGTAGACAAAGAACATCAAGAACAGTTTGAGGTAGGGGATTCGTTACATCTCTTTTCTATTATGTTCTAGTGTATTGATAGCATTTTTTATCCCACTGGACAATAATGGAATTGACATAATAAAAATTTGTACCGGATAAAAAATTGATATCGGTCATATGTTATTTCTCCTTGTTTTCTAGATAGTGTGATATACATGCTTTCTTCGCTTAGTTATTCGTTATTGATGAAAATTTTTAAAGAACGTAAACCATAATTAACTGATAACTGTGGGCTATGGATGAAGAGGCTTTTAAATGAATTTGGTTCTTCTTGTTTTTATTTCATGTTAATCTAATTGGTTCAGTAAGCATATTTAATTATTTGTGATAGCTTACTAATTAGGTTTCCCGAATTTTGGAACCTAAGAATAATAAATATGTTAATTCAATATGGATTAATGAACTGATTGTTTGATAATTCCTGGAAGAGTTTTGAGTTTACCTCTTGATTGTTAAGGGTCCAATAGCAACATTGATGTGATGTTTATTTTCCTACAGCTTGAGTTGTGATGTGATCCTGGATGGCTGTCGTGATATGTGGGGGAATGCATACTTTTGAATGTGGTAGAAGATGATGCCTATAGTGGTGAGATGCATAGGTTTATGCATGTGGGTGTTGGGTAGGACACTAGGGATGATGGAATGAGATGGATTTGATTGTTGTATGCTTGCTTATTCTTATTGGTTAATTTTCTCCTTTACTTTTGTCCACTGCTCAAGGCAGCTGGTCTTGCTTACCCTTCTTCTGAAAGAGGCAAGGATGTGTAGGGTATGCCACGTTATTTTCATGTTTAGCTTTTCAAGGGAGGATGGGTCTATGCTCTTTCTATATGTGGAAAAGACTCGACAGGTAGTACATCTACTCACTATATTGATCCCCCCTTGTGTTTAGTAGCGTAGAATTTTTTTCTTGAATGCCTGGGAATGTGGAAAAGTAATTTTGTAATGAATAATTGAATAAATGGTGTTAACCACTAGGGTTAGAGTTTACTGGAACATAAAGATGAGGTTGTTATTATAAAGGGACAATGGACGTTGGGTGTGATTCTGATGAAATATAATGTGGAATTGTTCATGGTTAATTAATGTTTAATGAATTAATTAATGAAAAGTTCAACTTGTAAAAAGGGAATGAAATAATGTATTAATTCTATTTAAATGGTTGTATGCTTATAGGTTACCTAGTCTTAGAAGTGGTAGCCTAGAGTCCGAGAGATGTTAGTTACAGTTGGGTCTAAGAGTAGGTTATGCACATAGTGTGGTTTGAGAAATAGTATATTATGTAATTTTTGTGTTTCTAAACGCTAATCCACCCTTTGAGTAAGGAGAACAGACACCTCAGGGATTCTGGGCCCTGGGGGTGTTTTCCCCAACATTCTGTTTGGAGGATGGATGGCTGACTACCCCCGTTGGCCCTGCTCTCTTCTCTTGGTAGATACTTTTTCTAGTAGGCACAGTGGTTAGTTTTCCCCAAAAATGTTTGTAGTGGGCTGTAATGGCCTGTGATTATTCACACACATATATTCTGGATATAGTATCCTATGGACTACTACAGGTGGAACATGTATAGGCAATGATGTCTTGAGGATCTTTGAACTGTGTTTGGGCTATAATGGCTTGAGGTATAATACCCGATGTATGATACAAGTTATGCGAGTTGTGGTGGCTCCTTGAAACTACCTAGTTATTTTTCTTACATGGACATGGTGGTTTTGTTGAATTAGGTTCACGTTGCGGTGCATCGCCTAGGAGTCTACGAGAAATACTTTTTGGAGAGAGATGCTCAGGACGTGCGATGTTGGGGCAAAGCAGCGAACCGGTGGGGATGTAGTAGTGGGTTACCCTTGATATTCTTTATAATGTGATATATTATTGAATGTGTTACTTGGAGAGAGTATCCATGGTGATTTTGGGGACTTATTATACTCATCAAGGTGATGATTTAGTTTCATTTGTTGTTCACGGTGCTTTAACATGCTATCTTTACTTTTGCACGAGAGGCTTTAGGGAGGATCCTAGTGAGTATACTGTTATAATCACCCTATGTATATATAAATAGTTTTTCAGGTCACTTTGAGAAGGTTGAAGATCATGCTGGTTACTACTATCTTACGGTTGTAGGAGCTTATTGGGCATGTGGTTTCTTTTGTTTTACTTTTATTTGGGTACTTTTAGTTTTTCCCCTTCCATTTGTTGTACATTTTCATGGAATTACATATATGAACTTTGGATTCTTTTATATTTCAGTTCTGAGTTGGTATTGGTTGGTGTCTATCATATCTCTCTCTTACGAATGTGTTCTCTTAGAGGGTAATGCCTCCCATTTGTGTGTTCACTATACCCTCAGTGCTAGTCTCCATCCTAGGGCCTACAGGAGGCAGGACTCGGGGGTCATTATTCAGGAGGGTGTAACGACAACACGCCATTAAATCCCTTGTGTAATGCCTCTTTAAATGGTGCATCCACTCAGGTTTTTGAAAAATCCAAAGACTTGTAACACCTCCTTATTTACTTCCATGAATCTATCTCCTCTATTCAATATAATTTTTATAGCCCTTCATTTAGAATGTACCCTTGTCCTTCCATCCTCAATCTTTGGTGACCTTATTTGGTCTAAGGTTTCGTCATTCACCACTTTATTACTATCACACCCGGTTTGATGTAATTTGTAAACACCCCAAACCTGGTAGTCTAGAGGAAATGACATATTTATTACATTATTATTGAGTACAAGAGATCCCATCCCAATGGACCGAATATTTTATTAGATTTAAAAAATAACATACATAAATATGTTGTAAATTACATCATTAAATGGAATACAACATAGAAACACCATTGGAAACATCCCAATTCTCCATGATTATCCATATATGACAATTATAATATATATCATGGGATCCATGAGAATGGTAAAACATAAGAAAAGGGTGCCCTAGAATGCTCAATAAGGGTATGAATACAATATAAGATATCATAAATTAACATAAACATTAAGGAAATTTGAATAACTTAAAACACATTCCATTAAAATATAATCATGCTCATAATATACAAGGAAGATAATTTAATCAAATAAGGTCATATAAATAATCACATGAGAAAAAACATAGCTAGAAATATTATACTAGTCAAATAATCAAATATAATATCAATAACTAATCTCATAATGATTAAATTCATAATGAGGGATGTCTAATACATACCATCGAGACATTAGCCAATAAGTCTACAAACAAATGGGTAAGGCCTTGGCCCAAATGTGGTTACCTTTTCCTCATGATATTTACAAATGAATTATGGAGCTATAACATGTCATATTTGAGAGATACAATGTCAAATTCATTCACCATATGAAAGTGGTGAAACATAATCAACATAAACATTAATTTTTAAACTATCATTCAAAATTTAAATACTTTAACCATAAAATAAACCTAATTATAATACAATCAAATAAATATGGTGAACGGTGTAAAATTAGTACATACCCACTCAAGAAGATCATAAAATATTCAACAAAATATGTTAAATCATATCATATGTGACAAAAGTCAATGAAGAAGAATATTCAATAATTGAGGTTAACCTACATAATATCACTAAAAAATTCTTGACAAAAATAACCTTTTTATCTTTGAAATCAATAATTCTGTAATAGTTATGAAATCAAAAAAGAAAAAATCATCCTACAAGATAACATTGTAATATTGAAAAGGAAGATACCAGAATTACAAGATCATGAACGAGTAAAATCCTCTCAATCTGTTAAAAGTATTTAAAAAAATATTTAAAATTTTGAAAATTTCTCAATATAAAATACATAAAAAGTCTCTTTTAGAAACCATTGAATGAAATTAAAATTTGGCATTAAATTTAATTTATAAATATTCAATGTTTTTATAAATAAAATTTTAAAATTATTGCAAGAAATTTTAATAGGTTAAATTTCTTTTAATGATAAATCATTAAACATTTACGGTGTCCCATGCCACTTTTAACATTAAAATCATAACACCATTGAAGAATAAAATTAAACAAAACCTTAAATAACAGAAGAATAAATTATTTCATGAGTTTATAATTCAATGGTTCTATATATACGACTTCTAGATAAAGCTGGGTATATAACATCAATATATGCCTCAATAAAATGAGATAGAGATGAAATGTCTTACAACATTGTAATTAGTCGAACTATATGCCCCACAAAATTATTGACCATTGAATAAGACATTTAATACAATGAATATAATTTTATCTGTTATATGATATTTCACATGGAAATATACATAATCCACACACAATAAATTATTGGGGAATAAGGAATATCCCACCCAAGTAAAAGTGAGATGAGAAAACCCTTACAACTTGTAGTCAATCGAATAAAATTTCGGATAAAATAAATACTCATAAAATTAAACATTTAATTGAATAATTATAAATATTTTTATGATATTATATTATAAATTGAATTTTATATAGAACACACACAAGGAAAATCTGGTGAATAAGGTATGTCTCATATAATTGAAAGTTAGATGAGAAAAACCCATAATACTTTTAGTCAATAAAATATTATATACCATTAAATTAATAATCATAAAATGAAAATTTTAATAACATAAATATAAATGTATTAATTATATGATATTTCAAATTATATTATCCATACACAACACAAATTCAAGAAGTGATGAATATGGCATATCTCACCAATTTAAAGTGTGATGAGAAAACCCTTACCTTTTGTCTGAAAGCGATCTTCACTTGTACTAAAAATCATGGATAAAAATTAGATTCATTAATTATTTAAATTATAACCTATTAAACATATATTTGATTATTTTGATCATTTTATGTTTATTTATGATCATTCTCATTAGATACAATGTTTAATTACTTAGTTCTGATAGCATTTCCTTCAGGGTTTTATGGTCGGTTTCCATTAGTATAAATGTGGGAGTTATTTGTAAAATGAGAATAAATTCTTCCTAAGTGAAAATATTTAGAAATAATTAGCATTAAAAACATTAAATGGTCTAATATATTACAATTTTCTCATTTATGATACTGATTCATTAGATAAAATGATAATTAGGATCACTAGTTTAGTTTGGTCGGTTTTTAATCATCACGAACAAGTTTTGTTTTATTATTTAATTATTTTACAGATATTAGTTCTAGAACGTGAAATGGTTTTTAATTAAAATACTATTATCATAATTCAAAATATTAGTTTTTTATGACAAGACATTAAGGTGGTAAGGGAAGAATAAAATGAATCATCCATGATGGCGGTAAATCGACACATCACAGATGATATTTCAATTTTTGTAATAAAAGGAAGAGGGAAAGAGGATTGATGATGGATATTACATTATCAAAATAAAATAACACTATATTTAAGAAAATATTTTTTTAATTCCACTTAGACAAGGGGAGGTGATGATATGACAAGAAATGATAAAAAAAACTAAAAGAGATAGTGGGGGGGGTTTACCTCTTGAGTGTCGTCTCCTTGAAAACCACATTAAAGGACTTGGATATTATCTTTTGGTAAGAATTGGAAGAACAGAACGTGGATAATAGGTTTTGATGAAGAAGTGAGATAAATATAAGAAAGATCCATGGATTTTTAGGTGTAATAATAAGGGGTGGTGAGGGGAGGTACATATAGTGGAGGAGAGGGAAGTTTTTTTGATTATTTTATTTATTAGTTTATTATTTTGGATCAAGTTTATCCATTGTGATGATTCCTTTTACTAATTAAATAAATAAATAATTTGAGTTCAATATGATTTTCACTTAATTAATCCATGACTCATTCATGAGTCAAAAAATCAATTATTTATTTATAATGTAAAATATCATAAATTAAGGTATTTCACTATTCACCTAAAATTCAACTATTTTAGAAAAAACACCAATATTGCCTGTAATCTAATTTTTATGTGTATTTTTTGTTAATGTACTCCATTTTATGAATCTAATTATCTAAATATGAGAAATAAAATTTTTAATTTAAATAATCATTTTTTTTCAGAAAATGCGGACAATAATATCATTACAAATTTTATGATTCTTTGAGAAATAAATTATGGTCGTATAAAATTGTCTTATAATTATAATGTGAAAAAATTTTAATTTATGAATCTATTTTATGAAGATAAATTTTATTTAAAATCATTAAATTAATAAAAAATTTGTATTTAAACATTTATGTTCTGCAAAAAAATAAATACATACTTTATCTATCATAAAACATTAAATTACTAATTCAATTATAAAAATATATCATATTTTCATTTGTGAGGTAACTAATGTTTTTTTATACTTTCATATGAGAGTTTATTATTATAATGTCTATATTGTTATTCATAACAATCATATTGCTAGTCATAAAAAATGATTCTTATCTAAAAAATACAAAACATTTAACCAAAGTAATTATTGATATGTAAATTTCAAGAATGAAGTATATTTTTTCAAATAAGATTTATAATAGTGTCAAAATTTGGAATTAAATCATGTACTCCATTAAAAGGTGGTAATAGTTCATTTTAAAAAATATTTTTTATGCTTAAAATTTGATTTTTTTTCTTTTCAAAATCCCATCAAACATATTGGATTAATTTATAAATACATTTGTTTGAATATATAAATTTCACAATGTGGTTAATACTATTCATTTTTTCCAATTTAACATCTAGGTAATAATAATAATAATATTTTATTCTTTTGAATATATTATAAATATTATCTTTGAAAGGTGACATATCATAAAATCTCATGGTGTTACATTGTTTCATCCAATTTATTTATTCCATGTTATATTGTGTCACCTCATACATATATAATGGTGTTTTAGTGGTTGTTTTCTGTGAAGTTGTTACATGGATTCCTCATATGAATACTGTTCTGGTGTGAGAGGTAATCAAAGATCATCGACATGGTCTATTCTTAGGTGAGTAATGTTGATGGATTTTAATGTAGGGTATTTGTTTCTTCACTGATTTTATTTACATGCAAGTGTAAATTGATAATGGGTTTTCCCATTGAATGAACGTGGAATTAACTAAATAAATATTGAATCAGATGAAATAAATTGATTACAATCACATGTTTCTGTTGTTTTGGTGATATTCCATGATAACAGGTAGCCTATTATTTTATTTACATGTAGGTGTAAATTGATAAAGGTTTGTCCCATTGAATATAAATGTAGTTAACCAAATAAATATTGAATCAGATAAAAAACGATTACATTCAAATGTTTCAGTTATGGCTTATTTATACCTTTTGATTAATGGAATTCATTAAATTGGTGGTTAAAATTGAATCATTATAATTATTCATGATAATAAATAAAATTAATGTAAATTGATAATGGTACTTCTCTAGGCTGTTTATACTAGACATAAATTCTAATAGGATGTTTTTCCTTTGATATATTGTCATAGCATGATGTCACTGGTTTCAATAGGTGGGACATGTAAATAATTAATAAACTAATTTAAGATGGAATAAGAACAAGTTATGTAATAAATATAATTTTCTAGGTCCTTATTTTCTTGTCTTCTTGATATGTCTAATTTCCTATTTTTGGATCCATGAGATCTAATCGTCATAAGAAAGATTAATGCCTTGTTTTGAGGTCCAAGTTGTCTTGGTAATTTCATTTTTTATTTATTGGTTCTTTGGGATGTGACTTAGATATGAGCCTTATGTTATGTTCCTGATACAAATGAGAATGTTAGGGATGATGTGATATGGATTGGGGAGGCCCGGATGTGATAGATCAAAGGACGAAGGAGCCTGGGATGGCTATTTTTATATGAGGTAGAGAGCCTCGAATGATGTGCCAACACATGATACATATGATGAAGAGGTCTGATATTATATGGAAGTTGATTTAATGGGTGATATTAGAGGTGATGAAATATGAAAAAATTGGTCATAATCATTGAAGAGATGTTCAGATATGATATTGTTTCTTGAATCCGATTAATGGCCAATAGAGTGGTTTCTTATTTTTTTTGTATTCATTTCCCCACTATTTGAGAAAACTGGAGGTTTGTAGATGCATGTTTCTGCTTAGTGGCAGATTAGATGGTTTTCCTAGAGTATATAGAAATGTAATGATTCTAAAAATGAATAAAAAATTCTTATCCCACAAGGTTAGTTGATGATGGAATGAAAATAATTTAAAGGTTTTCATCTTGATAATCTATAGACTTGGTTTGTATTATTCCTGGTGGAGATGGACATAACATGGTTTATTAATGTAACTTATTGTGATGTGGAATTTTATTAATAGTAAATTAATGTATAATAAACTAATTATCAAAGGAAATGAAAAGACAACATAATTAATTAATATACCTATTTTAAATTCTTGTGTTCTTATAAGAAATCTGGTCCCAGCTGTGGTAGCCCAGAGTCCATGTAATGTTAGATGTAGTTGTCTCTAAGACTAGTTTGTGAATGTAGTGTGGCCTTGTTCTATATTAGATCGTATATATTTTATGATATCATATGAGACTCCACACATGCTGTTTTGGGGAACTGAAAACCAGGGGACTCTTAGAGGGGTTTTCCCCTAACATCTCAGTCGGAGCATGGATGGGTAACTACCCCATCTGGCCCCACTCTATTCTCTTTTTAGTTAATAGCACTAGTATGCAGAAAAGATAGTTTTTCACATATATTTTTATAGATATATGTGATATATTTTGTCCATTTCACAAATATTTAATACCGTATATAGTATTAAAATTATTATTATAGCTATGGTGAGTAATATATTTGATGGCTTGACATACTTAGTCAGTGTGTGGGTAGTAATGGCTTGAGGTAAAATAATTAATGTCCGATACATGTCATACAACCAACGGTGGAACCTAGAAACTACATGGTAACAATATATGGATATATGATAATGGATTATGTGTTCGTGTGATTCATGAGGTGTATGTGGTGATTCCTTACAAAGGTTTTTTCTGGATGACTTACTTTTGGAGACAGATGGATCAAGACATGTGAGGCTGGGGTAGATCGTAAAACTATTGGGGATGTGGGAGTGGGGTACACATTTTTTTCAATATAGTAATACATTCATTATATAATGTGACACTTAGTTATAGTTATACATGGTGATACTAGGTTCATAGAATACCTATTCTAGTGAAGAGTTAGTTTCACTATGATTTAGCATAAATTTGTTACCATTTTCATGATATGATCTGGGGAGGATCCTTCTGAGTATACTATTATTCTCACCATATGTAATTTTATAATTTATCATTCAGGGAGGTAGAAGAATGTTGGTGATTGCAAAAGATGTTATTTGCTCATGGTTTAGCATGAGCTATTTTTTCAACATGGTTATTGTTGTTATTACCATTTTAGAACATATAATTTCCTTTCAGTTGTTCAGTACTATATAAAATTTCATATTTTCACTTGGGTTTTCATTAAATCTATATTTTTTTGAGGATGTTTTTTTCATCTAATATATTTCTTCAACATGATTCTCATAGAGAGTAATTCCTCCCATTTGAATTTTTATTATACCCTCGGTGTTAATCGCTAATCCGGAGTCTACAATAGGTAGGACTCGTGAAATAACCATGTATCTTGCCTCATTATGGTATCATTGTGGGTAGGGGGTCTTCCAAAACTGTTTGATAAATTAAAATATAGTAACAGTGTTTATGGTAATCAGTTTTTGAATAACCTTATGAACTCAGGTGGGAAAAATTGTTCAATTTTCATTAAGTTAACTTATTTAAAAAAAATTCATGTCCTGCATTTTTGTGATTTCATAATTGTAAAAAATGTACATAATATAGTCATTAGAGAATTACTAATTTTTCATGGAATAAATTAAATTAAGGATAGGTTTCACTTGATTTAAATTGGGATATGGGAAGAGTTTTTACTGGTGAAGGGTAAAGGGAGAAATTTTCTTCCTCCAACAACTTACACTCCATCCAAATATGTAAAATTGAAATTTTTATTTTCCATAATTTGTAAAAGATTCAAAGGGGTATTAATCAAATATCAAGAATGTCGTTTTAATGAATAATTTTATGTTATAGGGACTAAAATCACATGAATGTAATGTTTGGATGAAATATTTGATGCTCGTTGTTTTATTTTTCATTCAACCTAATAATGAATGGAAAAAATTAACAAAATTATGATTCCTTTTTATATAAATATTATTATTATATATACCCTAGTATTTTTTCAATCATGTATAAGGTGGTTTCATTTATGTTATGTGAACTTGAGATGTTCTTCCCAACATCCTTATTTTATATAATAGTCAACATGGTGGTTCTCTTTATTAGGTAGGTTTAACCATGTATTGCTTCCCATTACAGATGCACAATGACATTTAACGGTAAATGAGGATTCTAAAAGGGTATGTCAAAAAATTTAGTTTTCCATAAGATTGTATTGAATAATGATATTTTATTGAATAATCTGTTGAACTCTCTACTGATTAACTATATGAAGTTGATATAATCAGTCTCCCAAAGACTCATCAAAAATAATTTCTTATGAAAAAAAATAATTTTAGAGGAGATGTGGTTACCATTAACATTATCGAGTCGGACCAAGGGTACCTTTACATTTTACAAAATATAGAATATGTTGATCCATATGTTGAATCCCACAAGAAAATTGTTATATATTTACGTCTATCAAGGGATGAAGGATGGATATAAAATACACATAATGAATTTCTTATAGGATGGTTTCAAAGGTATATTTATAATGAGTTATCTAAGAATAAAAAATCAATTTCCGAATGACTTTGATGGCTAACCAGGGTTGCAAATGAAAAGTTAATTTCTTATACAAGTTTGGTAATCAATAAATATATTTTCTATGAAAACATATTATAAATTCAGTATGATAAATATGGTAGAGTTATTCTTGTGATGTAAGTGATGCACATATATAGTTCCGTGTATATAAATCAAATTTATATGAATATTTCATATTTCATTAATTATCGAATAGATATATTAGTAAGATTATTCAAATATTCAAATGCAAATTTTCAATTACACATGGGATTGCAAGAGGTGTGTAGTGGATGTTAATGAAATTGGCTTCGTGAAGGTGAATTTTAGAGAGGAAGGTGAAAATGATGATCCATACATAATGGAATCAAATGAATTGAAATTAGTTTATTTCTAAAATCCATCAATCAATAATTGTCCAATTATCTTATAGGTTACCCAAAAAATAGTAGGATTAGATGAAATTTTAATTGAGGATAACCCTTTCGTTGGTAGATCATAATCAATTCATGGTGGTCCTAATGTAATAATGTCATGTATGTTAGAAGGGACCAATAAGTGGGGACTTTGATTCTAGATAAAGGATCTGAATCCCATAAAACATTATACAAAATATGAGATTTCAATGAGACGGTTAATTTATTTAATAATATAATATTATTTTCCCCATAATATTAGTTTTTCTCTAATTTATTAACATAATATAAATTAAAATTTTAACTACTCAGGAAGGAAATGTACTCTTCACATGATGATGTTACTACTCCCAAGGAAGAATAGGTGGCTGATTCAGAAACAACATAATTATTAGGGGATCAATAGCATGTTAATGAAAAATCAAGAATAAAGTAGAATCACAGTGTTGGCTAAAACTATCATTGAAATAAGTAGGTGTATAATATTTGATGTGGTTCGGAATTAATTAAGCCAACCTATTGTCCCCAAAATGTAAATCATCATTGGTCATATTGTAGTTACAACAAGGATGAATGCATTGATTGATATAGAGTCCTGAAACTATTTCCATCTTATGAAGAAGGAAACCCTTTGGGAATATATATGTGTAATGTTATGATAAACAACCTATATTTTATAGAAAAATCATATAATGATTCATTTCATTATAATTAGTTATTATATTCATATTAAATTCATTTTAGATGATATCCATATCAAACATATCCTAATGGCTAATGGAAAAACCAAAAGATGTTAATTAGCTCCCCTTACCTACTTTTATCATAGTGATTCTTATAGTAAAGTAAATCTCCACCCACTAGTTACTCATGAAAAAATTTATAAACTAAAAAACCATAATGAATTACTCGGTCATCCTAATTAGAAATCATTATTAGTGATTTTTAGTCTACAATATACTTTTGGAATTTATTTATTTTATACAATTTGATTCAAAAAAATTAATTTATATAATAATAATGGTGTTCTAAAAATAACGAAAGTGAACCAAAACCAATGTACCCCAATTGAAAAGCATGGATAGGGTATTCTTCACTTGAGAAATAATTGGTATGTATTTTAAATCAATAGTAAAGGTTATAAGTGATATGAAAAAAGATATGTTACTCTGTTTATATGCAAATTGATGAATCAAAATCTAATGAAACTTCAATCACACATAATGTTCTATGGAAGAAGCTTCACTTAAATAAAAAGGGTAATCATGTTGATGAAAAAACAAAAGCAACATAGGAAACATGTGTAAATATGACATAATAGTAATTATTTATAGTTTAGAATATTATTACATATAAAATATATATTTATGTTAATATTTATTATATGGTTTGGAAACTTGAATTGATATCAACCATACTGGTAGAAAAACAACATTCAATATCTTCAATGTGGACTGAACAATATGGTTGCATTAGAGGAATAAGTTTTGGATTGTATCCCTAAACATATTTCAAGAATAGAAACCCATAAGAAGAGTGACACACCCACACACACACACACACACAGATATATATATATATAAGCTGATGAATGGATTAAATTCAGAAATAAATGATTTTCGTGATATTGTTGTCCAGTATAGTTTTGAAGACCAATATATGAAATAGGATCAAAGAGAATCGGAGGTGGAACAATGATCAGAACATGACCAACCAAAGGACCATGCTTTCATTGAGGTTATTAATTCCCCTCCTCCACAAACCATACATGAGGAAATAAATTTTTTTCATTACAATTTCACCAAACTGGGAATTAAATATATTTAGATAACTTTATATTACAATAATTATATGGGGTAATGTTTTATGTGGTTACCTTTTTTCAACACCGTTGAACAGACTTATTGGGATAGTAACAATATATAATATCATTAGAGACATTATACACAACAAATAACTCTGAAAATATCACATGAGAGTGGGGATTGAGGAAGCTCAAGAGCTGACTATTGAGTTTCCTATTCCACATGATGATATAGATACTACAATGGGCAATGATGCTATTATAGTTTGCATAGCATGGGAATCTATTCTTATAAAGATACATGAAGTAAGCCATTAATAATTTTTTTGAAATTAAAAACCTCTAATAGTTAATGGATAAATTTATGAAGTAAGGTATGGGTTTATATATGGATAATGTGATTGGGGAACAACATTTTGGATCAGGAATATCTAGTGAATCATCTAACAAATTAAAATGACCTTCCATGAGTACCTTCTTTCCCTCCAAATACACTAAGATATGAATTAACATTAAGACACCATGAAGATACATCAATAATTGAAATATATATTTCATTCAATTTAGTTAAAGAAAAAATATTTTTTACTAATATTATAGACATGGTTGTTCTCATGATTATAAATGATATTCTCAGGTTGGAATGGATGGCAGTCTCAGTTGTGAATATATACATAATCTAAATTTTAGTTAATAACTATTTATATTTTTTTACAAGTGTTTATATTAAAAATATTTAAATGGATAACACTATTTAACAAGATTTATATTCATTAATCCCTCTATAATTTCAATATAAAAAACTTATCTATAGTCGAGAAAATTTGATAAGAAAAAAGTTGAGCTAAATGAGGTTTTTGAAAAAAAGGCAACAAACTCTTTTTGATTCCAACAACGCTTGAGTAAAACACTATTATCAAAACATAGAAAATAATTGTTTATTTTTTCGTTACTAATTTATGATAGTTTTTCTATGATGCATATATTCTAATCATAATCAATCTGGGTACAACAAATATTTATTTTTTAAATTTAATTCATGGATATATATCAAGCTGACCTCACATGATTTGTATTATGAATTTTTAATTCATTTCAATCAACATTATATAGATAAAATACATATTATATATTTCATTTTTTCTTTAAATAATAATTTTGTTGAGTGGGTAGTCATTAAATATAATCTAAATCAAGGTATGGGTTCAATGACCAATTATAAGAAAAGACATATTACTTAAAATAGAAAAAATATAAGGTATACATTGAAATATTTAACTATAAATTCATATTTAAAAACAATGTACTTATTATTTTCAATGTTTTTATAGTGTTTGATGAAAGATAACTACAAAAAATGTTGATATTATGTTTTCAAATTTAAAAAACATATCATAAATAATCTAAATACTAGGAAACTCAACATGTAATTTCCAAAGGTAATTAAAATTTCATTATAAACGTTTCTTAATATTTTTTGGCTATATTCTATCAATAATACCAAGATTTCCGACATTTTACATAATCAAAAGAAGATGAAAAATTATTAAAAGATGATTGGGAAGAACACATGGTGTCAGACTGTTTTTCAACTTCAAATTTTGGTTATTACCTAATATGTTTGTGATTTTGTATGGGATATCACCTTAGAAATATATTTCATGTGTGAATCATTAGTAACATAATTTTTATATACTATTTTTATCTATTTTTCTATGATAATAATAGTTGATGAAACTAATTAGATTGGAAAAGAATGGGAAGAATATATAGTGTCCAAATGTATTCCAAAATCATTGAGATGTGATATCCTATTACTTATTCAGTTAATGTTTTCTCCATTTATCCAATATTTTTAGTTAATCTTCTTCTCAATTTTATCTGAAAAATATATTTTTTAAATCAAAATTATTTAGAAAAATATATCCGATTCTCAAAACCATGAAAGTGAGCTCATATTGTTTTTAAACATTAGGAAAATGATATGTAATTAATTTTTCAAATGTAAGAATTGGATGAAAAATATGACATTCCAATAATATGTGAAAAAAATAAAAAAAATTAGGTAAAATTGATAAGGAAATAAACATAAAAACAATAGATAAAATAATGAAAAAATATCTAAAAATTAGTACGAATTTATTTTTTTATGTTATAGTATACTTTCTTGAGACATTTTATTATTTCAATTATATATTTTATAGCCTCAAAGACCAATATCTCACGATAAAGAGTATATTGGAACAAACCACCCCAACATGAGAAAAACAATACAAGAGTATGTGCAAACAATTATTCTGTTAGTGTTACTATAATGAAATAAATTATTCATAAATATGTAACCATACACTAATAAAATGTCAAATTATATTTGAAACAAAAACATTTGACTAATACCAAGAAAATTACTTTTAGAAGAAATGCTTATGAGCATTTATTAAGAGAAGAAAAAGAGATAATAAGGAATTATGATGTGGAAGACAACAATTTCCCTCATCTAGCATAATAAAATTAACATCTAATAATATAGAAATTATTTCCTATACTCATGATCTTCATCATTTCCAATTGAGACTGAGAGTTACCTTGATTTAATATTTTTAGAATATAGAAGTCAACCCATCATGACACTTTATAAGATGATCTAGTACACATGGTCAATGGAATAATTGAGTAGTATTTTATCAGCATTCTCTTCTGGGGGAGGGGGATATATGAAGCCATTAATGTTAGTTTCTTCTTACAATGTGTAATAATGTCATTGAGTGAGCCTTTACCACTCCCCAACATCTTAATGGTGCATCTCCCATGAACTATTCATCATCAGAGTCATTTTTTCACTTTTCAGGTAACATTGAGGAGGTGTAAATTTTCTGAATCTTATCCTGATGGTTATTATTTAGTGAAGCCAGGTTGAAATCACCATACTTTGGCACACACCTTAATGTATTATAGTGTATTATCTTTATGAAATCACAACCCATTATCTATGGTTGGGTGTTGGTATCTTACAAAACCACAAACTGGGTAACATCACATGTATTTGGATCAGCAAGAGGTTCCTCATTCATCTCATCACCCCTCAATTGACATGGAGAGTCCTAGAGAATGACCAAATTTGTATCCGAATAGGTCTCCCCCCTCCACTTCTAACATAGTCAGTCAGGGGAACCCTCATGTCCATTCACATAACCTAAGTATCCTTTTCCAAATCAGAATACATTTCAATGGAAATAGGTTCCATCATTTCATCAATGCTACAACCCAAAGAAATGGTAGTGCCCAAAGGAACAACTACAATTGGAAGAATCAACCCATTAAGATATCTTTTTAGTCAAATAAAAATAACCCTAATTTTTGGATTATGAGGAAGGGGATTTGTTTTCTTCTAAATCTCCTAGATTGCTTCATATGAGTTGAAAATACAAGTATCAAGAGTGACCAATAGATCAGAACTAGATTACTCTTGACCTTTAGAAGGTCCACCACAATCAGCATTGAATGTTCTGCCACTATCAACAAGAATCACATCCATGACCTGATTTGAATGTTTCACCCACAATGAATGATCCTTGTACATTGATTTAACACACCTTCAGTCTACCAATTTGTGCCTCAGTCACTTGTACAGATGAAAAAATTCACACCACGAGTCAAAGACAACCCATTATTTATATGAGATTTCATCACCAACAAAAACCCTAAATAAGTCAAAAGGAAACATCAACATGTCAATTTCATCACAAATCCTCTGTTAAATATGATGAAAAATAACCCTATAATGAATACCTAAAAAATATTGCATCTTACATGATTACATAACTTACAATGAATTGGTGGATTTTGAAAACGATTCAGGTGCTCCTAAAATATTACCCATATCACCATGGTTGGTGAATCTTGCTTCATAGGAAAATTGTATGATCATTTAAGGAGAAGGAACCAAGATCCATAGTAGATATGAGGTGTTCTTGACCAAGAAAGGATCCAATTTTCCTTTTGGGAAAACCATATCATAATACGCTTGGATTCAAGGAGAGAAATATTTTCTCACTCTTATAAACCTACAGTTTCTAAGATGTTTCATTTAAAGGAATCTACTGATGGACAAAATTTCTTCGATCCAGAAATCAGAATCAAATAATGTATTGAGGAAGAATTAGTGAAATATAAATTTAGAATCAATATCTTTGGAGATCAGTTGAATAAATATTCTAGCTTTGGGCTAGGATAAATTTGATGGATGCTGTCGATGTAGTCATGGTTCAGGAATGGGTAGAACAGTAATGGTCACGATCCTTTGAGGGGAGATAGAGGACTCATCCCCATTGAGTGGGGAGGGGTTGACATAATTGCCATCTATGAATTGGTCATTATAGGATGTTAGTATAGTAAGAGATCTTTATAGAGGATGTTAATTAGTTACAACAAATTATCACAATATTTGTGTCATATTGGGTACACTATGCCTCATATTGATTTACGGATGATTTATACAGGTCCAAAATTACCGAGGTATCATTTACTTAAAATATAAAATACAATAATATTTAATTTTCTGAATTTTGACTGTAATAATATTCTTTTTTACTAAAATTTTATTTTCAATATCATACCACAAATTTGGAGTAAAACCAGTTACATCATGCATCGAATTTATGTGCAGTTAATTTCTTCACATGAAATATTAATTAATGATCATTTTCCTAACGTTTGAAAATAGTTCAAGGTCATTTTATTGGTTTTATAAATTTGAAATACGTTTGAATAAATTGTGAAATTTCAACAGAAAACATGTTTTTTAGGTCATATCAACCACATTATGCCTCAGAGTTATATGTGGTCAATTATTAAATGTGAAAATTTAATTATGGATCATTTTTATAATTTTTAAAAAAATATGAGATCATTTTCTATCTTTAAAACATTTTATGTATGATTAAAAATAAAATGACATTTTTTATTGATAACACATACATCGATTCATAATGACAATATATGGTTTTTCATTGACATGTGGTCAATTCCTATATGTGAAAAATAAACTATGGATCATTTTCCTTTTGATTGAAAATATTATATGCTTTTTTTATTAGTTTTTTCATTTTGGTGTAATTTTTGAACTAAAATGACACTTTTTTATTGAAAACACATAATTTTATTCATACCAACCAAATGACATGTAGATTGATATGTGATCAATTCCTACACATGAAAAATGAATTATGGATCATTATTATAATTATTTTAAAAAATGAATAATAATTTTTTTAATGAAATTGAAATTAACCTAACAATTTACCTTTTATGGATTTTATTATTATACAGTTTTATAATATATTTAATAAATATGCAAACATAATATCCACAATCATTTTTGTTATCTTGATTTGCAAAATATAGAAACAATGACCAAAAGTAGTAATGTTTTTTGAAAAGTGTATTGATTTTTATATATTTATATATATAGCTTAATATTCATCAATTTGAAGTAATATAGAGGATTATTATATTTAGTCACTGAACTCATACTATGATTTAGCTTATATTTATTGACTACTCCATCAAAAAAAAATATATTATATCGTAGACAAAAAATATAATTAGAATTTTATCTATAATATTTTCATTAGAGGGCCATAACAATTCACAATTAACATCATGGGTGGTCAGTTTTATGTATATCCATGCATTTGATCCAAAATAATATATGTGGTATCCAAATTCATTGCGATTAAATTACAGTTCTTCCTAAATAATAAAAAATAAATACTTAATGAAAAAATTAGAATGATATTTTATATGAATAGATTGAATAGTAATAATATTATTATTAAAATAAAATATAGTCCATTGTCAGTAATTTTCTTCTAAAATGACCCAATTTGATCATATATATTTTTTTTCAATTTCATCAGACTCCGATATATTTTCATTCATATGAATGGTAGAGGGATTAATGGATTCAAATTTTGATTTATAGTGTTTTCCCATTATGTATGCAACATCTCGATTTTTTCGATGAGGTATAGATATTTCATTTTTTTTAAAATGGTTTCTTATGCCCTAATGTGGGTACCAAATATGATCGTGGGTTTATTAGAAGATCCTATGAATTTTTAGAGCTCAAATTATCTCTTTTTTGAGAAAATAATGTTGGTCATATAGTTTGTCGAAACTATGCGCAGAAGGCTGCATGGTGTCTATAACCATATAGAGCATGTAAAGAGTGATGAAGGACACCTCCCAATTTATGAAAACAATGTAGATGGAGTTTCATACCCAAGAAAGGGAGTATATAGTTTCTAATTGAGCCTAATACACAGTTCTCAAAACAGAGCACACTTACCATTTGATGTGCCCTCTTAGGATAATGCATTGTGGTCACAATGTTTGGTCAACCCCACATCCAAAAAATAAAACCCAATATTTAGGGTATGAATGACCTTTTAGTCCTTAAATTATGTTAAAAAATAAATATCATTCTTTTCTGTCCCCATTGGAAAGCCATGGGGCATGGGGAAATCCTCTAAAAGAAAATTCATAGCATTTGAACTCGTTCATTCAGTTTAACTCATAATTTAACACCATCGATCTTATTGGATTGATTCTGTTGAGTTATTCATTACTATTATGATATTATTTTATCATCTTGATATTGTTTGTGATATTTATGCCTATTATAATATGACATATTTTTTGGTTTTTTTATTTGTTTTTTGTTTTCTCTCAATATGGATCAAATCAGATGTTGATACTAGATGAGTGCTCCACTATAGACCTATGATAGGTGTTCTATACCATTTTCTAATGGTTTGGTGTTTTATAAGCATAATTACCATTATTTCATGACCATAATATTCCACCAAAACCCTTTTACATTATAAAATTCATTAATTAAATGAATTCAAACTTGTTTAGGTATCCCTTGTGTACCATAGTGTTTGTAAGAGGTTGTTTCCCCAAACTAGGCCATCCATGGTGTCTGAATTTCTACATAACATGATTTATACCACCCATGGGGTGCATGTGGGCATTACTTGTTAGGGGAAAGACATTATAAACTTAATTTAACGGTATTGATATATTAGGGGTTTCTTATCCTATTTTCTACATTATACATATTGTGAATTATTTGAATGTTTTAATTTGATTTGGGAGAACTGGTGGAATTTTGTGGAATGAGGATTGAGGAATGAATTTGATGAACTGAAATGGTGGTGGAATCCATTGTTTGTAAACATTGGATTTTAATTCCATTATATGGCTTGGATGTTACTTCCATGTATCTTGATAATGCTAGTGTGCACCTTGGATGATATTTCTCCTTCGATATTAATTCAATGGGATTCCCTGGACCTTGATACCCGAAGGATCTTGATTTCTGAGACTCATATTGGAGATGTTTTACTAACATGCTCCATGGAATACATCCAGGTAAAACAAAACATCCCTCAAGATTCTATTGGGACACGATGAGGATTCCTTGGTCTTATATACCCTTGATCCTTCCTTGAAGGTTCTGAAATGTAATATTGGATGATGATGCCATTACAGATAACATTATTATACAACATTTTCATGATAATATTTTTTTGGATAATTGGTGTGTTGATGGTGGGTCTTTTTGAATGCAACAGATATCCCTGTAATGGTTATTAGATGAATGTTGTTAGACATGATAGGATGACATGTTTATTTCTATTTACAGCAACTTTGTTATAGGATCTTGATTAATATTTACTGGGAGACTTGGTAGGCTAGAGGGTACAACTTGTATTTCTCACATTACATTCAGTAATGTATTATCAATTGAATATTTGACACTACATGAGATTCTATTGCATAACATGGACTTCTTATAGACACCATTTTCATTTTTATACTGAATGTTATCTCACAACTTATTCAAGCTATCATTGGGTACCTGGATAGGTTATATGGTTTCTAGTAGTGACCATGCAATCATCCCACAATACAAAGATTGATATTTTCTATACATAGGGGTAGGAGAGCATGTAACTAATCTAAGGATATTTATGATTGTTAGGATAATATATTTTGAGTTTTTTTTATTTTTGAAACATGTATTGTACTGTTTTTGGTATACCTATTTTGTCTACGTTTTAGAGACATGAAATTTCACAACATTTCTTAAATTACATATCTTCTAGTACTTCTATTTGGCTCTATATGGGATGTTTTTCTTCTGTATATTATTTTCGTATTATATATTGTTTTTCGGTTGACTTCTAATTTTATACTAGTATCTTAAACTCTGGCCTGAGGGCATAGTATCTCCATGGAAACACCGCAAGCCAACAATTATATTCATAATACATTTATACATAGGGAAATTCAATTAAGGACATATGAACCAGCAAATAATTTCATTGTTTAGTGTAATCCTATTCAGAATTTTACAAATTTGTATGAGTGTTTTTCCTTTTATAGATATAATATTTTTAGACAATAAAAAGGGGACTAGTAAGGTATTTTAATTTTTTAAAGATTTATTCATGTGTTTAGATAACCCATGAATGATTAAAATAATAATTGCATGTAATGAAAAAATATATTTTTTAAATTATTCCTACTATAGTTAAATTGATTCCACCATTAGAGGATGCATTTGCAGATCAATTTATATTTTTATTTTGAATTATTATATTTATTGATAAGATAAATGTTTTTATTTAATGCATATTTTAGGCACATTACAAGATTATCATCCCATTAATTACGCCATGGAATATATGTTACATTTACAGACTGCTTTACATGCTGATATGTGCCTTGAGTGATATATTTTCTTATGTGACAGTTGTTTTCTGTAGGATAATGAGAAAAAAAGTTGTTATTTAGAGTTCCCGGCATAAATTAATTTTTTTTCAAGATTATGGTACAACATAAACCCTAATACATTAACTATGGAATATTTATTCATCGACCATTGATTGTATAGAGATGAATGTGTGACGGTGTGGATTATATGGACACTATTTTTTAGTTCAGGAGGTGCATGTTCCCCTATGTTCCGAATGTGTTTAGTCATTTGGTTCACCCATTTCATGATAAATATGATATACAATTTAATTTTATTTATAATTAAATGGATATTGAATGGTTGAAATACTTGACTTGACATAGACCCAATTTTATAGTGGGATGTTGATAGTTTCTATAGAGATGTTATTGATAGTTTCTTTTTACCCAACCCTGGATTCAGCTATAGGATGAGAGGTATGACATTTTTATAATAATTATTCAAACTATCCTATTCTTTTAGTTATGAAATTTTCATAATCAATATTTTTAATGGAATGTGTATTCCATTATAGAGACATTCCACAACCACAACCACATGTATTACACATGGAGGGTTACGATGATCGTTCCCCAAAGAGGATGGGACATGCACTACCAGTGGATCCTTTTCTAGTTATAGCTGTAGGAAAATATGTTTTACTAGACACATGTGATGAGATGTAGTTCTACAAGGGGTTTTTACACATATTGTAGAATTTCTAGGGAGAACCACAGCTTGCCTCATCTATAGTAGAGTTGACGCATGTGTTTTAACAACAACATCATCCCATGATTATGGGGGATGAATTTTGATAGGTTGAAGTTCCATGTCTTGAGAATAAATTTCTTATTTTCAAGTATTTGACAAAACATAATTATAGGATAGTGAATCTCGAGACCTACATTGTTTGGGGAGAAGAAAATCACATGTTGGTTGTTTTGAAAAAGCATGATTAGCTGAAGGATATCATTTGGGGTCCTTTTTAGACCTTGTAATATGATAAAAGTTTCCCCAAGGATCAAATATATTATCATTATAGTGATTTTATTTATCTGGATAAGGGAGTGATGAAAATTATGTAATATTTGTCATGAATTATAGAGATGCAAAGTTTGTCACTGATATATCATAAAAATGAGGCATCTAGGGTGAGACACATCGAGTAAAGTCCCTGACATGCCATTAAATCTAATGTAAAAAATATTAGGCTAATTCATATTATAGATATCATGAATTAGGCACATATTAGAGGATGGTTCCTGAGGGAAGAGGGGGGTGCATAGAGGGGACATATAGTTTCTCAACCCCGTGGATCAGGATCTTGTGGATGGAATAGATGTTTTGAGACTTCACATGTGATGAGTACCAACTTGGTTTTTAGTGTGGGTAGTACAGTTTTCTATCATCAGTGTGGTGGACATGACACATGAGGAATAAATGTGATCGAGACCCACTAGAGTGTCGAGATTGCAGCAGGATGGGCGAAAAGAAGTGTTTTGGAAAGACATTCCCTCTAACAATTAGTGGAAGGGAGTTAGCTCTGTCACCTGGTTAAGAGATGGTTTCACTGCTCCACATCTGGCTCAGAGCTCATAAAAATCAGTTGATATGGCTAAGGGGGTGGTTATTTCCAAGGAAGCCATGTACTAAATGTACCTAGAATGTGGGGATGTATTTCTCAATGTAGAGATTTTGTGTCAGAGGTCTATGTTTCAGGCCAGATATATTCTATATTTCCTACACCTGAGGAGCAGAGTGTCGATCCATCATTGGTTATTGGTATGATGTTAGTATAATATTCTCTTGTATCTTATATTTTTTATTAAATATCTTTACAAAGATTCATATATGTACCTATGTTTGAAATCCATGGGAAAATTGTTTATTTCTAGGTGTGTGTCATGAAAGTCGATACTATATTGAGGATTATAATGGTGAGTGTTTGTTAGTACCAAAAGATTCCCCTTGAGATTGTTGGGTGTCACATTGTAAGGAAAATTTTTAAAATTGAGTTAAGAGGTTTTGACGTCATACTCATTATTGAATGGATAGCTTCTTTTTAAGCCTCTATTGATAATTACCATAGAAGGTCGATATTCACATAACTTGAGTGTAATTCCCTGAGTCTATGCTTTTGGAATCATCACATATTTATGTTGTCTATATTTTTCTAAAATATTCCTAAACATAAAAATATCATTTAATTTCTAAAAAATTTTACTTTTCTATGTTCTGTAATATTAAACACAAACCTCACAACATAACCTAAATGCATAAAATATAAAGAGATGAAGAAAAACAATTCACAAGTTATAACTTATTAATTGAAATAAACACCTTTGAAAAACACTACTGAACCTATAAAAACTAATTTAAAAATAAGGTGTTATCATTTTTTTACCATTTTGTGGTTTTAAAATTATTGATTGATTTTTTTAATATATTCTTTTGAATATACATTCAAGAATAAATTAAAAAATACATTTCGAAAAAATTATATGTAATCACTTATGCCTTAAAAATAATATATAACTTAATTAAATTATTACATTCAAAAACTATTTCAAACATATTCACATTATTATCTGAAAAAATACGCTTAATTCTAAAACGAAAACACTACGATGAGGACACTTGGATCATTGAAGGTTATATTGGGCCTTCCCACTGGACTATGGATGGGTTCACTCTTCAATTCCCTAAAATATTTACAATGTTCTAATGCTGGATTTTATGAAAACATTTAATGATTTATTTATATATACATCTATAATTTTATAGGAATATTTTATTTTAAAAAAATTTCATGTCACTAAAATAAATTTTAACACTTATACTTATATGTAATTACCAATTAACTTTCATTGGATACCACATGAGAGTTTTGTTACATCAAAAAATCAGGCCAAAATCCTTCACATGAACTATCTTTGTATCCAAACATTCTTTCGTCATTTCGTGTCATAAATTTAAATAAATTTAAAAATGTTATCATTTTTATGTCAATCTTGAAAAAGAATATTAAAGTCATATTTTATTTGTTAAATCTATGAATTAAATAACAACATGATTTTATAAAAAAATAAAATAACATTTATATCAATATTATATTTCTATTCATATAAATCATAGAAATTATTAGAATAATCATAAGAAATAATTTATTTTTTTAGACATAAAATTATAGAAAAAAACATTTTTAAAAATGAATTTTAATGCTTAAAGAAATGCATATACTTAAAAATTTCTAGAGTAATCCATAAAACATAAATTCAAAGCATGAAATTGTTATCAATACTAGGAATTTTGATATTATGCATAACACAAGACCATGAATATTTGAAATTATGATTTCCTTAACTTCAATATAACATGATGACATGTTTGCACCATATTTTAGAAATATGAGAAAGAAAATTATAAACGCCAATAAAATTTTCATCCTTATATAAATATATATATTAAATGTAATTAATAATACTCATAATCCTAGTATAAATACTATTTTAAAAAAAACATTAGTAAATAAAATATCTATTAAAAAATAAAATGAAAACATTGTTTTTGTAATCCTAAAAATGTTATTTGCATAAGAATATAAATAATATTATTACACCACCATATATTAAAACATGATTGATGAATAATTCATTCCAAAATAAATTTGAATATATAAATATATAATAAATCTATTACAATACACCATGTAATAAATATATATATATTATTTCCATAATGACTTAAAAAATATATATTGAATCATTAGTAAAAGAATATGTTCCAAAATATAATGCTTTTAATTAAAACACAATTTTTTTTAAAAAACATTATAATAAATAATTAGTTTCCCTAAAAAATCTAAATTAAATTGTGAATTGGTAAGAATGATTAATTATATTTAAAATATGATAATTAAATACAATCTATGTAATATCTCTTAAGTTAGGAGAAAAAAAATAAGGTCACCTACTACAAAGGACATGGGATAATGTTTGGTTGGTAAATTTCATTTGAACGCCAAAAAGAACTTTTTAAATCCATAATTACATGGTGTGTACAATGAAAGAAACACTCCGTGTAGGGAATGTTGATGCTTTGAATGTTGATAAAAAGTGTGTAAAAGCATAATTCATTGACAGAATAAAATAACAACAACATGACACACATATACGACATCTGTTGAGAAAACTGATTTATTCAAAATCTAGAAGTGTATAAAATAACAATTGAACAAGAAAATTATTAAAAGACTAGTGTATTCATTTTTCCAAACACCTAAATTCATCGATAGGGAATAAAAATTAGGAACTGTGGTATAAAATATGGGAAAAAATATACAATTGTTCTCATGATGAGGAAGATTCAACACCAAAAAAATAAAATGAACACCATCCTTTCAAGGTAGATGATGATCCGAGACCCTCGAATCTGGAAATCCATGTTATTCAGAAACCCTAACAATGAACTAAACAACTTATCTTGGTTCTAACCCCCAATAATGGCCTAATGATACCTTACCGTTGACTACACCTTTTTCCCCCCCTTTGCTCGAGCTTTATCCCGAATCTTTCCTCACAAAACCTATACCCTGATCGATGCTCGCCCTCTACTCGACTTGACTTTATCCTCAACTCACCCTGAAGGTGAAACCCGATCCCCCATTTCTCCATCTAAATGTCTCACCCCCTTATAACCCTAATACCATATCCCAATTCCCCCCCCCCTCTCATCTCTATTTATCCCTTTTTACAATATTTTCATTTTATATTTATTTAAAAATGTAAAATGTTTTTATTAATAAAATTATCACATTTTCATAGTTTTATAATAAAAAATATTGATATTTTTATTGAAGTTATTCATTAATAATTAATTCAAAACAAATATATCTTATACATATACACACACACATATATATATATATATATTTCATATTTTGAATACCAAAAAATCTATAATCATATATATATACTAATCAATTTATAATATTGTATTAAAAAACCCATTGGTTAAAATAAATCCTGTTTTTGAAAAATAATTGAATATAGTTAATTTAAAATATATTTTTATGAAAAAAAAACAGTATTTGTTTATAAATATTAATATCAAAACCCTAAATAATTAGAAAATTTTGTTACAAGTAATATAATTAACTTGTATTAAAATTGATTAAAACACTAAATTTCAATAAAAACTTTGAGGAATTAAAACATAAAATTATTATTTTTTGTTTTAACAAAAAAAATAGATTTAATAAAATAATTATTTTATAATAAATCTATAATTGGAATTTTTATGTTACATTATTCCCCCCTCAAAATTATTTCATCCATGCAATTCGTTAATTAGTCTCTACGAATTCTAAATTTCCAACTTCAGAATTTAGAACTACTCAAAGTACTAAATATTTATACTCAAACACTTGGAAGACAACATCTAATATCTAATTTTGTATAGAACATTTCTCTAATATCTTATGAAATGCCTCTAGATTGTTCTTACGGACTCAACACATATAAATTTTGTGTAAATATTTTTATAAAAATGATGAAAATATTTACTTATAATTTACATTTCTCAGAACTTTTTCTAGTCTAGGTTTCTAATAAATAGATAAGACATTAAAATATAAAAATATTTCACAAAATAAAAAGAGATAAACCTAAATATGTCACATGAAATAACTCCTTAATCAAAACAAAATTCAATGACAAATTCTACCGAACCAATGAAAATTAATTTAAAAACAAGGGTAGAGTATTTTTTACACATTAGAGGATTTTAAAATCATTTATAAATCCATTTAAAAATTTATTTTGAAAGAAAAAATGAAAATACATTTTGAAATACCTTTTGAAAATTTTATTTGAAACTACTTACACCTTAAAAATATCATATCACATTATAAAATATATTTTTTCAAAATTTTCATTAATCATATTCCAGTGATTCTCTAAAATATAAACACAATATTATGAAAAAAAACCTGACCTACAACCACATTAATCATTGAACAATATCTTGGGCCTACTAACAGGAATATGGATGGGTTCACATCAAAATTCCATACCATATATACAATGTTCAAGTGAGGTATTTACTAAAAACATTTAAGCTTTCCTTACTTATATATACTTTCACTAGATTTTTAGATTTTGAAAACAATTCACTACACTAAAATAGGCCTTGAAAATTATATTGATATATAAACATAAATTGTCTTTTATTGGATTCTATTTGAAATTTGTGTCACAACCAATACTTGTGACATAATCCTTTACATGAACTATCCATGTACACAAAAATTCATTCATCACATCATCAAATGCATTTAAATAAGGTTATAACTGTTGTCCTTTATATCAAAATATTTAATAATAATATTAAAAGTCTAGTTTTCTTAATTAAATATATTCATAAAATAACAACATTAATCTATAAAACCTTCAAATAAAGTTAATAGAATTATTAAATTTATCTTCATATAATTAATCAAACATAATAGAATAATCTTCAGTATTAAAAAATTATGTTTCACAGAGAAAATTATAGAAGAAAAATTATAAATAAGTTTTTGAGATATTGATGAAATCATTCTAATCAATAATTTCATAAGTAACCCTTAAAATTTAAATTGTAATCATGAATTTATTTACAATGAATTGTTTTCAATATTTTTCATAATTCATGGCACTAGATATATGAAAATGAGAGATCCTTAACATCAATAAAACATGATGCCATGAGTTGTGTATTCTTTATGAATTTTGAAAATAAAAATTAATACATTTCAATAAAAATTTCATCAATATATAAACATTTCATGGAATTAATGATACTCATAATTAACGAACAAATTAATGTTTAATCAACAAATTAATAAATTAAAATATATATTTTAAAAAAGAATTTTGGATCAACCTTTTTACACATTAAAATATCATTCCAATATTAAAATAAATAATCTTATTAAACCACCATTTTTTGAAATATATTTGGTGAATAATTCCTTACCAAATAAGATTGAACGTATAAATAAATAATAAACATCAAAAAAATACTGAAATAAGTTTATATGTACATATATATATACAAATAGATGCATAAAAATAGATAAAGAATCATAGGTAAAAGTATATGTTATAGTATATTTAGCTTTACTTAAAAAATAATTTTCTTATTACATAAACTTAAATAAATTATTTGGTTCCATAAAAAATAAAAATTAGTTTTTTTTGATAAAAATTATTCTTTATAATTAAAATATGAACATTACAAATAATATATACAATCTAATTTACATGGAAATAATACTACATGAAGTCCATTAAATTCATATTAAATTGTATAAAATTTGGTTCTCTAAATTCATTTTCACACAAAATCACGGATTTTATATCCATAATTTTACAATGTGTACATAGACACAGATACACAACTTTCAAAGCAATATGAGGCTATAGATGAATAAAAAAATTTGGAGAAAAAGTATAATACATTGATAAATAGAAATAACGACAACATGACACACAAATAATACATCAATGGCCCGAATTCATTTGTTCCAAATCTAAAAGTATAGATTATAAAAAATGATCAATAAGTATCACAGAAGATTATGTGTAGTCATTGAACCAAACTGAAAAATTATTCAATAAGGAACCAAATGTAATAATCAATGTATTAAATAGTAAATAAATAAACAGTTATTTTCATGATGAGAATGATGAAAATCATATACAACAAACTGCATGCCTACTTTTCTAGGTTGAAAAAGATATGCTACTATTATCTTGGGATTTCCCTATGTTTTAGAAACTCTTAATATGAATATACCACCAATGATTTGTTAGAAAAGTCACATGGGGATAGAAGAAACCATACTAGTGACTGCACCTCTTTATCCCCTTTGAATGAGCATCAATCCTTCACTACAACTCATGAGGCCTCTGCGTTGACCCCATCTAATCCTCTTCTCAACTTAACTTCTTCCTCGACTCACCCTAGAGGAGAAACTCGAACAACATTCTCCAAGGGGTTTTCAAGTCCCTTTTATGAAAAATTGGATTCTAACCCTAGGATGTATGTGGATTATCAGAAATTTAACTAGTTGATGGTTAAAAATCAAAATCCATTTACACCAATTGATTATATCTTCAATTATCCCCAAGGTGCTTGTGTTTTCTCAAAAATTGATTTGAGATATGGATACCATATTGGGAATATATAAAATACTAATTTACCTCATTTATATTTTCAATGCATGTATAATCTATACGAGTATCTGGTTCGTCCATTTGATCTCAAGAATGTGGCAGTGGTTTTAGTGGCACTGATTAAGGGAGTTTTTTTATCCTTTTCTAGATTTATTTTTGTTGGATTCCATGGAAGATATCTTATTGTGTTCTAAGAGTAGAAAAAACCATGAAATCCTATAGAGGTCATGTTGGATACACTGAGAGAGAAATGATAATATTAAATGCTCTAAAAATTCACTTTTAGATTGATCATATTCAGTTCATTGGTTATATTATCTTACTGACACGTGTTTCAGATTGCCTAAATAAGGTGAGATCTATATTTTCCTTGGAGAAACCAATGAATTTATTTTGAATAAAACATTTTTTGGTCTATTTGGATATTAAAATAATTTAAAATATGTCTTATCATGCATAAAATCACCACATATGGTATTGAAAAATAAGCGTGTCAAGTTTGTATAGAAAGATACCTACGAGATTGAATTTTAGGAGAAATTAGAGAGAATGACTTTAGATCCTTTCATGATATTTCTCTATCAAGGTAGGAGATGTACTGTGTATTCCAATGCATCAGGTATATGGCTTGTTGTACTTTTGTTGCAGGGAGATAGTGTCATGGTGTGCGTTTCTCATCGGATGAGTCCCTAAGAGCTGAATTACATATGAAAAAATCTCAAGATAGCTATAGTTGTTCATGTTTTCTGATAAATGTTACATTATTTATTTGGAGAGAGTATTCTAGTGTAAACAGAAAAAAATACTCAAATACATTTTTATATAGCATGATCTAGATTTCCAGTAATTAAGGTTGGAAAAGTACCTATATTCTTTTGATTTTGAGTACATCTATACACCTAGAAGGGGAAATATAGTTTTAGATATACTGATCATGAGGACATAGATAATGTCAATTAACATGTCTACTAGTAAGTTATAAATTATTGATTTGTTTTCTGGGAATCACATAGAGGCTTATCATAGTTAGTGGATAACTTTTATTTCATCTATTACTATGACCTCTTACCTTCTGGATGGATCGATGATGAATATGCAATCATATTCATCAGGCCTAGTCCTATTAGAGAGTATGATATATTAGGACCATCCTCTAGGTTGTACTATGGGTGAGGATGTGATCCAGTGAATTCATTATTCTATTTGGTTTTCATTGGATTTACTTGAGGATTTTATTCTTGTGTTTCATGCCTGTATTTTGGTGGTATATCCCAACATTATAAAGATGTATTGGGATTTACATCATCATTATTGTTTATCAGGGATGAAACAATATGTAGAAAGATTTTTCACAAGGTGCTACAAATTTCAGCAAGTGATGGTGGAACATAAGCAACTTTCTTGGATTTTAGAGAAGTTTCATATTCTTGTGTGGAAATGGGATTAATTCATGTTGTATTTTATGACTAGTTTTCTGTGATATCATTGGGTCAAGGATAACATTTGGGATGTTGTGTACACGATCATAGTGGTTTCTCATGTCCTACTGATTAGGGAGACCATGCTTGTGGCTGATCATGGGAGGTTATCTATTCCATAGATAGTACGACTTCATAGGGTCTATCACACTATAATTTCAGATAGGTATTCGATGTTTATTTCTCCTTTCTGGAAAATTTTGTAGAGGGTGTTGAGTATAGATGTTCTTATGAGCACAACATACCACCCTCATATCAATTTCTTGTTAGAGCATACAATTTATGAACTAGAGTACATACTCCGAGAATACATACTTGATTTTAGGGTCTCCTGGGAGATGCATATAACCCTAGTTGAGTTATCCATCAAAAATGGGTATCTAGAAAGTACACTGATGGAACTATATGAGGAATTTTATGGTAGGTCATTCCAATCACACCTTTTGATGTCAGAGGTAGGTGGGGTAGTTTTATTGGGTCCATGTCACTAGTATGTTACATTAGAGAAGGTCCAATTGATCAAGATGGGGATATCTCGTACAAAGTCTTGACATAAATCTTACTTCGATCGCATGACCTCTATAGTTCGAGGTCAGGGATCCGGTATGTTTATGAATTTCACTGAGGATGGGACACAGATGGACTAGGAGACAACGTATGCTTTCAACAAGATATGTCTAGAAATAAATGGTACTAGAGATAGTCGAAGTAGTATCCTATCGATTACAGTTACCTCAGTGGCATTGGGCCATGCATTATGTCATTCAAATATCTGAACTATACTGTTATTGCTGAGATAGGTATAAAACTATACAATCAAATGAGGTGGACCAAAAGGTTGATACATCATTTGAGATGCATCATATTCATATTTTTGATAGGATTTAAAAGGTCATTCAAGGCCGATTAGTTTCTATATTATGGAAGTTATGGTAGAAAAATCGTTCTCCAAATGAGAATTCAGAGTGGGAGGCTAACACAGATGATTAGTGTACATAGTTATTCAAAGGTGATTCTTAACAACCCTTGGAATGGTGATTTACGGACAAATTTCATAATGTGGGATGACTATAAGATTCCATGTTTTCTGTAGAGGAATATATATTCTGTTTTTTAGTTTATATTGTTGAATATAGAATAATGTGGGATCCTAGTGTGATAATGGGTGTATCTGAGGTTTTTGAAGATTTTTAGCTCCGATCCCCTCTTTTTGGAAAAACAATGAAGGCTACAGGGTTTGTAGAATCAATTTGGGGTAGGCCACACGATTTTTCAAACCATGTGAGTCAAAGGAAGAGTGATGAAGGAGCCCACGTAGTTGAAGGAAACCATGAATATTTATGGACACCCTGGTTCAAGGGCTTCTGTAGTTTTAAATGAATCCTTAGACATGGTTAGAACATGGTTTAAAAAACTGTGGATACTAATTATGAGAGGTGCCACCTTATGATAGTGAAGGGAACACGATTGGTGAATTTTTTGGCCAAACAAGTAGCCGAATCTTGTGTCCCAATATTTTTAAGCAAAATAAATATTTTTCCAATAAATCTTGTTAAAACCTAAATCTCTATATTCTTCATCTAATGGATAACCATGTATCATGGGGAACTAAATTGAAGGAAAATTCATATACATTGAACCCATTTCTCCATCTAAACATTGAATCATATATTTTTAGTCATGTTGGACTCATCCAGGTTACTTTATAATTACAATTGTGTCATTCTCTATTCATCATGGAATCAATGAGGATTTTTAGGTGTAATATAATTAGACAAATTGTCAATTTTTTCATTAGTTATTCATTTTAGCTTTATATAGATCTAATCAAAATATGATACTGGATGAGTTCATTAATATAAACCTATGGTTTGTGGGTTAAACCTTTCTGTTGGGGTTTCCTTTTTTATAAGAGTAGTTTCTATTGCACCATGTTCCATAATATCTGAAGATGCCACATTAATTTATAAAATTCCTGAATTGAATGAAGTAAAACATTTTTAGGTTTCCATTAATCACTATTGAGTTTGTTAGAGGTTGTTTTCCCAACCTAAGCCACCCTTGTGTTGCGACTTTGTACATTCCTTACAATAATCCACCAATGGGGTGCATGTGATCTTTCCTAGTTAGAGGAAGTCCATTATAAATTGAATTAAACTAAATTGTGATATTAGGAGATGGTTTTCTTCCTACTACATGTTTTAAATGATCTGAATTGTTTAATTTTTAAAATTTATATTATTATATGTGTTGGATGAACTGATGTAATGTTGTAGAATGATAATTGATGAAAAAATATGATGAATTAAAATGGTTTTGGATGCCTTTATTGGTATACCATGTTTATCAATTCAATTAGATTCCATGGATATTACATCCATATATTTAGTTAGTGGTAATGTATTCCTTGGGTATGATTACTCCTGGGGACTGGATTTTGTGGGATGCATAGCCCCTTTCTATATTTTGGGTCCATCCACCTTAGAATTGCATCAGACAATGTTATATTAACATGATATTTGGAGTCCACCTAGGTCTTACTAAGATTACATCTAGATTCTCTAAGGACTTGATGAGGATTAATTGGTCTTCGATACCTTAGATCAAACCTTGAAGGGTGTGACACTTTTGATTACATGGTGTGTCTATTGTAGATTTCAAGGGTTTATGATGTGGTAATGGTAAATGTATACTTGTTTGTAATGTGTGTCAATGGTGGATCTGTTTTCATGTTACAGATATCCCATGTTTGGGAATCAGATCAATGTTTTTAGACTTGAGAACATGACTAATTTATTTCTATTTATATCTTCCTTATTATAAGATATTGGATAATTTTTTGTAGGGATTCTCGGTAGGCTAGACAGTACCACTTGTATTGAACAAATTAATTTCAATACATTCTTATATACACTATATTATACATGACATTAGCTTATATTTATTATCCTAGACTTGTTACATTCACCTTTAGGGGTGGCCTGACGAGTGTTATCTCAAACCCTGATTGGGATTCAATTTGGTACTATGCCAGATTATATGGATAGAGCTAGGGAATAGGGAAATCACACATAGTACAATGAATGGTTCTTATATTCTTAGGAGAATGGGAGAATAGGACTGAGATTAGTCTCGTGAAGCTATCCAGGATAGTCTTTTTTGTATTTTTACACAAGTATTGTACTGTTTCTTAAATTCTTGTTTCAACTGCTTTATAGAGACATGTAATGACACATCATGTTTTATATGATATTTCCAATAGTCTTGTCATTTGGATATATCTAATACTTTTATATTTTTTAATTTTCATTTATAATATCTAATTCGGTTATTGACTATTATTTTTCTTCTATTTTTTACACTCTGACATGAGGTTATATTATCACCATGGATACATTATATTCCCTCGCTGCTAGTCATTAGCCTCTACCATTTGGGTAGATGCACTTAAGGCCATGTGGCCCACCGGCTCGAGGCACCGATTATTGGAATCCAAATTGGTACATTACCATTTAGTCATAATATAAACATAAATAGTAAAGATGAATAATTATTAACTTTAATTACCATAATAAATCATTTTTTGACAGATTTACTATGAAAAATTACATTATGTATGTATTCACAACTCAGACTCACAACCATTAAATCTTGAGAATATCATATATTCTCTCAAGACCAAATACATCAATAATATCTCTTTCAAATATTTATTCTTCATATAGAAATTATAACATATATAAATTATTAAATATTGTATCATCATGATGTTTTAATGATAGTATATGTTTTAGTGGATGTAGCAGGGAGAAGGTACCTCCCGAAGTTCCTTTAGTTTTCTTGGTAGAATCAGTAGATTGTTTTAATCTGACCATTCATTTCACCATCACATTATCTATTTGTAATTCCATATCTCACATAATAACTTATTTTATCAAAGGTTATAGGTTTTTTATTTTTTTAACAACATACCACATGTAACTTTATTAGACAAGACTAAAATACTACAAAAGTTACAATAGCATCATTTACCATTTTAATAATTGGATGATAAATTAGAATAGAATAATAAGCAGTTGGATCTTAAGGTACATAAATACCAACACCCTATGATATTTTGGGAGTTCTTTATTATGTATCATGTCTCCCGTGATATTATACACCATACACCTCACAACATGGTGGTCCATAGGTGTTGAATTATTGAAATCATATATAAATTTACCTTGAAATTTTTTAGTAATATAATATTATCATAAGATGTTTGATTTTCATTTAAGTAGATGAGTAATGAAAAATTTAATTACCTTTGGTATGGTATGTGTGGTGGGGGAATTACAAGACTCAATTTTCATTGGGTCATTTGGTTGTTCATGTGATTATCTTTATTTGGCAACTAGTTCTCACTAATCGTTTCACAAATATTGGTTTTCCAAACAAGTCCAGAAAACAATAACATTAACATAATGTTTTTTCATTACCATACATTGACTATATTATAGGTATCTTCTTGAGCTTTTTCATTTCAAAATATTTTCTATGAGATACTTAGAAATATAAACCTCTAGTAAGATCATATTGTTCGGGCATCTTCAAATCTATTCAAAGTAGTTTTTCTTCCATTATGGTTGGTTCCAATTAAGTTGTGTATAAAATATATAGAAAATATGTAAAAAAAATATATATTTTAATGAAATAATATTTTATGTAATTACAAATTATTATTATGTCATTGCTACACATTTTTTTCATATTTCTTTTGTGTTTTCGTCAAATATTTTACCCTCCTTATTTATGTGAGCCTCCTTCCATAGCACATGATATGGGATTGATGTGGATTATGAAATTGATTCATAAATATGAAAATATAAAAAGTCAATTATCATGTTTCATATCAAATAAAACATTTTCTGTTGATTTCAAATACCTACCAAATCCTTCTCAAAAATGTATACCCCACTATTGCTCTGATATTGTTGTAAATTGTTTCTATAAGGATTCATTATTTCTAGTACTCCTTTTTTACATAAATTAACAAGTTTTAATCAAATTAATTAATGAAAATAGTTTCAAATAATATATTATCAACTTTAATATAGATGAAATTATTTCTCATCGTGATGAATGATGAAATCTTCTCCAATTTATTACTATATAATATGTACATAAGTAACTGATGGTGGGGCTTTACATTCCCCTAATCACACCTATGATGAGACTTGGTAAGAAGGTTTTGGATACACCTATGAGAGCATTGAAAATACATTTTATTTCCATGATCCCAGTTATTCCAAATCCATTGAATTATTTTAATACATTTTCATGATTACAAGAAATCAAGTCCCGAAACACAGAGAAATTTAGCTGTCTTGGAAAATATATTACATACATGGGCATTACATTAAATTTTCTTGCATAAGATATAACATTGATAATACATTGAGAAATATTTTATTCTCCTAACATAAACCTACATACAAATCATAATACACTTCTAGGAATCTTGGGAAAATAAAACATAATAAAGGGTTGAGCTCAAATTCCCAGTAGGGATAAACAATAATGTTTATTATATCCTAAATAATCTTGAACTGGTATCACAAGGAAATTTTTTGAAATAAAATCACTTTAAACATAAAAATTAACATAATATGGTGTTGATAAATCAAATAATTCCATTTAATTATCCACATGGATATTCTCCATGTTGAATAATCACTAGTGTCATTAATAACTAATCTAATAATGATATAATGCATAATGTGGGACATCTTAACCATAATGTCAAGGCCTCGTACCTTGATAGTAAATATATGTCTTGTCAAGGAATTGTTCCAAGAGAGTAGTTTGTCTCATGAGACCTACTGATGCATAAAGGGGCTATAGTGGACCCCACCCATCTTTTTGTAAGTACAATGCATTCATAATATGAAAATGTTGAAAGATAACATACACATTCTAATTAAAACATACTTACGAACTGAAAATAATTTTACCATAAAAATTCAATGGTATAAAGATAGTATATCCACGTTCCATCATATCATAGATCATTAAATACAATATGGATTATTGAATTCGAATTAGTCAACCTTAATCAAGAATAGTTTCCTATAAAATAATTAAACAAAGTTGAAAATTATCAGGAAACCTCTTTGAGAGAAATATACCTTTTGTGAAATTATTTAAAAGTCACCCATTTATAAAGGAATTCATTTAAATGAGATTTATGAATCAATGTTTTCCATATCTCTTTTAATGTTTTGGAAGGAATTATCATTTTGAAGAAATCAAGTCCATATAAATAAATCCTTAAAATCAATTTGAATACACACACATTAATAAAAAAAGATTTAGAAAAATTATCAATTAAAAGATTTAAAATGATGATAGATTTGAAGATTACCTTCCAAAAAACAATAAAATATTCCATTTTAAATAATTTTACAAAACACGGATATGGATTATAAATTTTTCTCAGTAAATACTTACACATAAACAATATCATATAATAATGAGATTGAGGAATTAACCATTACCTTCTACATTTATTTAGTCGCGGGTATGTTTACCCTCATGTATAATGACTATATTATCCTATTAAATTATACCAGAAACAAATTAATTATTATGATATCATATATTATTCATTTATTACTTTATAGTAACCATTTTATAATAATTTCCATGTCAATGTAACATTTCGGGTAATAATGGCTTTCTTTATCATACATGTTTTAACTTGTGTTCTAGACTGTATCACATAGATAAAGATTTATATACATCCATAATATAAAACATAAATTATATATCATATATATATTCTGAATTTAAATATTTATAATAGTTTGATATATGAGATAGAAACACTGTTCATGGAGACGGCAGTCCGTACATTCACATTAAAGTTGTTCCTGTTTTTTTATCGTATAGTATGGAAGTAAATAATCATCATTTATTTATCAGCATAAATATATATTATTCCAGAAGAAATATTATTTCATATAACTCATAATAAATTAACCTATATATTTTTTATAAAAATTCTTGAATGGGGTTTGTTGAAAATGAATCTCATCGCATCGTCGAGATGGTAAGTCATACGTACACACGAGCGACAATATCATTCTATTGATGGTGAAAGTGTTAAAATGGATGTTATATAATATATAAATAATCATTAATATTTTATATTTATTATTTACAACAATTAGATAATTATTATACCCATAAAAATAATGAAGTGCTGAATAACAAAATACAATATAATGTGGAGACAGTATGTCATACGCACACACATATGGTGGAGTTGTTATTCACAGGATCGATTGAACAATGAATATGGATGTCAATATTTTTAATGAAATATTATTACATATAATTTAATGTATTTATTATTATAGATGGTAAATAATAGTAAAAGGGTAATTATAAGATGAAAATAACATTGAAAGAGTTGATAAAAAAATTACCTCTTTTTTGGATGCTTCCTTTTGATTTGAACAAAATGGCTCCTATGGTTTGATTATGATCAATGTAAGGCCTAAAAGATTATGTGAGGGTAGTTGGGAGGATATTTTAGTAGGGTTTTCTGAGGAAAATTTCAATGGAGGTGGGAGTTTGTGGGAAGAAAAAGTACCCTTTTATAAGAGAGGTGAGGGGCACTTTAGGAAGTACTTGAAATATTATTATATTATAAATTAATTTTCTTTTTATAATTTCCAGAAATGGATTTATTTTGAGGATATGTTGAGGATGGGTCCAAATCCTTTCAACAAATATGCTTTATACATGTTTAGGTCACCATATTAACCTTATCTTTTTTATTTAACCCTTAGTTAAATAGTTAAACTCTTACCATGTCTTCTTGTATTTTTATACTATCTGGTTAATAAACATACTATAAAATTCCAAGAGAACCAAAAGTGAATAATTAATGAAATATTTAACATTATTTTTTCCTTTTGTAAAAATATTATATTTTTATGGAAATTATATCATTTAATAAAATTTAATTGGTTTTAAAAACCCATTAATGTCAATTTTGAAACTATTTAGTAATTTATTTATGTTAAAGTCATAAAAACATTATTAATTAGGACAGAATATATTGAAGCAACTCTAAATTTTCATTTTATCGTATAAAATTCATTAATGTCATCAAAAGTTTCAATTTAGATTTATTTTAATATTTTTAATATAAATTATTTTAATCTTTCATTAATTATGTTACTAAAACATCATCATTGTGTCGTATATAAATTTAATTATTTAATGTTTAAAAATTATAAACAAAGTACCATGATGAAGAAAATAGTTCTAAATTTACACGGAACATTTTTAGTTGATTTTATCTTATGTATAACTCTATATTAAAAATGTTTTAGTTAATAAAATGTGAAATTTGGAGTTTTAACACATTTTAAAATATAATATAATAAATGACCTAATCTAACCCAATGTGATTAAAAATGATCATTTTTTTCCCTAAAGTTGATTTTGGTCGAAATAAACTTATCCAAACGAGTTAGGACATGTGTTGGGGTAATTGTAATATTATTTCTACCTTTAATTGCCTTATTTACTTTTAACTGTGGAAAACAATATTCTAAAGTTATTATTCACCAAAAATTATATTCATCCTATTGAACCACATTTTACTCACTATTAACTACCTTATATGTTATATGTTTTAAATTTAATTCATAGAAGCACTAAAAATATGTTTTTTGAATATTTACAAATGTACCTAGAAGGTCGGTAAATGTGCCTAGAAGGTGGGTAAAAAGATATTTAAAAAATCAATGAATTTTTATATCTAGTTCTATCATAAAATGACTCCAATGACTTACATTGGGTTAATATATATATTATGTATCATTTTTTACTTTAAGATAAATTTTAATTAATAATAATTATTTAAATGAAAAATTCTGTTTTTATGTACTACACATTATTTTTTACTATTCATAAAAAATATAAGGTTTTCAGAATAATACCACAATATCAGGCTAAGATAATTTGGATAGTCTAAATTCCAAAATGATATATATTTTACCATATTCATTTCTTAGTAGTGTCTAAAATTAATTTTTTTTGTTCAAAAAAGTATATAAAAAGTAGTTATTTTAGTAAAATAGTCTTTCAAAATATATAACTATTTTAACAAAACATATCCATTTCATTATAGACACTATGAATAACATTTAAAATTTATTTTTCACTATTCTTATCGCAAATTTTAATTGATAAATAAATATATATTTTAAATGATTATAATACTAATGTGTTGTTTCACAGAAACTCAATCTTGCGTATAACGTAATCCATGTAGGTGTTGCCTGCAATATAAGTTGTTAAATTAATTTAAAGAGCTAATGTACTATGAAATCTAGGGGTGTTAAATTCACCCATCCTTTAATAAATTGTGTCTGCACAATTTTAAATTGTACAACAATAATAAACGGTTGAAAATAGAAAATATTTTTGGGGAAAACCCACATCGGAAATAAGGTTAATACAATTTAGTCTTTTTAAGCGGGAATGGTAATTGAAAACGTCACAAAAAAATTGTATTTCGAATAGGTTAACATTGGGGGATATCAGAGACACATAATTGGGGAAAATTTAAATATTTATAGTGATTTATTGAACTCATAAATCCCAAAAATGTGAACAATAAATGTAAAATAGAGGGCCTCAAAACCATAAATCTACAATGATGATTTAAAATATCATCGGTTCAACAAAACCTAAGGTATTAGGATAACAAATTTTTTGTTTTTAGATCTATTCCATACCGTTTATGAAAAAAAGAAAACATGACAAGAAGAGTTACATCCTTTAACGAATTAATACCACAAACTCAATTTTCAATCCAAAAGATAATAGAACTCAAAAATATTTTATTTAACCAAATAGTATTGGGTTCCAAAAAAATAAATTTATAATTCATATATCAGACCCTTAAAACTACACTATACAAACCTGGAAATCATGTAGGCCATTGGTAGGTGATGCACCCTTGTCACCCATTGGTTGCGGGTTCAAGTCTCGCGTCATTGTCAGATGTGGTGGATTGTCGCCTGACCTCCAGGTTGTCATTTTTATAACAACCCAAGAATAATATTAAGAAATGTTTTAACCTTAAACAATAGTATCCAATGTCGAACATAATCTATTCCAACCATTATATTTATCCAAAATATAGTTGTCCAAATGCAAAGTCCAAAAATTTATAATGAAGGTCAACATAACATAATGAAGATCTCTTTTATCACATTACAACATGTGAATACCTTCATAATTTATTGTATTAAAACATGGTTACAAAGTGAATTACCATAAATAATTATTTGAATAGGTATGTACATCCTTATTCCATCTGTAAAACATTGAATATTATACTCATTAAATCCAAAAATGTTGAAATCTACAACAATTATGGAATATAGAGACCATTAATTAGTTCTAAGGTAGTCAATAATATCCAATATACATTATCCAACTCAATTATCTCTTATTAAAAAATCATTACCTCATCCTCGGGACTATATTAATGTTTATCTTCCTCTTAAACAAAAATTTTCCAAAATGGATTGACCTGCTATTAAGTCACTTCTTTTTGTAACAGACAATATGAAATCCTTAATGAAATTGTACTGTATTATAATACTTATCTACTATATAATTATTATAACTTTTAAATCATTATTACAAACTAAAATTACACAATTCCTTAATAACAAAAAAATAACACTAACCATTCTTTTTCATCTGTGGTTGTATCATAACATAACTATTATCGAATGGAATCATTTGGTGGTATACTCTGATGAATAGAAATTTTATTTGTGTAGTGTCCCAACTCATTTTAGATGATGCATTGTACAATTGAATCCTTTTTCATACCCTTACAATCAGGTAATTGGTGTCGTTTTTTCCACAAATATAACAAACTCACATTCCTTTCAAGCATTTACGAAGGTGATTCTTTAAACTATTGTAACATTTGTGAAAATACTTCATTCCCTTCTTCCCTTTGTCTATCATTTTCTTTTCCAACCTATTCTTCTATTTCTTCCATACAAAACCATAGGGATCATAGAATTCATTTATTATCTTAATAGCACGTGATACTATTTAATTATAAGATAAAAATATGTGGGAGAATATTTCCGTTCTAATTGTTGGCTTAAGACCATGAAAGATATGATCATTCTTACACTTTGGATCATGTGTATTACTATAGTTCTCTTTACTTCTACTGGGTGGAATTTCTAAATGTCTAAATACACTAGGTTATATCATATCATAATTTATAATACCAAAAATACAAAAAAATATCACCATTAATTGACGATTTTCATACATAGATTATCATAATCATAAAAATGGTTTCTTTGGTAAAATGATTACTCATAAATCCATCATAAAAGTTGGTAAAGAAAATGTGAATTATCCAAATCATATCACCCTGGAGTGTCAAACCATATGCACAGTAAGGCCCATTGTCATGTACTAGGATACCATAGGTCAATCCCAAAACTCAATGTCATAGTTGTCACTCCTAGGTACATCAGTACCAAAACCATGTCAACATGTAGTATCCAGATATGTATGTATTCATTAAAAAACCCACTTAATATCTACATTAAAAAATTGGTTGTTCTTCTATACTGATCCACAAAGTCTATATTAGGGTCATGTTTCCTATTCATAATTTATCTAAATCTATTTACAAGGATGTTTCTAAAAATCATTAACACCAACTGTAATTCCCCAACCCCAATTATCCAAGATCCAGTGCATTATTTTAATACATTTTCATGATTATAAGGAATCTAGTCCCGAAGGACCGACCAGTTTAGCAGTATTGGTAAATAGATTACATATATGAACTATACATTATAATTTTTATCATAAAATACAACAAAGATAATCCTTTGAGAACTATATTATTCTCCTAGATTAAACTTGCATATAAATCATAATACACTTCTTGTAATCCTATGAAAATAAATCAAAAGAAATGGGTCAGCTCAAATGCTTATGAATGGTAAACAATATAGTGGAAGCTATCATAAATAATCATATCCTTTTTTTTCGAGCTATAAAATTGAAATACAGGCCCTTTAAATAAAAACATAAGCTTAATATAGCAATGATAAATCAAATAATTCCATTTAATTATTCACATGGATATTCTACTAGTCTAATAATCACATGTCACATTAATAACTAATATCATAATTATGGAATGCATAATGTCGTACATCTTGACCATAATATCAAGGCCTCATTCCAAGACCCTAAAAATATGTTTTGTCATGGCCTTTTGCCAAGACAATAGTTTTTTTATTAGACCTACTGATGCATCGAGGGGAAATAGTGGACCCCACCCATCACATACTAAGTCCAATGAATTCTTCTTAAGAAAATGATGAAACCTAACATTAAACATTCATATTAAAACTAGCATATGAAATGTCAATATTTTAACCATAAAAACGAATGATATAAAAATATCACATCCATAGTCAAACATATCATAGCCCATTCAATAGAATAATGATGATTTCATTAAAATAAATCAATCTCAATTAAGAATAATATCTGTTAAAGGATGTAGACATAGTTTAAAAGGATAAGTAAAACTCATTGAGAGAAATTTACATTTATTTGTGAAATTATTTAAAATTCACACATTTATAATGTAATTAATTTAAATTATATATTTGAATCAATGTTTCCAATACCACATTGAAACAATTGAAAGGAATTAAAATTTTAATCATTGATGCACATATAAATAAATCCATAAAATCATTTTGAAAATGCGAAATTTCATTAAAAAAATTGAGAAATAAATAATAAAAATATTTAAAATGATGATTGAGTTAAAGAAACCCTTCACCAAAATCTTTGAATATTCCTTTTGAAAATGTTTTTTATTAATCATCTAAATGGATTATAATTGTTTCTTAGTAAATAAATACACATAAACAATCTCAGATATTAATGAGATTGAGAAATTAACCCTTACATTGTACATTCTTTTAGTCAATGGTACGCTTAACCTCCTATATAATGACCATAGTATGTTATTAAATTATAACAGAAAATTATTAATATTTACTATATCATATGTGATTCATTTATTACCTTATACTACACATTTAATAAAAATTTCAATGTTAATGTAACATTTCAAGTAATAATTGCTTTCTTTTTCTTATGTATTTTAACCTATTATTCTTGATCGTATCTCTAAGATCAATATTAACATACATAGAGAATCTAAAAAATTATTTATATATCATATATATTCAGAATATAAATATGTATAGTAGATAGATTTATTTAATGGAAACACCGTTCATGGAGATTGTAGTCTGTACGTACGCATGATCGTTGTTTCTATTTTCTCATCGTATAGTATAGAAGTAAGTGATCGGAGAATAAATATCTACATAAATATAAATTATTCTAGTAGAGATATTTTTTAATATATAATCATTAGTAAATATATATATATATATATATATATAAATTCTTGAAGTGTGTTCGTTGAGGATGAATCTCTTCGCATCGTGGAGACGGAAAGTCGTACGTACGCATTAACGAAAATATAATTCTATTGATGATGAAAAGGTGTTTAATTGGATGTAATATTATATAAACTGAATCATTTATATTTTATATTTAATATTTACTTACATTATACACATTATTATACCTATCCAAAAAAATGAAGTGTTGAATAACAAGCTACACCACGACGTGGAAATGGTAAGTCCTACATACGCATATATGGTGAATGTTGTATTCATATAATGGAGGGAATAATGAATATTGTTGTACCATATATATAAGGACATCTCAGTATGTATATGTTATTGTGTTAATTTTTTCGTATTGAAATAAGAAATAAAGAGGAAGTAGAATAAGAAAAGTACTTTAAAATAGGTGATAAAATAATTACATCTTCTTCAGGTGCTTTCTTTTAATTTGAATAAAAGGGACCCATAAGTTGGCATTAATATAAAATTAATCTCTTTATGTTTATTTTAGGGTAGTTGGGTTGATATTTGATTAGGGTATGGCTGAGCTAAATGGATTTGGATGTGTGAATTTCAGAGACGGGGAAGTATCCTTTTATAAGAGAGGTGAGGAGAACTTTTGGAAGGGTTGGAAAGTTTATTTTATGATAAAATAATATTCGGTTTTAAATGGTTAAAAATGAAATTATATTGAGTATAATGTTTTTATGTGTATAAATACTTTCATTCAATAGGTTTATGACAAGTTTAGGTCACTATATTAACCTTATCTTTTAGATGTAACCCTTAGTTAAATTGTTTAACTCCTGTGATGTCTTCTTGTATTCTAACACTATATGGTTAATAAACAAATTATAAAATTCCACGAGATCCTAAAGTGGTTAGTCAATGACATATATACTATTATCTATGTCCTTTGTAAAAATTGTATATTTTTAGTATATTATATCATTTAATAAAATAATATTTAAAAAACTAATTTTTGTCAATTTTGAGAGTATTTGGAAATTGATTTTCATTTGTGTCATAAAAAGATTATTACTTAAGAAACAATACATTTAATCAACCGTATCATGTCATATTCTCCAATAAAATTCATCGATGGAATTAGAAGTTTCAATTTACATTTATTGTAATATTTATAATATCAATTATTTTAATCATTCATTAATATGGTAATTACTACATCATCATTGTTTCATATATAAATTTAGTTATTTAATGTATAAGAACTATATATAAAATATCATGATGTTGGATGTCTTCTTATATTTTTAATTTATATCTATAGTCGAATTTATCTTCTTTATAACTCAATTTTCAAAATGGTTTAGTTAATAAAATATTAATTTTACAATTTTAACACTTCTTAAAATAAAAAAATAATAAATGTTGTAATCTAACCCAAATGGATCAAAAAATAACTTATTTTTGTCCAGACGTTGATTTTTTTCAAAATACACTTATCTAATATAGTTAGGACCTATTTTGGTATAATTTTAATATTACTTTTAACTTTAACAACCGTATTTAATTTAAACTATGGTTAATAAAATTCATGAGTTACCGTTCACCAAAAATTATTTTGGTCCTATCGAACCATAGTTTACATACTGAGGAAAACCATGTGTATCATATTTTTGAAATTAAATTAATAAAATTGGTAAAATTTGGTTTTATGAAAATCTGAAAATGTACTTAGAAGGTGGGTATATGTGTCGAGAAGGAGGGTAAAAAGATGTTAAAAAAAGATCAATGAATTTTTGTATATAATTCTATTATAAAGTGATTAAAATAACATACATTAGTCTAACATACTAATTATGTATCTATTTTGAATTTTAGATAAATTTTAATTAAAACTAATTATTTAAATGAAAATTATTGTTTTTATGTACTATGCATTATTTTTAACTATTCATCAAAAATACATTGTTTTCATAATAAAACCAAAAATTAAGAATAAGATATTTTTGATATTCTGAATTCAAAAATTAAGTCTATTTTACCAAAATCAATTCAAATTAGTGTCTAAAATTTATTTTTTTATTGTTCACAAAAGGACACAAGAAGTTATTATTTAAAAAATATTGTTTTTCAAAATATATAACAATTTTAACAAAACATATACATTTCATTATAATCACTATAAATAACATTTAAAATTTATTTTTTACTATTTATATCACAATATTTTATTTATACATAAATATATTTTTTATATAATTATAATACTCAAGTGTTGCTTCGCAGAAACTCAATCTTCTGTATGATGCAAGACATGTCGTCATTGCAGGCAATATAAGATATTAAATTAGTTTAAAAAGATAACGTACATTGAAATCAAGGGGAGTTTCAATTATGAATAGAAATTTATTTTTAAAATTATCGAAATTTAATTAACTATGTAAGAAATAATGAAAACTAAATAAATGATTAATTATATAACATTTCAATAAAATATAGAAAGGTTACCATAAAATTATCTTTATATATTCATATACAGTCTCCTTCATTACTAGCTAGAGATGGTTCCATGACTCAATATCAATAATCACATCTTACTTCTCTATTGCCCAAACATTATTAATGAATAATGACTTTTTGGGGTTGAATTTTTGATCACATTGATTCTCATAATCCTCAAATTTTGTTCTGTTAATTCATTCCATGATAATTTTAGTCAATACTATGATGTTGTATAATTGTTGTTTTTTCTAAAAAAAATTATTGATCACATAATAATAATATTTTTTTACAATCAACGACATATTTTCCCAAATATCGGTAAAATCATTATGTTAATAAGACATTGTATGCATGATTAGTCAAACATATAATTCAAAATATGTTGATACAGCAGAGAGAAAATAATATTATGAATAAATGAATAGTATATAGAAAACACATTCACATTCTCATTGATCCCTATTTATTTTTTAATGGTTGAATGGGTTTGGATCACCTATGTGGAATGAAAATTTTCTTTTTGTGTTCCCCTATAAAATATAAGACATTTTGTACATTGGATCTACCATGAACAGATTATGATATCCTAATGAAAGGGTCATCAACAATTGAACTTTCATCTTACCCTACAATCATTTTAGTCACCATTAGAACAATCAACCAATTATATTTTAATAGAAATGAGACATAAAGTACTTCAACTAATTGTGATTACATTATTAATGGCTCATTCTTTTACCATTTCACATAGAAAATCACCTTCAAAATCCCATTTAATCAACATTCACTACACTCCTACTGTCGAACCATTTAAAACAGAAGATCTACACAGGAAATGATGTATAATAATATAGGTATATCTGTTCAATAATACAGAAATACAATATATTTTCATAAATTGGATTTATTTACTTTGAACCAGATATGTTCATAACCTTCACATTAGCATAACTCCACTGTTTATCATTATACTGTAGTCATTTTGTTCATTTTTATACAAAATATAACCATTCATTATAAAACCACTGTATTAATGAACAAATTTATTTCTTCCTATTGATATATATCATATTTCTCCAATAATTGAATATACATTTTCAGATAACTTCATATAAATATGATCTAAGAACCATCATATAAACCATTGATTATGGGTTTTTGATATCCATCCATCATCCCTTGATGGATTCAAATATCATAGAATTATTTTATGGGATTAATTTTTTTTGAAAAACATTTTAACTATTAGGTAAAATGAAAATGTTTCCTTGGTTTTGGTCAATGATGGAAATTATAAAAACATCTCTTATATAAATCCCTTATCCCATATGGCATACACTATGTCAAATTATTGACAAATTGATGATATCAACATCTGGTAGGAAATAAATATAAACATAGATATTTTTTTTACAATAAATCATTTTTCAATAAAACATTCATGAAGATTTCTATTATTTATATACACTTTCAAAATCTGCATATACTGTTCAATGGATTAAATCCATATATAATATATATGATAACATAGTTGAGTCTCTATAGAAAAGTGAGCCATCACTTGTACCACTATATAAAACAATGATTCTGGGGAGAACATCTCCAAATAAAATAATTTTACTTCAACAACCTTATTCATGATTGGAAACATCATCAGATGTATAACTTTTATGTACAAAGAATTCAAATGTAAACATATTCTCGTAAATGTATATTGTATATTATAAGAAAGAAGGAAAAGTAAAGTAATTCTATTAAATCATGCATCTAAACAACGAATTTGTGAAATTTTATTCCCTAAAACTTATAATTAATTATTACACCACATTCTTGAAATTTGATGAATACCCCTTTAGAACATTTACAACATTATGGAAAATTAAGACATTCAATTTATCCTGAATGGATTGAGTGCAAGATGAAGGAGGAATAAAAATCCTCCCATTACCATTCACAAGTGTCAAATCTTACCTAATCCCCTTTTAAATAATCTCCAACCTATAATTTATGACATATTTTTTTTCTGGGAACATTTAACAATGTTTGAATAACATGATCAAATATAATTTTTTCAACATGCATGAAATCATGAAAATTATTGACATAAAAAAATTCTAACATGGTAATTCAAAAAAAGACCTCTTTTTCCAACCTCATTTCATAAGTTTTTTCAAAAATCATTTTCCAAAATTAGTTTAATGTAATTTACCATATCTAACATTTGATCACCTTTTGGTAGATGTGGCATTGTACCTTGTTCGGTATTCCCATCAAATAAAATCATCTCTGATCGGTATTTATATAAGTAAGGAACAATTATATGACAACCTAAAAAAAATACATTTAGGAATGAATTACATGAACTCTATGTGCAAATTTTTCCAAAAATGGGACTCCGCAATATTCCATTGATTATATAGTTAGAAATATTTATATAATCAGGATGGTCATTTATCGTCCCATACAATGTGGTCGTCTATATGAATTATTCACTTCAAAGAGAATCATAAATTTTAACACATGTATAACACATAAATTTAATTTCTTCAATAAATGGATCCATATATTGGTCAATCTCATTACATTGTTTCGATGGTCCAGAAAAAATTAATGACCTTAGAATATATTTTTGAATCCTTCATAACCATGATGGAGATTTATAATTAATAAACATGACTGGACATGTAATATGATTACTAATATGTACCCCAAATTTATTTATTCTATCTATAGATAACATAATATGAACAATTTTCATCTCTTTTCGAAATTTGGGATGCTCATAATCAATTTTCTTCCATTGAGGAGAATCTGGTAGATAACATATTTTATAATCACTAATTATGGTATCTACATTCCATTTCAATTATCATATGTTTAGGTGACATATATATATTCATAAAAATATATAACATAATTGAAATTACTATATATATTTTGAATTACTTGTTTCACCTTTCTTATATCTATCTATGCCACAAATTGGGTATTTTATGAGTGATTAATGGTCTATGAAAAACAATAAGAATTCATTTTTACAGGAATGTATTTTTTAGAGATCATTCCCATTGATTATGAAATTTTTTAGAATAATATGTTAGATAATTAAGTTTGTTTTCATTTTTTAATGTATCATTTAGGGCACAATGTATTTATCTAAAGTAGGTGTCACTCCATCGACTTCTAGATTTCAAATTAAATAACATTTATACAGCTTACTATGTTGTGTATTTTGTAAAACTGATATATAATGGTCTCATTGAACAACAATTTATCTTCTAAAAAAACATTATAAAATCATGAATTTATTATTCAATTTCAATTTCAATTTATCCCATGTGATCTCCATTATAATTTTCATTGATGTTTATCTCATATGAATGATAAACTATAGTGTCATCCCAATTAGTGTGAAGGTCTAATTTTTTCCAATGTATATTCCATCATTTATTGCTCTATGCTATTTCATGGAAAATCAAATATTCATACAAATATATTAAAATTGTTTTTCTTGAATAAAAGCAATGTAAACCTCGAAAATTGATTTATAATGCGACTTGTACATTCTATAATTAAAAAATAATGAGCTATTTAACTCTATAATCATACACTTTTATTAATTGATTTGTTTGTAACAATTTTTGATTCATATTTATCTTATCAGGTTCATAAAATATTCATTTTAAAAAAAATAAAAAAAAGAAATTAAATATTCATAATCAAAAGATAATGTTATTGAAAATTATAATAAAAGTAAGCCAATATATGATTTTTTTTCAAATAATTTTAGTATATTTCAGGGAAATTTGTAATTTATTTTGAGAAAATAATTTCTCCATGGGGGGTCAATTTTATCCTCTACAATCATCCTAAATGATAATTGATACCAGATATGGGATGACTAATATTTATAGTAGTTCTAAAACATAGTTGAATGTCCAAAATAGATGGGGGATGTGTCTCAATAAAAAATAAAAAATAACAACTAATTAGGATATGGAGTTGAGGAGGATGATTGATGTCTACTTAAATCCAAATTACCCCATTATGGGAGTTGGCGAAGAACCATAAAATATTTTATTGTATTTATTCCTCAAGTTTATTAATGAAATATCATCATCCTAATCCCTACAAGGGGATCCTTGATTGGTGTAACCATGAGAAGGAACAAATTTATGGTCTTACAAACATTGATGGTAATACAACCATTACATTTTCAACATTCAAAGTAATCATTAAATTACTCTATGAAAAGTGAAAGGACTCTGGTTCGAGGATTGAATTTTAAATGTTCTTACCATCCCATGAAAAAATAAGGTAAATCTTGGATAGTTTTCCATAACCATTATAGCTTGGAGTACAATATGTGGGAGTAGTTTATGTTAATTAATTTTGTTACTTGTAATGTGGTGGTCTTGGTGGTGTTTCATTGGTAGTATGAGTAGATCTTTAAAGGTGTGGTAATGTTTACTAAACATTTTTATTTTTATCAATATTTGAATTTTTACTCTTTTTTTAATTTTTATATAGTTACCATTAGCACTGAATTATTGCGAATATTATTTCACGATATTAAAAATCATATTAAATATAAAAAATGAGTCTTCATTTATTATCTATTTATTGAATACCCATACGAAACATGATTCTGGTTCACTACTACACCAAGAGTGCTCCTTTTCACTGAATAATAGGTTTCCAGTGATATAGGTCTCAACATATAGTTGGGTAATGATATAAACATTTTTCCATAGAGGTATGTCAATGTTTTTATTTAAATAAAATTCAGAATGAATCATCACTATTTCAAACCTTCCAAGAATTAAAAAGTATCAAAAAATGTTGTATCTAAAAGGAAAAAAATAATATAAACCAACCCTAACTCTATACATAAATGAAAACACACTAAAAACTAGAAACATGTACTATAATGGAATTATAGAAGGAAACTGAAACAAAATTCAGCATAATACAGTGGAATAAATAAGTGGAATTAGAAAATATATGTAGGATCGTTGATAACCTATAGTAGATCAAATATTGATGTTGAAACCAACTACCCATATATAAAAACATAAATGACCTAATAAGGTGATCTTATGGTTATTCTTTTCCATAATTACATGGAAACTAGTATATTTGAGGTTTTATGTCCACTAGATATTACATGGATGTTTTGAGAAAAAAATACATAGTAGAAAACTACTAATAGTGTATCAACATAACATAGAGAAGGGCTATGAGAATAAAAATATCAAAATATTTTAAAATATATAGTGTAAAATAGTATTAATAGTTAATCCTGGGAATTTTAGAAGTAGTCATTTGGTTGAAATAGTAAATCATAAATCTAGATTAATGTTATATGTTTTTAATTGACTATCATTATTAAATTCTAAGGTGTCTTTGTTTGATGTTAAACTTAGTAACTCAAAAATTAATAAAAGTATTTTAATCAATGCTATATATTACCAAATTTCATTAGTTCGTCGTATCATTGAAGGTAAATTTGGGTACTAATGGAAAAAATATTATAAATCCTTTTTAAGAAGAAATAATGATGGAAATGATGAAGAATATATAAATAACAAATTAACAAAAACCATTTCTATAGTACAATATTCATTAAAAATTACACAAATTAACTATCATAAAAACATTTTAGTTTTCAAGTGTGATGTTATTGTAATATATATGTATATATATATATATATTTTCATATTAAATAAAATACGCTCTCCTATAAGACTCAATGTTGAACTGCGCATTGAAAAAATCTTTACCACATGCCAATTGTGGTTTCTTGAATGTTATCTTATTCTAGTTAAATTGAGAATATGTGACTCTAAACAATGAATTTCGTTGAGGTAAAATGAAGTCTACTCTAGTTATATGAAAATTAACCAAGATGATAAGTTATGTGGAGGCCCATACCTACAATTTGTCAATAAAATATAATGACTTTGAATGATACACACAGTTTCAATTTTGTCCAAACTATAAGTCAAGAAAAAGTGTGTGATACTTTAAGAGTATAGGGTTACGTGAAAAGATCAAATATGGGGAACAAGATTTTAATTTTAATAAATAGTATAAAAAATTGTGATATATGACTAAATGGTATCACAATAGATGGATGTGTAAAGTAAGGTAAACCCAAAATAAGAATGAGTGGGAGACAATCTCTAAACAAAATCCTATAGAACCATTGACGAAATTTTATCCATTATGTAAAAATATTATTGGAAACCATCACTTGAGGTTTTTTAAATATAACATGAGTTTTATAAAAAAATTATAATAGAGGTCAAACATGTCAAAGGAATAGCCGGAGAATCACATGGTGTATTCATAATTCCTACCAATATTAAGGGAGATATTTTAAAATTAAAAATCATCATCAGAATCCCCTAAAATGATAGAACAGTAATTTCATAACTAAAGAAACCAAATAACAAAAACCAATATAATTTATCATATAAACCATTTAAATCATACAATGGACCTATAAATTCCATGAATAAGTCCATAATGGGTTAATAATAACAGAAAATAATTAATCAATATTAGATCCTCCTCATCATATGACTTATCATCATTAATAATTTCTAGGAAATTTTTACATGAATTTAAATGACCACTAATTATGAAATTCATACAAAGTAGCACCTACGAAACCATGAAAAACACATCTAAATCGATCACATGTTAGAAAATCCTGACTAATATTACATCCCAAATAGTCAAACCAAAACCAAATTTCTAACACATAACTCAAAACACACCAAGAAATATGCCAGAAATCATTAATCATATAATTAATTGATAACCCCTAGATCAAGCCCAAATTAATAAAAACTACCAAATTTGGATATCCCTAAATATCCAATTAAAATGAAATATAACTACAAAATCCATAACCATTAAACTACAATAAAAACAAATAACATAAATAAATACCAATAAATAACAATAAAACATATCAATATATTGATTAAAGGATCCTAAAAATCATAGACATTGAGACATTAAAAATTTAGAACCTCAACCCAACTAGGATTTAGACAATATCATGATGTGGTGAGGGATAATAAAGAATAAAATGGATATAGGATAATTTTATGGATAAGGAAACTATGGAATAGAAAAAATCACTATGCCGATAAAATTCTCCACTAACACACACCAGAGAACCTGAACAAGTAAGCAATGAGAGAATATGGTTAAAAAATACCTTAGATTCGAGTCGTTATTTTTCTTAGGGATGGTCCAGAGGTAGCAGTGGTATCACTAGACATCTATGGGAGTATGAGAGGAGAAAGTAGAATCTGTTTGGTTAAATATATTTAATAAATATTTATGAGGGTTTTATCATCACTACTAAAAACCATTAGCAAAGAGGGGATTTATCATTGTGAAATTAACAAGAGCTGATAAAAGGCATTTTATTAGTGTGAAACAAGCACTGATAAAATCCTTGTTCATCATCCTTGAAACATTATTGATGATAATGATTTATTTTCACTAGATAATTACTATTATATTTATAAATAAATATATCTGTAAACCTATTTACAAATATTTGTATATAATTATAAATATATATCATGATATATAGTTATATAATTATTTATATATATTTTAAATAAATATAAATATAAATATAAATCTATTTAATTTATTAAAAATTTAAATATATTTATTATACATATATTATTATTAAAATATTAATTAAATTAATTACTTTAATATAAAAAAAAATTTAAAAAATTTGTTTTATTATTTATAATTATAAATATATAAATTGAAAAATAAATTTGTAAATATATTTATAATTAATTATTTATAATTATAAATATACATATATTCTTATATATATTTAGTAAACAAATAAAAATAAAAATATATTAAATATATTCCTTATTCAATCATATTTATTATTATTTTATAATTATATATATAGTTATATCATTATGTATTTATATAATTGTATATTTATATATATAACAAATAAATATAAATATAAATATAGATATATTAAATATATTCATCATTTAAATATATTTATTATAATTTAATAATTATATTAATATATATTTTATTATTTATAATTATATAATTGTTTTAAATTATATTTTTTTATAATTATAAATAATTTATTTTATAAATATACTTTTAAAATTATTAATGACTATATAATATTAATTGCATGAATGTAAAAAATGAGGGAAATTGAGTAACTAAAAACGTGTAGTCTTTAGGGATATTAAAAAAATGTACATGATTTATTATCAATACTAATAAATAAAAAAAATAAAATATGGATATATATTTAAATAAAGATGAATATATATTGAAAATATTAATTACCATGAAAAAAATAAGAAAACATATAAAAAATGAACTAACAATAATATGTGTGATAATATAAAAAAATAAAACTTTCTCACAAAAAAATATGAAATATATTAATTTAAATAAATTTAAAAATTGAATATTCAAATATGAATAAACTTCTTAAATAATAATTGTATGTGTTTCATATAATATTTCTTTAACTATGTAAATATTTGGGTGTGTGAAATTAATGTGGGTGTTCATATATACAAGTTTTATATGTGTTAAATTAAAAAATTAAATTATATAATAGGTAGTGTTTATTGATGAAAAATTAATAAATTTGTGGTCGAATCCTCATTATTATCGAAATAATTTAAGAAACATCAGTTTTTTTGTAGTGGTGATCTATTTCATGGACTATAGCCTCAGTGGGCATTAAATCCCATTACCTAGCCATAAAGACACATATTTTTGTCCAAAAGTCCCTTCGATGAATAGTATTGGTATTGTACCTTGGCTAGTATAGTACTTGTTATAGTATCACTGCCAATATAGTTCCCACCACTCTTATAGTGTAGCCGGTACCATAGTTCTAACACTACTACATATTTCTACAATAACCTGTTCCCAATGGGATTTGAATCCCCATCCTTGATATAGTATTATGAGGTGCTTACCACTAAGACAAAGCTCAACTAAAGGGGTCTATTAATTAAATAAATAACATTAAGAATGAATAGATCTTATAAAATTATAATTGTTATTAATTATATAGTTAATTCTAAAAAAATATTGATGATTATTTATATATGTTAATGAATAAAAGTTAAATATATAAAATAAAACTGTATAAAAAACATTATATGTTAATGAATAAGAATTTATAAATAAATAATGAAAATGGATAAAATTATTAGAATAATGTACAATGAAATAATGAAAATGAATACATTTCCAAAATATTATAAATAATTAAGATTATTATTGATTAAATAATAATAAAATGATCAAATTATTAATATATATATTAAAATATATGAAATTCAATACATTAAACTAAAACATACATAATGATAAAATTTACATATTACAAATATAATATATATTTAATAAATTATGTAAGTAAATAAAATTTAAAAATGAATACTAAAAACTAAATAAATCACATAAATATTATGTGTGTTTGCATTGTATATAAAAATTCATAGCTAACTATATGTATGTGTGAAATCAATATAACACACATTTAATATATGTTAAATTGAAAAATAATATTATATTCATCTAAATGTAAAATACTCAACACTATTGGTCAATAGTTTTTAATTAATATTAATTTTTTATTATATACCATTTGTCAATAAATATATGACTTTTTTAATGTACCTATATATATATTATATTTTTTAAATACTTTTTTAGGAAAAGTATATAAAAACATAGTCATGACATACATTAATGTTGAATAACCTTTACAGAATACTTAAAACATTATACAAATAGATACCCAATGATCGTATTAGTCAGTGGCTTTGGAAACCAGGAAAGATGGTCATTAGTAGATAATGTAACTACATTATCTCCCACTGGGTCTTCCATGAATTGAAGTCTTCTTAGACGCATCATACGTAATACATATCTTCTAATCCTTTGGAAGGAAACATAAAAAGGGTTTGTCTCATATGCTTAGTATGCAAAATGAAGGGAGGATTAAAAGAATATACAAGAGCATGGGAGTATGAGAAAGTGATCCAAACATTGGAAGATCATAACCTTCATATCGAAGATCATAATGATGAATTGTGGAAAAGGATTATGAGATCACGAGACTTTAATCCTGAGGAAAAAAGAATATAATCCATCAAAGCATAACATTGGAATAATGAATTGAATTGTTGAAAAAACATAGTTATATAATATGATTTCCATGGTAGTCTAGGAATCACTACCAAGGCTATCTTAGTAGAAATTGTCCTTTACATAACTTAGTTGACACCCTATTCCAGCTCTGTATTACTGAACAAATTTCAATTCTCTCCTTCCATCCCAATAATATTGAACCAATTTCATTTCTCATTCCATCAATTTCTGTCTCTTGAGATATAAAACTTCACCCAATTTATTAAAGAGAGATATAGGTCCCAGCCATATCAAAATAAAATAACACATATTTGTGCCACTAAACAATAATCAATCATATCATAACCAAATAAATGAAATGGGTATCATAAACATGTAATTATATCACAACCTTTGGAAAATGATATGGGTTTCAAAATAATTTCATGAAAAGAATAAACCGTGATCGGGAAATAGATTTTATAAACACATAACCAGTGAAATGAAAACGGGTTTCCTAAAAACCATTACAATATGCATAACCCATTCAGTGAAATAATATGAATATAACCATTAGATCATTTCCTATTTACGAATGACTGACATCTACATAAGTCATCTTATATGAAAAATTAATTTAAAATATCATTTGAAAAAATTTCTTGAGGAAAATATAATTTATTATTTTAAGAATTCTTCTTAACACATAAATCCATTAGAAAATAATCTTCTTAGAAAATACCAAGAAAACATTTATAGAACATATTAATTAATTTTGGAAAATATTTTCCTTGAAAATGTATAAATGGAACATCAAATCATTTTTGAAATAGTTTAACATTAAATTTACATTATAAAAATTCTTAATAATTAAAATTTTAATCATTAAAAGTAAACATCAATTAAATGATAGAGCGTAAATCTGTACATGTCGTACGAGGTTAAAATAATATTCCTTTTTCATTGTAAAAAGTGTAAAAAATTACATCAACTGAAAATGAAAAGAATATTACTTTTATTACATCCTTCTTGTTTTAATGAAAAAATAATGATATAATTATCATTCAAATATAATAGAAGAATATTAGAATATTTATAAATCCTATTTAGAAAATAGGGTTTTTAAGGGACATAAATTTCGTACTGAGGAGAGAGGTAAGGCCAAATTTTATTAAAAACATTTTCTTAATTTTTTTAAGTAAAAAATACTATAAAAATGGTAATAATACATAAATAAATAAAGTTTAAATAGATGATAATAAAATTCATCAGGGTTATTGAAATACCATTGATAATATATCATCAATTAAAACGTGATCATAAATAATCTTCACAAACATTGATATTGTTTCAATAAACTGTTACAACATTGTATACTTGAATCATTCTCTCTATATAGAAATATGAAAATACATAGAGAATTAAAATATATTTATAATAATGATATGCATGTTATAACATGTTAATGTTAGGTTATACACCTCATATAGAAATATTGGTGTGTAATATGGCTTGTGTCTCAATGAATGAAAATTGAGACTAAATTAATTTACCGATTTTGAAACATTTGAAACCTAAAACCCATGATAGAATGATCATAATATTGTTATGTAAATACCTATATATTTATGTATTAGAGGAATATAATACATTCATGGGAAGTACATACACCACACTATGTGAACGGTGAATAAGGCATGTATGTCACATGAATAAAGTGTGAGAAGAAATTATTGTACCTTGTGTCATGACACTCTTCACACTTTTTCAGAAAACGTATATAATAAATATAAATTTATTATAAATATATCAGAGAACTATATTATTACTTTTAATACCATACCTGGTTTGAATATGACTTTATATAACCCACTTTTTAACTGGTCTATGTTAAGGATTCACATCTAGTAATATCGATTTTGTTTTTTTCAAGTCTCTTAATATGTTATATCTTTGTTCCTGAAATTTTCATCATGATTTACAAATTTCAAACCATGAGATAAATAAAATTTTTATTCATAATATTTTTATTATAACAATCCTAATAATATAGTGGTGTCAAATGGAATACACAGTTCATGGAGAGAATAAGTCATACATACACAGGAAATGTATTTTCATATAATTTTCATGTTGAACGAAAGAAGTTAAAATACATATATATTAATATCAATGTTAATGTAACATTATTATATAATATGTATCATATATATTCTATAAACCCATCCATAATACATTCCATTAAGTCTATGAATGAATCACATGATTTTGAGGTGGTAGTAGTCCACATTTCGTCATACAGAATAACCATATTAACACAAAATGGAATATTTAAGGATATATTGATTAAAATACTTAAAAAATAATTAAGAAAAAATTAATATTTTATATAACATATATAAACATAGTTTACATCATATCATCCACCATGATATTTAGTAATGTAAAAAACTAACCATCATTACTTAGTGAGGTGGTAGTTCGCCTTACACGTAAACAGTTTGTTTATTACCCATTGGATGGAAGTGTGTGTAAGTGTAGTTAAATTAAATTGAAAAAAACATCATAAAATATTAATGATACTTTTTTTATTATAAAATAATGTAATAAAAATATTTTAGGGAGTAGATAATGAAAATAAATGAAAGATGTTTGATGGGGGGTGTTACCTCTGAATGGGGGAACACCATTTTTTTTCAACAAACAGCTTCCTTGGAAAGAATTATTTACAATGAATGATTCACGGAGGAAGTGAGATATGTTGGGGAGATATTTGGGAAGATATTGTTCATTCAAATGTTTCTTGGGGGTGCGCGGAAGTGGGGGAAAAGGAGTCATGTTATAATGAAGAAGGAGTTCCACTCTTGTAATATTTTGGAAAAGTGAAATCGCACCAATGATTTATTATTGAAATTTGATAAAATAATATTAAAAAACGATACAAGGTATGATAGTGTTTAAATAGTTCCATAAAATTGATTTTTTACATGTGAATAGGACCTTTTGGTCCTTATGGTTATGTTTCAGTCCCTTATTAATCTTTATTTGACCATAATTATTTAATTTAATTTTAATTAATTCAAAAATATTTTTGTTTCAAAAACTAACATGATCATATTATAAATTATAAATTATTATTACTCATAATATAAAATACACTTTCTCAAATTAAATATACATAACATTCATATCTTGTTTTACATTTAATCAAATAGTTGGGTCAACAATACAAGTTTTTATAGTAAAAACGTTCAAAAGTTTTCTAGGTTTCTATATTCAATTAAAAATTGAAAATGATTATAATGACGTAAATTGAATTAAATGAAAAAATATTATCTAATAAGACATTAAATAGATTTAAAATATAATTTATCCATATAAATTAATTATATGAAAATCCATTTTTTGAATAATAATGCTGTATTTTTAACTATTCATTAAAAATGAATCCTTACATAAAATTAAAAAAATATCCTAACATAATTTTTATATTTTTCATAAAAATATAAATTTTGTTTTTTTCATTTTATATCTAAAAAATATCCAATTTTTTTTTAAACAGGTTCTTCTTTAAAATGAAGTAAAACATCCTTTATAAAAATATAGGGTTTTAAGAACAAAATTGGTTTTGTTCTTATCTTATGTATATAAAATGTAATGGATGAATATTAAAAATATTTTATCAGATCTAACACATATATTTCTTTAGAATTATTTACTAATTTTAATTAATTAAACTTATTTGTATTAAAAACGTTATGAGTATAATAATGGTTTTCTAAAAAATACTCACCTTATATTCAATTTGGTTCTTATATTAATTTATAAATAATTTGTAACTAATTAATTAAATATTATTTTTAGAAAACCATATATATATATAATTTAGTTAATAATAAACTTTAACAAAAATTTAATGCCTAGGTTATATATTATTATATTTTTTACATTATATTATTTTTCAGCAATACTCCTTGCATATTACCCAAGACATCAAGGAATGTCGTTGTAGTGTGTAAGGAAATATATCATCAGTTCTACATGTTAATTTTCATGATGTCCACGTCAACAAAAAATAATTCATGAATATAAATTCTACTATCTTTAGTACTACATGAAATAAACAATATTAAAAATATTAAATTATTTCAAAAAAAAAATCACTAAATCTCTATGGGTCACATTCTACATCCTATAAAATAATTTATCAATCAAAATTTGTTAGGGTTTTCAATGGATTAATACATTAACGATTCATTTATATAATCTGAAATCCTAAAAGTAAATACTAAAATATACTTATAATAGAAAATTTGGGACTATAACGGTTTCCCAATGTATCTTATAACTATGTTTCCACATCGGAGAACATAGGTGGAAAGTGAAAACATGGACATGTGAGTGAAATATAACAATAATTTTCTTACATAGATTGGTAGAGTAAATGTTCAGGAGAAATTTATTAATAAAAAATCCATAAAATTACGATCAATTAATGGACTATCTGATTCGTCAGAAACAGTGGTATAAGAATTCAACATTTTTTGATCATTTATCTTATATTTGAGTAATTATTTTTTTGAACAAGAATACATGTTAAATAAATTCATTTTTTAATAGTACATCCATTACCTTATGGAATGATTATCTATAAATTATATTTGATGTATACAGCTCAAATATACACTTTTAATACATCATAAGGCCAAAAAAGTGTGAAAGGTCTCACTATTTGTCTCTTAAAAATCAATATATCATAATATATAGACCTAAAAAAGTAATATTACTGATTAATCATTAATATTTATTCTTAAAAATGATTACACATTAACCAATACATTTCATTGGCCAATGGTGTTCATAAAACCCTTATCGTCATTCGATCATGGGTTTAAGACCTATGGACTTTCCAGACATGATTGGTTGTCGCTCAATATATGTGATATCCTTTTATAAAAACACACAAATATAAAACAAAAATTAAAAAATATAGACATCCTTAAAAAAGGTTAATCAATAATTAGCCATTTAATTAGGGTTATCAATACATCCTTAATACATAAATAGTTCATCTGATGATTGACAAAAAAATTTCATGAATGGTTAACCTTATAATAATTATCAATGATTAAAATAAAAAATAGTATAAATAAGTACATGAAATCAGATTAACATTGATCCCCTATATATCAAAAAATATCAGTTGGTTTTCACATTCCTAAAATATAAATACCCTCATCATATATTCCCATGAAACATGGTAACAACATAAATTACACAAATTACATTTGTAAAACATGAATGTTTACATATTCCAAATGATTCTTGATATATTCCTAAAATCCAAGAAGTGATAGACATCATCAATAATAACATACACAAATTTTTTAATTGATCCTTTATCTGATCTGAGGTAATCAATATTGCCCAATTTACCTACTCATATCCAACATGTATTTATAAAAAAAATTATATTAACATAAAAACCATATTAAGGGTTAACTCCCCTTTTTCAAAATTTCATATTTTCATTAAATCAAATTTCTATTAGATAAAAATAATTCAATATAAACATGTAAACACTTAGAGAGAGAAAATCCCCTTATGTAAACCGTTCATATAACATAATTTTTTAATAAAAATACATAATTTTTTTATTATTCCACTTCATACATAAGCCATACTAAGGGAACCTCATCATTTTATTTAATACATCATTCCATTCACACTTCATTTTTTGTCTCATCATCATTAACAATATAACCATTAGGTGTACCACATTGAAGATTCTCTTCATGAGCATTCCCATTAAGAAATTTATTTTTATATTTACCATTCATTCTATAGATAAAGAAATATAGGGTTAATTATGTCTTCTGAAGGCCAATATTCCCATAAATCTCATTATTCGAAACCATCATTTTTTCATTGCAGTTACTTTCTTTGTGTACTTATTTTCCACAGTCATAACACACTGTTGTTCCACTAATACATTCACATGTGTGAATATTTCTACATTCTTGACATAATGTAAATCTTACCTTCTTTCATCCATGGTATCCATTACCTAAACTCCTAGAGAAATTCGTTCTTATTTTCCTTGGATAGTTCAAGAGTTTTGTAAGATACTTTTTGTTGATCGTGTTCCTTGAAGACTAATTATTAATGGTCACAATATCCTTCAATCCATTAATCATCTAATTTGTTTTCTCATCAATATATTGGGCATCATATTCAACATTAATCTAGTTCTGTACGGTTCCCTCCATTGACTAGAACAAGGAATAATTTAGTAATAAAATATTATCATAGTGGGGAATCACATAATCATGAAAATTAATTAAAATAAAGCCTAAATATTGAAATATTATTTAATTTATGGGACCATAGTTTTATCCAAGGTTATTTATTATCATATTTTATTTAAATACATCATAATATTTGTGAATAGTTTTTGAATATCCAAAGCATATATATCACGACCCTCTCCCTCCAATGTTAACCCTTCTGGGATGGAAATGAATAAAGGGAGTTGATGAACCCTGATTCCCACCTCCTGTAGGCCATGGGATGGAGACTAGCACCATGGGTGTATAAATCATAAAAAATGGGAGGCATAAACATTTTATAGGAAACCATATTAAAAGATAAGATGAATAATCTACAAAAAACACCAAGAAATAATAAAAAAAGAAAAACTAAATCCATCCTTCATGAATGTGTAAAATAAAAATCATATAGAATAAAATAACCAAAAAATATATTAAAATTAATGCGAAGCAGCGTCATGACAACTGCCCGGATTTGAGCTAGTGGGGTCCAAAATGGTCTATGAAATTCTCTTAGATACCTAATGATAGTTTATGTATGTATGGAGAGCATTCATGTGTACAAAGTAGGAAAAACCAATGTCTCCCATGCACATGTGAAAGGGGAATATTAATGCACCCATATGAAAAAAAGACCCAAACAACACCTTTTTAGTTATACAAACCATCCCAACCTCACCAAGGCACACTAACTAAATAACAGAAGTCAAGTAATATAATATAAATCACATCAATGATAGGTTACCACACACCAAATTTCCACTAGTTATATGATCTCACACCATAATCAGAAACATCCTGGCTCACCCACGTCTAACAAACATACAACATCACAACTAGTCCACATACACCTAAGCCTCACAACCCCATCAAATCCCACCCGAAGACACCAGGTCCACAAACCACATTACATCTCACCAGTAAAAAAATTCTCAAAAAACAACATCACATACCATCCACTAACACCTACACCACAATACCCATCACCTCCCGAAGATACCTGAGAAAGAACAACACATATCATCCTGAGGACACAAGGGAAGGAAAAACTCGCATAATCATAATGACACATTGGAATTCCTAACTCTCCCACATACATGGACCTCTCAATCCCCAACTCAGACAAGGAATCATGGTCTATCACCACCTAAAATAATGATTAGGGAAGATAGAGTGTCCAACCATCCATCCTCACACCGAGATTATTGGGAAAGACATTGTTCCCCCATGATGATGGGGGTGTTTGACACATAGTTCTCAACTATGGTGGGGTGTGTATATAAATAACAATAAAATAACATTTATATACATATAATATAATAGAACTATATCCCAACATATTGGTTTTGAAACAATATCCAACACTTAACACTACAACCTTTTTTGCTACATCTATATGCACAACACCACCGAATAATCCACTATCCAATTCACATTCACAAACAATTTAAAATAACCATTTGTTTTCTATAAATATAGAAAACAAATTACATTCAATGATTTATTAATCAAGAATATAATTCATTCATTAATTAATTTATTCCATCACTATTTGGGAAACTACCGAGAACAACAGACAACAAGGAACACATAATAAGATATACATGGAGAAACTCCTGATGAATTACCCATACCAAACATCACCCTACATCTTCTAATTCATCCATATAAATACAATCCAAAAAATAAATCCATAAACACATCCCCACAAAACCAAATCATATTCCTACTTTACAACACTTCTCTTCCATCCCCCAATCAGTCAATCTATCACCCAGATATTACATTACATGACCCAATCAATTCTGCATCACCCAATTGTGCCCACTATCGCACCACAAGACAAACTAGAACCACCCAAAAAAACAAATCTCATCACCAAACATACCAAGGTATAACGAGAATTCATATTTTTTAAGGTATACCATATTTAATTACAATTGTTAGTTCACGGGTTATAAAAGGAACTATATAATCCTAGGGTATCCATTCATTATCCATATATTTGTAATTAACAAATTCCCATTTTGGATGATAACATATAAAGCACAACTAAAGAATCATTACAATAGATATAACCATTATATGCAAATCCATCGACAACCATAATTTTATGCAGGGTATTTTCCCATTTAAACGAACCGTCACAAAAAAAATGTTGTAAAAGCATGCGAACGAACCCCATTTTCCTTTGAATTTCAGTTAATCAATTCCTAATCTTTAGTTTCGTCAGCCCAATGGTGATTCACATATTAAAAGAATAGAATCCCCTCCTACATGATGTAAAATAAATATACATTAGGGAATACATACCTTGAAGGGGTGTCAACATCAAACTCTAGGTCTTGTCAATGATTATCAGCATAACTCTTTTTTCGAATCCGAGAAGCACTGATGTATTACTAGATGCCCATAAACATCTCTACCATATCTTCAACCATTTCTGGACCTAAGGGATTTTGTTCCCCAACATCATTCCAACATGTCGGTGTTCTGGACCTCTTCCCATACATGGCTTCATAAGGATCAATTTGGAAGCTTGAGTGGAAAATGTTATCTTAAGAGAACTGATCAAAATAATTATGCTGATCCAATCCAATTTTTATGTCCATTGATCATTCTCTCATCATTTCCACATGTTTTTGGGTAGTCTACTCATTTTGGCCATCAATTTGAGGATGAAGAGTCATTGTGATGTTCATCTCAGTATTTAGAACATGTTGGATACACTTCTATAACATAGAGGGGAATCTTGGATTTTGATTTGATACAATAGATAGTAGAACTCCATACAGCCTTACCACTTCACTGATGTATATATTTTCCAGTTTATCCAATGATAAATCCCCACCAATTCTAATGATGTGTTTAGTCTTTGTAAGACAATCTATAACAACCCAGATTGCATTGTTTCCGTTGAATGTCTTCAGAAGTCCTATGAAAATGTCTGTGGTGATGATCTCCCATTTCCATGCTCGTATGGGTAATGGTTGCATATTCCAAATAATCTTATGCCTCTCATATTTCACTTTCTAGCATACCTGTAACTTTGATGTATACTCAGAAATATCATGTTTTCCCCCCATTTATTCTATGTGAGATCAATATATATCTTTGTGTTACCTGGTTAAATAGAGAAATATAAACTACATAAATATTTCAAAATAACATTCCTCGTCTTTGTATTTGATGGTACACATAATCTTGAACCAAATCTCAATATTTATTCTACATTAAAATGGATCTCACAGGATTTCCCTTTTTTGACAGTTTCCACTTTCTACATAATTCACACATCATCCTTCTGAGCATCCTTTAACATTATCAAAAGAGATAGTTGAGAAATCATTTATGAAAGGATTGATGATGTTCTATTATTTATGATTCTCATGTCCATATTTATGAAATATAAGATTATTGGATCCTTTTCTATTCTCCTCAATGATATAATCGATGGGTCATTTCAACTTAGATCATCTAGAACCTTGTTTGCATTCTGAGGGTGGGAATTGATAGTGAAGTCATAGTCATTGATTATATCTAGATATCATCATTGGTTCATATTCATCTCTTTCTGTGTTAATATAAACTTATGGATTTTGTGATCCATATATATTTTAATATTTTCCACAAATAGGTCATGTCAAAAAATTTCAAAGAAAAGATTACCATAGCCAACCCCAGACCATCTTTTGGATAGTTTGGATCTTTAACATTCAACTCCCTTTAAGCAAAGGTAATGAATTTTTCATTTTTCAACAACACATATCCCAAACACATCTTCAAAAAAACACTAAATACAACAAAAAGATCTCCACTTATGGGTAGTGTGATAACAGGCATAGTGATAAGCGTCTTTTTAATCTTCTTGAAGTGCTCTTGGAATTCATCATTCCTTGAAAACTTGATTCCCGTCCATGTTATCTTGATAAGAGGTTTTGACAATTGTGACAAATTTTTCACAAATCAGGGATAATATCCAGGTAACCCTATGAAGCTATAGATATCTGTCACCGATGTTGGCCTTAGTCATCCCTCAATTACAGCTGTCTTGGAGGGATCCAAAGATATCTCATTTATTGTAATGATATAACCCATGAATGATACTTCAATCGGATAGAACTCACACATTATGTACTTTACATAGATCTTCTACGATCCCATGTAATTTTTACAGTTCTTAGATGCCCCTCATGCCCCTCCTTGGTTTTTTATTGTATTTTAATATCAGCTACAAATAATACAAATCCTTTGTCGAGGTAATCTCTAAAGAATCTATTAATCTAGTCTATGATAATTTATAGAGAATTAGTGAGTTTGGAAGGAATTACTATGAATTCATAGTTACCATACCATGTATGAAACACTGTCTTGGGGATATCATCATTCCTTACCCATACATGGTAATATCTCGACAAAAAAATCCACCTTGCAGAAGTATTTTGATCCATGTAGTCGATTGAAAAAGTCATCAATTTATGGAAGAGGATACTTGATCTTTACCAGGATTTTTTTCTCACGATAATCATTGTAAATGTGCATTAAATCACCCTTCTTACTGTTTAAGAGGATTGGTGCATCCCACAGTGAAGCACTTGGGAATATAATCCATTTATCTAGAGTCCCCTATAGTTGATTATTCAGCTCCTCATGATCCACAACAACAATTCAATATAGAGGCTTGGATATTTTAAATTCCCAAGGTATATGATCAATTGAGAATTCAACATCTCTAATATGATGAAGAACAAGAAATTCCTTGGGAAACACTTCAGATAATTCCATCACAATAGGCATGTCTTCAAGGATGGCTTCTTTTTTAAACTCAATAATCTGAGCAAGATATGTGTTCTAAAAAGGAAGTAATATACACACAAGAATTGATGGGTATAAATAAGATACATCCTCCTCCTTGAAATTTTCCAGAATTGGTGTTCGATTCCCCACATGGAAATTGATTAACCCCTCGTAAAATTTTATGCTCGATCTATATAAGTAAATCCAATCCATTCTATGAATTGAATCAATTTCTCCTAGAGGGAGTATGATGTGGTCCACTGGATATTTCACACCAAAAATTGTGATAGGGGTGGATTTATATTCATGGGATGAAATGATTTATACAATTTCCATTCTCACTAACATCTTGACTTCCATTATTTTTTGTGGTGTTGACATTGTTATATTAATATTTTGGTATATAAACAAATATGTAGAACCAATATTAAAATGTAAATTCTCTATTATTTAATAGATAACTTGTGTTCCTATCAACACTTCCTTTTTAGGGATCTCATTGGTGGTAGTGATGGAAAAATATCGCCCTTTCCCCCTTGAAGATTGTTGGTTGCCACCGAAAACCCTTGGCTTAGGGTTCTTGTTTGCAAAGTGACCTAGAAATTTGTAGTTGAACTAATTAATATTTCATTGAGGTCCGAAAGATGATTTCCTTTCCTCTAAAATAGTAGTGGGTTTTTCGTTTCATTAGTTAATAACTTAGTTCCCTAAAACTTCCACACCTAAAGCATTTCCACATCCCCTTCAAGAAATTTCATTAGTCCATCGTTCCTTACATATTGGATGTGGGGTACTTGAATTTCATAACATCGATGGATTTATCCCTCAGATCTCCAGAATTAATATCCACTTTCCACTTCATATTCCCATGGTACCCATTAGATTCTCTGATATCCATTTAATCATTGAGGGCACATCTGAAAATTTCTTCATAGCTATCGAAGTCACAGATCGATTGGTATTTCCTTGAGATAACCATGGAGCTCAAAACATCGGCGGCGGTGATGACCAAGTGGCGATGCTTGTGTATCCGTCCCCTCCTACCCATCGGGGGTGGAGGATTTCCCACCCAAACTCCTTGATTCCTATTCCCTTCTCCCCTTCACTAAACCAAAATTACATCCTCCTTTCTCGTCAATACACATTTTCCCAAAGGTCTATGATTTTCATAACGGCTCGCCTCAGCTGGCACTTTCATCAAAATAATTTAACGGAGCATCTGATATTCATAGGTAGATAGTAGTGGCTCTATTCGGAGATATCCAACCATTGTTTGATGCTTTTTAAATATATTTTTTTGATTCAAGGGGGCTTTATGATTGTGTGGTGTTGAGACATCTCGATTGACATCACTTAATGATTCGTTTCTCCTGAGAGTATGATCTGAATGTTTCCTGGTCCAGCACCCCTCATGTTTTGAATGGGTGTATTTTTCAACTTATTTGATGGTACATTGAGTTCCGCATGAATCTAGATGTGACTGTGACAAAAGTTTTGGTAAGCTTTTCTGACCTTCCTCTCCCTTTCCAGAACACTTAGATTATCTGTATGTTGGGTAATCTAGTCGGAATGTATTTGTGCTTGGATAATCGCACTTCTGTGGTTCTTCATCCAATCTCCCCTAATTTATGTGTTGAGATTGATTCATATAAGGATCTAATAGAATGTATTTGGATCTTATTTGGTGAAGAGTTCTGAAGGAGGCAAATAGTGGTCATTGAATCGTGGCTTGCGTTCTGCTTGGGGTGCCACCGGTTAGGCCATATGGTCTCTGGTTTCTGTTATAGTCTTACCAGTAGGAAAATAACAATTCCAGTGATAAGAATAATTGAGGGGTATGAGGTGTATGTGGATCATGTACTCCAACAGGATCAAGATTATACTAGCATGGGTGGGTGTGAGGAGGTGAGTGTGGCTGTCCCATAGGTGACTGAATCAGTTAGTCAATAGGATTGTATGTGAGTGGATCCCTGCATTCAATAGGATCAACTACCACAATGGAATACATTGGATAGCTTAGATGTAGTTATGTGTTTGAAATAAAAGGTGGAAGATCCATGGGTAGAAGATATATTTTCCCCCATTAAAGAGGATTTTGGAAAAAATACCTTGATGGGGGAGAAAATGAGGTTGTGCAAGGGTGGGAACAAAAATGAAGGCAATGTCTATTCTGGTATCAATCATTAGTCTCGAGGGCTCGAACATGGTGCAGGGTATGTATATCCTTTTGGCTGAAACAGAGTCTCATAGTGGACAAAAGAGGCTAGATGGAGTGACTGTAGTGGGGACCTTAGACCGAAAAATACTCAGAGATAACCCTGAATTTAAGCTTAATGCTGGGAATGAGGGAATGAAGAATGGATTTGAGAACAAAGCAAGAAAGGGGGAGAATCCATGCAAGAAGGGGGTCATTAAAGAAGAATCAGATATTAGGATAGAGAAAATATTTGAGGGTTTTTGATGTTCAAGAACCACCTTGACTCAAGAAGAAGATAATTCAGGTGATGAAAAATATAGTAAACTCTCAGTGGATAGCATGGACTACTTTATAGGGAAAGGACGTCACTTCCATCCAATGAAGAAGGGGAAATGGATTTAGAGATTCAAGTAATTGTATAGTTGTCTAAGGGAAAAATCAAAGGGACACAGGGATTATTCCCATTAGATAATTCTTATATAGATGAGGTTAGACAAGAAGGGAAGGAATAATGAAAGAAAACCCCAAATGATGGGGGAATGTGAAGAACCTGGGGAGTGTTTGAAACTGATTCTGCACTCCAAGGAAGAAATGTTAGAAAAAGTGGCCTAACCCAATGTCTCAGAAGAGGAGATCAAAATAATATATAGAGGAAGGTTTAATGTTGATTCCAGTGAGGAGAAAGAGCTCTGGATAGATAAACTAGATCGAATACAACCCATGGGCTTCAATTAGAGCATGATCAACTTGGAGTAATTCATCCAGACAATGGAAAGGATTATTACTCACCATGAAGATTTTATCAGAGAGGACCCAGAATTATAGGCTATCCCACTACAATGGTAACGATATAGGGTATATTATTCATGTAATTTATGTCTTGTGTTTAATAATTTTGTGAGCTCTTTTTTCATGTAGTGGTCTTGTATGAAAACATAGGTTTCCTAATTATCCTCAAAATGGCCTAATAAAAATTTATATTTTTATGGTGAAAATTATTTCCTTAGGATAGTATTTACCCCCACCAAAGAAGCATTCAACCATTAATTCAATGGTAATGACAATGCTGAAGGTTTATTGTGAAAACCTTGAGAATTATTCCTTGTACGCTCCAATGGATTCTCCATCCTTTTTCTTGGGAGAAAGGAAGTCCATTTATATCGTAAGTTAAAGGGTGTGTAGAACATTTTTATCAAAAAATATTTTCCATAAATCCTTACATTCCATCACATCCCTCTCTTCCTCAGGCTTGGTATTTTTTATCAATTTCCTTCATTTTTCATCTTTACCCTCCATATGATAAGAAACCAAAAGGACATTCTATTTTTTAGATAATTAAATGAAATAAAAGATATTTTCAATAAAGTTTATCACTTGTTTTGAGATTGTGGGATCAGATAATCCATTAAAAGAAGGAGGCCTTTCTCTCATGAAGTTGTCGATTACGGCTTGTAAATTCCTACCGGGGGGGGGGGGGGTGGACGTTCCTCTTGACCCATTTTTCTACTAAAAACACGAGTTAATAATAGATTATCCTGATCATGTTTGTGATTCCAACTCCCAATGGATTGAGAATCTGATTAGAATAGTCATCACATTGATCTTCACATCAGTGTTTAGCCTGAGCCCTCCTATTACTGGCCATTTCCTGGAATAAACAGAAATTTATGTATAACACATAATGGGGAAACTAATGTAAAAAATTGATAACATAAAAATAAAATTTCTTTCCTTAGTATAATACTTTATATGTATCGATCTATGTTATCCATGATCAATGTACCAACATATATTCTTAGGGGAATTTTTTATTCCCTTAATAATGTTTCATACAATGCTTATGAATTTAACAAAGCATGACCCCCATGAATTTCATGACCAATAGTGAAACAAGGATGATTGTTTTCCACAAATTCCTATTTGAGTCTAGCTCAAAGTGGGTTTTTCATGTTTTACACCTAGATACATCTATGCGAGAGCCGACTCTACATATTTTAAATCCAGAAAGGGGTGTATTTTTTTGGATAAAACACTTACTCTATACTAACCAAAATTTAGGGATGTTATTATTATACATTTTCTAATCCCTAATGATTTCAAACTATTTTTCTATTCCTAATCCCAAAAATAACAAAACAAATCATCCGATAAAATCAGTTGGTCGAAGTAGATGACTCAAGATGGGGGGGTGGATTGAGTATATATAAAAATTTCTATTAAAAAATAGTTCTTTAAAATAGAATCCCCCAATTAAAATAATAACCAAATTTAGTTTTTAGTGAATTTATAAAAGCCCTAAAAGTTCAATTAGTTTCTCAGAATATTGATTAGTTCTCAGTTTTACCAATCTATGATTAGAAAAACATTTGAAGCTAGTCTACTAATTTTAAACAGATATAAACACATGCTAAACTAACTATCAATGTTTCATTTATCTTAATGTAAGAAATAAAAAATAGATAAAAATATAAGACAAACAACACAGTGGATAAAACAAGAGGGTAAGTCTCAAGATTAGACATTGTCATCTTTACTAGGTTATCACCTGCCACTAAAAATATTATATTAAAAAACATTGGATTCACACCCTGGATTGGGGTTCACAATAGCACACAGGGCTTTCTAGGTCACAATTGACCTATAACACAGTTATTTGAGGGAAAACTATCAAATAGATCACACATTATCAATTCCATAGTTCTACATGGGATATAAGAGTAGAAAGATATTTACATTGAGGATATTTTGGTATCCTCCAATTATGATCAGGAGACTGTTTCTATGACAAAAACTTATATACACACTGTTCAGGTAGTAACTAAAAAATCACAACAGAGTTATGAAAGAATAATTGGGTTTACAAATCTCTATGTGATGTTCAGTAAAGCTATGGACTCAATGGATGTAGAGAAAATGATATTCGAGTCCAATTCTAGACGATTGTTCCAAAACAGAGTATCATAATCTCTGTAATCTTGCTTCTAGGTTTGAAAAGGAATAGCTCATTGATGTCAGGATGTTCAACAATATTTATCCAAATGCAGATTTTTATATTAAACATCTTTTATACTCAAGATTCGAGTTATTCTATTGGCCATATCTTTCATATTCTCACAACCGGCCTTTTTTGTTTTTCTAGCGGGTTCAGAGTCTATCTTTTTCGGCTATGATTGTAATACATATATACATCAAGGTCCACTGGGAAAGATGGTCTCCCTATGTGTATATACCCCATACTGTCTATGGTTAGTCCTAAATACAACATTAAATATTTTTATAATCATTAATGTTTATAAATATGACCGTTAGATATAAATTCGAATTGATAAATTCAAAACTGTTATTTATGACTCTCGGTGAGGCATTTGTGTTGGTCTTTCATCTCATGTATGTTAGCATCAGTGTGTCTTCTTCTTTGTGTCTTTTTCAGTGTGTCATCTTTGGTGTCTCTAACATCGGGGTGTCGAATATCGTTTTGTCGAACATCGGTGTGTTGAAAATTTGTGTGTCGAACATCAGTGTGTCGAACATGGGTGTGTCAAAAATCATTGTTCCCAACATCGGTGTGTTGAAAATCGGTGTGTCGAACATCATTGTGATGAAATTTTTGTGTAGAACATCTGTGTGTCGAACATCGGTGTGTCGAACATCAGTGTTTAGAACATCCTTGTGTTGAACATCAGTGTGTCGAACATCGGTGTGTCGAACATCGATTCGTTTATAGGTAATATAAAAAGATTATTAAGAGACTGTCTTACACATAACATTACACGACTAAGTGACATCCAAAAATACATGTAAAAATACACTTGTAATAATATGAATTTATAAATATAAGTTATTGAATAATTAGTTTACATAGAGATATTAAATGGAATGAAGAATTAGAATCGATAGATTGACATTATTTGTGATTGTAAAAATGACTATAGCATATGGAGTCCAACAATATCCCCCTTTTAGATAATCTCAAATTATGTAATACATGTAAATATAAGGAATAGTGATAACAAGACTTAGCATATATTTCCCAAAATGTGATTTGTCAATATAATTAAAACCTTTCCTTGTGAGAGTTTTTAAAACAAATCACCCCCTCATTAAATGAATTATGACGAGAACAAGCCATGTGTCTTCTACCACATTCCATTTGTCATCTACCCAATTTTCTCTTCCTTAGATTAATATACTATGCCACATCATTCTACCACTTTTCGGATTAGAAACAAAAAGTAACTGAAAGTAAGATGATGAATCTAATAAAATAAAAACATCAGAATGATTTCCATTAAGAAGAGTACAATCCCAAATACATAACATATCCCTATTATAGATTCAATCCATCACTAAGGGTTTGGCTACTGTGGGGCTTGGCCTTTATCTGAATGATCCGGAGTAGGATGAGATGGTTTGGTAGAAACAGAGGGAAGAGGTGGTCTGAAGATAACACCAGGTACGGAAACACCTATAGGGACATTGGCAGTAAGACTAGGCCTACACTCTGACAACACGTGACTATGAGATTTCTCTGTAATGACCAGTTGAATCTGGGAAAGAGCCTGAGAGATATATATTGGAGCTAGAGGCCGAGAGGGAGTACCAATGGAAGTAGTAGGAAGAACCACAATTACTTTAGCCTGGACATGCAGATATGTCTTATGGAGATTGGTGAAATCATTAATGATTTTACCATAATATTTCATTGCGTTTTCAGTGCCATCTTTATTATCAACGAATTTATTCAACAATAGGGTAAACTTCATCAACTGAGTAACTTGTTTCTTGAACGCTTCTGAGATTGGAGGTATTCTGAGAGTTTTTTCCAATAACATGAAGTTTGTTTATTAGATCATGCTTGGTATAAATCTTAGTAAAGTACTTATCCACTTTCTCTATAATTTCCATATGAGTAGCATAGGCTTTATTTTTTCACTGCCTGAACATATTGTACGCTAGGTCTATATATCGGTGTACCTTCTCTAGAGTTTCTTTGTTTGAAATACTCTGAGGATTTTAGTGTTCCTCTCTAATTACAACCATGAGAGACTCTAAATCAGCAAAAAAACCTTTCCCACTTCTAGAACTGGATGGTCCAGTTAACATTTTTCCAAGCTCTTCTTTCAACTTCTTCATATCTACACAGAGGAGATGAGTCACCAAGTTCCAAAAAACTTGTTGTACAACACTAGTAGAAGTCTTGAAGTATATGGTTAGAGAATTTAATTCATTTACCATCTTCTTTACCTCATCTATCAGAAATGTAGTATGCCTAAGGATGGTTTCTGCTATGGTATGTCATGACCCATCCTCGGGGCCCGTGTCGTGACTACCCCAAGCCCGCCTTCCATAGGTCAGGGGCAGGCGACTAGCACCAAGGCGTAAATCCCGAAAAAGGGAAGGACTTTCCTTGGTAAAGTAACCAAACACCACAGAGCAAGCAAGCAGAAGAAGTAAAGACTAAGTAAAAACTAGTACAACAGTAAGTGCGGAAAAGTAAGTGGGCCAGTATACAAACCCAAACTGAAAGTAAAGTACAACTGGAAAGGAAAAAACAACAACTGAAAAGTAAATCGGAAATGTAGAGTTGTCCACTGGAAATCACACCAGAAGGGTGGGTACAGAAAGCCTCCACTACTCCTTGGGTCCAGCCGACCGCTCCGAGTACGTCCCGCCCAGTGGTCCACCTCCAGGTACAGTCCTACTCTGCAAGCCTCCACCACGATCAGCGTTGTCCATCATCTGCAACCAACACAATGTAGTGAGGGCATAGCCCATGTTGGGGTGAGTATAAGCTACTCAGTAGGGACCCCGAGACCCCCGAAGGTCTCCCGGAATCCATAAAGTATAACCACAAAGGAAAGATACAATCACAAAGTAACATCCGACACTTCTTAGGTATGTTCCCATACATATACCTAAGTCATCAATTCTCGCTCGGCTCCAACAACCGAGCTCAAGTACAACCCAATCCACACAGGAAATCAAAACGTAAATCCACACAGGATAGCACAACACAATCCACAAAGAAAAGTAAATAGGATTCAGCTCACACAGGTATACTTCTTCATATGACGATAAAGATGACCAGATATTGCCACTGATTCATCTAAGTCATCGGACCCACAAAGGATCGATAGGTACTAACCCCCGCAATTACCCACAAAGGATCGATAGGTAACTAACCCCCGCAATGACCCATGAAGGATCTGACCCATAAAGGACTGATAGGTAACTAACCACCGCAAAGACCCACACAGGATCGGACCCACACAGGATTTGTAGGCACTGGCCCACACAGGACCACTGAGCGCTGACCCACAAAGGATCGGACCCACACAGGATTAGTAGCACTGACCCACAATGGATCGCTGAGTGCTGTAGTCGTCATCTTCGAATCCACTAAGGATATCTGTATAGTCGTCGTCGTCATAGTCGCAGTCACAGCCAGCTCTAGGGTTCCCGCACACAGCTAGCTCGTTCGGGAGGGTCCGCTCCATGAGCCGAGAGGCTGATACATCAACTGACACATAGTCCAGATTTTATGTATCCAAAAGTTCTGTATCGTCAACAGGAACTCAACGTCGCAGACGGCGCGTCAATCGAACGCACGGTCTGAGAGTTATTGGCTTTTTCGTCCCAGGGGCTCGGTTGGTTTTTAAGGAAAAACAAACCCGACCATACTCCACCTGCGTCCAAACCTCGGGCGGAGTAAGAAAAATTATCCGTCTCACTTAGAGGAATTCAACATAGTCGATGGCACGTCAATCAGACGTCCGAAGCTCAAGATATGAATGTTTCCGCTCCGAGGGCCCGGTTGGTTTCATGTACGAACCTACCAGGCCGAACCCAAAGTATTCTGAAACCTTCAGTGTGATATACCGAAACGACCGTCTCGATCCAAGGATTGCATCCACGCTGATAGTTCATCGTTCGGAGGCCCGTAGGTCATGTTTTGAGCAAAAGACCGAAAAGGTCCGGAAACGGGGGGTCTGGGCCCGGCCTGACCCCCCTAGGGCGACCCGACCCGGGTCCGGGTCCGACCCGGTTGGGCGCGACCCAGTACGGCGGGTCTGCTCGGCTCGGCTCGGCCGAGTGGCCGAGCGAGGGAAACCACGGTCGGGGGCGCGCTGAACCGCATAAAATATCTGCAGCCCCGATTGGGGCCGCCTCTCACCAACGGACGCGGTAGCCAGCCGCGTCCCTGCCTTCGGTTCCGCGCGGCCGCGGAACCGCACCCCGCCACCGTGGCTTCAGCTGCTGCGGCTCCGTCTGGTGGCACGCTAGGGCGCCGCCACCTCCGGCCGCCGGTGGAGCCCGCGAGCCACCGGATTTGCTCCGGTGGTCCGATTTCATTTCCGTCTGCACCATAGCTCATCCCGGGTCCCGTTCTTCACTGCGGTATCAACAAATCATCTCTGCGGCCCTTTTTGTCATCGTCCGCCATTCTGCACACCAAGAAACAAAGGGCGGTGGGTTTGGACTTGTTCTTTGGTCCGCACCCACCATGTTAGCGGTTTGAAACAACACCATAATTCCCAGCAATTGATAAACCTCGACCCGCAATAATAATCTGCGGACCAACATGTTAATTGGTTGGTCCGCGTTCTTGCCTTGGACGAAAAAAAACATGGGTATTAACATTTTCAAAATGACCCATACCTCAACGTCGTCGTCAGACTCGAGTTCGTCGCAGAATTGACCATCGCGGAAGAAAAGGATCGTCGCGTCGAGGAAGGGCGTCGTTGTCGCGTGGTACTCGGCTTCATGTAGACAAACTCTGAGGATCAAGAACATACAGATTTAATTATAACAATTCAATCCATGTTGATGTTATAATCCACAAAGAATTAAAAGGACCGCAATCCCCTACCTCAAGATGTCGATCGAAGATTGTCGTGGGGATGGAACGTCGCGGAAGAAGCGTTGGTGTCGCGTTGCGTCGATCTCCGGGGGTCTGGCGTTCTTCGCCGCCCTTCGTCGGAGGCCGGAATTTTTCGCGTTCTTCGCATTCTTCACGTTCTTCGCGTTCTTCGTGAAGGAGGATGAAGGACTTAAAGTTTCTATCAAATCCTCTCAACGAACAATCCTTAAGAAGACATGTGTTGGTCTTATTTCATTATATGCCAACAAACAAAAATTAAAGATAAGTAACGAACAAATTAATTCATAGAATTAATTGCAACGAACTAACCACCCAATTAATAGGGGCGTTAATAATTTAGAAAACACGTCAGTTGACTTTCATTTAATAGGTGTTTTCGTGGGTTCGTTACTTAGAGGAAAAGAAACGGTGGGGCTCATGTGGGCCCCACATCACAAATATCCTACCAAGAGGGTAGGATATTTTGGGTTCCACCCTATCCGCTTCAACTTACCTTAAGAAGCTTTAAGTGGCTTTAAGTGGCTTTAAGTGAAATAAAATAAAGTTTGTCGTACCACATTATTTTATTTCTTAACTTAAAGCCCAAAAAAATTAAACACCACACCTGAGCAAACGAAACACCGGAAGAGAAGTTTCTAAGAAAATATCAGCACTGTGATTTCATCAGTGCCCTCAGAATTCAATTCCGAGCACCGGTTCAAAAGTTAGAAAACCCCGCTCGTTCGTTCACTGAAGGTACCGAGCCAAACTTCCAAAAATGATTCCGGGCACACCGGGCCTCGGAATCAGGTTTCGTCAGAAAATTCATTCTTGTAAAATTCCAAAGAAAATTAAGAAAAAAAAATTCCTTGAAATTTGCGGGTCATTACATCACTCCCACCTCAGGGCTTTACGTCCCCGTAAAGATACATCATAAACTAGGGAAACAAATGTGGGTACTGAGCGTGCATCTGAGCCTCCCGCTCCCAAGTGCTCTCCTAGAAGTTCTTGTTCAGCCATCTGATGCGCACTAGAGGAATCGATCATCCACATAGGACCCGCTCCAGTCGATCTTCGATCTCCACCGGGACCTCTGCAAAAGTCGCCCCTTCATCAACATCTAGCTCCCCATGGTCAATGATGTGTGTCGGGTCATGCACGTATCTCCTCAGCTGAGATACATGGAAGACGTCGTGCACCCTGTGCAACTGAGGTGGTAGACCGAGGCGATAATCCACCTCGCTGATCCTGATGAGGACCTGGAATAGTCCGATGAAGCGTGGAGACAACTTACTGCCTCAGCCAAATCTCTGTAAACCACGTTGAGGTGAGACCCACAAGAATACGTGGTCTCCATCCTCGAACTCTAGTGGCCTATGCCTCCTGTTATCATAAGACTTCTGCCAGCTCTGAGCTGTCCTCATCCACTTCTGGATGACCTGGACCTTCTCTGTCATGGCCCGGACCATCTCTGGTCCCACAAGTGCGGACTCCCCAGGGTCTGTCCAGCACAAAGGAGATCTGCAAGGTCTGTCGTACAATGCCCCGTATGGTGCCATCCCGATGGCGGAGTGGTAACTGTTGTTGTACACAAACTCCACCAAGGGTAGGTGGTCCTCCCAGCTGTGACCAAAGTCGAGAACACATGCGTGGAGCATGTCCTCGAGAGTCTGAATGGTCCTCTCCGTCTGACCATCCTTCTGAGGGTGAAAGGCGGTGCTCAGACGTAGCTGCGTCCCGAATGCCACATGAAACCCCTTCCAAAGTCGGTAAGTAAAGCGAGCATCTCGATCAGAGATTATAGATGATGGCACACTGTGAAGCCGTACAATATCTTGAACATAGAGACACCCCAAGCTCTCCACTGAGCCCTACTCTCTGATTGGTAAGAAGTGAGCCGACTTGGTGAGTCGGTCGACAATCACCCAAATGGAGTTGTGACCTCGGGAAGTGCATGGAAGTCCAGTCACGAAGTCCATAGATATCCCATCCCACTTCCACTCCGGGACCTCTAAGGGTTGTACCATGCTTGTAGGTACCTGGTGCTCTGCCTTCACCTGCTGGCAGGTGAGGCATCGAGAAACGAACTCTGCCACAACCTTCTCCATGCCCGGCCACCAATGCTGTCGTCTGAGATCGTGGTACATCTTTGCCACTCCAGGATGTACCGCCAAAGGTGAAGTCTGAAACTCTCTCAGCACCTCCTCCCGTAAAGCAACTGGTACCATGTTACATCCTCTGAAAAGGACGTCATGCTCTTCCCCAAAGGAGAAACCATCAGGTGTCTGTCCTGAGGATAACTGCGCACGCCGCGTCTCACAGTCGGTGTCCCCACGCTGTGCATCTCTGACCCGCTGTAGTAGTGGAGGAGTGATTGTGAGAGACTGAAAGAAGGCTGCTCCATCTCTATCCATGAAGGATATCTACAAAGCGGCTAGCTACTTTGTCGCCTCCTCAAGTAGCTGAATTCCCGTCCTCCTACTGATAGCATTAGCTACTACATTTCCCTTCCCAAGAGTATAGACTATCTCAAAGTCATAGTCCTGGAAGAACTCGCGCCATCGCCAATGTCTCAGGTTCAGGTCCTTCTGCGAGAAGATGTATCTGAGACTCTGGTGGTCTGAAAATACTGTAAAGTGCTCGCCCATCAGATATTGTCACCATGTCTTCAGAGCGAAGACCACTACTGCTAACTTCATGTCATGGGTGGTGTAGTTCTACTCATGAAGCCTCAACTGACGTGATCCATAGGCGATCACTACCCAGTCCTGCATCAGGACACATCCATGTCTGGTCCCTGATGCATTGCAGTAGACTACGTACCCTACTCCCTCCTCCGGCAACCTCAAGATAGGTGCGCTGGTCAATCTCTATCTCAGCTCTTGGAATCTTTGCTAACATCTATCTGACCACACGAAGGGTTTCCCCTACTTCGTCAAAGCTGAGAGTGGTTCCACAACTCTGGAGAAGTCTGGCACAAATCTATGATAGTATCCAGCTAGTCCCAAGAAACTCCGCACCTCCGTCACGCTCCTTGGTGGCTCCCAAGCTAGCACTACCTCGATCTTCGCGGGATCCACCACAACTCCCACCTCAGAAATGATGTTCCCCAAGAAGTGGACCTCACGTAACTAGAACTGGCACTTCGAGAGCTTTCCATAAAGCTGGTGCTCTCGGAGTGTGTCTAGTACAACCCGCAAGTGGTTGGCGTGCTATTCCTCAGTCGTCGAGTAAATAAAAATGTCGTCGATGAAGACTACAACAAATCGATCGAGGTATGGATGAAGGATCCTATTCATGAGGCTCATGAACACCACTGGAGCATTGGTTATGCAGAATGGCATAACCAATAACTCATAGTGGACATACTGACACCTGAAGGTCATCTTCTGCACGTCCTCATCTCGAACTTTGAGCTATTGATAGCCTGACCTGAGGTCTATCTTCGAGAACCACCGTGCTCCCTTGAGCTGATCGAAGAGGTCATCAATCCTTGGTAGCGGATATGTGTTCCTCACTGTCACCTAGTTCAGTAGACGATAGTCGAAACACATTCGCAAGCTCCCATCTTCCTTCTTGGCGAACAATATCGGGGAAGCCCAGGGTGAAACACTGGGTCAGATGAATCCCTTGCCCTGAAAGTCCTCCAACTATACTCGTAGCTCTCGAAGCTCAGCGGGGGCCATACGATACGCTGGAGTGGATATCGAGGTTGTCCCGGGGTACAGATCAATATAAAAGTCTACCTATCTATGAGGATGTAGTCCAGGAATGTCGTTGGGAAAGATGTCTGTATACTAATCCACCACTGCAGGAAAACTAGGACTCCGCACGTCAACTTCTCCTAGGATGAGGCTATCCAGCTGATGAGTGATGGGCTGTACTCTACTCTGCGAAAGTCCATCCTGTGTAGTGAAGGCTCCCTTCTCGCCGGTGAAGGTGAACCTACTCCTGTCGGTGCGTACACATCGCACCTTGCGCCTAATACAGTCAATCTGAGCATGGACTGTAGATAACCAATCCATGCCCAAGATGACGTCGTAAGGCCTCGATGCCGCTACAAGAAGATCCCAGCCGAAGCTCTTGCCTCCTAGAGTAAGCTCACACTGGCGGCACCAGTGCGTAATCGTTAAGTCCGCTCCCGTAGGAGTCTCTAGCCGTAAGGATCGAGCCAACGTCTCTGTCGGAATCTCTAAGCTCCGAACAAAGGCAGCAGCTATGAAAGAGTGACTCGATCCTGTGTCTATAAGAACTGCAGAAAGGGTGGAACAGACATAGATAGTACCTCGAATTATCTCAGGCGCACCGTGGTCATAGGCCTCCGCTGCCTGGAGTTGTGCCTGTCTCTGCCCGCCAGCTCCCTGTGGTTGGGGTGGACCTCCTGGTGGTGGTGTTGGTAGAGCCTTAAAGCGTCGCCCACCACCTGCTGCTCGGCCAGCTCCACTGCCTCGTCCGCCTCCTCCATGCGGACCACCACGGTCAACCCTTTGCCACTACCTGGGTGGCCCCTCAACTGTCTGCTGATCCTCGGCATGGTGGTTCGAGCAGTCACGAGCCATGTGGACCTACCCGCCGCATGTGTAGCACTTCCTGCCTCTCGAAAGACTGGCTCCATGCTGTGTGCCCCGCACTACTAAGCCAGTGTCCTGAGGTCGTCTGCGTGAGGGTCTGGTCTTCCTGGACCCCTGCGTGAGGGTCTGGTCTTCCAAACAAGCCCATGTGAACCAACTCGAGAGGTTGAGAATAAGTTACTTCCTTCTTTGGTTTCAAAGAGATTTTATGTTTCTTTCCTTTTTGGAAAGGATAACATAGTTTTATGTTTGGAAACTCTAAATTTTGGAAAGTCTTTAACTATTGTTTTTTAGTTAGCTTCCTAAGAGAGTGTATATTGCAATTTCCTAGTCTTCTACGCCAGAGAAAAGATTTTTTTAAAGGAATTTAGACAAGAGACATTCTTTGAAGCTACTGTGTCTAGATTTATAGAATACACATCATTATTTCTGAAAGAAGTAAATACTAAGTTATTCTTGTCATAAATAACATGGCATGAATAGTTATTTAATTTAAAATTAAATCCTTCATCATACATTTGAGATATGCTGAGCAGGTTATACATTAATCCATCAACATACAGTACTTTTGAAATCGAAATAGGGTTAGGGTTACAAATCTGGCCTAGGATGATGATTTTTCCTTTAACATTGTCACAAAATGTGACATGTCCTACATGAATCTTGATAATACTTTTAAATATTGAAATAATACCATGTAATATGTCTTGAAAAACCACTGTAAAGTACCAAAGCATTTTACAAGTGCTCTTTAGGTAGTTTACCTACAAAACATTTCATCCAAGAAATGACTTTGGTACCCATATGTGTCTGGGTCCACATTCGTTAGTGATATAAGATTTAAGAACCCACAACTTTCTTATGGGTTTCCTATATGCAAAATATATAGTGTTTGAAAAATAAACTCTGTTTGGTCCTGAAGAATTGGTTACAGTAAGAGTATTTGTGGAAGTAGAACTTATTATAGAATTCTAGTTTTTGAAAAAGGTAGTAGATTTTTCATATTTGGTAACAAAATGTGATTTGGATAAATTCCATTGACCATGTTGATTTCCTATCACATAACTATACATTGGAGATAATTGTTTACCAAACATTTGAGTAAGAGTGTTTTTACCATTTGTAATATTTTCTAAGCATTTATTCAATTTCTCTTTAGACATTTTTAGTTTATTGTTCTCTTTGACCAGTTGATCATTTTTCCCATTTTTAGTTGTATGTTCAGAGTTAATAGTCACAGTAAAATCATGTTGTTTCTTAAAATATTTATACTTATCTTTCAACTCATTACATGTTTCTTATAACATGTTGCAATATTCAAATAATTCTTCATTTATCAAATTTTTTGGCTTTTTTCCAAAATAATAAGAGTTAAGTACAGGAGATTATATAGTTACCTCAGTTGTGTTTGTCATAAAACACATATTAGTCGTATGATCTTTCTCATTTAGAGAAGATCCAGATTCACTTGATCTATCCTTAGAGGAAAACTAGGTGGCCAGAATTGCATTCTTATCCATTCCATCTTTCTTTACATACTTTTTCATGTATTTCTTCTTTTGACAGTCAGTCATGACATGTCCTTTCATTTTACATTTTTTGTAAATTATCTCTTCTGATTTGTCATTTCTCTTCTAATAATTTTTCAAATTTCCCTTGTTATCATACATTCTATTGTAATTGGAATTTCCAAAAAAAAATCAATTTCCAATAAAATTTCATGAATCGTCTTTCCAGATGAGCCAATTCTTCATCACTATCTGAAGATACATCATCACTTCATGAGCATTCAATAGCAGCTTGAGATTTTTCCTTGTCTTTTCTTTTAGATGAAGTTTCCTTGAAGGCTTCTTATTTTCATTTTAGTTAATCTTCTTCTTGACTTACATTCAATTCCTCTTCATACATAATTAATTTTCCATTCAATTCCTTCACTTTCATCTTGTAGATATCTCATAAGTCTCTAATTGATAAAGATGATCCATTCCATCTTTCTAGTAAGCATCGCAAAATCCACATAATCTAATCTATGGTTTTTACTTCTCTTCCTAAAGAATTAATGGTATTAACAATTTCATTGAAACTGAGATACATATCAGAAATAGGATCACCAGGAATCATTTTGATGTTTTCATATTTAATAGTATATTTACTTAATCACATTTCTTTAACATCAGATCTTCCCTCATGAGAAATAGATAGAGTGTACAAAATCTCATGTGCAGTTATACAAGTAGATATACATTTATACTCTTCATATCCTAGTGTATATTACTGAGTATTCATTGCATTAAAATTATTGTTATAGTTAGTCTAGGTAGGTTCATCCCAAGTGTTTATAACAGTTTCAGAAATTGTGTATTTTCTTTCAATGGTTGTCCAGATTTTAAATTCAATGATTTCTAGATTTAATTTCAATTTAAGCCTCCACTAAGCATAGTTAGTTATATTAAATAATGGTGGTCTATTTGTAGCTTCCCATTCTAATAATTTTTCAATAATATTTATTGTAAAAGAATTTAAATGAGATAAAAATTTACAAATAACAGAAATTTTGAGATCATTGAAAAACAACTATAATCAAAGTTGACACAATTTGAAATGTTTAAAATAACTTTAAAAAATATCCTTTGTTAACAAATGTCGGTCATAGTAGATGACTGAACAGGAGGTGAATTGAGTATGATTCTTTTATATAGCATCCCCCTATTCAAATTATTACCACAATTAGTTTGTATGGAATTTATAAAAGTCTGGAAAGATTAGTTAGTTTCAAAATAGATTGATTAGTTCTCAATTTTACCAATCAAATATTAACAAAACATTTTAAGCTAATATACTAATTCAAAATAGATTTAAACACTTGATACAATAACTATCAATTTTTAGTTTATATAAATGTGAGAAATACAACACATATAAAAATATAATACAAACTACACAATAGTTAGAACAAGAGGTTAAATATCTAGCAGAAAATTAGTACTCTTTACTTGGTGATCACCTACCACCAAGAAGTTCATATTAAAAAAATTTTGATCCAAATGCTGGATCGAGGATCACAACAGTGCACTATGCTATCCAGGTCACACGACACCTCTACCTCAATTATTTGTCAGATAAACTATCAAACAGATCACACAGGATCTCTTCCAGAGTTCTACGTGGGATACAAGAGTGGAAAGGGATTGAGAGTGATGATATTATCGTATCCTCTAGTTATGCTCAGGAGACATTTTTGGATAAAAAATATATAAACATTTCTCAATCAGAAATATCAAAAATCATAACAAATTTATTAAATAAGAATAGGGTTTTTAAATCTATGGGTGTTGTGCAGTAAAGCTCTAGACTCAATGGATGTATAGAAAATGATATCCGACTCTCCTTCTAGAAGTTGGCCCCAAAATAGAGCATCGTAGTCTCTATAATATAGAATCCAGGTGTAAAAAGGAACACCTCTTTGATATCAGGATGTTCAGCGAGATTCAATAGGATGCAACGTTTAATATTGAACATCTTGTATAATTAAGAATTGATTTCTTCTATTTGTAATATATTTTATATTCGCATAGCCAGCTTTTTTTGTTATTCTATAGGGTTTAGAGTCTCTCTCTTTTGGATGAGCTTGTAATCTTTATATACATCAAGGTCCAATTGGAATGAAGTTCTCCCCATGTGTATGTACCTAGTACTGTCAATGGATTGTCCTACAGACAAAATTAAATAATGCCCGAACCATTAATTTGTCTAAATATGACTATTGGAAATAAAATTGAATTAATAAATTCGAAATAGTTTTTTATGACTATCGGTGAGTGATTTGCATTGGTTGGTCATCTTCAGTCTATTATCATCATTCTGTCATCTTCGATGTCACATCTTCAGTGTGTCTAACATCTGTGTGTCAAACACCTGTGTGTCGAACATCAGTGTGTGGAACATCGGTGTGGCAAACATCGGTGTGTTGAAAATCAATGTCTCCAACATTGGTGTGTCGAACATCAGTGTGTCAATCATCGATGTGTCGAACATTGCTGTGTTGAACATTAGTTCATTGTTATGAAATCTAAAAATCTTATGAAGTGACTATCTTACACATAACATTACAGGACTAAGTGACATCAAAAAATACCTGTAAAAATACACTTGTAAACAAATGGATTTATAAATATAAGTTATTGAATAATTGGTTTACATTGACATATTAAATGGAATGAAGTAGTAGAATCTGTATATTGACATTATTTTTTATTATGAAAATTACTATATCATAGAGGGTACAACAAAAACTATAATAAACCTTTTCTTATTGCCCACTTTAACATGATTTATTACATAATTTTCCACTTAATAAAACATTGTGGATCAAGTGGTATATTGTCTTGGGAGATTGGGAACATTACATAACATCTCAGTACATAAATTACAACTTCTTTGTTGAAAACATTATTTACATGACCACAACATTCCTTTGTACTTAGCATTCAATGGGATAACCTAAGTACATGCGTAAAAATAGGGTGAGCTATATTGCCTAGTAAGGGAGTAAAAAGGGAATAACATAGAGAATAAAATACATGTTAGGAAATAGTTGTATCAATGTAAAATAAGAGAAACATGAACATAAAGTCATGATATAGCATGGATATTATATTATTGAAATGTGGGAACAACATTTAACATGATATTAGCATGAGACTCGGCTCATTGATCATAGATAATGAGTAAACCATCATTGAATTAGAATGAGTAAACACTCATTTTACATGAATTAGCATGGGAAAATGCTCATATCACTTGATGTATCATGATACTAATCATTACCCAATGCATTGGAGTTCAATAAAGACACACCCTTTATAAACATTTCATTTCATTCCTATGAGTTCCACAAGGACCATACAACATGGATTCATTAAACATCATAATTTCTTAAATGATAATGAAATGTGGAATTCATAATTGAAACTATATAATAAGTCAGAAAATGTGAATAAAGTTGAATACCCATGATAGAGAAATGGGCATGGTATTTACTACACAATGACTTAGTCTTGGAGAATCACGGTGCAATTTCTATTGCATAAAAGAATAACATAAGAATTCATAGAATTAGTTGATGAGAGAGAAATGGGTATCTCATCATATGTAAAATAAATGGACTGTAATGGGGGAATATAGATACATGTCCCAACATATGTAATGTAATTTAGATTCATACTATAAAATAATTTCTTGAATGTAAATGAGGAGAGATAAATCCCTTAAAGAATTTTGGTATGGTAACAAGAGTACATAGGAGGCATTAATGAGAGAAAAAATATTATCTCATCATTCAAACATAAAGAGGGAAGTATATGTGAGGTGAAAAATCATACACTAATAGTTTTAATTGAAAATAAATTGGTATATAAACACAAACAATCATGCAAAAAATGAGAGAGGAAGAAATCCCTTACTTGGAAGTGTGATCCCAAAAGCTTGCAGGAGAATTGAGAGATGCTTAAATGGAGATTGGGGTTCCTTGAATGAATTATATATAGAGGTTCATGATTAGGGACATACTCAAAAGGTTTTTAGCGATGAGATGTGGGAGCTTGGGTGGGGTTATAAATAAAAAGAAATGAAAATCATTATTGTTTATGTTTTGGACAATACTCGTTAAACGAATCAAAAACACAAACCATACCATGATTTTTTCCCATTTTTTGTCAAAGGGTAGTGGAGAAAATTATTTTCTTATGAAAATGGCCGAAATTATTAAAATATTAGGCTTATCGATGTGAATATGAGTCACACTCTCAAATAAATCATTTTAAAATGATAAAATGTCATATATGTCTTGGAGGGTCCACTATGGATTTGTTAAATAAATCAAAAAAAATCTAAAATAAAATTTTTTTAAATGTAAAACAAATACTGGTTGAATAAACCATTTATATTATTTTATTAAATCACATCAGGGTTATTATATTTTCATAAACACATTGTATATTTAAACGGTATTTAATTTTTACCAAAACAATTGACAATCTTAGAAAATTATGAAAAATTCACCTTAGGATAATTTCATCATACTGACCCCAAAATTAATATTAAGTTTAACTAAATAGTTTTATAAATATGTGTATTTTCAATTTGAAAATAAAATACTACATTTTTAGAAAATTCATGGTTTTTGACAAAAAAAGATTTCAAACATTAATAAAAATTACAATTGTATTCAAAAAAAATATACGATAATTTATATTAAATAAAATTTATTTTTTAATAATAATATTTTATTTTAAAAAGTATTTATTTCAAAAAAACCATTAATTCGTCAAAATTTGTTTTTCAGTTGAATTTGAATATTAACTAAAAATAATATTTCTGCTATAAAAATCACTTACAAAGTAACAATGATAAACTCAATGTATAGTATTTATGCAAAAATAATTCACCAAATCATAGTTCTAGGTTGTGGTTACCAAACCCCTTATAACACTCGCATAATACCTAATGTTATGGTGTGCAGTGGTGACATACTTCTGGGGTTGATCAAATTACATCACTCAGGTGGTAATCTTTTTTGACATCAACTTCTCCTATTGGTGATTTCGTTCAATAATAACTTGTTAAAGACCAACCTGAGATAAGTCAAGAACAAAGCCTAGTGATGCTACCTCCTTTCTATGATTCCAAATATGGGTTTCCTATGGTGAAATTGTAATTGATGAGGCCATCACTACCTTTTTCTGATTTTAATGGATTTGTTAAAGACATATATTTATAATAATCAATTGATCACTACTCAAAGGATATATTGGAAACAAGAAAAATTATTAACGGTATTTTAAATTGAAAAAACCTAAAACCAAGGAATTTTATGTGTTGTATATAATTATTTTTAAAAAATAAGACATTTAATTAGATCAAAAGGAAATTTCATTAATAAAAGTTTGGGTCATTACACTAACTCTCTCACACTGGATTAACTGCATCACAATTAGTGCATCTTAATAAGGAATGGGGTCCTCCCCTTTCTATACATCTGGACATTATCACATATCACAATGCACAAAAATCATATATAATGAAGAAAACTCATCTCATAACACAAAAAGGGTCTGAAAATTATATTACATCGAAAAAGATCTAAACAGGATTCAAGAGAACTCTGAGTAATTGGAATGAATTTGTGTCTCTTGCTCCCATATATTCTCTTCCCAGACACCTTGCCTCTAGAAAACTCAAACCAAAGGAATGGTTTTTCCATAAAACCCCTTCTCCTTGTGATCATGGACCTCCACTGACCGCTCCTCAAATGCGGCATCATCCTCAATATATAAATCTACCTAGAAAATGACATGGGATTCTTCTTGAATATATCATCGAAGCTGGGATATATGGACGACGTCATGCATCTTTTCCATTCATAGTGGAAGTAACAATATTTAAGACACCTTAGTGAATCGTTGCAACACTTCAATTTGTGCAATGATCATGGGAGAAAGCTTACTCCCCCTGCCAACACTCATCATCCCATGTCATGGAGAGACCATTAAGATCACACGGTCCCCAAACTCAAAATCCAATGCCATCATATTACGATTGGAATGGGACTTCATCCAGTCCTACATTTCTTTCATCATCTCATGAAAAATCTGAACCTTCTCTATCGTTCTCTTCACCACGTTTGGACCAAGAACAGTTGTCTCCCTAACCTCTATCCAACACAATGGAGAATGACATAATCATTTGTAAAATTCCTCAAGAAGAGCGGTCCTAGTTGTATAATGACAGATTTTATTATAATAAATCTCTTCCAAAGGAAGGTGTTAAACCCAATATCTACTAATGTCCATGATGCATTCCCGCAACAAATTCTCCAATGCCTTGACAATCCACTATGTCTTCCCACCTATCTGAGTATAGAAAGATGTGCTAAGGTGGAAGATTGTGAAAAAGGAATGCTGCAATCCCCTCCAGACTCATGAGGTAAACTGCACATCCCAATATGAGACAATTGACATCCAAACCCCATCCAACTATAACAATTCATCAACGTACCTCTACAACATGAAATCTACCACTCCTAACTCCTTGATAGCTAAAAAGTGGGTCGATTTCATCAACTGATCCACTATCACCCAGATAACATCATACACTCCTTATGATTTAGTTTACCCAGTGATGAAATCCATTTTGATGTCATACCACATCCACTTGGGGACATCCAAGTGCTTCAACAAATGACTAGGGACATGATGCTCATCTTTTATCGGCTGTGAGTCCAAGAACATATCCACTAAATCCACCACTAACCATTTATTCCCAAGACACCAAAACTACATCTTTAAGACACAATACATATTGGAAACTCAAATATGCACCACCAATAGTTATATATTAAATTCATTAAGGAATCTATTTGCATCACCACAAGAAAAATTAATTTCCTACGGAACAACATCCATTTTTTTCCATCCTCCAACCATTCCATTGGAGCATCACCATGTCCTACATTATCACACATCACTTTCTACTATGAGTCTCCCCACTGAGACACCTCCACCTACTGCATCAGAGAGGACTGAATGATCATCTAAAACAAATATCCCTTATCTCCATCCACTATTTCATCTATGTGCATAGCGGCTAGCTCCTCCATTTCTCTCCATGCTTCCAATGATTTTAAATGACCTCCTTATGGAACTTCCTTCACAAAGAATCGGCCCTGACATTTACATTTCTTATGGTTTAAGAGATATAAGAATCATAGTCCTAATGAAACTCAATAAACCTCTAGTTTCATAGATTCAAATCATGTTGGGAGAATATATACCTCAAGCTCATATAATCTGTGACCACCACAAATAGCTCCCCAATGATGCAATGTCACAACCACTTCAACACGAACACAATACTACTAAATCTATATCCTAGGTGGCATAGTTATGTTCATGGGGACATAACTGCCTACAATGATAAAGATCACTTCTCGTAGATAAATCTTCTTGCATCGTAATCCTAGATGGGAATTATCAAAAAACACCTCGAAGATCACCCCTTCCTCTGGAAACTGGTGAAATTGAGAAATAACTAGCTCTTCCTCCGGGTAACCAAATGATTCCTAGCATTTCCCACTCCACAAAAATGCATGGTCTTATCTAGTAAAATCTATCAATGGAATTGCATCATGAGAGAACTCAGAAACAAACCCTCGATAATATACTACAAGACCAAGGATACAACAAACCTCTTCAACATTCATGCTTTCTACCCAAGAAACAACCTCTTTAACCTTCAATATCTAAAATTCCACACCATGATGAAACACCACATGCCCTAGGAAATTCAATAATAATTTCTAGAACTTGAACTTGGAAATCATTCCACAAAGATGGTGGTGTCAAATAACCTTAAAGATAGTTCTACTATCCACAATATGCTCCTCCTATAAAACTGAGTAAATTTTGATTTTATAATTGAATAAAATGATTTATTGGCTTATAAACTCACAAAATATGCAGTTCATATCCCCCATGAACACAATGGGTGAGTTTGTAACATCGAATAGAATGAACATGAACACGAAGTTCCCATACCCCCATCAGTTGGTCTAAAATATCATCTATTGTTGGTAGAGGGTAATGGTTCCTAACTGTTACTCGATTCAACCTCTTGTAGTTTATGCCCAATCACAGACCACCATCCACATTCTTCGCGAACAACATTGTTGTACCCAATAATGATTAACTATGATAGATAAATACCTTGTTCACCAGATCATCAATCTAAATCCTCATCTCCCAGATGTCATAATGTCCCATATGAAAGTGATCTATCGAAATAGGAGAAGAATCGGGTTGTATATCTATCCTAAAACACAACGTTGTGTTAATGGGGGTAGCATCACAACCTCCTTGTGGGAAACATCCAAGAACTCCCAAAAAACAATTCGAACCTCCACCATCTCAGAATAAATTTATTCAGCTATTATGTTTTCCATTAAGGAAAAAAGAGGCTTCACATTTCGATGTACCACTTGAAAACCATTCTCTCTAATGAATGCCACATGTTGGCCATCCACATATGAAAACTTGAATCTACTTTTGAATAATTATATAACAACATGAATAGAATGAAACCATTAGATGTTGAGGATGACATCTTATGGATGCATATTTCTCAAGAATATATCCCCACGTGACACATCTGGTCCTATTATTAGTCTACACCCCCGACCCACATCAAACAAACGAGTCTGCCTCTACCTGGTGTTCTCAACATGAGGGGAATGAGAAGACTCTCTATATCTTGTTTGAAATCATGTGCTATAGTGGGTGAAAAGAAGGAGTGGGTAGTTCCTAAATCAAACAAAGAACAGGGAAGGGTCCAGAAAAAACTGATCATACCTCTGAAAATCTCTTTCCTTACTAGAACTAATGCCTATACTATTTATAAGTCAAACATCCCATCCCCACTGTATATCTACAAATGAAATACTTCCTAGAAATACTCAATAAATATTCCCTAAACACAAGGATCATCCTTTTGATGGCCTATACCATCTCCATATCCCCTTGTTGGAGAAAAATCCAACCATCCCAGCGTCTATAGATGAATCACCAGTAACTGTTGTTGAGGCTGACACTGAACCTATCAACCTACACCAAACTGATCTCAGTCAGCCACTGGAAACTAATTCAGAAGATGGAAACAAACTCCAAATAAGAAACAAAAAATTCCCAAAGACCATAGGAATGGCACATAGATTGGTGGATGAAATGGGTCAATAAGGAATCTATATAGTTCACCTTCTCACTGACCAATGCATAAAATGTCATGGAACATGATATCTTCCACTAATGGCTCTACCTCTTAATGAACTATGTTAGACCCCCTCTTGTGGAAGATCTCCTCCTGATTACATCAGCTCGATGACCTCTTCTTTCTCCAGAATATTTAAATGTGTTATTAGTGTAAAAATAGTAAAATCATACTGGATAGAAGGGTGTTGCACCACCTGAAGACATCTCTCACGACAATCCTCATCCAAAAAAAGATATGCGGAAAATCACTGAAGGACCATGAGCATGATCCCAAGATCCCTAATTTAAAAACTACCCTTGTAGAGCATGGGTATCTCACAAAACTTATCGGAATACATAGTTGATAAAAGGAACTCCACCCAAAACTCTTTCTAAAAGACCACCCACATCATGTCTTCCTCCATTCACTCTCCCAGAAACACCATCCACCACTGACGCAAATATCCCTATATATAACATACTACCAAAGGGACCATGTACCATGTTGAGGCCCAAATAAAATGGAATGAAATCCCTAGATCCTATTGTTATCCTTCTTTATCTATGAAATAAACACTTCCCTCATTCATTCCCAAAGCATCATGCTAGAAAGCACACAATGCCATCTTCCACGAACCATCCTCCTATGCTGGATCAACCCTATGGTGATTAGATGGATCATCTTGATGAATCATCATTTCCTGATCCACATTCTGATGATGTCCAGGAGAGTAGCTAAAATGTAAACATTGATTTATTAAGCCTGAATAGTATCAAATTTTACCTAATTTTATTTTAATTATTTTTACCCTTCAAAAAAACACATTTCAAATAGGAACACAATTCATTATGATTCATGTAACTTTCATAGCCTCTACTATATAAGCAGGTCCATCTATCTTGGTCGTTCGACATGCACAGAGTTTATGCACAAGATCTTTGGGGTCCCTAAAAACCTATTTAAATGCCAATTTCCCTGGCCTATGCCACATTCCAAAGAAAAAATGGAACTGTCTTGATAAAATAACTTGTAATCCACATAGTGCGTAACTCAAAAAATTATCCTATCTCCCAACCATCCGCTCTGATACTACTCTGTCAAGAATCCCACACTCCAATTATTCTTTTCCTATGTTGGAAATGATGTAATAGAGATTACGACCCGTATGTCCCACATCTAGTAGCCCCGGGGTTGGCCACTACCACCCAGGGTGTAAAAATATCAAAAATATGGGAGGAATTACCCATCTATATGAAATAATATTTGAATATGATATGAATCATTGAAAAATAAACCCCAATAGATAATATAAAAGAAAACTGCAATCCATCTCACATGCATGTGTAAAATAAAAATAATAAAGAATAAAACCCTCCAAATTAAATACCAAAAGTAAATCTATGCAGTGACATGACATTTCTCATTATACAAGATATTTGGGTCTAGAAAGATCAATGATATCCTCCTGGTAACCTACAATCGATTTATATAAATAATGTGATCATACATGTTTACTGACAAAGAAAAAAAATGCCTCTCATACTGAAGTGAACGGGGCATAATAATGCACCCATGAGAAAACATCCAAACCAAACAACACCAAAGAAAGTATACTAACCATGACAACATCACTATATAAAACTCACCAAATAAACCATTTTATGTTGTTAAATATAAAGAACATCGATGATATGGTACCCTACAACACTTTCCAACTGAATGTCCCCTATCAATCCCTAACAGAAATCGTACTAGATCTCCCAGATCTTCTAAATAAACAACATCACAACACGAATATAGAAACCTTGGAATCACTACCACGTCACATCCCACATGCCGACACCTAGGAAACAAACCACATCACATACCACACACTGAAACATGAGCCACAAACCGCATCATATCCCTTCCACAAACACGTAGACCATAGACCAAAGAACATCCAGAAGACACCTAGAAATTAAAAAAAACATCTCATCTTGAATACACTTAGGAAAGAACCACTCGAATCTTCCAGAAGACACATGATAAAGTACAACTCTCCCACACAGACTTGGACCTCACAAAACACAGACTACCCATGGAATCAGGGGCTATCACTTCCTGGAAGAAGGATAAGGGAAGAGCATGTGTCCATCCATCCATCCTCCAACTGGGATGTTTGGCCAAGACACCCTCCCCCGTGACGACGTGGTGTTCAACACATAGAGCCCTTCTGGGAAGGGGTGCATATAAAAATCACAAGGAAGGTAAATATATATACATATAACGTCCCAAAAACTAATCCCAACCTATGGATTTTAAAAAAAACCAACATGAAACACTACCACATTTTTTAATACCCCTATATGGAAAAATCCACACAATTAGCCCTAATACAATTCAAATTCCCCACCAATTTCAAATAACCATTTCTTTTTTGTTAATACAACCAACCCATTGAATTAATATATTTATCAAAAAATCATTTTATATATTTATATATTTATTATTCCCATCACTATATGGGAAACTACAAAGAACATCACAAAACAAGAAACATATAAAAGGTCATACATTGAGAAACTATTGGTGAATTACTCAGACCAAACATCACCACCCTTCTTTAAGGTCATCCCTTTAAACACCATCCTTGCACAACCACATCCAGTAACACATCCTCCCACAACCTGATCATATGTCTACTGCACAACACTTCTCATCCATCTCACAATCAATCAATCTGTCAACCTAAGATTCCATTACACCAACCAAACCATTCTGCACCACACAACTATTATCACAACCAAAAAACAACACAAACCCAAACAAAACCACACACACATCACATCCCCATAGGTACCAAGGAAGAAAAAAAATTTAGATTAAAAATGGGTCACCATATTTAATTCCCCATGACATTTCATGCTTTATCATAATATTTTTAATACTATGGAATCAATTCATTAGCCGGATATATGTATTTAACCAATTTTAATTTTGGGTGATACCGAGACAATAGAAAAAATGCAGAAACACAATAGATATTATAAGTTCAAGAAAATATACCATGTCCACAATTTTTAGTGCGGAATTTTTCCCGTATAAACATGATATCCCAAAAAAAATAAAACCTATATATTCATGTGATCAAACCATGGTTTTTTCTCAATTTCAATTTTCCAATTATTAATATTCAGTTAGGTTGGAATAACCTTGAATCATAGATAAACAAAATAAAAACCCCTCACTCAGGATGAAAAAATATAGATAAATGATGGAATCCCTACATTGAAGGGGTTCCAATGTCCTTCACACAAGAATAAATCACACAACAAACCTATAGTCACTTCTCCAAAAGATATGCATCCATTTAAGGATGTCTCAAAACAATCGCGTCAAAAAAACTGAATATAACCCCATTAAAAATATGGGTAAGCTATCTACATAGAATTGAGATAATAAATTTAAGATAATGAGATTAATTCAAGATAGAATTATATAAAATGAATGGAGAAAGCTCTTTGGATCACCATATATCTCCCCAAAACAATCACTGATATCTATTGACTGAAGATGTAGGGAGAGGGCTCAAAGAATCCCTTGGGGCACATAGGGTTCATCTTGAATGAGAGGAAGGAGATAACATTTCATAATGGATTACTTTTTGGTCAAAAATAATTTTATAAATAAAATTCAATCGGGGTATTACACAACGTGTTATATTGTTTCACATTGTGTAGTACTCGGGGTTTTATTTTTGATGAAAAATGCATTTCCTCTTGATTTATTTAAAATTTAAAACACAAAAATATTACACACCAGGAAACATCGAAGTGAATTTATAAAATGGGGATTCACATTGTGTATTACAATTACCCAATGTGTAGCCCCCTTTTATCAATCCTTTAGAAACTAAACATATCCAAAATCTATCCAAGCCTCACCTATAAATTATTGACAAACTAAATAGGAAACGTAATAGACCAGGAGGACAAAAAATGTTACAAAACATCTTAGTATTGTAAAACCATTTGTGTAACAAGGACACTTTGTGTACCATATTATCCCAGGCTAGGCCCAGAACATCTAGTCAGTGTTGTTACTCCTAGGTATATCTGTTCTAGAGAAACATTACATTTTAGTTTCTATAAATGTATGTTTATATTGGAACCAGTCACTACATTCTATATCAAAATTTCAATAAGTTTTCCTAAAATATAAATCATCCTTATACATATCCCTGAAGATATCCCTAGACTTATCCTTATAAATATACCAAGGGATCTCAATTTTTTCTCATCCATGTTTATAAAGGATAAATAAACCTTCTCCCTAATACCGAATATAACAACCTGGTTTTGATATACATTAATGTTAAATAAATTTTCTACAATACTTAAAAAATTATAAAAATATGACCCCAATGACCGCATAAGTCTAGTGCCCTTATAAATATGGAAATATAATAATTGTTACATGAGTGAACTGCATTATACCCCACTAGGTTCTTCATGACTAGAATCCTTCTTAGACAAATCATTCTTAATTTATATCTTCATAACCTGGGGAGGTAAACATAAAAAGGCATGTGATCAAATCCTCAGTAAGGATAAAAAAGAGAGGAATGTAAGCAGAAACATGGGAATAAGAGTATAAGAACATGATAAAAGAATTAGAAGATCGTTCCTTGATTATCAAAGACCATAAACATGAATCATGGAATAAGGACTGATAGTTCATAATTCATGAATCATAAGGGAATAATGAATATAATCGATGAATGGATAGCATATGAAGAAAACATGGAATTTTGGAAAACATATAATCATGTAATATAATTTCCATAGTATTCAATGCATCGATGATAAGTCTGTCTTAGTGGAAAAAATAGGTTTATAAGCCAAGTTCAAATGATGTTCTAGCTCTGTGTTATTGAACTATGATCACCTCTCGTTCTAGCAATATAATAATAATCCTTGACTATTTATCTTTCTATATATGTCAATAACATGAGATATAAATATTTACCAAATAAATTGGGGGAAGATATAGGTTCCACCCATCTCAAAATGGAATCATACATACTTTTTCCACCAAATCATAAACAAAGAAATCATAACCCATGAAATGAAATGGGTACCATAAACATGTAGTCTTATCATAACATGTAGAAAATGATATAGGTTTCATAATAATTTCATCAAATCATATCTCAAGAATGATAAACAGATTTCATAAGCATATAAACTATTAAATATAAAAGGGTATCATAAAGACCATGACATTACGCATAACCCAATAAATGAAATAATATGAATGGAACCACTATATTACTTCTTTTAAAGGTATGAGTTACAATAATGGTTGTCATATTCGAATTATTTTTATTAAAATATATTTCCAAAAAATTTCTTGAGGAAAATATTATTTCTTATTAGAAAATGTATTCATAATACATAAAACCATTTTAAATTTATTTTTTTATAAAATACATTGAAATCATATAAAAAATACTTGATATCATTTTGAAAAACCTTTTCCTTGAAAATTTGTAATAGAAACTTGAAAAATAAGCTGAAAACAAATATCCTTGAGTATTAATTTTGAGAATATTTTATTAATAATTACCTTTTTAAACATTCCATTTATACTACCTGGAAATGAAGGCGGGTGAATCAATTCTTGTCACGTGAGGTAAAAATAATATTCCTTTTGCATTTTATAATGATTAGAAAATTTCCTTGACTAGAAAATGTTAAGAAGATTCCCTAAAAACACTTTTTTAAAGGTAAAATATCGGTAAAATTTTCTATTACAGATGATAGTTTAATACTATATTATTCTTGTAAGACGTATTATAAAACATGGCTTTGAAGGACCAAAATATTATGATCCATTTTGGAGGTAAGGTTATATATTTTAAATATATATATATATATATATATTCATGAGTACCAATGAGTGGAAAAAATAGAACTAATACATGATGATGTCAATAATAAATGGAGGATAGAAAAAATAAATAGTGTTATTGATGTATGGATCATAATATTTCATAAATTATAACATGAACATAAACAATCTTGATAAACATTAATATTGTTTCAATAAACTCTTACCACATGGTATATTTGAATCATACAACCCATGTAGGAAAATAAAATATAATTATGCATTTAAAATATCATGATAATAAGGAGATTCATGTTATATTTTGACAAATTCTTTATATACACCTCAAATAAAAATATTTTTGTATAATAAGACTTGTGTCTCTAAGTAGACAAATTGAAACAAAATGAATATACTGATTTGGTAACTTCTGAGTATTAAACCACTTGATATAAATATCATAATATGGTTATGAAAATACCCATATATTATTTATAAGATTCATAGAATAAATTCATAGTCAGAATATACACCACAAAACATGAAAGGTTTATAAGTTGTGTATCTCATAGAAATAGTGTGTGGGTTGAAATTCTATTACCTTGTCTCTTGACTATCTTTGTACTCATTCAAAAATCCACTATACTAAATATAAATTTATTATACATACATTAAAGAACCTTATTATTAATTCTAATACCATATTTGGTTTTATTATTGAGTTATATTACCCTCTCGTTAACAATTATATGTTAGAAATTCAATTTGGGTACTGTCTGCTTTATTTCGCATGTGTCTTAATTTTTTATATCACTAGTCCTTATATTTATATCATTATTTACATAAATTAAAAAAATATAGAATTATAATTTAATTTTTATATATTTTTACTATAATAATCATTATTATATAGATTTATCAATGGAATACCCCATTTATGGTGACGGTAAGTCGTTAGTATGCATTAATGCTATTTCCTTTTTTATTTTTATTTTGAAAAAAGTAATTAAAAGACACACAAACATATATAATTATTATATAAGCTTTAATATATAATATATATCATATATATTCACTAAAAGCATCCTTAATAAAATCCATGTATAGTATGAATGAATCGTATCGCATTGATGGTGTGGTATACAAACTTCCTCAAACCAAATTATCATATTAACACAAAATAAAATGTATAAAGATATCTGTAGGAAAAAAATAATTTTTTTTAAATAAATACTAAATAATATACATAACATATATATATATATATATATTCCATCATAATCTCCACCATGAGATGAGTTAATTGAAAAAATGAACTATCATCGTCAAGTAAGGCAGTAGTCTACCGTACACACAAACAAAAGGTTTCTTACCAGTTAGATTCATGTGTGTGTAAGTGAATGTCTAATACATATAATGAAACAAATCATAGTATATTGGTTAAATATGGATTATTATACATTCATGGAAAAAATATTTTAAGTAGTGGAAAATTAATATTAAGGAAAAAGAGTTTGAGGGATTTTGTTAACACTTAATTGGGTAAATCCTTTTTTTGTAGCAAAGACATTTCTTGGAAGCCTATATACCCAAGTTAGGATTTATTGATGAATTGAGGGAATTTGGGGAGCTATTTTTTAGTTTTTTTAGTGAAAATGTGGCTTGAGATTTGTGAGGAATTTATAGGAGAGGATGCCTTTTATAATGGACGGGGAGTCTCACTCTTGTAATAATATGGAAAAGGGAAACCCCAACCATATTTTTTAATGTAGATTAGATGAGTGTAAAAAGTATATCCATGGGAGGCTATGATCGAAATATGGACATCAAATGGATGTTTGAAAAGTGTATTGGTCATTTTGGGCTCTAAGATTATGGTTTAATCCCTTATTAATCTTAATTAAACATAAATTGATATAATTAATTTTAATTAATTAAATAATATTTTTGGTCAAAAAATAACATGAACATATTAGAAATTATAAATTAATGTGATTCAACATTTTGAATCTAATTTTAAAAATTCAAATTATTCATGAGGAGGAAATTAATTTAATTTTTATCCTGTAGTTGGGTCGACATATTTGTTTTTTAGAATTAAGACGTTCAAATGTTTGCTATGTATTTATATATAATTTCAATGTAGAAGTTTTTATAATGCACTAAATTAGATTAATCAATCAAAATATTATATAATTAATCTTTTACACAATTTAAATTTTTAATTTTTCCTTATTAATAAATTAAATGAAATTATTTTTTTTGAATTAAAATCTAGTAACTGTAACTATTCATTAAAAAATGAAAGCTTACCAAAAAAAATTAAAATTTATCCTAACCACATTTTAGTGATTATATTTCAAAATGAGAAGTTTATTTTTTGTTAAATGTATAAAGTTTCCAAATTTTTTATTTATTATGTGTTCTTTATTAAAAGGTGGTAAAATAATATTTAATAAAATATTGGTTTTAAGCATAAAATTCACAACGTCCTTATCATATGTCTATAAAATAAATTTTATGTATATATAAAATGTTATATTTGATATATAAAATTTATAATAAATTCAGATTAATTTTTAATTATAATTTATTATATTTATAATGATTAAAACAACTTTGTGAGCCTGATAAAAGTTTTATACAAAACACTCCCAATATATAAAATTTGGTTCTTATATTCAATTATAAATAATATGGAACAGATTAATTCATTATTTTAAACATAAATTTATATAATTTAGTTTATAATATTCTCAAAATATAATTTTATGGATAGGTTGTATATTATTATTATTTTTCAAAAAAATATTATGTTCGGAAAAACTTGGTCTTGCATGTTACAAAATCCATCATGGAAAGACTTTATTTAATAAAATTCATGACATCCTAAGTGTTATATGTATATAAGTATAAAATTTATGTTTCATGTACTACATGCATTGAAAACAATGTGATTTAATATAAAATAAACTATTTTCAGTGTTTCATGAAAAAAATATAAATATGAATAAATTAGTTTGAAAAAATTAGTTCCCAAAATATCAGGGTGTTACAATATATATATTGATATATATATATATATGAATATATTTTAATAATAAGAATATTAATTTTATTAATAATTGATCATGTATAAAAATCATTAGAAATGAATAAGAAATTAATATGTTTGTAATTATTACATTTTATTCATTTTATATATTTATATTTAATATATATTATTTATTAATATTTATAATAAAAATATAAATTTATATATATATTAAATTTATTCATTTTTATTATAAATTGTTTCTTTAATAACGTTTTTATAATTTTGTAGTTTATTTATTTTATATATTTTATTTAATTATTATAATTTAGACATGTTATATATCTATATAAAATATATAGTGTTTATAAATATTTATAATTTATGTTTTTATATTAAATTTATTACTTTTTATTAACAATTATTTATTTAATAAATCTTTTAATTTTTTTTATTTATTAATGTTGATTTTATTTATTTATTTTAATTTAATCATATTATATAACTCTATAAAAAAATATTGTTTCTTAATATTTATAATATTTAAATATACTAGTTTTATTAATAATCATTTAATTAAAATTTTAATATTATATTTTAAATATTCATTTTAATTTCAATTCCATTAATTATTTCCATTTTAAAAAAAATTAACTACATAAAAAACCTGGGTAATGGATTGGGCTGGGAAGCGTAATTGATCAGGTTAGTGGGACGGGTCATGTAGTACCCAGTTGGGTGTATGATAGTGGGCCAAGACCCGATTGAATATGAGTGTAGGAGGGGGCTCGCATGGGCTCATGAAAGGGACCATATGTGTGTTTGTAGTGTATACAAGAGTTGATCCCCACATCAGGCATTTGAGGTTAGCATGAAGCAAAAAGATATATAAAGTAGAGGACTCCCTTTCATTATTTCTATGTGGGTATCATACATGTTATCATGGCCAATCTAATGCTAAAAACATTGATAAAGGGCACCCTTTATCAATGATACAAATAAACTGCTAATAAAGGAATTCTCTATCAGTGCTAAACGAAGAGTTGAACAAGGGTACCTTTTATCAGTTTTTTTAGTATTGATGAAAGGTACCCTTTATTAATGATTTTTTTAACACTCATAGAGCACATCATTGTATATTGTACAATTTGTAGTAGTGAACTCATTAATGCTCATTCCTCTAGGGGACTGATCCAAAACCACTTCCATCACATTGAAAACTACCCCATCCTCTGATAAGTTTGAAAAAACATGAAAGTATCATATTTAAATTGAATTTGAAAAAACAATTATTGAATATAATATATAATATAAAGGGTGTTAAAACATGTATACTATATGAAATATAAAATATAAGTTATAATGATGAAAATCGTTAGGAAATAAACTTTGGATATTAAACCCCATATAAACCTCGCATTCATGCATCTCTTCCTTGATAAACTGATTCTGCCACTGCACATGTATTATAGGTAAAATCTTCCCAAGAATAATATTATTACTATGGTCGAATATATGAACTGGTCTTTCCTTGACTGACACATACAGAAATAGGTTATCAGTGTCGATGTAGATAACATGATAAGGGTACTGATTTTATATATGAGGTTGAAATACATAAAATACATCCTGAATTACACTGTATCTTTAAGGAATATCTAATTAATATATTATAATACTAATTTTATCAATAACCTGAAACTTCCCCACAATCAGGGGAATTGACTTTGATTGTCTCTAAATAAATATGTTCACAAAAATAGGTGATACACTATGTTTATCATTGTTTGCCACCTCAAAAAATATAGTTTTCGATCAATGGTCATCATATTAGAACTACTTATTCTGAGAATTTCCAAACCATTTATTAACCAACAAACTATTACTTGATGCTTCAATTAAAATAATAATCAAAACAATAGAAGTTACACTACATCCAACAAATACAAATGTGATCGATACAATTTCCAATATAAGGCCTTCAATGGTGACTTCTATATTTATTTTATATAACTATCATTTGAAACATATTTAGTTGGAATTAGATGAAAATTTGATGAACTACCAGATTTTAGGAAACATTATTATATCATGTACATTAATACATGGATAGATAAATCAAAATGATCATTAGTATAAGTATGGTATGAACTCAAAGTCTCATTTTAATTGAAACAAAACTACCTATTTTTGGGTTAGAGGAGATCTAATACATCGACCATAGTCCCAGTGAGAATTTAATCACATTATATGGCCATGAAAGACTAAATTTATTTCCCAGAGGCCATCTAGTAAATGGTACTACAAATGTACACATGCTTCTATAATACTCTTGCTGCTACAGTTCATGCTATGGTATCTACCATTGCTATAGTGTCTTCAGTGTTGTAGTTCCACCAATGTTTCAGTTCTGTTATAGTGCCACGATAGTGCTGCTATAGGAATCTTGATCAAACATGATACTCTGGGGATAACCATGAAAATGTTATTTTTTCTGAACATATGACTTTCCAATATCACTTTCAAAATGAGTCAACATGACTATTGTAAAATTTGTGTCTTTTTTTAAACATTCTAAAATTAACCATAAAGCATAATTTCCTCGTGGTGACCTCAAAAACAACATCAAAAAATTTATCTCTTCATCAAACCTCATAATTAATTGAATTATTATATGATTCATAAGTTTTATGGGTCACTAATTCTCAACCATTATCTATTTATATGTTAATCATTGTGAGGAAAACCATAGAATGTCTTTATTTATCACATGCTACCATGCCTATGAATGTTTTGATACATCATGGAAATTCCTAGGTGAATATCCCATCTCATGATATGTGAATATATCATTTGACACTCATCAATTATCATAGGGAACACAACCCATCCTCTGAAAATTAATATCCCCAAATTATCTTGGTATAATCAAGTGGTGGATCCCACCATATAAACTAGTCACACATAATATAGAAGTCTTAGTTTGGAAGCTAATTCTCCTTCAGGCAGCCTAGGTATAATGTGATAATAACTAGAACCATAGGTTATATCTAGCCAAATACTCTCTGAAATTGAGATATATATCAATGATGTGTTTTATCATTTGTAACAAATTACTAGCATATTAACCCACAAATTTTTTTACTGTTCTTATTTGGTGTTTTAACCATGACATTACCCATATTATCCATGTATTCCATATCCAATTAAAAGTACTAGGGGAACATTAACCACCTTGTCCATTTAATTATTTAGTTACACCAATAAAATATTTATTTTAGGATATTGTGAATAGTTTACACCATGAAGCTCTCAAAAAATATGCAGTCATGCTATCATATTGGTGTGATCATTACCACAAAAAATTCTCCATAATGCATCAAGTGGTTTCTATTAAGAAGCATGTAACACCATAACATTTTCCTATATATATTTTCTAAATAAAAAATATTTTAATTTAATTTATTACACCTAAAACCACAGTAAAATAACTCACATATTGAAATCCATACAGAAAATAGGAGAAACGACATCTAGCAATGTGAGTCGCCCTTACGAAGCTCATTTGTATGTTCCTAGAAATGAAGTAACATCATTAGGATTTTCCATAAATAAATACCTAGATGAGATTAAATAACTAACAATTGATAATAATCATCTATGATATAAATTCATGCTTTTGGAATTAATATTAAGACATATGCTTGAAGAGTCACCAATCTTGATGGTTAACTTTCCCTATATTTCCCAAATTATTTATACTGAGGTCTAGAGAAGAATATTAATTAGAAGATATGATGATATAAATATTTAGTTATATAGTGTCATTTTTTTCATTTTCATGTTAATATTATAAAAAATTTAAAATATTCTCTTTAATATATTTTTTTTTCAATAATTCCTAGGAAATAATTATTCAATTATATAAAATTTAAGAAAAATCATTTAATGATACAGTTTTATATTTTTTGAATAATTTTATTTTATTGGATTTTAACATAATAAATCAAATAAACTTTTTTCATAAGATTATTTTAATAAATTATTTCAACATACAAATTAATTTTTAAAATTAGTTTAATTATTAATTAAAATAAATATGATTAAGAAATTTTAATTCTTAAAAATAAATCTTCCTTGATAAAAGTTATTATTAATTATATAATATAATTTCATTAAAATTTATATTCACAAATTATAAAATTTTAACTTAATAAAATGATTAATTTTTTATGCAGTATAAGAAAATTAGATTAGGAACAATTTTTCGGATATTTATTCAAAAGTTGATTTTTAGTGATTAATCAAATATTTTTTATATTGTTTATATTGATGTTAAGATTTTTGACATCATAAATTTTTATCATAGATAATTAATTTCATATTTTAAATAATCATTCATAAATTGGGTAATAAGATCAGTATTGTACTTGGTCAACAAATTACATAACATAATGTAAAACTTAATCACTATGGTAAATGTTAATTAATGTAAATGGGTTAAAATTAGAGGATAATCCCATTTAAACAAATATATAATGGATATATGAGGGATTTCACGGTCACTCTCCATTCTATCAATAACATCCTTAGACCCAAAAACTAAGATACAATGTCAAAAAAAATAAACATTACATTTCTCCGTCTAATACATATAAATTAGTTCTAATTACATATATAAAATCCTCAGAATATAAAAAGTAAATAATGGATCAAATAAATACCATATCACCTTTTAGATTCATAGTTTTAATGAATTTGAAAAAAAAAATATTACATAATCAACACTCTTAACTTCATGAGTTTATTTATCCCAATAAATCTGGATATTCATAATCAATATTATTTCTTCCACATATCCTATAAAATTACTCAAACATTAAACCATTCTAGAATAAAATCATTATTCATAACATAGGGTGAATGAAACAAAAGAAGGGTGAGAAAAAATGATTTTTAAGGGTAAAAATAGGAATTATTAATTCTGTTTCATTATTGTGAATAAGGGTATGATGAAAAAATCAATGTTAATCAACATATCAAAAGAGAATTTATACCCTTCAATATCTGAATTAATAATAATTAAACTTTCTATAAATATTTATCCAAGTAAAATTCATATATATCAATAATGATTGGCCATGTGATTTCAATATTGATCATAGGAATCAATAAAAATATATAGTAAGCATAACAAAAACGTTTTTCTATCCTATAAAATTATAATCCTAAAACCTTTAAAGGATAATTACAAAATATCACAATCATATGGTCAACATCCAATATAATTACCCAATTTAGTGGAGAGCTTTTTGGTGATCTATCATATAATCAATATAAATAACACCCATTAGCTTAATATTTTTCCAAGATCCATAATAAGAATAGTGTACATAGAACATGTATTTCATCATATTTGAACCCTTATCATTTTAACACTTCATTAACCCTTTGGATATATACGAAGATATTAATTTTGTATTGTTATTAATGGTTTAATATAGTCACAAAAAATGAATAAAATCAGAAAAAATGACCATGGTTGATTTCATAAACCATATACCATTGACATGTATTAGGATTAAATTTTTATTAATTTTAAAATATGTAATAAAATATTATTTGTTACCAATTATTATAAATTTCAATTTGTGTAATGTTTTTTTTTAATTTCCATTTTAAAACTAAAAGAAAACAAACAAATTTGAATAAAATGAATATAAAAACCTATAACAAATAATATTTGTCTAATCAAATTCATGTAACATAAATATAATCATATCATATTATTTTAATGATTTATGATATTAATTATTTAATTTTATTAATTGAATATCTACTATATTAGTGTTGCATAATTTTTTAAAGAAATTATATATTCAAAAAAGTTATTAAAAAATTAACATGATAAAATACTAATTTATATATAAAAATAATAGTTATAATCTAAAATATAAAATTTTTATCAATATATTAAAAATATTATATTTTTTAAATGTAAGAGTGTGACATTTTTTATATTTTTATTTTCTTATATATTACAATATAGAAAATTATTTCAAAATAAAAAATGGTGATTTATTAGACTTTTGGATGATGATGTAAAATATATACTTTTCCAATAAAATTAAGGTAGGTTTTAGTGTCGTTTTATGGTCCTTATCATTTTATTTTTTAAATTTAATTACCCAATTATCCCTTTACTGTGGTTACAAAAAATACTAAGGTTACTATTCATATTGGCCACATATAAAAGGAACCTATTTAAAAAATTTATAAATATTAATTCCTAATATTATGTCCATTTTAAAAATGTAAAAAAATTATTTTGAATACATTTATTTAAAATTAAACCGTCAAAACCTAACAACCACATTGTTTTTCAGAAAAAACATCTTTTTAAATACCAAAATTTGTTAAACTATATTAATTTTTAAAATTCATTTAAAACGCATATTTTGACTAATTTCAATCAAAATTAACTTATTATATTTTCAATATAATATAATTTAGAATATTTAATTCTAAAAAAATTAAAAGAAATTTTTTTTAATAAAAATTAGTTTATTTCACGATTCATTGAAAAATGAATCTTATCAGAAAAATTACAAAAATTTATTAATGGATAATAATTATATGATTATTTTAAAAATTATACAATTTATATCAATAATTATTTATAAAATTTTCTGAAATGAATTATATTACATCCCTATAAAAAATAATAAAACCCTTTTTTGAGGAAAACATATTCTTCACTGAATAAAATAATGTTATTTTAAACGGGTTTATTATTTCAAAATAATTAATAATTTAATATGTACTTATTAATATATATATATATATTAGAAATTATTTGATGATTTTCATACTCTTTATTTTAATGGCTATATTATAACTACCACATTTAAATAATAATATTTTTCGGTTCGTTGAAGTTAGGTGTTGCGTATTTTGTACTCTTAAAAAAATTAACTTATTTTAAAATATGTGTATGTTGAAATTTCTCTACCTTAATGAATTGAATTATCTCAATTTTAATATGGGATTTGTAATATGGGTTTGAATTTTAAAAATAAATTTTCTGAAAATCGACATCATAAAAACGTTTAATGTATTATCCTCCCGAAAAGGGGGAATTGGAAATAAGAATGTATTTTGTTAATACAAATAATTTGGTTTAAAAATAGGATAACATTATAGGGAATCCAAAATATGTACATGGAAGAGAAAACTAATATCAAAGTATTGATAGATTGATATATAAAACATGAATAGTGTAATGTTATTAACCCCCAAAGAATTAATCTATGATGGGTGAATATATCATAGATTAATGGGATATAATGGTAATATGATATTTGTTTGGTATCTATATCATTTTATTAGACATGAAGAATTACATTACAATCAATATAAATATAAAAATGATATACACTTACTTTGATATGTAGAATTTCTTGTATCAATCAATGTCAATGAAAATATAATCATTTTCACCAAATGGTGAGTATTAATGATGTATTTTATACACCAAACATAATAAAATCAAATACCATCAGATCATAAATGTTTAATAAAGGATAAAATATATTTTACATTAATTAAACCGTAAAAAATCCCAAAATGGTAAGAACAAGGTAGGAAAATTCCCAAAATAAATAAAACTTCATATGAATAAATAATAAATTAATCTCCAAAATTCAACAGTAATACACAATTTTCAAATATAATCATTGTAAATATAAATATCCTTAAATTTATATATTTTTAACCAATAATGATACCCAAAAATCATAAGGATTTGATTATGAATTATTCCATTATAAAATTATCATTTATATTTAAATTACATTACACACCAATTAAGTCAAAAACCAAAAAATGTATATCCTAATCATATAATCTATAAAACATGATAATGATTTCTCTAAATAACCTGAATCACCATAAATACATATTTGGATTGAATATTATTCCAAAAGATATTTCATCATTAAATCGTCAAATAAATCATAATGTTAAACCTAAAGGATATATATACTTCAAAAAACCATCCCCAAGATATAAATAAGTACCTCAACACATCATCACATAAATCCTCAAAAAAAGGTGTATAAGACTTCAAACATATGGTAACAATTCTAATAATAAACTCCGGATTATATACATTAATATTAGGATAACCCTACATGAAACAAATCGTAATCTCTAAAGATACCCAATCCCTTTTCTAACACCAAGTATAATAGCCTCGAACCGGAACTCCCAGATCTGATGCTAAAAACATAAAAATTATATTTTTGGACTTGATATCGAAAAATGTGACCTAGTTTTTTCCATAAAATTATCATAACATCAAAAGGAAATATTGGATCACTTACAGACCAATGGTGGATTTAGGTTTTGAGTCATATATAAATAGAAATAACTACTATATAAAACACACTTATTACATCAAGAGAGTATTTTTACCACAATATCCATTTTTTCATATATCATATTATGTATTGAACATTTCCTATAATGTTATTCAAATAAAAATATTTTTTAGACAAAAATAATTCTACTTTAATATAAGGAAAAGAAAAATTTTAAGGGTGAGCTCGAATACATAGTAAAGGTAAGTACCAGAATTGTTATTTCAATGTCATCATTGAGCATACTTGTATGATTAAATAATCAATTTCCATGAGAATAACATAAGATAATTCATACCCACCAATACATGGATCATCAATCATGAAACATAAAATAATGATTTCTCGGAGGAATAGTTATAGAAATCAGTAATCACAAGCCATGTGATGTCAAAATTTATTAATGGAGTCAATAAAAATAAAATTAAACATAATGGAAATATGTTGATATCATGGAAATTTTCTTTTATAAAACCTTTACAGAACTCTTAAAAATTCGATTAACCATATGGTGAACTATTAATATAATTACCTAATGAATTAGACTTTTATTAGGGGACACCAATTATATTAGATATATGAGGATCACCCATTATGATAAACAATTTACAAGATCGAAAACATTTATAAAGTACATAGAACATGAATATCATCATAAAACTCATAGAAACAACCAGATGTTATATTATAAATTCATTATCCAGTTTAAAAGAAATGGGTTCCAAGAAAATATCATTAAAACAATCATAATATATAAATAGTAACAATTGGGAGAATATCAATAAAAATAACCCTAATAGAGTATAAATAAAATTAAGTGTTTCTCACACCGATGAATGGAAATTCCGTTAAAATAACATTACAATTGTTTTTAGGGAAAAACCCTTTTAGCATTAATAGTAACTTTTAAAAACATAAAATTCATAAATAATATGGCACAAATTTTAATTGAAATTTAACTCAGAAGAATATATGGGATTATTAGTATCAAATGATGTTCATGACAAAGGTAAATTCCATTTATGTAATACATGTTAAAAATAAATGTTGTTTATATATAATTTTTAAAGATATTTAAAGGTGACACATTTAATAAAATAGGAAAATTTCATTTAATAATTTTACAAAATAAGGAAAAAGACCATGTGAAACATAATTATGATGTCCTTTATATTTAGAATAGATTAATTTAGAATTTTTGTTAGAAAACATAGATAAAGAAGAGAATTATTCTTGATGTAAAAGAAGATATAATATCAATATCACTAAGAAATGACCTTATTGATAGTTATTTAATAAATAATAGAGAATTTTGAAGTTAAAAATATAAACAACATTCATAACCGATGAAAAATAAAAGATATATGGTTAAATAATATAAGATAATATTATTTCCCTTATAATAACTTTGACAAAATAAAATCTTGAAAAGATAAGAGACTATAAAATATTGCGTCTTCCACTTTGGAAACTTTTCAACAGTATGCCCAATGAATGAATAATGAGAATGAAAAATCAAATTTCAAGAAAATAAGGATATTAATTATATAACATGTAAAATGGGTAATATATACACCTCATAAAATAACATAACTGAAAATCATAAATATATTTCCCAAAGAAAGATAATTTCAAACAAATTTCCCTTATAAAGATCATATCATTGGATTTGAAATAATCAATATAGAGATTATGTGTAAAAAATATAAATCCATATAAAAAAGTGGAAATATATAACAAAAAAAATTGAGATATGTTTCACACATAATCAAGGAATTATAATTTCAATGAAGTAGATTTATAACCCAATGAAAAGAAATTGAGTTTAGAAACCCTTTGCAATATGGTAACATTAAATTAAAATACCCTTGGACAAAATAATTCAAATTTTAATTTATAATACAATGAATTATTAATAATTAATGATATAACATATAAAATTATATTTATATAGCCAAGGTAAAATAAATTAGGTATCTAAAATTAATATATTCCTCAATGAAATGAAATTGAGATTAGATCCATTATATAGAGTGAAAACCTAAAACATATTTCCTTTAATAACTATATAATAAGATTATATAAATTATTTTATTTTAAATAAAATTTAATTAGATTATTATCTTTTACATGAACTATATTTTCAATTATTATAATCACGTATTTAATCACTTAATCACTTAAGCCCACGTCGGGTGTTTTGAAGACATTCGGTCCATAATTTCATAATGGCTTTAATATCCTGACCTTTGTCAAAGGGGAAACTATTCCATAGTAGCATGAATTATAATAATGAAATAAATATATTTTTTCATTTATATTATTCTTCTTAAAACAAATGTTATTTATGGTTAAAAGAATGTGATACGTTACAATCATAAAGACGATATGTCGTAAGTATGCATGTTTAACATTTGTATTTTTAAATGAGCATTATAGAAACAAGTTATGTATTATATTAAATTTTAATAAGGATAATTATTTCATAAAACATATTAATTATTCATATAAATATATATCAACTAGGTGATGTGGTGATGAAAAACAAACCACATCGCTTAATGGATGTGGTAGTCCAAACGCACAGTAGAACAAAGTTATCATCTTACTATGTATAGAAAGGTACTAAAACAGTTGATATATTATATTTTAGGAAAGTAAAATATTTCAATAATATCATATATTTATATATTAAATATTTTATAAAAACTATATGTGATAGATGTGATAGAAAAAGTATTACATTAGTCTATGAGTCAGTATTCTACGTTACAGATGAACAATGAGTATATTTTCCATTTGATATATGTTGGAGATGTTTATATGTTATAAAATTAAAATAATAACATAAAAATATATTTAAGGTAATAATTTTATTATCTAAGCAAGATTTAGAATATTTTATGGGAGGTGTGAGATGAAATAACTTGAAAATGCGAAATTAAAATATATACCATTTTTTTCACACAACCACCTTTCCATTACACATTAATCCCTATGAGGTTGGTGTTATGAAAACAAATAATACATATAGAACATGGTTAGGAATGTTAGGATGTTATTTTATGAAATATAATAGTATTAAATGGTCCTTGAGGGTTGAATAAATGATAATAATATGTTCCCTTTTATAAGAGAGGGGAGGGGAACTTTTTTAATTTCATAAAATATTAAATTAATATTAATTAAATTAGATATCTGAATGGAAATAAATAGATAAAATTAAAATTTAAAATTTTTATTAGTATATATCCACATATTAAAACAAAATTTAACATTTTTGAATCTTATCCATTATTTTATCATTTTAAACCCTTCATCAAACCTTTGGACATCTACTTCAAAATCATTTTTTTCTACTATTAAGGGGCTAATATAGTTACTATAAAAAGAAAAATGGCCCATAAATGGACCATGGTTGATTTTATCAATTATATACCATTAAATTGGTCTAATATATGATTTTATGAAATATTGAATCTTTTAATATAATATAAATTATTATAAAATATCATTAATGTCAAATTTGAAGGTATTGATTTTATTTGACATATAAAACATCATGATACCAATGAAATTAAAAAAATAAAAAAAAATATATTATTTTAGTATAAATATATTATGGATCAAAAATATTTATTCCCATAATATCAATTTGAACAATTTTAACATCATTTATTTTATTGTTCTAATAATTAATTAATTACTCTATTAGTGCTATGTAAGATAATATGGTAATTTTTTATTTACTAATGATTAGAAATAAATTATAATTATAATAAAACTCCTGAAACTATTTAATTAACATTTATAAAAATATTTCATTTATATAGTATTTTGTTAAAAATATTATAGTTAATTAATGAAAGAGTGTGATATTTTTTATTTTTTATTTACTTAAATATTAAAATGGTCAAAATCATGTCCAAATGGTTACCAAAAGACATATATTATAATCTTGGATGATTATATATAATAAATTCTCATAAAATTAAACTAATATATGGATTATGGACATTTTTTCATCTATATTAATTTTTTATATTTAAATGCCAAATCTACTCTTTATTGTGGTAACAATAATTACATAGTTTACTATTTATATTTAGAAAAAATAAAATGAACATAAATATAAAATATTGAAATATTGATTCCAAATATGGAAAATATTTTTAAAAATTTAAAATATTAAATTTGTATAATTTTTTTTAAAATTAAAATCCTAAAATGCGGTGATAAATGAATTTTCTGAAATATGGCTTTTCAAATAGAAAAAAATTATTATTCAAAATCCATGTAAAAAATAATTTAAAAAATAATAATTAATATTTTTTAAATAGAAATTAACTGGTTAAAGTTTATAACTAATCCTAAATATAATATTACTTCTCAAATAATTTAAATGAAAATGAATTTTTTTAATAAAAATTATCATTTTTTCACTATTAATTAAAAAATATAAATTCCCAAAAATATATGAAAAATAATTAAAAGGATAATTTTTATATTTTAATTTTAAAAATGATATACATTTTATAATAAAATTATAAAATTTCAGAAAATTAATTTTATTATTCTCTCATAAAAATAGAAACGACCCATTTTAAAAAAAACGTATTTTTGATAAATAAAATGACATTAATAAAATTGGAGGATTTATTTCCAATGAATTGATCAATAAATCTAAATTCATTATAACCATTATATATATTTTAAAAAATAGTTATTCATACACATATTGACCAATTTAATGACTAAGTTATAATAGTAATATTTAAATAATAATATTTCATGGTTTGTTTAATCCCGATGTTGCGTATCATGTATACTATAAAACATAGAATTCTACAAAACTATTCTAGTATTACACTATAATATATATATATATATAAATTTCATCCCTTTTACTTGAATATTAAACCTTTTTTAAATTATGAAATTAATATATACAAAAGTGTCTCTCCTCTAAAATTTTAAAGGAACCCATAAACAACCCACTTCTTCTAACACCATAATCATTCTATCATAAAAATCACATTAAAACCGGATCCATTTTTTTCCTCATCCTATATTCTTTGTTATCCATAAAACAAAAAATTATGGAATAATACTCTTAGTGACGGAGCATCCCCATGTTGTATGGTGATAACTTCGAAATGATTTTTTCATTTAAATTTTCTTCTTTTATTTCCACAAAATATATTTTACCTATAATATCATAATTAATTTATTATAATTAGTATGCTAATATGTTATTATGTTTTCATAATAATCACTATCAAACATTTTCCAATCTATTTGAAATGTGAAAAGGCCACTCGTGATAGGTGTAGACAACCGCCACTATGGATGACCTATATTATTTTACATCACATCATTTCATGGAGTATACAATAAATGTATTCAATGATTAAATATTATATTCAAAACATGATTATGATTTTATAAATATGAACTTATCATTGATATATAAATATTAATGATAAATGATCTTAGTGATTTTTAACCACCCAAAAGGAACAAAGTGAGACATTTTATAAATTTGAATATATATTGGAAAATATTTTGAGATGAATAACATAATCCTATTAGAATGATAAATATTAATTAAATATAAATTTATATTTTTGATGATCTCATAGAGTTAACTTCATCACCAAAATCCATACCACCCAAATAGATAAATAATGTTATAAATAGAAACAATCTATGAACGATGTAAACTAAAAATAAGTAATAACTATTTATATAATAGAGTGAAAATAATAAAAAAATGTAAAAAAGAACAATTCTCTAATATAAAATATTAATCAATAATATTTTATTTAACATTTAGTTAAAATATTTACGAGGAAGTTGGTATTCTTGGAAAGGATTTCTGGTTTTCTTTTTCAATTATTTCAGACACATTTTAAGTTATTCATATATTGTTTTTTGGAATAGTGAACAATGTACCATATTTATTTACTATATAAAAAATCTTATTTATTTATTTTAAAACTATATTTAATTTAAATTTTCTATTTTATTAGACATTGATTTATATATTTTCTTAGTCATAAATTTTCTTGTCTCATAATTTTCTTCTTTCAGACATGTTTGGTTTTCTTAACATATTTAGATTTATTTGTGGTACATACTATATAACATACCATCCCAAACCTCTACCTCTATGTCAGATTCTATTAGACCTCATGTTTACTTACATATACACAATAATCTATCGACTTGAAGCAAGGGTCTATGAATATTTATGGGAAGACTACTCCCTCATTATCTTGTATTAGGATTGATAATAATGAATTACAAAAATAATAAACAATCTGAGTAAATAAAGATCTGAATAAATTGTATACACATAATAAAATAGATCACAATGTGGAAGAACATTCTAGTATATAATAAACATATAAATAAATAGATTAAAAACTAAAAAATCATGTATGTATAATATGGGGTCTGTCTCAGCCCAATCCTGTACCATACTCAAATGCTCAACTATCCACCATATGGATTTTTTCTTTCACTTGATTTCTAGTCTTCAAATCTACAGTGCACTAAAAATCCCAAGTATTATGTGAGTAAAAAAATTATTTGGAAACCCCCAATGATTCATTATGATATGTGAATAATCAATAAAACAATGTACATCCTAAAAAAATAAATTCTCAATAAAAATATTAGTGTCAAGTCATTGTGCACTGACCATGCCACCACAAACCCAAACCCCACCCACATTGGTTGATTAATGATAATAATTTTCAAAAAATATGTATCACAATAATGTTTTCATAGATCCCCCCACCCATTTAAAAATCCATGACCAATATCTTCTATCAAGACACTATGATTTTTCCTCTATAGGGGTAACCACATATACCATAAAGGATGTGAGGAAAACATCAGGATGAGTTACTAAATATGGGATCCTGTAAATCCTTCTCACAATTCTCCACATGTATATCTCTATATCCATAAACCAATATGATTTCTCTTCTATAGGATTAGTTATTTCACCATTAAGGATGATAGGACCATGTCTAGTTGGGTAACCTCATGGATCCATCAAAGAATCTTAGAACATTCCAACTTGTCACTATTTTACCCCTATATATGGGTATCCACTAGTGTGTTTAAAGATGTTTTGAAAATTTTATGATGGATAACCTCATACATAGAAACTCAATGCTAAACTCGATTATCTTGGTACCTACAACAAAATTACCATGATATATGACAAAAAAACAATACATCTAATTTTATGGAGTGATATCTCACACCATAATCAACATAAGTATAATAAAACATAACAAAATATTCCCATGACAACTCAAAAACTCAAATGAATCTCATAAAAATAATGGGTTAGTACATCCAAACAGAACGTGATGATAAAATCATAAATTTAAAGGCCCAATTATAGTACGGAACCTCTTACCTCAAACATAGAAGATGAAAAAGGAAAGGGAAAACCACCCTATGTGGTTAAATGTTTAGATTACAAACCTCAATAGTCAAGAACACATATTCTTGAACATATTATCATAAAATCGAAACATCAATGGTGATGGATTTTCATGTTTCCTTGGATAAAATACCATTTATTTTAATTACAAAATAAAAAATATATGACATTCAATAATACATTCTATCTCCTAGATAAAATTTAAATTAAATTTCTAGAAATGTGCGAGAAATATTATCATTATGAATAATTATAAACCCAAATTTAAATAAAAATTATCCACAAATATATGAATGAAACCATATATTCAAAAATTAGAAAATTAATATTTAATATATAGAAAAAATGTAGACATAATTGTATAAAAAATAAATTATCAATAATATCTAGATATGACCTATCTAAACCATAGGATGATATTCAACACTTATCCACAATTGAATAGTCCAACTCCTTTAATGAGATGTTGTAAAACACTAACAAATATCTTTACCAATTTTTGTCATATTCTCTATAATCAATGAAGAAGGAAAATTTCCCTTTTTCTATATCTTGATTGATGAAACCAAAGCACACACTGACATATACTAGATAGATTGAGTAACAAAATACTAAATATGATTTTCCAATGTCACCTTCATTCATTTTTATATATAATATATCCCAAAATATATATACAATACAATTTTGAAAACAATCATACAATTTTTAAAACAAAAAACTAAATAATGGTTTTTATGACCCTTAATATCAAGTCATAATGGTAAGCACGTTAGTTTTATCAATGAAATATAACTACGCCCTATTCAACTACTGTATAATAATGTTCATTATTCATATCAATTAAGAAAATCTTGAGGAGTTTTAATTTAATAATATAGTAAGGATACATTTCATTTGTTATGAAATTATATCTGGGATTGTTACCCATTTGAGTGCTTTTAATTAACATCTCTCCCTCATTAATATCATATACCATTTTTATTTATATTCATATTAATTATTGATAATACATGTTATTATTTTTCCATTATATCTATTTCCTGACACATCAAAATAATTTTTATATCCCTTATTCTGTTCATTCAAAAACTATTTTGATTATCAAGAATAATTCTCATGTAAAATTCACAAAATTACTTTATATTAAATTTCAGTGCAATTTTAGATAGGTAACAATTTTTAAAAAATGCATGTTCAACAAAATACCATAGTTTGGTACGAAATCAATTTTTATAAATCAAATATAATGATTTTGAATTCCAAAATAAATAATTTATATAAAAATATCACAAATATAATTTTCATAAAAATCCTCAATATTTTTTCTCAAATCTATATATCAAATGTTTTATCAAATCAGTTTAACTCATTCTTTTACATGATAAAATTCACATTAATGTGATATATTAATTAAACATTTTAATAACACATCAAGGAATCATAATCAATAAATTAATGAATAATATACACAAATCATGGAGAAGGAAATTTTTATTTCTTGTATTGATCATGAACCAAAAAGAATACTTTTGACTTTATATACAAAAAATATAAACGAAAAATTCATGATTCTTTCATGAATGATTTAATTAGTGGTTACGGTACTCCTTACGATGGATCTGTTATTATAGAACACCCTGAAAAAGAGATATATTTATTTACATACCTTTAAGATCAAAAATCACTTATGTATGATCTAGAATTAATTGAAATAGCCATGTACTATATTACATTTCTATATTGTTGAGAATCCCCTAATGATAAATAATTAATTCCTATATTTTCTAAAAAAATGAGTGTGGCGTTAAAGATGATTAAATGTGGAAAATATATTTTTTAAAAATCTATTCAAAAACATTTTACAAAACTACATTGTTTTCTCACATGGTTTATATAACATATAAATCTAAAAACACCTATAGAATACCTAAAATAAGATATTATAGATAAAAGTCACATAACCGACCATAATGACATTAAAAAAGTGTTATGTATATCCCACATAAATATATAAACAATTTAAAATGTTACTTTTATGAGTGTAAACTATGTTTTTCATCTTCAAATTTAGTGTTTTGAACTCTTAAATTAGTTTTAACATTCCATATAATAAAAATGTATATTTCTGAACATTAACTAATAAATTAAGGAATATCCAATGAAATAAAAATCCAACCATATGATTAAATAAATTTTATGTTATACCTAAAACTATAAAAGGAAAAAAACATGGGGTAAATACTTTAAGTCCATTAAAAATATTTTATAATTAAAAAAATAAAACTAAAAAAGTAACTCATCATAACACATGAAGACATAGAAACATTCTAATACCTCTCTACCTTGATGTTGATATTATGTTCCAAAAAATGTCAAATGGGACATATTCCCTCAACTCCTAAGTGGATACCCACATTTTATTTTTTACATATATTTTCTTTTAATTTTATTAATGAAAAAAATGAAAATATGAAATGTTTAGGATTTATTTCTAAGGGATGTTGTGTTACATATCCTCAGAGACTATTCACGTATTATATGAAATATTAATGTTCAAGGTAGTGGGTGATGCATAGCCTCATTCATATTTTGGAGACTATGTAAGAAAACCATTAATTTCGTAATAACAACCTAAAACGTGACTTCTCATGTTCAGACTACCCAAGGCTCCCAATATTCCATTTATGAATTTATATATGGACATTATAAACCATTTATCATGGATATATAATTTATTTTTATTTTTTAAATATATATTTTATGTGTTTGTATATTGTTTTATGTATAATAGGATTTATTATTATTATTATATCTAAATAATTTTATGGAATTGGTAATTGGTGTGTAAATATAGTTGTATTATTATTATTTTTGGTGGAATATGTTGAATTATGTTATGATATTTATTGAATGTTATTTCATTCATAATAGTAATAATTATATTATTATTATTATTAGAGGTATTATAAATAAAGATGATAATTACCTTTTATACATTTCATTTAGTTGATCCCTTGAATTTAGAGGGTGGAGATATCCCATATCATTTATCTTTTACCATTCAATTGTGGTTTCTCATTGATTTCATGGTGAAATATCCATGTTTGGATATATCTTATACACTTTTAATTTTACTTCTATTATCATCCATCTAAATGTCTTAATATGGACATGATGGAATGATTTCAGGAATATAATTCCATATAAATGAGGACTTTTGAAGTTGTCTGCGTGAGAAATTTGTTTCAAACATTGATTTATTTTTTTTAGTGATGGTGATTTTGATATGCCTATATTTCTAAGTGGTTATGTCCATTTTTGTTTCATTAAAATAATAAATGACTGATTGGGTAATTAAAATTCATTTACCTCTCTTAATATTATTCTATAAATTATCTTCCATGGTTTTATAAGAGGTTTCCATATTTTATTTATGAAATAAAATGGAGGTTAAAGGTGTTTTCATATCATATGTATATAATTTTATACTATATATTTTTTAATAAACCATAGGTATTATATAAAATTTATATGGTATTTGTTTTTTGTTAAGTGTAAATGATATTAAGGGTTTAAATTTTTATTGATGTTATAAATATAACTTAATGGGTTAATATTCAGATTTGAAAAAGGTTTTTTTAGGGGAGAAATAATTTTTTTATTTATTGATTACCCCCTATGAGTATGAATATCATTTTTCATTATATTATAGATGAATTTTTATTTATGGGGTAATTTAATATGGATGTTGAAGGGGCCATCCTTATGGATGGATAATGGGTTCTAATATGTGAGTCCATATAAATTATTTACTCATTTATGTTTTTTAAATGATGGATACTATATATTAGGATTACTATTACTATAATGACCCATCCTAGAGGGGCCCATTCCAGGACTACCCCAAGCCTGACTCGGATAGGAAAGGGTATGGGGATTAACATCGAGTAGTTATATCCGACAAATGGGAGGCATTTTTCGTAAGTACATGTACACAGGAAAACATCTCCAAGACCAAAATGATAAAATTTATAAACAATAAATAAAAAATGCCCTTATAAAATAAGATACCAACCATATTGTATGGCAGTAGGAAAATTGAAAAGTAAATAGGGCCATAATACAATCCCACCAAAAGAAAAGTCTTCCAACTTAAATGCACAAGTTCTAGGAACACATCTATAGAAAATCCTTCTAGAATTGTAGGTGTAGGATATATGTCTGAAGCATTATAAGTACACCTCACATGTCTAATCACTCTAAGAACCTCCTTGTCCTATTCCTCCTTGGACTCTGATACTTTTTTGATCATTTTCACCAGACACAACACATGCACGTAAAGCCCATGTCGGGGTGAGTAAAACAATACTCTATTGGACACCCTGAAACCTTAAAGGAAATACCAATAAGAAATAAATAAAGTATACCACAAAATAAGACACATAATGTACACATCAACAGAAACACTTGATGTATAGTCAATACATTCAGCTCACCTAGGTATATGTCTAAAACCTAAAGAGGGGGATTTTCAGTTGTAGTCTATAAATCTCTCAGTATCTGTGACACTAGAAGTCTAGATGATTCCCAGAGCAAAAATGGAGCATAAATAATTGATGGTTCATAGAGAATTGACTGATTCGGGAGTATTGATGTCACATAGAGCATGGATGGGTTATGCATCCCCCAAGTCACATAGTTACCAAGATCACATAGTCACAACCCGCCACAAGATTCCGATCATAGCATGCTTCTATAGGGAGAATCAACTCCTAAATCCATCATTACATAGGAAAACATCCACAAAACCCACATTTAGTGTCATAAAATACGGTATCATTTCAATGGTCCCTATGACACAAATAGATCATCAAACAGACAAACTTTTTGAAAGTTACAACTGTTTTTCTGAGAATGTCTAACCCCGGTCCGATCTGACCAACTAGACTGGACCCGACCTGACCCGGTTCATCTCTGCCCATGTTTCTTGTCCCATTGGGTGTATCCTACTATTTCCATCCCACTAGACCACTACAGTGGCACAGCTTACCAGGTCAGGACCACACTGCGGGCTAGATTACTCACCCCGATGGGTCCCGATCAAGACGTGCCCCCAAGTCCATGTTGTTTTCACTGACCACATGTCTAACCTAGTTAATTTAGTGCCAGACTAGGTTTCACATTACTATCCCACCTTACCAACCATTTATTGGGGTATCGCCTCCGCTGTTGGCTATATCCGACAAGTCTCTGACCCACATCTCTTTACCAATGATTCGACATCCTACCACAGCCCATGTCGACACCCGTGGTATTCACCACCACAGGCTCCCAACAATGCATTCCCACTTAAACCGCATCCTAGAACTGATATCGGTCATCATGTCAGTGGCACTTCCTGCGCTGCTCTACCTAGCCAGACATCCCATGTTAGTCCAGTTCTGCCTCCACCATGGGCTTCCATTGCACCACTTCAATGACGTTGCGAGTTTGTCTCACGATTTGGATTTCTAATAGGGTTTCTAAAAGTCATTGGTATAAGGAAATGAACATGCAGAGATCATGATAGGTTGAGGTGAGAATAAAGTCACAAAGTACACCTGATGAATGAAACATGGAATCCTTCATGTTGGCCGACAGTTGTTCATGTTAAAAGGTTTAACAAAGAATAAGAACAGATAATCACAAAGATCGATCTCTATTTTTAAACCACAAAACAGTTTATCCATCTTTAAATAAGGTATTAACTTTAGATCAAATTGTTCTTGGGTTGGTCCACATATGTCATTTGAATATATGAAAATGGATGTTAAATCCTGAAGTAATTAAATTCCCAATCTTGTTATCGGATCTATCATTAACTAAGAATGAAAGATTGTGTCATCGTCAACAATAGATCTACTGACATTCCTCTACAGAGAGCTTCCTTTTATGTCATAAATGATTTCCAAGGTTATTGTGATAACCAAAAACTCCTAAGAAATGTTTCATTAAAAATAAAAACTCCACTATCTGATAGAACATTTTTATTATACTATTTTAATGACAGTTACATCTAATTTCAAAAATTTACAGTCTACCTGTACTGATCAATGTTAGGCCCCATATAACGAAAATGAAATGCTCTAAATACAATGATGCCCATTGATTTCAAATTCATGAACCCGTTAATAGGTTATACCAATTTAATGAATAAACCACCTACACATATTATTAAAAACATTTCATTTTTATCGTTTCATTCAAGGAACATTCAGCCTCGAAATCTCACATTTTCTTAGTGCCTTGTGTCAAAATTTTCCTAATTTATTTATAAAAATAAATCTATAAAAAATATGAATCATTACATTCTCCCCCCAATAGGGACTTATTTCCCCAAAGACCAGAATAAGGTATAATCAACAAAAATCAGAGGGTACTAACAATGAATCTTATCCTACCACTCCCAGCTGGTCTCTTGGGGATTCATATTTTCCAAACAAATGTGCACCAGTGGAATCAATTTTCCTGAAAGGATCTACTCCAATTGATCCTAAATCTCCACCAGGTACACCGTAATGGATTCCCCATTGATAATGTCCATATTTCCCTAATCAATGATGTTTGATGTATCATGCCCGTACATCCTTATCTGTGGCACATGGAAGACATCATGCACCCGTTGAAACTATGATAGTTGTTATAGGTGGTAAAAACCCTTAGAACTCTACTCATTATAAAGAAAGGTCCAATTTATCTGAGAGAAAACGTACTTCCCTAGCCTAATATCTTTAATTGATGTCGAAATGTGACCTGAAGGGACACATGGTCTCCCTCCGCTAATTCCATAGGCCTCTATAACCTATCAACACATGTCATCTACTAGCTCTGTGTTGTCCTCATCCTCTCCTATAATATCTGCACCTTTTTTGTGGTAGCCCACACCAACTAGGGTCCCATGATTGTGGAATCCCCTAGTTCAATCCAACGTAGTGGTGACCTGCATGGTCTCTCATACAACACCTCTAATGATTCCATACCAATGGTGGAGTGATAGCTGTTTTTGTATGTAAACTCCACAAGTGGTTGGTGATCCACCCAAATGTGGCCAAAGTATTGGATTCAAGCATGTTGTATTTCCTCCAGAATCTGGATGGTCCTCTTTATTTGGCCATCTATCTGGGGATGAAACACCTTGCTCAAGCACAACTCAAACCAAATGCCTCTTGAAATAACTTCCAAAAAGAGGATGTGAAATGACAATCACATTATGAGATTATCAAATATGGACTCCATGAAGTCGAAATATCTCTTGTAGATAGAGTCATCTCAATCCCTCTATAGAAATCTTCTCATGGATTGGTATGAAGTGGGCCGACATGGTGAGTTTTTCAACGATCAAAGAGATGGTATCATTCCACCTGGATGTGCATGGTAAACCTATCATGAATTCCATCAATATATCATCCCACTTCCACTATAGAACCTCAAGGGTTTGGGTCAATCCCTCTAGAACCTAGTGCCCAGCCATAAATTGCTATAATGTACGGAATCGAGAAACGAAATCTGACATCACATTGTTCATCACAGTCCACCATAATTGACGTTGGATCTCTTGATACATCATTAAAACTATTTTATATTCCACAAAATGGTATGTGTGAATCTCCCACATGACCTCCTCCCACAACATCACTGGTACTACTGTGGTCCCTCTGAAGGGAAAAATGTAACGCCCCAGAATTTTTAATTATTTTTTTTCTAATTTTGTGTGTTGTTTTTTTTATAATCAACAAAACTATATCCTTTAATTAATGTAGTGCATATAATTAAAATGGTATTGTTTTGTTTTGACTGTTATATGATTGTTGGTCAATATGACCATTGGTCAATATGACGGTTGGAAACTATAAACTTAATGTACTGTTTTTATAAATATGGTTATAATGTAAAATTAATACAGAAAGAAGATTTTATGGCCTCATACAGTAGACTCAATTCATATAAATCCCATCTATCGGAGCTTGGGAAGGAGGTAGCATCAATGTCCTTTACTTTGGTCCAAGCCCAAGCCGAACATCAATGTATGAAGTTTGAACGGAATTGCCTAAGGGAAAAGTTCTCACTGATAGAAATCACCACTCGAGCAATGTTTTCCATGCCACCCCAAGATTCTATCACCATAGAACACCTTAAACTTAGGTCCTATGGTGGTGTTATAAGCGGATATGTAATGATACCTTAGCTCCTTTGTGTAATCCTTTTATTAAATTAAATTGTTATTTCTTATTATAGCCAAGTTTGTGAATTTCAAATTTCTAGATAATTATAGGATTTGTATTATTGATGAATTTTAAAAAAAATGGATATTTTAAACTATTTTTGTATTCATTAAATAATTAATAATGTGAAATGATTTTCAAAAAATGGTCGTCTACAGTTGTTTTCAGTAAAAAATTTAATGTCTAATAAGATCAACTTGATTTTTAGTGAATAGTAAAATAGGAATAGTAACATACCCATATGAATAGTAGTGAATAGTAATGAATAAAAATTTGACAACAAAATAGAAACATCACCCATGAATGTATAAATACATTTTATACATCTTAAAAATGAAAAAATGATCATAGTTTTAGTTTTGGAATTTTAGTATGTCATAAATATTTTATTTGAAATTTTATAATTAATTTAATAATTTAAAATGGAAATCAATTTTCATAATATTTAATCATAAATTGTTACTTTATTGTCTTATAGATATTTGATAATTTTATGGGACCTTGATTACTCTTTTATGGTGTTACAAAATGATTTATAGTTTTAATGTTGTGTTTTTGGATTAAATAATGATTTTATTTGAAAATTAAATTAAAATTTTTTATAAAATTATATTCATAAAATTGAATTCATTTTTGAATTCATAGAATTGATATGGGGTTAGGGTGAATTTTAGGAATTTTCTGAAACAGTAGAATTTTCGGTGAATAGTAAAAATGTTGTTTGGAGTTTCGGGTGTTTAATGACATAATTAATGATATAATAATGATGTAAGCTTTCTGGTCAACTTATTAATTGTGAGATATGCTATGAGGTGTATCAAGTGGCCAATACCATGGGAAAATATCATTGGTAAGCCCATGGTTTTTTAAATAACACCGATGAGGTGTCCCTTGGAAATTAATAATTTAATCACTCATTTTTCCTATAAATACCATACCATTTCCCTCATTCATTTCATTCCAAAAAAACTCCTCAACTAATTTATGGTCTCTTTACCTCCCATGGAGTTATCCCAAGGTTCCCTCAAGCCTCACAAGGTCCCAAACCTCATGCATTCGAGGATACTCTTCAAGGTAAGGGATCTTTTCACCCTCCTCTTTTAAGTCATGACTTCCTTTATCTTGTGTCTTCTAATTTACATCTCTTCAAGTTGAGGGTATGTTATTATATGTTGTATTTACGGTCAATTTCATGTCTAATTGTTGAGAGACCCTTTCCTCTCTTATAAATTGGTTTTCTGAATTTTTATGTGACACCATTAGGCTGTCGAATTTTTCGTAAAAGGAATCTCATCTTCTCTTTTCTTTCTTGTTTCCTTTTCTTGTGGTATGTCATTCAAATTTCCAAACCATGTTATTATCTCCATGTTATTCTGAATTTATAATGTATTATAAATAATTTAAGAGTGTTTTACCCTTTTCCCCAATCTTTTTAATGTTTTCTAAAACCATATTATATAGCCGTTATGCTGCAGAAATTTCGTCTCAAAATTTATATCTCTTTCTCTCAAATTCTTTTGTTTTATTTATGTGAATACCCAGACCTATTTCATTTCTATGGATATTAATAAATAAATATAGATGATATATTTTATTCTGTAATTTACATACATATAACCCTCACTCCCTTTCCCTGGGTTATAAATGATATAATGATCTTATTTTTAAGAACATTTAAAATGTCACAATTTTGAAATGAAACCCATTTCTATTATTCTCTATGGGTTATTTATGAAATGTTGGATTATGTTAATTGTGTCTCACATGATAGTAATGAAATTTTATGGGTGATCCCTGATAGTTCTCCAATGCATTGGTTAAATAATTAATCTCTAGAGATGACAAGATTCATGATACCTTAGTGAATATCCTTGGTAATTTTTATGACACCTCAGGGTCAAACCTTGGTGATATATTCATGAATGTATAAATAAAATGGTGTGACTACATATTCAAGTTATTATTAATGTTCTTTTTTTTATGACATTCCTATTGTTCCATTTCCCATGCCGTTATGACTTTTATCATGTTCTTATTAATATTCCTCAAGATCACATGTCAACTGTTTCACTTGTTTTCCATACTGAGCCTTTTTCTCAACCATTCCTTTTATGTATGTCTCCAAGTTATGAGATGAAGTAATTGTACATAGGAAGAACTTATGATAAAGCCTTACAAGTGTTTTAGAAGAATATTTTTTGTTTTATTCATGTTTTATTGTTCTTGATTTCCAAGACACTAGATTTTAAAGATCCTCTATATGTAAAATGTAATGTAATAAAAAGGTGGGATTACATAGTTTGTATCAGAGGATAGTTTAGTTATTTATGGAAAATTAGGCTGTGAAATATTTAGGAATAATCCTATAGAAAAGTGTAAATATAGGAAAACTTCTTGGTATTTTGGTGAGTATTAAGTAAGTGTTTTTTTAAGAAAATACATCCCTGTGTGGATACGAGCATGTAAGGGAGGCTCTAGGATAGAGATACCTAGGAGTGAAAACCCTGACAAAGAGTTTCAGGCTTGACCGAGGGTATCCTGGTAAACGAAAATGGGCCTTTATACACTCTTGGTTACGACACTCTTGGGGTATTTGTTTGGTTAATCATTAGCTTTTTATGAATCATTATGTATGATTTATAGAGAAAGGTAATTGTTTAATGATGTTTTAAGACATAAATCATTTATAGTTAAAATATTTGTAAATGAAATAAGTTTCTCACTGCAGTTTTATTCTTTTAGAAATGGAGGGAAATAGGAGGAACCGTGCAAATGGTGACCGTAATGGAAAATGTGATGACGACCCTCCAATGGAAGCCGGAATGGAAAAATTCATGTGAATGATGAAACAAATGACTCATGTTATGGGAAATAACTTGTATCAAGCTGAGAGACTGATCTCACTACGACGGTAACAACATCTTGTTGAGTCCTTTATGCATCAACGACCACCAACCTTCAGTGGATCGACTAACCCCTTGATTTCTGAGTAACGGATCAGCTCTATCGAGAAGATATTTTCTGTGATCTGCTGTTGAGAGCAAGAGAAGGTCACTCTAGAAATCTATCTCTTAAAAGGAGACCCAATTAGTGGTGGAAGCTGATTAAAAACTCAAGGGAAAGAGTGGAAGTTGAAGCTATGGAGTGGGAAGAGTTCATAGGGATTTTCTTCAGTAAGTATTTCCCCCAATCCATGAGAACAAGAATGGAGAGGGAGTTTATCAAGATAAAGCAGAAGGAGAACGAATCTGTCAGAAGCTATGAGATTAACTTCACCTGACTCTCATGATATACCTCTAGATTTTTCATGGATCCAAATGATATGGTTGATTGATTCTTCAGTAAAATGAGACCTCATCTACAGAAGAATCTTGCCAACCGAGACTATGATATCTATTACGAGATCGTGTCAAGTGTGATGAAATTTGAATTAGTGTTTGGTGAGACATAATGGTCTCCTAAAACAAATGAAAAAATGAGATCTATGGAGCCCAACATAGGGAGGAGGTTTGATCAAGGAATAGGAAGCATGTAAGTGCAACGTCCCACATGTAATAAATGTGGGAAGAAGCATTCAGGGAACTGCTTGCTCAAGAGCAGGAAATGCTACAATTGCGGAAGATATGACCATATTGTGAGGAATTGTCATAGTGAGATGAAATCTCAACATCAAACAACTAATGAAAATGGGAATATGGTGCAAGCCCTTCCTGATGTCCAGTGCTTTATGTGTGGTCAAGATGGGCACTTTGAAAATCAATGTCCAAATCCAAGGGCAGTGGAGGGGAACCACCATCTGCCTCAGAAAAGGCCAAGGGAGCAAGGTCGTGCTTTTGCTAACACGAAAGCTGATGTTGAAGCTCCAAATGATGTGGTAGAAGGTACTCTTGTTTCTCTCTCAAAGCTAGCAACTACATTGTTTGATTTTGGTTCTACACATTCCTTTATTTCTTCATTGATTGCAATGAATTTAGAATCAACTCCTGATTTTCTAAAAGTAGAGTTATCAGTCAAGACTCCTGGTGGGATTATCCAAGCATCATTAGTGTTTAAAAACTCTAGTATTTACTTTTTTGATCACAATATTATTGCAAATATAGTAGTAATTCCTATGCTGGAATTCAACATTATACTAGGGATGGACTAACTCTCAATGTATAATGTTGTGATCAAATGTAGAAGTAAGTAAATCTTCGTAGTCTTGAATGGAAAACCTACAGTTATCTTCCATGGAGAGATAACTCAACCTGATCTTTGTCTAGAAGAACCTCCTATAAGCTTTTTTATAGAATTGATCATTGGAGAAGAAGAAGGAAATGATAGTTTGAGGATAGAAAATGTACCCATCGTCCAGGAATACATTGACGTATTTCCTGAGGAGTTGCTTGGACCTCCACCAGAAAGAGAGGTAGAGTTCTCTATTGAACTCATACCTGGATCTCACTCGATATCAAAGACCGCATATAGAATGAAAAATGTGGAGATTGAGGAAATAGAGAATCAAATCCAAGATCTTTTAGATAGGGGTTTATCCGCCCAAGTGTGTCTCCTTGGGGAACACATGTTCTCATTGTGAAGAAGAAGGATGGATCAATGTAGTTATGCATTGATTATAGAGAACTGAATGGGATCACACTAAAGAACAAATACACTTTTCCAAGAATTGATGATTTATTTGACCAAATTCATGGGGCTATATTCATCTCTAAGACTGATCTTCGATTTGGTTATCATCAATTAAGGTTTAGGAAAGAGGGTACTCCAAAAACTGCCTTCTAATCAAGATATGGGAATTTTGAGTGTGTTATTATGCCCTTCGGACTAACTAATGCACCTTCCATTTTTATATATTTGATGAATATAGTTTTTAAGGACTACATTGATAAAATTGTGGTAGTTTTTGTTGATGATATTCTGATATATTCCGAAAATCATGATGAGCATGAGGATCATCTATGGGTTATTTTTCAAACTCTGCGGAAGGATAGGCTTTTGGGAATGTTCAATAAATTTGAATTTGGGTTACAACAAGTTGCTTTCTTGGGGAATATTGTAAACAATGAAGGAATCATAGTTGACACTACAAAGACAAAAGTTGTAGAGGAGTGGTCTTAGTCTACAACAATAACTATGATTCTATGTTTCCTTAGATTATCTTGATATTATAGGAGGTTTGTGAAAAACTTTTCACGACTTTCAAATCCATTAACCATGATAACTCGAAAAGGGGTCAAGTTTATCTAGAAAAAGGAGTGTGAGGAATGTTTCCAAGAGCTAAAGAAGAGATTGGTTACTTTACTGGTGTTAACTCTACCTTCAAGTGGAGAAGGATTAATTATTTTTAGTGATGCATCTCTAAAAGGGATTGGGTGCATCCTTATGCAAAATGAAAAGTTCATTTCTAATGCATCTCAACAGTTGAAGACTCATGATCATAATTATCCTACGCATGATCGGGAGCTGGTTGTGGTTGTTTTTTCTCTGAAGATATGGAGGCACACTAATTATGGGAAGAAATGTTATATATACACAGACCATTAATGTTTGAAATATATTTTCCCACAAAAGGAATTGAACATGAGACAAATGATGTAACGCCCTGACCCCAGTTACCTAGAGTCGGTGCATTTTTTTAATACATTGGCATGATTACAAGGAATCACATCCCGAAGGACTGAATAGTTTAGAAATCTTGGAAAATAGATTACATAAATGAATGTTACATTACACACTATAAAATAAAACACAACATAAATGAACCATTGATAATTCCATTAATCCCCAAGCATAACCTTTCTTATCGATCATAATAGTCTTCTTGAAATACTGGGAAAATAAAACATAAGAAAGGGGTGAGCTCAAATGCTCAGTAAGGGAAAATAATTTAGCGGAAGCTATAAACATTTAAGGAATGATTTGTGACAAAAACAAAATCCTTTTTAAACATAAATTTGAACATAATATGGAAAAAATAAATCAAACCTTACCATATAAACATGTACATGAATATTCTACTAGTCGAATAATCACATATAATAACTAATTTCACAAGGAATGAATGCCTAATGTCGGACATCATTACCACATCGTCAAGGCATCATGCCAAGACTACAAATAAATTTTTTTTCAAGGCCTTGTGCCATGACACTAGTTTTTCTCATGAGACCTACCGATGCATCGAGGAGCTATAGCGGGCTCCACCCGTCACTTACTAAGTCCACTGCATTACTCATATGAATCGTTGAAACATAACATAAACATTCGTATTAAAACTAGCATACGAAATGTCAATACATGAACCATAAAAGGTTAATGGTATTAATATAGAACATCCATATTCAAACATATCATAACTCATTCAATACAATATGGAAGATTTTATTATCATAAATCAACCTCAATCAAATATAATATCCAGTAAAGGATGCTGACATAGCTGAAAATGATGAGTAAAACTTTTTGAGAGAAATATCATTTTTGTAAAATCATTTAAAAGCCACACATTTATAAAACAAGTAATTTAAAAGAGATTTTGGAATCAAAGTGTCCCATAACACTTTGAAAATTTTGAAAAGAATTATCATTTCAAAACATTCATGTCCATATAAATAAATCCTTAAAATCATTTTGAAAACATGGACATTAATTAAAAATATTTAGAAAGATATATCATTAAAACATTTAAAATTATGATATTGATAAAGAGTACCTTTCAAAAATCCTTAAAATATTCATTTTCAAACCATTTTTATGAAAAATGGACATGGATGATAAAAATTTTGCAATAAATACTTACACATAAACAATCTCGGATATTACTTAGATTGAAGAATTAACCCTTACCTTGAACATTCCTTTAGTCGAGGGTATGTTTAACCTACTGTATGAAGATCGTAGTATGATATTATGTTATAATAGAACCATATTAATATTTATTACATCATACATAAATCATTTATGACTTTATACTACCCATTTTATAATAATTTCCATGTTAAATTAACATTTCGGGTAATAATCGCTTTCTTTATCGTACGTGTTTTAACTTGTAACTCTTGATTTTATCACTTAGATCAAGATTTAAATAAATCAAAAATTCAAAACATGATTTAAATATCATATATATTTAGAAACAAAATATGTATAATAGACATATATATGAAATGAAAAACATCGTGTAAGGAGACGGTAGTCCGTACCTACGCATAAACACTGTTTCAGTTTTTATATCGTATTGAACGGAACAAAGTGAACAAGATATATGTAAGTACATATATATATATATATATATATATATATATATATATCCAGTAGCATTATTATGTAATATATTATATAATTATTAGTAATATATATTTTTATAATCGTTGATGAATGGTGAACATGAAAATGAATCTCATCGTGTCGTGGAGACGGTAATCCGTACGTATGCACGAGCGACAATATCATTTCCTTAATGGTGTGGAATAGGATGTTATATTAATTTTACAGAGACAATAGAATGTAATTTCCATTATTTATATACATATTAATCATCATTATATCCATGAAAATAACATGGTGTTGATTAACAAATCACACCACGACGTGGAGACGGTAAGCCATACGTACACTAGCATGGTGACATTATCATTCATAAGATAGAGAGGATAATTAATATAGTTGTTCCATATTTATAATAACATCACAGTATATATAAGATACTGGATTTATTATTTTATAATGGAAATGACAATGAAAGAGTAGGTGGAATAATAAGAGAACTTTAAAGAGAGTGGTGAAATGATTACCTCTTCTTCGGGTTTTTCCTTTTGATTTGATCAAAAGGGATTCTTAAGTTGTCTTTATCATAAAAGTAAGGCCTCTAGGATCAAGTTAGGAAAGTTGGGAGGATATTAGGGTAGGGTTTGGCTGAGTCAAATGGATTTTGAGGTGTGAATTTGAGAGAAGGGGAAATGCCCTTTTATAAGAGGGGTGAGGGTCACTTTGGGAAAAGATTAATGTATTAATTTAATATACCATAATATTCGTTTTATAATGGTTAAAAACGAATTTATTTCGTTCCTTAGGTGGGTATGTTTAGAAATAATCTCAACCAATAGGTTTTAGACAGGTTTAGGTTTCTATTTTAACCTTATCTTTTAGATTTAACTCTTCGTTAAAAAGTTTATCATTTACTGTGTCTTCTTCTATCCTTAATCTATATGGTTAATAAACATATTATAAACTTCCAAGAGAACCTAATGTGGATCATTAATGACATATATAATATTATTTAAGACCTTTGGTAGAACCTTACATTATTATGAATATCATATCAACCAATAATATAGTGTTTGTTTTAAATAATAATTTATGTCAATTTTGACACTATTTGGTATATTGTTTTTGTGAAAGTCATCAAAACTTGATTATTTCGAAAACGATACATTGAACCATCCATAACATATCATAGTCTCCTATAAAATTCGTGGACGTTCTAAAAAATAGAAATTATTTTTATTTTAATATTTATAATACCATTTATTTTATTCTTTCATTAATAAGGTAATTACTGCATCATCATTGTGTCATAAATAAATTTTATTATTTAAAGTCTAAAAATCATAAATAAAATACCATGATTTAGAAAATCCTTTTATATTTGTAATTAATATTTATATTCGAATTTATCTTATGTAAAACCCAATATTAAAAATGGTTTAGTTAATTAACTTTTGAATTTTACACTTTTAACTCTTCTTTAAATTAAATAATAATAAATGTCCTAATCTAATCCAAGAGGACCTAAATGATAATATTTTATTCCTAAGGTTGTTTTCGGTCGAGTTAAATTTTTCCAATATAATTAGGACATGTGTTAGGGTAATATTAATATCATGTGTACCCTTAATTACCCTATTTACTTTAAACCGTGGTAAATAAAAGTAAAAAGTCACTATTCACCAAAAAAAATTATCTTATTGAACCACATTTTTCTCATTGATATTAACTATGTCTCTCAGACATTCAAAATTCCACTCACAGAAGCGGTAACATTATGTTTTATGTGAATTTACAAATTTTTCTAGGAGGTGCGTAAAAGACGGTGAAAAAGTTCAATAAAATTTTTATATATCTAAAATTATTATAAACAGACTTCAATGAATTACATTGAATTTATATTGGTATTATGTATCTATTTTGATCTAAAATAAATTTAAATAAATAATTAATTATATAAATTAAAAGAAGGTTTTTTACAATAACTTAGTGTTTTTAACTATTCATCTAATATTGAATGTTTTCAGAAAAGTACCATTAATTCACCCTAGGATAATTTTGATATTCCGAATCCAAAAATGATTTCTATTTTACCAAATTCAAAACATATAAGTTGAATTTATTAATTTAAAATTAATTCTCGTTGTCAAAACCAAAAGGCATATTTTTAATAAATAATAACTATCAAAAGATTGACACTTGTTTATGTCCAATTTCAATGTAAAATTACTCACAATAACCAATATTGCATTAAATGGTAAAAATATAATATATTTATACTTCCAAACCCTTAAAATGTTTATTTTAACACTATAAATTATTTTGATTAAAAAATTCATTTCAGTTAAAATATAGTATTTTTCACTATTCACCAAATATGAAAGTTATTAGAAAAACACCAAAATATTATAAAAACTAAATTATTATGTCCCAATTCTAAAGAAGATTTTTATTTTTCCAAATTGAATATATAAAAGTTTCAAATATTGGATTTTAAAAGGGCACTCTATTAAAAGGCAGAAAAATCACATTTTTTTTAAAAATACTTCTTTTATTTGAAAAATGTATTTGTTCGTAAATTATTTCTAAGAAACACATAATATTGATTCTAAAATTATAAGTATAATATAATGTTTAAAACTAATTTAATACTATTTATAAGCGCTTTTGAACAGCTAGTTTTGTAAGTCGTGGTGTGCTTGAACTTAGTGTTCTGTGTAGTGCAAGTTATTGAATTACTTTAAAGAAATAACGTACTATAAAATCATGGGGTGTTACATTCTTCACTCCTTCAATAAACTTCGTCCACACAATTTGAGATTGTTCTTTGAAAATAAAAGGTTGAAAATAGAAAATACCTTTGTGGGAAAACCCACATCGTAAATTGGGTTAACAAAATTTATTCTTAATAATATGAAAATGGGAATGAAAAATTCACCACCTAATTATGATCTCTGATTTGGAGAAAATTGGTGGAAATTAGAGACACATAATTGGAGGAAAAATGTAAATATTTATAGGGACTGATTGAGGTCATCAATCACAAACAAGTGTATAATTGAGGGCCTCAAAGCCATCAATCTATGATGACTAAAAATATCACCGGTTCAACAAATCATAAGGTATTAGGACAACAAATTTTTGGTTTTAAGATCCCTTCCCTAAAGTTTAAAGATTAATTCTTTCATATGATGAAAAAAGTATACTTGGAATGTAGAGTTTCATCCATTAACTAATTTGTACCACAAACTCATCTTTCACTCTAAAAGATAATAGAACTTAAAAATATTCTATTTATCCTAATCGTATAGGGTTCCAAAAATAATGAATTGTTAATTCACAAATCATACCCTTTAAAAAAAATACATTATTCAATCTAGTACATCACGTGGGTCAGTGATGGGTGATACAACCTTGCCTTCCTTCAGTTGCGGGTTAATGTCTCGTGGCCTTGCCGGATAGGACGGGTTGTCGCCCGACCTCCGAGTTTTTCTTTTTATAGAAATCCAATAGTATCAAATTTCAATCATAATCCATTCCAACCTTTAGAATTATCCAAAATACTTATATCCAAAATCTCAGTCCTATGTTTAAAAAGAAGTTAAAAAATGAGGATCCTTTTTTCCAGGTAATAACATGTGAACGCCTTCATCGTGTATTCTTATTCAACACCGCAACATCCTGAATTACCAAAATCAACCATCTGTTATTCCAAAATCACTACCTCATTATCAGGACCATATTTATGATTACCTTTCCATCAACCATTTATTTCCAAAAAGTGTAGCTTACTATTATGTCACTTTTCTTAGAACCATATAATTTCAAATCCTCAATGAAATAGTACTGTAGTATAATCCTTATTTATCTCCATAATTCATGTAACCAGTTAATTGATGACACAACACTAAAATGAAATAATTGAATAATAATAACATAAGAACACCATTCTTTATTCTTCATCTGACATAGTATCATATCATGATTATTATCCAATAAAATCATTTGCGGTATACTCTTATGAATGGGATATTGATTCGCGTAGTGTCTCAATGCCTTGTAGATGAATCATTTTACATTTGAAAACTTTTTCTTACCCTTGAAATCACGTACTTGGTGTCCTTTTTCACCACACTTATAACAAACTCTCATTCCCTTCAAGAATTTACCAAGGTGATTCATTCCACGTTTATCACATATTTGAAAATCTTTCTTTCCCTTATTCCCTTTATCCATCATTCTTTCTACCATCCTTTTCTTCCCTTTCTTCCCTTCAATGACATAGGATTCAGAGAAATCATTACTGGTCCTATGAAAATACTTATTCATATGATGATAATCCATGGGAGACTATTTTGTTTCTAAATTTTTTCTTAAAACCCTGAATAATATGACCCTTCTTACTCTTTGAATCATACGTATTACTGGAGTTCTCATTCCTTCTACTATTTTCCATTTCTAAACAATGGCATACACTATGTTAGTTTATGAATCTCAATTCATAAATCCAAACATGTAAAATACCTATCATAAATTGAATAGTTTTATGGATATAATTCATAATCACAAAAATGCTTTCTTTGAGGAGGTATATACTGATAAACCCTTCCTAGTGGTTTGTGAAGAAGATGAGAATTATCCTAAGCATATCCCCCAAGAGTGTCGTAACCAAGAGTATAGCAATGATCGTTGTCATGCACTAGTTCCCATTAGAGTCTAGCTCAAAGCAGTGTTATTGGGTTTTACCCATAGGTACATCTGTTCCAGAGTCACCTCTACCTGCTCGTATCCAGATAGGGATGTATTTTCTGGGAAAACACATAACATCATTACATTAGCAACATCCTAGGAATATCTTATTTACTAATCTTCAAAGTCTATCTTATGGTAATGTCCTCTAATCAGAGTTTATCTAAATATAGTTTCCAAGGTTATTTCTAAACTTTCTCTGATACAAATTGTAACACTAAGAACCAAGTTACCCAGAGTAGGTGCATTATTTTAATACATTGGCATGATTAGAAGGAATAATTTCCCTAAGGAACGATCAGTTTAGAAGTATTGGAAAATAGATTACATACATTAATGTTACATTACACATTAGAAAATAAAACACAACATAGATGATCCTTTGAGAATTCCATTAATCCCCAAGCATAACCCTAATTGTCAAACATGATACACTTCATGGAATCCTACGAAAATAAAACTTAAGAAAGGGGTGAGCTCAGATGCTCAGTAAGGGTAAATAATTTAGCAGAAGCTATAACATTTTATGTCAAGATGTGTGATAAAAACAATATCCTTTTTAAAAATAAACTTGAACATAATATGGAAAAATATAAATCAAACCTTTCCATATAAACATGCACATGGATATTCTACTAGTCTAATAATCACATGTAATAACTAATTTAAAAATGAGGGAATTCCTAACATCGGACATCATTACCACATAGTCTAGGCCTCATCGTAAGACTACCAATAAAATTTTTGTCAAAGCCTTGTTCCATGACACAATTTTGTCTCATGAGAACTACTGATGCATCGAGGAGCTAGAGCGGGGTCCACCCATCAATTATTAAGTCCACAACATTCCTCATATGAATATTTGAAACATAACATAAACATTCGAATTAAAACTAGAATATGAAATGCCAATACATTAACCATAAACTATGATTGGTGTTAAAATAGAACATCCATAGTCAGACATTTCATAACTCATTCAATACAATATGGAAGATTGTATTATAATAAATCAACATCAATCAAAAATAATATCTAGTAAAGGATGCTGACATAGTTGAAAATGATGAGTAAAGGTTTTTGATAGAAATATCCTTTTTGTAAAATCATTTAAAAGTCACTCATTTATAAAGGAATTAATTTAAAAGATTTTTTTAATCAATGTGTCCCATACCACTTTGAAACTTTTGAAAAGAATTATTATTTCAAAACATTAATGCCCATATAAATAAATCCTTAAAATCATTTTGAAAAAATGGACATTAATTAAATATATTAAGAAAGATAAATCATTAAAACATTTAAAATTCTGATCATGATAAAGAATTCCTTTCAAAATTCATTAAAATATTCATTTTGAAATCATTTTTACGAAAAATGGACATGGATGATAAAAATTTCCCAGTAAATACTTACACATAAACAATCTCAGATAATAATGAGATTGAAGAATTAAACCTTACCTTGAACATTCCATTGGTCGAGGGTATGTTTAACCTCATGTATGATGATCATAGTATGATACTAAATTATACCAGAACCATATTAATATTTATTATATCATACATGATTCATTTATGACTTTATACTACCCATTTAATAATAATTTCCTTGTTAAATTAACATTTCGGATAATAATCGATTTTTTTATCGTATGTGTTTTAATTTGTTACTCTTGATTGTATTATTTAGTTCAAGATTTAAATACATCCAGAATATAAAACATGATTTAAATATCATGTATATTTAGAAAACAAATATGTATAATAGACATATATATGAAATGAAAAACACCGTTTTTGGAGACGGTAGTCCGTACGTACCCATAAACGCTTTTTCCGTTTTCATATCGTATTGAATAGAAGTAAGTGAACAAGATATATTTAATTTCATATATATATATCTCCAGTATAATTATTATGTCATATATTACATAACTATTAGTAATATATATTTTTATAATCGTCGATGAATGGTGAACGTGGAAATTAATCTCATCGTGTCGTGGAGACGATAATCCGTGCATATACACGAGCGACAATATAATTTACTTGAAGGTGTGGAATTGGATGTTATATTAATTTTACAGAGACATTAGAATGTTATTTTTAAAATTTATATACATATTACTCGTCATTATATCCATCCAAATAACATATTGTTTAATAACAAATCACACCACGGCGTGGAGACGGCAAGCCGTACATACGCATGCATGGTGACATTATCAGTCATAAGATGGATAGAATAATGAATATAGTTGTTCCATTTTTATATTAACGTCATAGTATATATAAGATACTATAGCTATTATTTTACAATGTAAACAACAAAGTAAGAGTAACTTGAATAATAAGATAACTTGAAAGAGGGTGGTGAAATCATTACCTCTTCTTCGGGTTCTTCCTTTTGATTTCATCAAAATGGCTCCTTAAGTTGGTTTTATAATCAAACAAAGGACTCTAAGATCATGTAAAGGAATTTGGGAGGATATTTGGGCATGGGTTGTCCATGTAAAATGTCTTTGTAGGTGTGAATTCTAGAGAAGGGGAAGTGCCCTTTTATAAAAGGGGTGAGTGACACTTTAGGAGATGATTAAAGTATTATTTTATTATACAATCATATTAGGTTTATAATAGTTCTAAATGAATTTATTTCGAGACTTAGGTGGTTATGGATCGAAATCCTCTCAACCAATAGGTTTTAACCAAGTTTAGGTTACCATTTTAACCTTATCTTTTAGATTTAACTCTTAATTAAATAGTTTAACTTTGACCGTGTCTTCTTGCATTCTTACTCTATATGTTTAATAAACATACTCACTACATACAAGAGAACCTCAAGTGGCTCATTAATGACATATATAATATTATTTAAGACTTTTTTCCGAACCTTACATATTTAGGAATATTATATCAACCAGTAATATAGTATTTGTTTTAAACATTAATTTATGTCAATTTTGACACTATTTGGTATTTTGTTATTGTGAACGTCGTAACAAAATGATTTCTTCGAGCAAGATACATATAATAATCTATAACATGTTATAGTCACCTAAAAATTTGTGTATGTCATAAAAACTTTGAAATTATATTTATTCTAATATTTATAATACCATTTATTTGAGTCTTTCTTTAATAAAGTAATTACTGTATCATCATTGTGTCATAAATAACTTTAATTTTTTAATTTATAAAAATTATAAATAAAATACCATGAAGTATGAAATCATTTTATATTTCTAATTAATATTTATATTCTAATTTATATTATGTATAACCATATATTAAAAAAAATTAGTTAATGAACATTGAATTTATCACTTTTAACTTATCTTTAAATTAAATATTAATAAATGTGATAATCTAATCCAAGTGGATCTAAATGATAATATTTTATTCCTAAGGTTTTTTTTGGTCGAGATACACTTTTCATATAGAATTAGGACATGTGTTAGGGTAATATTAATATCATTTTTACCTTTAATTACCCTATTTACTTTTAACCGTGGTAAATAAATGTAAAATGTTACTATTCACCAAAAATTATTATTATCTTATTGAACCACATTTCCCTCCTTGATATTAATCGTGTCTCTTGGATTTTTGAAATTCCACTCACAGAAGAGGTAAAATTATGTTTTATGTGAATTTACAAATTCTCGTAGGAGGTGGGTAATAGACGGTTAAAAAGTTCAATAAAATTTTTATATATCTAAAATTAATATAAACTGACTCCAATGAATTACATTGAATTTATATAGGTATTATGTATCTATTTTGACCTAAAAAATTTTAAATAAAATAAATAATTATTTAAATAAAAATCCGGTTTTAAACAATAACTCAGTGTTTTTCACTATTCATCAAAAATTGAAAGTTTTCAGAAAAATACCATTAATTCCCACTAGGATGATTTTGATATTCTGAATCCAAAAATGATTTCTATTTTAACAAATTAAAAATATTGAAGTTTAATTTATTATGTTAAAATTAATTCTCGTTGTTAGAACCAAAAAGACGTATTTTTAAGAAATAAAAACTATCAAATGATTGACACTTGTTTATGACCAATTTCAATGGAAAATTACATTCAATGACCTGTATTGGATTTAATGGTAAAAATTTAATCTATTTATACTTTCAAACTATTAAAATTTATTTTTTAACACTATTAATTATTTTGATTAAAAAAGATGTTTTCAGTTAAAATATAGTATTTTTCACTATTCACCCAAATATGAAAGTTATCAGAAAAATGACAAAAATATATTGAAACTAGATTATTATGTCTAGATTCTAAAGAAGAGGTTTATTTCCTAAAATTGAATATATAAAAGTTTCAAATATTGGATTTAAACAGGCTTCTCCATTAAAAGGCGGTAAAATTGGATTTTTTGAAAAATACTTATTTTATCTGAAAAAATGTATTTATTCATACATTAAGTCTAAAAAACTCAGTATATCGATTCTTAAATTATAAGGATAATATAAAGTTAAAAATTAAGTTAATAATATTCATAACCTCTTTTGAATGGCTAGTTTTTTAAGTCGTGGTGCGTTTGAACTCAGTGTTGTGTGTTGCAAGTTATTGAATTACTTTGAAGAAATAATTTACTATAAAATATTTCTATGTTACAAATGAGATGGTTGGAACTCTTTAATGACTTTGATTGTTCAATTCATTATCATCCTGGAAGAGCAAACAAGTTCACTGATGCATTAAGCAGGAAAGAACCAGTTGTTCTATCCATGATGAGGATTCAAAGTGATCCTTTGATGAATGACCTAGTAAAGATAGACATGGGAATTATAAGGGAAGGGACAACATCAACCCTAACCCAAATTATTTCTCAACTGTCACTACTTGAGAAGACCAAGAAAGCTCCGAAAGAAGATCCTTTGTTACAAATGAAGTTTGAGGATGTGAAGGATGGGATGTTTCCTGAGTTCAATATTGATCAATAAGGTGTACTGAAATTTCGTACAAGACTATGTGTTCCATCTATTACAGAAATAAAGAAGGAGCTAATGGATGAAGCTCACATCTCTACTTTCTCTATACATCCTGGTAGCACGAAATTGTAGAGGTAAATTCATGATCATTATTGGTGGGATAATATGAAAAGGGTGATTGCTGAATACACTTCAAGGTGCCTGGTATGTCAGTAAGTGAAGGCAGAGTGACAAATTTCTTAAAGGGGTGTTGCAACCAATACCCATATCAGTATGGAAGTGGGAAAATATCAATATAAACTTTGTCACAAGTCTCCAAAGAACATCCAATGGAAATAATGCGATATGGGTTGTTGTGGACTGTCTCACCAAGACTGCCCATTTTATCTCCATTCGGGAATATTTCTCTCCTGATTAACTTGCCAGGATTTACGAGAACAAAGTGTCAAGGCCACATGGAGTTCCACTTTATATCTTATTTTATCGTGATCCAAGGTTCACATCAATATTTTGTAGAAGTCTTCAACAAGCTCAGAGCACTGAATTGAATTTCAGTACATCCTATCACCCCCAAACTGATGTCCAATATAAAAGAAATATTAAAACACTCGAGGAAATGTTATGAACATTCTCAATGGAATTTAAGGGTGGCTGGGATCAACATATCTCTTTAGTTGAGTTCTCTTACAACAACAGCTTCCACTCGAGAATTCAAATGGAACCCTATGAAGCTATATATGGGAAGCAATGTAAAACTCTTTCTTGTTGGGATGAACTTGGTGAGAGAAAGATTATTGGGCCTGATCTTGTGCAAGGGATGACAGAAAAGGGCCATTCCATCCAGCAACACATTAAGGTTGATTAGAGTTGTAAAAAGAGCTATGCCAACAACCGTAAAAGGGACATGGAGTTTGATGTTGGTGACAATGACTTTCTGTGGATTTCACCTTGGAGAAGATTCATGAGGTTTGGAAAGAAAGGGATGCTCAGCCCTAGGTACAATGGCCCCTACGAAATCCTTGATCGTGTGGGACCAGTGGCCTATCGACTTGCGCTTCCCCTAAATCTAGCACAAGTTCATGATGTCTTCCACGTATCCCTCTTGAGGAAGTACATATTTGACCCTTCACATGTACTAAATCCATAGGTTGTACAACTGAAACATGACCTCTCTTATGAGGAGCGTCCGATGGAGATATTGGATCGTATAGACAAGGTTCTATGCAACAAGACTACCCACCTTGTTAAGTTGTTTTGGAGGAACCAAAAATATGAAGAAGCCACATGGGATCCAGTGGAGTCTAAGAGGCAGAAGTACCCACACCATTTCTCCTCAAAGGGTACAATTTAAAAATTTCGGGGACGAAATTTCATAAGGGGGAAAAATGTAATAACCCAAACATTTTAATTATATTTGTTTTCTAATTTTGTGTTTTGTTTTATTTTATACTCAACAAATCAATATCCTTTAATTAATGAAGTGGGTATAATTAAAATGAGACCATTGGGTTTCGACTGTTATATGACCGTTGGTCAATATGACTGTTAGAAACGATAAATCTAAATGTTGAGTTTTTATAAATTCTGTTATCTCGGTTAATTAATTCAGAAAGAAGAATGTATGGCCTCATCTAGTATACTCGAGCCATATGAAGCCCATCTGTCGGAGCTTGGGAAGGAGGTAGCATCACTAGGCATTGCTCTGGACCTAGCCCAAGCCGAACTTCAACATATGAAGCATAAACAAAATCACCTAAGGGGGATGTTTAGGCTGATAGAAATCACCTCTCGGGCAATGTTGTTCGAGAAACCCCAATATTTTATCACCATAGAACAGCTTAAACTTGGGTCTTATACTGGTGTTATAAGGGGATATGTAACGAGACCCTAGCGGCTTTGTGTAATCATTTTTTATAAATAAATTTTTATTTCTTATTATAGCTGTGTTTGTGAATTTCAAATATCAGGATAAATATAGGATTGGTATTATTGATGAATTTAGGAAAAATGGGGTATTTTAGACTATTTTTGTATTCGTTAAATAAATAATAATGTGAAATGATTTTCAAGAAATGGTTTTCTACAATTGTGCTCAGTAAGAAATTTAGAGTCCAATAAGAGCAAATTGATTTTTAGTGAATAGTAAATTAGAAGAGTAACATACCCATATGAATAGTAATGAATACTAATTTGAAAAAAAATTAGAAACTTTACCCATGAATGTATAAGTACATTTTAGACATCTTAAAAATGATAAAACAATCATAGTTTATTTTTTGGTGTTTTTGTATGTCATAAAACTTTTATTTTCAATTTTATAATTAATTTAATAGCATAAAATTGAAATGTATTTTCATAAAATTTAATCATAAATTGTTACTTTATTGTCTTATAGATATTTTATAATTTTATGGGACCTTGATTACTCTTTTACGGTGTTACAATATGAGTTATAGTTTTGAAGTTGTATTTTAGAAAAAAATAATGATTTTATTTGAAAATTAAATTAAAATTATTTATAAAATTATTTTCAAAAAATAGACTTCATTTTTGAACTCATAGATTCAATATTGGGTTAGGGTGAATTTTATGGATTTTTCTGAAACAGTTGAATTTTCGGTGAATAGTAAAAATGCAGTATTGAGTTTCGGGTGTTTAATGACATCATTAAGGATGTAATAATGATGTAATATTTCTGGTCTACATATGAGTAGTGAGATATTCTATGAGTTTTCCTAAGTGGCCAATACCATGAGAAATTACCATGGGAAATCCCATGGTTTTGCAAATACCACCAATGAGGTGTCCCTTGGAAATTAATAATTTATTCACTCAATTTTCTTATAAATACCAAGACATTTCCCTCATTCATTTCATTCCAAAAATCATCCTCAACGAATTTCTGGTCTCCTTACCTCCAAAGGAGTCCTCCCAAGGTTCCCTCCAGCCTCCCAAAGTCCCTAACTTCATGTTTTCAAAGTTACTCTTCAAGGTAAGGGATCCTTTCACCCTCCTCTTCTATGTCATGACTTCATTTATGTTGTGTCTTCTAATTTCCATCTCTTTATGTTGAGGGTGTGTTCTTATATTTTCTATTTCCAATCCATTTCATGTCTAATTTTTGATATACCCTTTCCTCTCTCATCAATTTGTTTTTTGAAATTTTATGTGAAGTTGTTAGGCTACCGAATTTTTCATAAAAGAAATCACATCTTCTCTTTTCTTTCCTATATCCTTTTCATGAGGTATGTCATTAAAATTTCCATACCATGTTCTTATCTTCATTTTATTCTTAATTTATACTATATTATGAATTATTTCTGCGTTTTTTACCCTTTTCCCCTCAATTTTTAATTTTTTCTTATACCATATTAAACAGCTGTTATGATGTAGAAATTTTGTCTCAAAATTTCTATCTCTTTCTCTCAAATCCTTTTGCTTTATTTATGTGACTAACTAGACCAATTTCTTTTTTATGGGTGTTCATAAATATATAAAGATGATATATTTGATTATGTAATTTACATAGATATAACCCTCAATCCATTTCCATGGGTTATAAATGATATAATGATATTATTTTTAAGTACATTTAAAACGTCACGATTTTGAAATGAAAATCATTTATTTTATTCTCTTTGGGTTATTTATGAAATGTTTTATTATGTTCTATGTGGCTAACTTGAATCTAAAGACATATTAATGGTGTGCCCTGATAACACTCCAATGCATTGGATATTAGAGTCGATATACATAAGTTGTGCCAGCCTAAATTGTTGTAAGAGTGGAGGGGTGACAACCATCGATGGGAGGTAAACATCTCCATTTCTATCCAAAAATGGATATCTGTAATTCCGCCATCTACACTAACACTTAATTCATTAACTGGATGCTGGATATCCTACTGATAAAATCTTCCACAATGTTCCCCTTCTGAGGAGTATTGAAAATATCAAAGTCGTATTATTTGAGGATCTATTTTCGTTGTCCTTGCCTCACATCTAGATCCATCTATGTGAAGATATAGTTGAGACACTTGTGGTAAGAGTGGATAGTAAACCACTTGACCATCAGGTAGTGTCATCGTATAATCAATGATAATACTACCAAGACTATTTCAAGATCATGGGTCACATAGGTAAATTCATGTGGTCTCAACTATTTGGAACCATAAGAAATCTATTCTCCCCCCCCCCCACTAGGAAGAAATGAATCCTGGTCCCTAATGCATCGAAGAATTCTACATACTCAACACCCTCTTCTGACAATACCAATATATGAGTACTCATCAACCTTTTCCTCATCTATTGAAAACACTATTGGCACTTCTCTATCAACACTGAAGGATTCCCTTTTTATGTCAAGGTCATCCAGGTTGCTACTACTCATAGAAATTTTTTTTAGAAACCTCTTATATTACATAGAAACCCCCATAAAACATGACACATATGTAATACTCTTGAATGTCTCTTAAGCAAGCACCACTTCATTCATCAATGGGTCTACTATAATTCCAGTCTTAGAAATGACGTGTCCTAGAATTGGAACTACTGAATATATAACTGACACTTTGAGAGATTACCTTACAACTTGTTCTCTTAGAGTGTGTCTAAGACCATCATCATGTGTATCACATGCTCCTCCTCAGACATCGATTACACCATGATGTCATTAATGAATACCATGAAAATATGGTCTACGTAAGTCTGAAATATACTATTCAAGCGTCTCGTGAACACTATTGGGGAATTCATTATGCCAAAATGAATCACTATTTAATAATAGGTGGTATACAGACATCTGATGGATGTCTTCAGAACATCATAATCCTATACATAATTCTAGTGATATCCCGATATGAGGTCTATCTACGAGAACCACCTTGATCCCTTCTACTGATCAAAGAGGTCATCAATCCTCAAAAGTAGATACACATTCTGTAGGGTCACCTTGTTCAAGTTCCATAATTCTACACATAGTCTCAAGCACTCATATGCCTTCATAGAAAACAAAACATTGACTACCAAGAGTGAAACACTAGTTCTGACGAAGTCCTTCCACTACAAGCCCTCTAGTTGTACCATCAAATCAGAAGATCTATAGAATCCATCTGATGTGAAGGGGTAGATATAAATTTCTTCATAGAGTAAAAATCAATACATAAGTCTAACTCTTTATGGGGAGGTAATCCAGGAACATCTTCCTGAAATGCATCCTCATACTCTGCCACAATTGTGAGACACTAAGGACTCATCTCATCCAATGAACTAAGGATCACGCTAGCCAATTGATGAGTAATAATTTAAACCATCATTTCAGTAAGGTCATACAATGCTTCAAAAGTTTACATTTCACCAAAAAAAAATCGGATCCCATCGACACTGACACACGACACTTTTTGCCTAAAAAGACAATCTGGGCGTGGAATGTACATAACCAGTCCATACAAAAAATGACGTTTTAAGGCCTAGACACCAATACTAAGAGATCCCAACCAAAACTCTCACATGAATAAGTAAGCTCGGGCTTTCATCATCATTTTTTGATCGTTGAATTTCCCCAGTAGGAGTCTCTAAATGTAATGGTCAAGTCAATGACTCTATTGAATTACCTGAGTCTCAAACAATGTTAATGACAAGAAAAGAGTGACTGACACTAGTATCTATAAAAACTATAATTAAATTGGAAAATTTATATATTAAACCTCTAAAAATCATTGGATCACTAGTATCATAATCCCCCATCAGCTGAATTAGCCTTGTCCATGGACACTAGCTCCCTGAGTCCTTGGTGGCCCACCTAAGGGTGGTTGTTGTAATATATCAAACCTCCTACCACCGCCTAAATCTCTACATAATACTCATCCATGTCTGATGCACTGTAAACTACTCAGCCTATTCCTAGTCATATTCTGTGCTGATCCCTTGACTATTTTATAATCATATGTGACGTGAGTCAAGAAATCTTGAGCCAGATGTCCTGAACCGCCACATGAGTAAAACAGTCTGCACTTCTGCTATCCTGATCTACCCTGGGAGACCCGAATCACTATACCCATATCCTAGGGTTTTCCCATTGAGTGAATGACCAACTTGATTCTCTACATCTGTTATAATCTTCCTACCACCGAAGACGCAGCTGCTTGGTGGTTTTTGGTTGCTCCTAGTGCTAGCGCATGTTCCTACGGATAGTTGAACACCGGTATGACTCAATCCAATACCCAATCTTATATAGGGATGCTAAGGTATACCATGGATGAGCTATTCGACAGGTGTATCAATGACACAATGGTCTATTCCTTAATTAATATTCCAACACCATATTCGTGGAGTAGTGAGAATGATCGGTAAATATTGTTGAGTACTCTTCAATTGTAAGACAGCACTACTATAGTCGCATGATCTCATGTATACACATTGAGCGTAACATTTATATAAGTAAATACTCACAAAAAAGGCACTTGATTTCCTGCAAATATAGAGTCTCATCATCATTCTTTAAATCACTATGATCCACCATCACCCCACTGAGTCCTAATAAAGGACCATGGAAAGAATATCTATCTTCTCAGAAGTCATCCTCATATGTTAGAAAAAATGAGTAACTACCTCCAGTCATTCCTCAAAAATTTGAGCATCTGAATCACCCTTAAAAATGGAATTATTTTGCATCTAGAAATCATGCAATGCACTCATTATGTGTGAATCCTCTACTGGTAGCGATGGTACTAACTACTGATCTCCAGGTGGTGGTGTAACCGGTACACTAGTAGATGGTGTTATCTCCGATACTAGTCCTTGTACTTATACCTCAACACAAGGAGGATAATATTCATGATCATGAATCAGAATACTATATTGTATTCTATGTAGAGGAATCCTAAAATAGATCAAGATTTACCATAATCAATTGAGTATACCTAGTGAGATGGATCAAGAAGGAATTGAGAACAAACAGAAAGTCCAATATGATTCATGTACCATTTATTTTCCTTTTAAGTACTATTTTTTTGGACCGAGTTAAAAGAGTAATTCGATGTCCTAGGGCATGGATACATTAGCCGCCGCACCAACACATGGATCTCGAGCCTTAAATCTAAACTCAAAACACTCAACACAATTTCCACAAATCAATCTCAGAGACATTTGGTTTATTAGGTAGAAACGACCGGGTATGACACTTCTCTACCGTAACTTGTACCATTGTGGTCCATTCCATGACAACCCCAAGCCTGCCTCCGATAGTCCAGGGGATGGAGACTAGAACTGAGTTGGAATTTCCTTCAAATGGGAGGCATTTTACTAGGTACCAATACACACACACACATCTCCAATACCAAAATGCAGAAATATAAAAACACCATGTAAAAAAATCTTGAATACATAATTATTCCAAGATCATAGTATGATAGTATAAAAATGGTTATTAAATAGGGATAGAATACAACACCCCCACCAATAGAAGTCTTACAATGTGAATGTACATGTTCTTGAAACTCATTCTTAGAAAACGTTAACTAAAGGTTTGGTGTAGGATAGATATAAAAATCATTATGAGAATACCTCACATGTATAATCGTTCTATGAACCATTTGGTCTTTTTCCACCTAGAACTCCATCAAATCGTCAATTTTCTGTACAAGAAATAACATTTGAAGGAAAATCCTTTGTAAGGGTGAGTAAAGTAATATTATGTATAAAATCCTGAAACCACAATGGTAATAACAATAAGAAATATACAAAGTACACCACAAAGGGAACACATGAAGTACACCATAAGGGAAACACATGAAGTATAGTTAATATTGTCCTCTCACACAGTTATACATTTAAAGCACAAAGAGAGGGATTTTTAGTTGTATTATATAGATCTATCAATCTCCATGACACTAGAAGCATTGATGGAACCCGAGAAAACGATTGCACATGGAACATAGATGGCACAATAAGTGCTGATGGAGAACATAATGTCGATGGTGCATGGATCATCGATGGGTCATGCATCCCAAAGTTACATAGTCACCAAGATCACATTTTCATAGATAGTTTTGGGATTATACTCATAGGGCACTTGTACCGGGAGAACATACTCCTCAATCCATTTTGACATATGATATATTCCACATAACCTCACTCAGAGTATCTAAAAATGTATGTCTTATTGAAACGGTCCCCACACTACAAACATGAAATAAAATTGACACAAACTATGAATGTTAAGCCTATTTTTCTAAGAAGGTCAGACCTAGGTCCCATCTAAATCTGATCTGACATGCCAGGCTCATCCAGACTCATCAGAAGACCTTGCCTAGCCTAATTGACCAGGCCTAACTCGTGTCATCCTAGCCTGAACTAGCTCAGCCTGATGGGATCCTAGAGCATCCCAACATACCCAATATGGCCTCCACTCTAGGCCGGTATACTCCACTAGATGTCACCTTCCATGGATGCGCCCCCTGGTCCAAGAGATTTTCCATAACTGCATGTCTCTCTCAGTCAATGTGATACTAAACCTTATCTCACATGGTTGAACTGCCTTCCTTTCCTAGTCTCGAAGCATCGCTATAGCTGAAGGCTCTGTTCGACGTGACTCTAAGACGCATCTCACTACCACTACTGAAACCTCCTATAATGACCCGTATCATATCTCATAGCCTTCACTTCCATGATCTACCTCTAACACGGTCCTACATGGATTGTGTCTCACCACTGCCACTAGCCTTCATGCCGGTGGCCCATCCATCTATGCTCTTCCGGGTCCTGGCTCCCCTGCCATCTTAGTGCTCCCTCAGCCTTGCGCTATCGTCGCTCACCAGCGGTGCCATCGAGGTATTTCCTAATGATTTTGATTTCGAATTGGTTTTCATAATGTCACAGGGAGAAGGTAAAGAAAACTTGTGGCACGCGAGAATATGGAATGAAAAAAGACGGAGTTTAAGGGGAGTGTAAAGAAAAAAAGCATTCTAAATGAATGGATCATGGCCTTGATCCTGTTTTCCTGGATCCGTTCATGATAGAAGTTCTAAAAAATAAAAATAACATATAATCACAAAGATCTATATCCATTTTAAACCTCACAACTATTTATCTATCCTAAAAAAATGAAATATCAATGGGTAAACATGTTCATGGGTTGGTCTGTGTTCATAGTTTTAATCGATGAATGGGGAAGAAAAATCACAAAGAGATTAAATGTTCTACCTCACGGTCAGATCATTTTTTGTCAATGAACAGAGTTCCATGTTGTTATTTATCCTCAATCCACTGACATTTTACATCAAGAGAGATTCATTCCATGTCTGAGAGGAATACCATGGTTATGGTGATAACCAAAAATAACTGAAAAAGGTTTCATTAAAACTAAAAACATTGTTGCATCCAATAAAATATATTTTTTAAAAATATTTTAGTTACAGTTATTTCAAATTTATAACATTCACAGTCGACATGCGGTTGATGAGGTTATTCCCCTCTTAAGAAAAATTAACTAATCTGAACACAATAGTGATCTTGGATTTTTGATCTGAGAAATTGATAAGAAGTTATTGTGGTTTATAAAATAAATTTCCAATGCAATTTATTAAAAACATATCATTTTTCATTATATCATTCCATGGACATTGAGCCTAGGAATCTCATGCCTTCCCAGTTCCTAGACTCTAAATTTTCTTAATTAAAATATAAAAATAAAACATTAAAAAATATGAGTCCTCTCAAATACAATATATTTGGATATAAAAAAAAGTAAGGGGACTAATTGTATATTTAATGTGGATATTCAAGTGATGAGTTCACTAAATAATGAGATTTTTCCCAAACTAGATATGCATTTAGTTTAGATTATGAATAGGTGAGGATATACTGATTTATAATTATGTTATATATTGTGAATTTAGTCTACCCTCATTCATTTAAATACTTTTCTATCTAGTGGGTTCACCATTAGTTTAATGTTACAGTCTATCTAATGGCTTGCATGCAGTTTATAGTTGCGAGTGTGTATCCTAGATTCATTCCATTATCCATAAGTAGTTATCCTATGTTTTATGATGAATAATCCAGGATATTTGGTGATTATTTATTTTTTTGGTATTATATTATTACATGATTATTGAGATCGTTATTTTTTCTATTTTTACTGATTTTATCTTCCTCTTATTGTATTGGATGTACATTGGTAAATAATTATCATTTATAAATGGTAATGATAAATAATTTTGAATTAGTTTTTGAAATAGGATGTTTTTTATTATAAAAGGTTTTGTTTTAAATAATTGACTAAAATCTTATTCACTGAAAGGTATTTAAAGTATTGTCTAGGAGGATTAGGTATTTCTCCCAATGGGGGTGAAAAATAGTGAATATGTATCATAGATCATAATGGAGTATCATTTAATTTTATGAAGATATCAGGAGGAGGCCAACGATAATGTTAATATTTATTTTCAATTACAATATGATGTATTCATTGTTTATTATGTGGATTTTTTTTATTTCGTAACCCATATCCCATCATTTTTTAGATATATTTTTTAATATAATGGGCCTAAAAAATTTGGGCTAAAAGAAACTTTCTATTTTGGTTATTGTTTTTGAAAAAAAAACAATGTAGGGTGTTTCAAATGAAATATAATGTATAGAATCTTACAGGTTTCTTAAATGGATTCTCACTCACTCCCTATACAAACACCACTGGTGTGTATATAGATTATGTTTTCGTGAATTTAGTAGAATGAATTGAAAATATTATCATTACACAAAATAGGACATTGGTATTGAATGTATCATAGTGGATGTAACACCCAAAAGTTATATATATATATATTCCATTGAAATAAATTTTAATTATTGGATAGCTTTCATTACGAGTATCCCTGAGTCTAAATGAATCATGATATATTATATCAATTTAACGTAGCCAGTGGATTATATGGTATGAATAAGATCTAAAATATTATTTAATTTATATATAAACGTTTTACATAATAAAAAGTATTAATTATTTACTAATATAAAATCATTATATTTTTATTAAAATCAGTCCTTTATTAAAATACATATTTTTTGATGAAATTTATTTTTCGTGGTCTTAAGAATGTTTATATTAACAAATACATTTATCACTGTTAAAATTTAATTTAAATTAATTTTATTAGTAATTTAAAAATAATTTTTCATTAATTATTTATATAATTTTTATGAATAATTATAAAATCAATTGAATTTAAAAAGTGTTATTACTCCAAAAACTCTTTTATGTTTGAAATGTGTTTTTATCTTTATTAATAAAATAAATCACCATTTAATAATGATTTTAATCAAATGTATAGAATACATATATTCTATAAAAATATTTTATCATTTTTAAAATATTATATTTCTATAGAAGGATATAAATATATTATTGTTTTACAATTAAAAATTAATTTGAGTAAAAAAACAGTTTTCCTTTAGTTTTGAGTGATTATTTTAAAATTAGTTTTTCAAAATTATTGACATTAAATTTGATAACATGTATTCCATGTTTTTAATTATAAAATATATTTTTTTAATTGATTCTAGTTCAATTTTTGGAAAAACTTAATAGTAAAAATTGTAAAAAAAATTAATATCACTATTAGTGTTAAGAAAAGTTTTCTGGGGGTGTAATTCAAAGATAATGGTAAAAATTTAACATAAAATTTTCAAAATATTATCTATTTAACATATTTAAAAATTAAATTATATTAAATTTGATTTATTTTTTATTTTTTTTACTTTTAAAATTGAGTGTCATTATTTTGTTTATATCATTTATGTAATTCAATGTGTGTCTCTCCCTATACCAAAAAGAATACATATTCTCAACCCTTATTCAAAAAACAATTGTGCCCTATTTCTCAACCAATCCAATCCAAAATAATTTCCAAGATTAATTAACATTATTTTTGATATTTTGGGCTTTCCCTATGAAAATAATAAGATGTGTTATGGTGTATGATAAAGGCATCCTTTTAAAGAATATGTAATCATTTTACCAAAAAATATCAAAATATATTTCTTCTAATACATCTTATAATTATATTTTATCCATTATAACATAATTTTTCAAGTATCATAAATATAACTAGATGTTATTATGATTATTAGAAAACCATTTTCCTTATCCTTTCCATCAAATGATAAATTAATGTATCACTCATGTGGATGTGTGGACTAGCACCTCAATGTAGAGATATGATTCATTTTACATAACCTCTACACATTTATGAATATTTTGGATTATTTAATGAATATATATTATATTTATAATATTTCTATGACTCATTAATGATATAATATTATTTATATTTCGTTCATTTTTATTATTTAAATGAAAAAAAAATTAATGCGTACATGTAGACATCTCTCTCCATGAACGGTGTAGATATTTTTTATATATCTAACATTTATGAATGGTTCAAAACATGTATAAAATTAATATATATTATATTTAAAAAATGATTAAATTTATTTTAGATTATTTATCCATGATTAAGATTTCAGGACCTTAACTTGTGACAAAAAACATACATGAAGAACAAAATATTTAAAACCGAAAGTTGATGATTTTTATAATGAATTATGGATAAACACAGGTTGAGATGTTATAAGTGACTTATATATGAAATTAAATTTATTAATATGGTTATATTATATAATTATAATAAATATAAATTTACTTTATATAATGTTATAAATATTATGAAACAAATCTCCTAGAATATAAGAGTTTCTCTTATCACGTTTATTTCTAAGAGACAAATTCCATTTTCACTACTTATTTCTATTTTTTTGTGTATATAAAATGAATTTTATAAGGTATATCATTAATATATTTATATTCATCATATTAAAATTTTAATTTTAATTTAATTTTTCATGGGTTTATGAATCAAATGTTACAAAAGCGGTAAGGGTTTTTAGGTGACAATCTCTCTTTTTACTAGTATTGTTTATGTTTAAATTTCAAATGATGTAACTATATGATCTATATCACAAAAATATTAATTATTCTATTATTAGAATGTTATTTATAAGGATTATATGTTTTGATTTTTTTCCCTCTATGTATTAACACCATGAGAATTTAAGATATATATTTTTTAATAATATTTAATTTCGTTGATTGCATTAATCACACACATCCCCGAGTTTAATAAAAAAATTGATACTATTAAAATATTATAATGTTATAGTTATATTCTTACCATTGGAGTGGTATTTAAGAATAAGAATAAATAAATTAGGAAAAATTTATGGTTAAATATATAAATTATTTATGTGTTTATAAATTATGTATAAACCAGAATATCAAATCATTCGAATATAAAAGAGATATTTTATTTTCTGAAACCCTTTTTTAGGTGAAAATTTAATTTTTAACCACATTAATATAAAAAAAATTCTGAATTATTATATTTACATTTATATTTTATATATAAAATCATATTTTTTATCATTCATATATTATTATTATACACATGGTATGCGTATAAACCATGTTTTTATGCTTAAAATGAATTTTGAAAAAAAATTATTTCACTACATGTCGAGTGATTATTTTAAAATTTATTTCAATCACTTTTAGAAATTTTATCTGATAAAATTTATTAGTGATTTTCAATAATTGGATTAGAATTTTTTAAATCATCTACATTTATTTTTAGTCTATTTTAAATGTAATAGTGGTAATGTTTATCACCTTGGTAATGGGTAAACTAGTTTAATCTAGAAACAAATAAGTGATATGGACATAATTTTTCATCATAATTTTTAGTGCATGAAGGTAATTTGTCATATATCTCTCTTAGACTAAAAAAGACTTTTAATAGACACTTTTCCATGAAAATTACATATATGATATTTAATGTAATGATATTTATAGAATGTCACTCTCTTATTTTAACATATATCTTATATTTTCACAGAAGAGAAAATGTTAGGAATTAATATAATTTCTTTTTGAGATTATGGAATTTATTTTCATGATATTTTTTAAAAAAGATTAATAATTATATAATAATCATTAATTTTTATTCACATTTGACGTTGTATATTATCAAATATAATAAAAATAAAATAAATGATATAAAATTTATTTAAAGTAACATATTTTTAGTGATTTATAATGGTAAAATGATTTTATATACCTATAAGAAATATTATTGTTTTGTTAGAGGAATATATTCATATTATTATTTTTTAATTGTGTGTAATAAGACAAATTAAATTAAATGTTTCCAAATTGACAATAATGATATTTTATAAAATTAATATTTTGTTAAATTATTTTAAAATCATAAGAAAATATATCAATTATGAATTGAGGAAAATATATGGTGTATTATGTCTTATAATTTTCATTTATTATGTAATTTTCTACTTATATGTAAAATGATAACCCTTTAAGAGTGAAAAAGTTGTGACCACGATTAATGTTAAAAGGGGATAACTAAGAGGTTAAACCGGATTATTTGGTTTGAAACATCACATAATCCTATAATTTTATTATTGTTTTGTGGTATTCCAACATTATAATATAATATCTTATAATATTTAGAATTTTTGTGGAATTTTATATAGATAATGATTTTATCATACATTAATCTTTATAAAACCGCAAGAGTGCCCCTCCAAAAAATTATACAATATTACCTATAATTTCTATTTTTGAAACCATTATGAGTATTCTACACTGACCATACCCTATAAAAATACAATAATAAATTCTATATACACATTATAGAGGGTCTAGTATTCCCAAAATATCCAGCCTTGGATCCATAATGGGAGATCTAAATGAGATGTATTAATGAATAGTTAAATGCCTTCACCGATCACATTCTTTTTAATTATTATTTTAACACCTATGAATTTATTATAATAATTATATAATAATAAATTTATGATTCTAAATATAAATTAATTTTGTTATCTTTGTTAAATAACCATTATTATCCCTCATTCCATCAAATGATAAGTGAATGTATCGCACATGTGTATGTATTACTTATCATCTGCATGTAAAGATACAAATCATTTTAAACCACTATATTTCAAGGATCGTTATTTTGACATGATCCATCCCCCGAGGCCTATGCCATGACTACCCCTTGAATCCATTCAATAGGCCAGGGGTTCGTGACTAGAACCGTAAAGTGATATCACTAAAAATGGACGACATTTCCCAAAAACCTATACACACACAGATAGGGCATGCTACATAATAGTATAACACAACAAAATAAGAAAAATAAAACCCCAACTAAAAAATTAAACTTAGTGTAAAAGTATGTAAAAAATGTAAATGGGGACAAAATACAAGCCCAATTAAAATGGAAGTACATGTAAAAGGGAAAATAGCTCATGAGGTCGCCTACTGAGGATCCTACTTGAAGGGTAGGTATAACTCGTCAATGTTTCTCTCCATGTCAATTGGTAACCATCGTACACCATCATGTCATGGTTCCCTGAGTCTCGGTCAAAGCTTCCCATCATCTAAACAAGACACAACATGGTGTGGGAAAATCCTATACAGGGGTGAGTATATCAATAATTAGTAGGGACACTGATACACCTAATGGTCTCTCAAAATTCCACAAAGGAATAACGAAAAATCATGATCTCAATCACAAAGAACAACGAACAAGACTCAGGTCAATACATGTATAACTTAACTACATAATTAAAGTTGATTAGATGTAAGTTAGATCATCTTATTCTGTCGATAGACTCTACTGTCAACCCACACATGTTCAATAGATGCTGACCCACGTAGGATTGATAGATGCTGACCCACATAGGATCACTAGGCAATAACCTAAACCGGATTGGTGAGTGTTAAACCACAATGGATTGATAGGCGCTGACCCACATAGGATCACTAAGTGCTAACCCACACAACATCCCTGAGTGTAGACATACACATGATCGATAGGTACTGACTCATATGTGATAACTATTCATTCCTCGCATCACTAAAAGCCACTGGATTCCTACACATAATATTATTAATTCTGGGAGGGTACTCTTCTCAGGAAATAGATTGATTCTCAACCACCACGAAGTCCCGTGATGGAGTAACCCAATGAAACGCCATGTCATAAGGGGTCCAAGATAATAGATGGAACGTCAATCAGATGCCTGGTCTGAATGTTATTATCATTTTAGTAGGGAAGGCTCTGTTAGATTCATTTTCGATCCAACATTTCCATACTAAAACATTCTCTAAAACTCGTGTAGTGTACACAATATGGAACTTATTGTCCGGAGGGTTCCAAAGCCACAGACGGTACATCAAATGGACATATGGTTTATGAGATATGCCCATTTAAAAGAAACTAAGTCACTAGTTGGTCAGGGTCTGATATGACTCGGTGAGACCATCCCGACCTTGCCCACTAGGAACAATCCAATTCAAATGGGCATAATATGTACTTTTGGTCCATGGGATCCACTCGATGGCCAAGGGATATCCTTTCTGGGCCTCGGTTTCAGCCAGGCCCACCAGACTGGGTGTGGCTGGCCGGGCCGTGGAACTACCTGGCCCGCTTGCTGGCCCCGGGGTCTGCTCCCCTCCCGAACTACTTAGATTTTCAGGTCCTTCAATCAGTGGGGACAGATGGTGCCGCTCCAACTTGCCGGTCCGTGTGTGATAGTCATCTATGAACCCCATCGGGCCCTGGTTCGCCCTCTTCCACTGCTTGGTGTTGCGACCCTCATCCACGGTGCACTGTCGCGGTGCATCGCTGCCGTCAATGTGGCTGGCGTCGGCTAGCCGCTCCTGTTGGCCACACCTTTTGGAACTATTGTCCCCTTTCTCCTGGAGGGAGCTGGCCTCCACCTCCTCTAGTGTTCGGTGGCGTCGCACATGGGGGTTTCCACAGGCCTCCGGAGAAGCTCTAGAGGTCTGTTTTCTTTTCCTACTGCACCCACAGGCTTCTCGGGGTACTTCCATCACTATGTCACTCTCGGTTTTTTCTAGACACTGTGTTGCTCAGTCTCCCTCAAAGAATGCATAATAAACATGTTCAGTGGAGGGTTGGGCCCTGTTCAGTTCAGCACGCACCCTCTGCATTAGCATCATAATATGGGAAATATTATTATTAATTAAAACCCAATAATGAAACCCCAATTCATCTAGCCACATTCAAGAAAGAAAGGAAGATCACCCTATTAGATGATTGGTCAGTATTCTTTATAATATTCAAGAAATGGAATGAGGGAGGAATTAATTCCATATATCACCCTACATCAAATACATCGGTAGTTGTTACAAATGAGGAAGATGGGTGCGCATTCCAATTGTGTCCATTGGTGTTTGTTGATCTCTAGATTGAATCCTCCATGGTGTCGAAGCTCCATTCTATGATGGTGGAAGATGTCTCCAGCACTTTGACAAGAACTCTCCCACAGGTTCTAAAAAACCAGACCAACTTCTTGTTTAAAAAAATGAATGTGGAGTTTAACATGTCGCACAATTAATGTGGTTCATTAATGAGTTTAATTAATGAACCCATTAATCGCATTACTGTGTGGTTATACAACCAAGTGTATCAAGCCATTAAATGATATGAAAACCCAGCGGTCCCACCACCGGCTCTTATAAGTTACAAATAAATAAATAAAATAACTCATGGATTTTTTTTATAATTTTTTTTCAATTTACATAAATTAACAGTTTCATCCGACCTGTGTCGGATGAATATAAGCTTATCCTCTGAAAATATTGTCACTGTGAATTCAATATTTCCCTCAGATTTTTAATTTGTGAATATTCTTGATAGATATAAATAACTGCTTGAATGTTTAACGAACGTACCTTAAAAATGGTAAAACTTTATTAACATTCATCTTCAACCCTTTCCGTTCAAGGTTAGGCTTTGCCTAAGGAAAATATGCCCTTATGAGCTCAAAAGTACAATAATATTTTCCATCCTAGTTATAGTTTAGGAGTTTAATAATTCAAAAATAAAATGACTATTACATAATTCTATTATTTATTACCATAAACTAACTTTTATGGTTGGCCCATGCCATCCAAGATTAGAATATTCCAAAGGAAAAAATATCCCAACAACCTCAGTGGTTGTCTCGGATTTTTAATTTGAGTACCTATTTTTAAATTATAGGAAATTAAATAATAAAAAAATTATTTAATAATTTTATTTATGGTTATTCCATTTGTGTGTTTTCTCACTAGAGTATTGCGCTGAATAAATTTCAATCTTGAATAGGGTAAACATGCCATCCTGAATGCAATTGTGCCTTATATTTATGATTAAGGAAACCATTTAAGAAATATTTCACTTTTTCAAGAAAACTACTCATGTGCTCTATTTAAATCACAAAAAAAATTGATGGATCATTATGGGCACTCCGGGCCTTAGAATCACATGCTGTCAATTTTTTTTTGTCTTGTAATATTCACAAATGATTTATGAAATTATATAGGTATTATGGGTATTTACATCATCCCTACCTAAGAGCTTTACATCCCCGAAATCCACAACAAATGTAGGGAAACAAATGGTGGTACTAAGCACTTATTTGAGCCTCCCGCTCCCATGTTCACTCTTGAAGGTTGTTTTTCTACCGCTGAACTCTCACTAGAGTAATCAACCACCCATGAAGGACCTCATTCTGTTGATCCTAAATCTTCATTGGGAACTCTACGAACATCACCCCATCGTTAATGTCCAGCTCGTCCTAGTTGATAATGTGAGATGGATAATGCATGTAACTCCACTACTACCACACATGGAAAAACTTATGCACCCAGTGCTTCTTTGGGGGAAGATCTAGGTGGTACGCCACCTTACCTACTCGTCTGAGGATCTAGAAAGCTCCGATGAACCTATAAGATATCTTTCCACCCCGACCAAATCTCCCATATCCTCATTGAGGTGAGACCCATCGAAATACATGGTATCCCTTCTCAAATTACAAGGGCCTCCATTGCCTGTCGATATTAGACTTATTCTAGATCAGTGTAATCTCTATCCACTCTTGGATGATTGGAACCTTATTAGTTGTAGCTCATACTAACTCTGGACCAATAAGTTATGAGTACCCCGGGTCTATCCAGGATATAGGTGATCTATATGGTCTCCTGTACACATCCTCAAATAGTGGCATGCCATGGATGGAGTGATATCTATTGTTGTATGAGAACTCCACCAAGGGAAAGTGAATATCCCAAATGCGGCCAAAATCTAGGACAGAAGAATAGATCATATCCTCATGCTTATTTATGGTCTGCTACGTCTGACCATCTATCTAAGGGTGAAATACTATGCTTAAGCATAGATTTGTCTCGAGCACCTCCAGTAACCCCATTCACAACCGGCATGTAAAATGTGTGTCATGATCTGAGACGATCATTAATAGGACCCTATGAATCTGTACTATCTCATGTAGGTAGAGGCATCCCAATACCTCTACTGATCCCTGATCTCTGATGGTAAGGATGTGGGAAGACTTGGTGCATCGGTCAATAATCACCCAGATGGAATTGTATCCCCTGAATGTATGTGGTAACCCTATCACAATGTCCATGGATATTCAATCCCACTTCCATTCCATCACCTCAAGTGGATGAGTCAAGCCTACTAGAACCTAGTGCTCTACCTTTACTTTCTAGCAAGTGAGGCATCGTGAAAAGAACTATGACATTTATTTCTTCATCATCGGCCACCTGTACTAAAATTGGAAGTCCTAGTACATCTTCACCACACCAGGATATACCATCAAAGGGGTTGTGTGGAACTCTCTCAAAACCTCCTCTAATAGCAGCACCGGTACCATGGTGAGTCCTCTAAAGAGGATGACATGCTCTACACCATCATAAAACCCTTACAGGGCATGTCCTGATGACATCTGAGCATGTCAGGTCTCGTAGTCAATGCCCCCATGTTGTGACTCCTTGAATCACTAATGAAGTGGGGGGTGAATTTTATTGATTGTAGGTTAGCTGCTCTATCACTATCCATGAAAGATAACAATAACACGACCAGCTGTTAAATTACCTCATTCAGCTACAGTAACCCAGAACTCTTACTGAGTTCGTCTACTACTACGTTTCCCATCCTAGGAGTGCAAACCATCTCAAAGTCACAGTCCGGGAGGAACTCTACCCATCTCTGATGTATCAAGTTCATGTTCTTTTTTGAGAATACATACATTTGACCCTTGTGATCAGATAAGATAGTAGTCCATTAACCCAACTATACTCTCAAATCCAAGAGCTCTATAGGGGCCATCTAATATGCATTTGTAAATATTGGTGTCGTCAATGGGTACAATCCAATGCAGAATTATCTCTCTATATGGGGAGGTAATCCTAGAAACATCATTTTAATGAATGTTCCTAAACAATGCCACTATATTTGGAAACTAGAAACTCAAAACACCTGATACCAAGATGGTATGGTTGGATGACTAAAAATTCAATGCTTTTACCCTCCTATGCTTGTGTTAATACTGTCCTACATGTGTTTCCTTTTTCACTGACTAAGGAAAACCTCATTCAAACACTATAAATATACCAAATCCTTTTTTCCTAAAATTGACAATCTGAGCACGGACTGTGGATGACCTGTCTGTACCAAAACTAACATCGTAAGGCCATGATGCTGCAACCAAGACATCCCAACTGAAACTCTCACCTCTAGGGTCAGATCACACCTTCATCATAAGTGTGATTATTGAGTCTCATCATATATATATCTCCAAAAATAAAGGTCAGGTCAATAGTTTAACAAAAAACACTAGGTCGCAAACAAGATTCCTAACAAGAAAAAATGATTAACACCTATGTCTATTAATTAGGGAACCTGGTAGTAGAAACACACCATAACTCAAATAATTCATGGAGCCTTGGTGTCACACTCTTTGGCCACATGCAGTTCCTCCATTCCCCTATCCTCTAGCTCTCTGATCATAGTGAGGAACACATTTGGGTGGTGGTTATAACATATCAAAATGTACCCCACCTCCTACATCCCTCCCAGCGATCCCTCCTTATCCTTTACTAAGAAGATTCATCTGTCCATATCACTTCTTCATCCAGAAACATTTTCCACATCAATGACTCTGAGACTGATGTCAATTTCCTGCATTCCCAGTGTTGTCATCCAATGGTTTCATCTACTTAGACAAAGAATTTTCAACCATAAAGAATCCCACTATCACCCTAACATATGTAGTAATGGACAAAGGAATTTATCTTGCACAAATGTCCCTAAACACGTTTTTCACGGATGTCTGAGCCCTGAAGAACTGGTCGTTTTGTATTAACCGAGACACTAGAATGGTCGGTACACCATGATGAATACTCAATAAATGAATGGTCCCCCTTTAAAAACAGTATAATCTCCTAGGGACACAACCCCTTAGCTTTTATTGTAATTAGTCCCCCCTCTATGAGGAAGTTTCTCATGCTCTATCCATTGTAAAAGTCACATCATCATATGATTGGGGTAACCAAAAATCTTCCATTTCCTTACTGATCCACATAGAATGATCACTGCCAGGACCACCATTTGATCTAATGGCACCCTGGCTAGATGGAAACCCAGTCACCACCACAAGCTAGTATGTAGCCGCCTATGAGTCAGGATCACCTCAAAACCTGAGAGGTATCTATCACTAAATATCATGTAAGGCACTAAGCCTATATGTGTCCTCTACCAGTAGCACCAGTAGTAACATTTAACAAATGACAGTGGTATCACTGGGACACCGCCCAAAGTAAACATATTAGTCAATAGTCCTTATACTAAATCCTCATCACACTATGGATCTTCCATATAGTCAAACATTAGAATCATGAATGGTTTTCTATGTGGGGGATCTTGATATAGAATAAAGATGAACCACATTTTATATGTTATACATGGGGAGATGACTGAAAATAAAGATATTTCAAAAACATATGCAATAACTTTTTTCGTGTACTGAGTCAGAATTAAGAATTCTGGGTCCTGGTGTATGGATATGTCTTCCACCACACAAACAATGGACTCCCAGGACTGAAATCCAAACACAAGACACTTAACACTATTTCTCCATTGAAAGCATAGACTATTAGTTCATCTGGTAGAACCACCCCATCTAATACCACTCTATCACAACCTGTCCTCTGGGGCCCATGTTGTGACTACCCCAATCCCGCCTTCCATAGGCCAGGGGTTGGAAACTAGAAACAAAAAGTAATATCCCCAAAAAGAGAATGAATTGCCACAAAACATATACCCCCATAGATTGGGGACACTGCAAACAAGTATAACACAACCGAAGAAGAAATGTACAACCACAACTGAAAACCTAAACTTAGTGTAAATGTATGTAATGAATGGAAAAGGGGACAGAATACAAGACCAATTTAAATGGAAGTATAGGTATAAGGGAAAATATCTCATGAGGTCTCCCGAAATGGATCCTACCAAAATGGTATGTACAGCTCATCACTGCATCTCGTTATGAAAACTGGTCACCTCCGTGCACTGTCAAGTCCTGGCTTCGCGATTCTCATTCAAAGCTTCCCATCATCTACACAAGACAAAATAAGTTGTGGGTGAAGCCCATGTCGGGGTGAATATTACAATACGTTGTAAGGACCCCAAAACCCCAGAATGTATCTCGGAATTCCACAAAGGGATAACTAGAATGCAAGATCTCAATAACAAATCACAAAGAAAAAGACTCAAATCAAAATTGGTACAACTTATGTAAAGAAGTAAATATGATTAGACATAAGCTAGTTCATATTATTCTTTCGATAGGCTCTGCTACTGAACCACATAGGATCAATAGATACTAACCCACACTGGATCAATAGATGTTGACCCACACATGATCGATTGATGCTGACCCACATGAGATTGCTTGGCACTGACCCACAGAAGATCTCTAAGTGTTCACCCACACAAGATTGATAGGTGCTAACCCACATATGATCACTTAATGCGGGACCACATAGGATCAATGGGTGTAGACCCACAATGGTTCCATAGGTAATGACCCAAACCAGATAACTATTCATTCTCCACATCTCAACTAGCCACTGGATTCCCACACTTAGCATGCTTGATTCTGGGAGGATCCTCTCCTATCGAAATCTGTCAAACCTCAACCATCACTATGTCCCAATAAGGAGTATTTCAATTAACCTCCATGTCATAATAGTACCAATTCAACAGATAGAGCTTCAATAAGATGCCTGATCTGAAATTCATAGTTATTTTAGTGCCGAGGGCCCAGGTGGATTAAGGTTTGATAAAACCCGATAGTACTCCAACATTATCCAAAACTCATGTGTAGTATCTGAAAAGTAAAGTCTCGTCCTAAGGGTTCTAGCACTGCAGGAGGTTTGAAAAACATATACCTGGATTAAAATATTTTCTTATTTAAGTAAAACTAGGCCATAAGTGGGTCCAGGTCCGGTCCGACCCATTCAGACCAACTCAACCCTACCTAGTTCAGATCAGATGGGAATTGTCTAGCCCACTGGGCCATGGGTTTGGCCCATCCCACTAGGTGGGGTACAACCCATAGGGCCACGGACCCGCCCGACCCCCTTGATGGAGCATGGGTCCACTCCCCTCTTGAATGGATTTTCAGTTTAGTTCCTTTAATCAAAGGGGTCGGTTGGTGCCACTCCAAATAGCTAGTCCACATGGACCGATCATCTACAAACCCTGAAGGGAACAGGCCACCCTACTCCATGGCTTGGCGTCGCGACCCTCCTCTCTGGTGCGCTGTCGTGGGACACCGCTATTTTCAACACTGCTAGGGTGGGCAGGCCCCAGCTATCCAATGTTATGCCTTCCGCTGCCACTGTCCCCTCACAGCCAACATGATTTGGCCGCCTCCTCCTCTAGTCGTCAGTGCCATTATGCCAGAGAGCCTTTCGCGGGCCTCTGGTGATTCACCAGATGCCCATTTTCTTTTCTGACTACATGAACATTCCTCCTAGGGTGCTGCCATCACTGTGTAGCTCCGATATTTTTCTTTCCGGTGTGTCGCTCAGTCAGCCATGAATACCACATCATGAACAAGTTTGGGGGAGTTTTTTGGCCTTGATCAGTTCAAGTTGTGCCCTCTACATTAGATTTATAACATGGAAAAGAATATTATTAATTAAAACCCCATAAATAAACACCAAATCATCCTTCATAATTATAGAATAGAATGTGGATCATGTCATTGGATCGTTGGTCCTTGGTCTTGATAATTTTCAAGAATGGAAAAACTAGAGGAATTAAGCACACAACCCTCTCTACCTAGAATACATTGGTAGATGATGCATATTAGGAAGACGAGTCCGCATTCGATGTTTGTTCGATGGAATTCGTTTATCACCAGATTTAATCCTCAAAAGCATCGAAGCTCCACTCTATGCTGGTTAATGACATCGCTAGCACTTCATCAAGAATTCTTCCATGGGATTCCAAAACCCATGAAAACCACTTCTTTAAATAAAAGAAAGTTGTGTATAACTTGTCGCACAAATAATGTGGTTCTTTAATTAGTTTAATTAATGAACCCATTAATATCCCAACCGTGTGGTTAAACAACAAAATGTAACCGGAAATTAAATGATCTAACAACCTAGTGGTCATGCCACCGTCACTAATAAGTTACAAAGATTGAAAAAAATATCTCATCGAGTTATATTTTTTTAAAATTAGAAAAATTATTTGTTCATTCGACCCATGTCGGTCAAAGTTATGTTTTTTCCTAAGTGAATCTCGGTGCTGTGAATTCAACAGTGAACTCAGATTTTTAATCGGAGACCCTATTCAAAAGATATAAATCACCACTCATACGTTTATTGAACGTACCTTAATAAAAGATAAAAAATTATTCATAGTCAACCTGGACCTGTGACAGTCGAGGTTAGGCTCTGCCTATGAGAAGAAAACCCTTAGGAGCTCAACTATACTCTCATATTTCCAATCTGAGTTACCATTGAGGAGTCAAATAATCTAACATTAAAATAATTTTAGCTTAATTATTTTTTTATGACTAAAAACAAACATCCACTATTAACCCATTCCAGCCATGGATAGGATCTTCCAATGGAAACCATACCCTCACGAGCTCAGTGCTAGTCGAAATTTTTTAATCCGAGTCAAAATTTGTGAGTTTGAAGGATTTGAAAAATAATATATTAATATTTAATTATTTTATTTATGGTTAGAACATTTCTGTGGTTTCTCACTGCAGGAATGCACTGACTAAACTAATTGCGTGCCTAGGGTAAACCCTCCATTCTGAACACAACAGTGCCCCCATTTTTCTGATCCGGGAATCCGTTTAAGATTGATTCCACTTTTTCAAGAAAACTACTCACATACGCTATTTAATGCTTAACATTTTTTTCGACGGATCATTACAGGAACTCTGCATCTCGGAATCACATGCTATAAATTTTCACATTCTAATTATAATCACATATTATTAAAAAATATATAAATAAATTCTGGTACATTACATATTTTTATGGGTTTATTGTTTATATAATATAATTATGACATAATAATAAGTAATTAAATATAACACAAAATCTATATTCTTAACATAACCCATTTGAAAATAATAATTTTTCTCGTTCTTATATGTGGACTACCACCTCCACGAAGCAATATGAATATTTTTTCATTTGGTTTTTTATTGGAATATATAATCAATAGATTAAATGAATATATATGATATATATTATATAATTATTATTATATAAATTTTTCTTTTATTTTAATTTATTTAATTATATCTTTCAAAATATAGAATTTGCGTTCATGTGTACATATGCCCGACCTTATCCATAAACTGTGTAATTCATTTTTATATCAGTACTTTTAATGAATGATATTAAGAATTTATATTATCAATATATATTAAAATTATATTATTATCCACATTTTTATGGTGTCTTATCCATGAAATATATACAAGTAATAAAACTACTAATCCTTAATATTCATGAAAAATGATGTTTATATCACATGGAATAATTATTTTAATAACGAAATGTTAACAAACATGTGATAAAAGGATTTAAGTAAATAATATATTTTATAATATATATTATTATGTTTCATTGTTATATTTATAGTAAATATATATTTATTGTACATGAGCATCCAAATCATTTTACAGATGTCAGACCTAAGGTAAGGGATCTTCATGTCACTTCTATTTCTAGGAGTCAAAATCCATATACTCCACTTGTTCTTTTTATGTAATATATATACTACCCATGAATGTATTTATTGATTCAAATTAGGAGTTTTATTGGGATATATCTATTGATGAATGTCTATTTCTTTCATGGGGACCTAGGATTCAAATGTTACCAAATTGGTATTGGTTTTAGGTCAAAATGACCTTCTTTATCAGAATTGTATATGGGTATGTTATGGTGATAAAATATTATGATAGATCCTTCATGAAACTCATTAATTTAATATAAAATTTTAATTTCATTAAAAAAAATTGTATCCCATTCATTTTCTTCATCCTAAGTACTCAAGACACTAATGATCTGTTTTAAGGAATATCTAATTAATTTAGGGCTAAGGTCGAAAATCATTTTTTTTTGTTAAATGTTATTCTAAAAATTATTTAATAAATATTTTTAATATTTTTGTATGAATATTACAATTCATTTATACACTTTCTATAATTTTTAAAAAATGATTTAAAATGAATCATCTTTCGATTTTCTGAATGAGGAATTTTAAAAAAAATATCTAATGAAATTATTTATTTTAACATAGACGAAATGAATGATATTTCCTACTGTCAAGACCAATAAATGATTTGAATATTTCTATGTTCAATATAAAAATGTTTTCTATAATATTTTGTAAATTTGAAGGTTTTAATAAGGGTTTTTCCAATATAAAATTACATTTCCCTCAATAAATTTTCTAGGGATCCTTTGATGGAACTTTTCAACTCTGATGAAATCCATTAATGTTATATTGATTTACTATGGATATATTCAACAGATACCATCTGTAATCATTCATTGGGTGGATCCTATTGATGATGAATGTTTTTTTTCAAAACCCATTTTATTTCCCAGAGTTATGCAATGATGAATCAATGAAATGTTTATGAAACCATTTCTTTTATGTGGGTTATGCTATAATGAAATGATTATGAAACCCATTTCATATAATTGGTTCTAATATGATTTATGTTCTATGATTTTCCCCCATATATATATATTATCATTATATATAATTTGGGATCTATATATCCCTCTAATGCATTAGGTAAAGATTGATATATCCTGAGTTAAATTGGATTGGTTTGGGGTGTGAAACAATTTCAGTAAGGGAATCTATCCACTATGGTAGCATTAAGAGTGAACCATTACCAATTTAATTGTTTGGATAGCTAACAAAATCTACAATGATAGTCTTGGGAGTGAACCTTGAATTCTATAATGGTTTGGGGGGAACCTAAAAAGCTATGATAGTCCTTAAAGTGAATCCTGGACTATGAAGGAAATTGTTTTTTGTAAATATTTGTGTTCCAATAATATTATTCTCTCAAGGATCTTGTTATGTGGTTCCTTTATGGTTAATTTCTTATGAACATCCATGACATATTATATTACTCAGTATTATTATCTATGATATACATGGTATGGTTTTTACAATGTTATTATCATGTTATCATTATCATATGCTCAAGTTAGGTTAATATCTAAATTTTTTACCCTTTTTTAGCATTTGATCTCACCATTTTTTCCATTCCCCAGGTTATGGAGAAAGGTATTATGTTTTATATTTCTATGAATAGTGATATTAAATAAAATCTAATAGGGTGTTGAAATAGATATGTTTCAAACTGTTTCTTTATGTATTCATGTTTCCAAAGGTGTAAGACATATATGATTCTATAATGGATCATTATTTTATGTAGAAAATATTAATTTCGAATGATGAAATATTTATGTATCAAACCTATTGGGGACAATAGTTGGTATTAGAGAAAGGTTTTGTTATCCTTTGTAAACATGGATCAGAAAAACTTAGTGAGAACCCTGGGGGAAAGTCAATGTATAGGCTAACATCCAAATGTTTTTGTATTGATCATGGATAACCTAGGTTAAACCTATGGATTAAAAGATTGAAATTTAGGTGGCATGATTTAGACATCCAATAATGTAGTATTCATGAATATGTGGGTTTCCACTATGACTATTATTCCTCACACTATGTTTTTTTGTTATTCTTAATTTCATGAAAATGAAGGAACCATATTAATAGTGAATGTGATGGACAATGATATGGTTTTAATCTTGAGAATCCAAATGTTATGGGAGGTGGAATGAAAAATATCATTGATATGATCAGACATATTTCTTAATCTATGAATTATGTTGATATTATGAATAATAAAGGAAGAAAACAATGTTATGTTGTTCCCCTCATAAAGAAACATCATCCTTTTTTAAATGGTTCCACTGATTCACTTATTGGTGAGAAATGGATCAATACCATTGAAATTATATTTATCATTCTCCTATGATCAGAGGAAGAAAAATTCATTTTCTATATCTATCCTTAGAAAGTAAGAGAAAATAAATATTGTAGTCATACCAAGAATATGAGGAAATTGGAAGAGATTTCCTCTATGCTGTGGGATGATTTTAGGAGCGTATTTTTCAATAATTACATTATTTATAATATTCAGATGAAATCCTGTAAGGAATTCCTTAAGATAAAGCTGAAGAATTATAAATATTTTGGTACCTATAAGTAATATTTTTCAATACATGTGAGGTACACCTCTGGTGTTATCATCCAATGTTAATGTGTTGTTGATTGAATTTCAAGTGGCATAAAACCACGTCTCTAAAGAGTGTTATCCGTAAGATAATTTTGTAGCTAAGAATAAACTACTTAATTATCAATCATGGAGGAAATGGTGATAAGAGTTACCAATCCATCCTATTTCAATGATAATGAATTAAATATGGAACTCAAAGGGGTTTCAAAAAAATCATTGAGAGAAGAAGATTAGCTTTAATTTATACTCAAAAGGTGGATCGAAACATGTTGGACATCATTTTATGGCGAGTGGTAAAATTTTCAAGTGTGGAATGGAAGGTAAGTAGGAAATCAAATATAAATGTGATGTGAATAAGTTAACTAATGATTCAAATAGAGCATAAGATTCAAAAAAATACACCCCCAACACCATGTATTTTCAAATAAATGGAATATGTGAATTATTCTAGCAATTGATAAAAAATGGTAAATGATGATGATTGATGTTATAAACCCATTTATCCTACATAGTACGGGAGATATCATGTGTCTACTATTGGATATGAGGAGTATGATAAAAATACGGAAAAGGAAAACTTACCATCCACTCTAGAATTTATGGATTTATTTGTTTTTGGATATTCCCACTCATGAATATCTTATTAAATTATTATGGGTATATATGTTCCTCCCAAATTAATATATCTTTATTTATTAGTGAAAAACCATAATGGTAGGATTATCCAATCAGAAGGATGGATTGTTATTTTGGGAGGATGAGTTCTGGTCAATGACCAAAACCCTAAAATTTATTCAAAAAATTGTGAATAAAAATTAAATGAGTCCAAAAGTATGTAATTCTCTAGAATATATAATAAAAAAAAGAATCAAATCCGGATGGAGATCATTCCTTCATGTAATTTCATGGGAGAATCCCATGTTGGTGAGACATTCGGCGATCTTATTTCCTTCCCGGACAGTGTGTGTTTAAATGATGTTGAGAATGTTGAGCGAGTTGAAGTAGTTAATTCATTGGGGGTGAGAGACCATGCTTGGTGATACACACCCATCTACATGACTTGCACAATGATAGAAGATTCAATCTCTATCCAGATGTTTCTTCAGTTGAAAAGTTTGGAAAAATATATAGCATGAAAGATACCCAAAATTTCAGCCTCCAGAGCAGAAGCAATGCTGCAGCTTCCATAGAAACATCTAAGAATCTGATCAAGATGGTTTCTAAAAACACATCCAAATCCCAAAGGTCCATTGTTTCCTTTTTAGGATCCGTCAACATTGAATTCAATCTATCCAGGAGGAGGAGCCTTCCAGAAGACTTCAATAGTTTATTTCGGTTTTGGATATATTCCACTCACTCCAATCCAGTGGAGGGTTTGAAGATCAATGACATAATTGTCACAATGGTATTTTTGGATCCTAGAAGCCTCTTTGATATCAAGAAGAATCCTCATTTTACCTGCATTTATTTCAAATGATATATTGTTGAAAAAGAAATCATTTCTACCACACTAGAAGATATGCAGCAGCTCTGCAACAGCAATGAGAAAAAGGTTTCTAGTTTTCTGTCACCTCGAAAGCTAAATCGTCCTCTTCAAAAGCGAGAAAATAAAGTTATCCAAAATCCATATACACTCAAAAATGTCAAATATGTAATGCCAAAGAGTAGTAGTAGTCTCACAAGATAAAAAAGGCGGTTTATGTCCTCCCAATGTTGGTTGCACAATCTATATTTATAGAAAAGATTAAAACCATAAGACTGAAGACAACCATCGGTATGAACTTTTTGGCGAGACATTAGCCATATGAGGGTAATACGAGAAGGTTATTTTCCAAAATATATTAAAGATGTTGATCCAGCTGAGATTATCATTAACGCTAGACAGATGGTAATTATAATATTTTTTTAGTCCATCATGCCATTTTTAGTAGGCTCCCAAAGCATAAAGTCATCATTGGAAGTGAATTAATTATTCCTGACAATCACCTTAATCGAATCTGAGAGATGTGAACTAGAATAATTGATCATGTCCCTAATGGAGCAGTTAGTGGGATTAGGAGTAAAAGAATTAGTCATCTTCGATATTAGACAGGAAACAGTCCAGTTATGAAACCAAAAATTTAATGTGGTTTCTTTACTAACATTCCATCTAGTATTTTCCAAGATATAAGAATAATAATATTTAATCGATTTCCAGATAGAGGAAGACATGTAGTAAAAAATACCAAATTTAAGCTTATCAAGAAAACTCGTTCTGAGAAATTTCATGGGATGAGAGTTATTATTAATGAGGGACCACGTAAATGTATCCTGTATAGCCGCATTAAAGGTTTTATGATTTTTAATTTCTATACCACCTTCTTCAATAAGATTACAGTAAGAGGTCCCAGAAACCATGACCAATTTTCTCTCTAGAGTGCTTCTACTCCATATGAAGTTCCTTATAGCAGTATTTATACGTTTTATATGTCCCGCGAGCCACTTATAGACCATCATGGAGTAAACCAACTTAGAAAAAATGGTTTATTTCATAAGGAAAATCCTTCCTTCCATTTCAAGTGTTTATCCTTTCCGTTATGAAATTTTTTTATGAATTTGATCCACTATGTGCTAGAAATAAAAGTATTTGGGTCGTCCCCTGAAGATGGGGACACCAAGGATAGTGAAGGGAAGTAAACCTTCCTTAACCCCTAAAATATCGATGAAATGAGTTTTCCTATTGAGGGGGAAATTTTTACCAAAATAGATAAAGGATTTATTCTAGTTAACACGCTGGCCAGATACCTTTTCATAGTGTTAGATGATAGATTTAAGGTTATTGATATTTATTTTGTCCCCCTAGAGGAATAAAATGATATCATCAGCATAAAGAAGATGGGAAGGGGCATGTAAATTCCTTGAGGAAAGAACCTATTTTATTTTACCTTGATCAATATTGAGGGTAAGAAATCTGCTATGATAGACTTCCACAGTAGAAAAAATGATAGCACAGAGAGGGTCTCCTTTTCTGACGCCCTTGGAGAATTTAAAGTAACCTCTAGGAGATCCATTGAAAAGAATAGATATATGGGATGAATTGAAAATGGTTGTGATTCTATTGAAAAAAGTTTCATTGAAACTGAAACTAGATAGCACTTTAAAAATAAAGTCTTAATCAATCGTGTCAAAGGCTTTAGTAATAGCAATTTTAAGAGGAACAATTCCACCTCTAGTGTTTCTATTCAATAAATTAGTCGATTCAGAGGCAAGACAAATGAAATCTTGTATAGATCTACCTTTAATGAATCCAAAATGGTTCCATGAAACAATTTTGTTTCCAATATAAGAGAGTATATTGGCAATGATGTTAGTAATAATTTCAAAAAGAGTGTTTAAAGGGCGATGGCTCAGAAATGGTGAATTTCATCAGAATTTTTAATTTTGGGAATAAGGGTGAGAAATTGAGAATTTAGACGATGAGGAATAACTCCTTTTTCAAAGATGGTTCTGACTGAGTTACAAACATCATTTTGAATGATATCCCAGTGTTTTTGGTAAAAAAAAATTTAAATCCATCAGGTCCAAGGGCATTGTTTGGATTACGGAAAAAAAACAATGTCTTTAATTACAGAATCCAGAGGGATTCCGTTAAGTAAATGATTATCCTCAAAGGTAACCATATTCGGATTATATTAAGCAAAATTTCATTGTTGGTATTGAGGCCATTTTAAATTTCAGTGAAATAGGAGACAACATGGTTTGAAATTACTTATTCCATATTAATGAGGATACCCTCAACCCTTAAGTAGGAGAGAGGCCTACTAGCTTTCCAAGCTCTTTGAAGGGAGTTATAAAATTTGGTGTTCCTGTCACTATCTTTGAGCAATTTATGTTTGAAAATTTTCTTCATTATGTTAACTTTAAAGTTGATCAAGGACATTAATTTAGTAGAAATATTGATTTCATTTTTGGGGTCAGTATAAAATCTAGTTATGTTGTTATTATTTTGACTAAGATTCAAATCTTTCTCCAAACTCTTAATGTCATTATCTATTATGTCAGATTTTTTTTCACCATTTTTTATGAATAAGTTTGAGATTTTTGAACTTAGTAGTGCAAGAAAATGAGTCAATGGATATACCCATGTTATCCTAGGAAGAAATGATTAAAGTAACACACTCAGGGTATAAGGACCAGGCCAAATTAAATATGAATGTAAAAGAGGGTTTATGAATATTTTGAGGAATACTGACTAAGATCAGGTGATGATCTGAGGAAAGTTTGTCAGAGTAACACTGGAGATCTGGTTCCATTTACCAAGGGCTAAATTGATAATGAACGTTCTATCGAGATTACTCGCCACAATGAAATTATAACGATGTTTGTACGATGTAAATTTGGAACCAACTAGGTTAACCTTAATAAGATTATTGGCCTCTATATAGGATTTGAATTCTCTAGAAGAAATAGAAGATAATGATTGGCCGTGTTTTTTGGTTGGTGAAGGAATAGAATTAAAATCACAAAATAAGACCCAGGGTTATTGGATTTTCACATTGATAGTGGAAAGTTCATATCAAAAAAGTATTTTATCCTAGTAATTATTTTTGGCATAAACTAAAGTATTGAAAAGATGAGTGCTATCCAGGTAGTAAACACATGTCCAAGCTTTCTCAAAAAGACTAAAAATATTTACATTCTAAAAATATGTCTGATAAAATATCCATAGAGAGTCCGGAAAAGTACGATAGTTACAGGAACCTAATAAGGAAAAGCCAAAATTTCAAATATGCATGAATTTAGGGGGAAAATCCCCTTAGGTTTAGAAATACCAAGAATCATAGTGTGATGAATATTAATAAATCTTTTTAAGACATTTAGGGTGTCATGGTTAGTAATAACATGACTATTTTATTTGAGTATATGAATTAAGGCTTATTCATGGGGTTTCGCCCCATTTCATTTTTCCCCCACATTTTGACCTTTGGTTTTCCTAGGGGATATATGTTCTTACAAGGAATGTAGGTTTTCTCAAATTTTCCTGAGGGAGAAGCAAAATTTTGAACATTACCTCCCACCTTGTTACAAATAGTTAGTTTGCAACAACAGATCGGTTCATGGAAAAATAGTTCCCCTTAAATAGTTTTAGCTTCAGAGGGACCTGAGACAAGGGCCTCCTGAGGGATGGAATATTCCTTAACCAGTAAGGAAGGAGCCTCTGTGATTGTATCATTTTCAGAGGGTCCTGTGGCTGAAACTTCTTGGGAGATGTCTCCAACCTTAGCCGAGGTGAGAACCTGCAGGTTTTCATTGTCCAGACATAAAAAAATGACCGCACCCTGCTCATTGGATGAGGAAGGATAGATGATAGAAGAATATTAAATTTCAGTGTCCACCAGATCAGTGGGGACAACACTGTGATTAAAACCAACTTTTTTTTATTAAAATTCACATTATCAGAAATGGGAACCTCTTGTAACAGTGTAGGGGAGAAGGTTAGAACAAAACTAGGGGTGAGGGCGAGCGATGGGTCCTAGAAGAAGGCTCAGTCTCACTTTTGTTCATAGGGGTAACTCCCATGATCATGTTTAGCGATGAAGATGAAGCAAGAGGTGAAGATTCAGGTATATTACCATGTCCCTAAGTTCGAGAAGACTCAAGATCAGTTTTTAAGAGAGACTATATTTCAGCAAGTGGATTCTGAAGAATCAGAATGACATCATTTTCCATATTTTATTTAATGTCTTGTTCCTCTAGTTATTTTTCATGTTCTTCCACTAAGTTATCCCACTATACCCCAGGATTATACATAGGTTTAGCAATCCATTTTTTAGAGATAGTTATGGAGGTCCTGTTTTATCAGGGTAGGGGGCCTTCACATTTATATTTTTTCTAACTTTAGTCTAGTCAGAGGAAATATGTTGATTGGAGAATCTATGAACCATTCTACAATTAAGGATGGAGTGTCAAAAAATATTACAAAAATCGCATAAGGATTGAATTTTTTCATATTCAATATTGACAACAGTCTTATAATACCAAACATTGAATAAAATGGTTTTAGGTGGTCAATTTTCAAGGTTGACCTCAATTAAGACCTAATAAACATTATAAGATCAGAATTTATGGTCCTTTGATCAACTTTTAAAGAAGTTACAATATAGGAAAATAGATCCTTAAGGATCCTAGGGTGCCAAAAAACCAATTTAGTTTATGGAATCTGATCCAAACCTGGGCAGTTTTGCCTCTTTGTGAATTTGGGTTAAAGGTGAATTCCTATTCACATAGTCATAGGAACCCAGGCTTTAGATTATGATTTAATATTATCAACTTAGTTTTCAAAAACCTACTTAAGTGGTGATTAACTAATTGATGAAGGAAGATATATAACTATATAAGAAGGCGAGAAATGTTCCTATTTTTATCGTTTATTGAGATATATTGATAAATTTTATGAAACATTTATGATTTTCATGCATAATATATTTTATAAAGTAGATATTGGATGAGTCTAATAATCCATCATTCAATATTCATCCTAGAGTTTTGATGAATTATAGAGATCAGAATAATTATTTCTTGTGGGATAGTAGAAAGAAGGATATTTTAGAGATTGAATCTCAACACATTGTAGGTAATAATGTAAAGGATGATAGAGAGATGTTTAAGGGGATGTTACAACCATTACCAATACAATAATGTAAATTGTAAAATATCAAAATAAACTTTATTCTTTCGATTTATTAAAACATATTTGGTCCATAATTCCATTTGGGTTGTAGTTGGTCACCATACGAAACAAAAAAAACATATTTTCTATTTTATAAGAATACTATCTGTATCAATGTTATACAATATAAATTAAATAAATGTTATGGTTTCATGGAGAAATAATTTCTATTGTATTTGATTAGGATAAAAGGTATTCATTGTTGTTCTGGTGATGTTCACAGAAAGCTCAAGATATGGAGTCGAGTTTTAACAATACCTATTAGCCTTAGATATATGATAATTTTAATATTACCAATCCAAACCTATAAGATATGGGTTCGATATTAATCTATGGACTTCAAATGATGTTTGAATAAACACATTTCTTTGGTCGAGTTTTCATATAGTAATTACATTCACTCGAGAATGTTGAAGGATCATTTTGAATCACTTTTTGGAAAAAAGTGTAGTGATCTAATGCGATGTGATTAATTTGGAGACAAAAGGAAAGTGTGACCTGATATTTCTATTGAAATGGTTTATAATGGTAGAGTCATTCAAAATCACCTCACGTTATCTCATATCTAAAAAATTATATCGACAATCATCGGTTTTATCTAGAATATGAAGATGGTGAGAAAGTGTTTCTTTAAATTCCTCCATGGAATAAGGTTATGTGATTTAGGAAATTAGTGTGTGATGATACATAGTTATATTTACCCTTTCAATATTCTTAATCGAGTAGACACACCATTTAATGACTCCAAATTTCCATGTGTTATTTTTAAATTTTATATGGATTAAATTCAAGACAATGCATTTATAAGGTGTCCAATTCAGAGGGACATTGTGCCTAAAATAAATTTTCAGAATATATAAAATATATTATACACCTGCATCCCATAGTTAACCTAAAAATGTATAATAAAATCTAAAGAGGTTCCATGTTTAGAAATATGACGGCATTGTTTCATTTAGAACAGTGACTTTAACTTAGGTGTAACCAAATATTGGTTGGTGGGACTGTGAAAAGTTGGATCTGAAATTTTAAAATGAGTAAAATAAATTGATGGAATATTTATTTAATTTTTGATTCATTGATGGAGTGACACAACTACAGTTTTTATTCTAAATAATATAACTTGTATAGATATAGTCTTATTTTATAACCGTGGAATCATCAGGTGAACCTTGAGAGTGAAACTAGATAATCCTTCCTTTAGGAGATGACAAAACATCATATCAAGGATCAATGAAGGCCATTATTGGTTGATCTCACCGATAGAAATGAATCAACAACCTATATTAATCACCGAGGGAACCAAAATATACGTAGTATGTACTATTTTTATTATCTTTCCCCATTCTTGAATTCCATAAGGAACATCAAAGAGTCAACAAACATATTGATCCATAGTTTTATTTCACTTTGCAGGATGTGTTTTATATATTGGGATTATCAGAATTTGTTCCTATAGGTTAATTTAGTAATAATATTATCATTTTTACATGAACAGGTCGAGAATATAATGAGAAAGGTCTATGTTTTGTTCCTCATGGATTTTTACTTGTATTTTCTCTACTGATTTCTTTTGTTTCATGACAAAAATTCACCATTCTTTGACCAGTTTTGAATGATTGACCATAGCACATTCATTTTGTTGAACAACGATCTAAAATTAATGATCCTACATCTGGACGAGTCGATGGCAGTGATATGGGAAAAAAGACAGATGAATTGAAGCAATTAGGTAGGAATCGTTCTTCGAGTGTGTTACATTGGATCATATCAAATCAACGTTCTAAGCTTATTGAAGGAACCAGACATATATATTCAATTTTTGGGTGGTGAAACGATCATGGATCTTGATTTTCAAGTTGAACAGACCACTGGTAGAGGATGCGGGAGATCATGTGAGGAACGTAGAGTAAGAGAATGTCTTTTTGGAAAATCTTGAAGACACAAAATGTAGTCTTAGATACATGTAATGTGTTCATAATTGGAACTCTTAGCATCCCCCCTGTTAGAAACAATGAAATGGGGTGGAGTACACAGGTTTCCTAAACAATGTGTACTCCACCACACAACATTATTGGGAACAAGTATATCACTATGCTCTATACTGGTACATGTGTAGGCGCACACAAGTTGAAGTTGTCTAATGGATCATGACCAGAGTACTCAAGAGGACCCCAAATGAAATGACACAAAGTGTGACCCCTACCACCCACTGTGTAACACCTTTTCTAGAAAACATGTTCTAAATACATGTTCCATTGTATACTGGCATTACCCAAGGTCAAGGGACACTGCGTGTGACCCTAGAAAACCTCGTGTAACCCTTTTCTACATGGCATGATTTACTTTTCCATTTTCTCTTGGATAACTTCCACCACTGTTCATTCCCTTTTAGTTTCCACTATGGTTGGTCCGTAACATTTTCTACTCATAGTAGTATGATCCCTTCAACATAGCATCTTCGATAAAGTTGTTAGATTTCGCAAGGATGCCTGAAAGAAAGTTCCTCTATTCAAACATTGTACCATAGGTGGAGTTTTTGGTATCTTTGTTACCAAAACTATGTGGGATTTTATCCTATAAATTGAAGGATAATCTAGACAGAGTGGTTTTTATCATCCCATAGACCTAGATAAGATCCTCAACTATTGAATCACATCTATCTTCAGATCTATTTGTGTATCTTTCTCATGAATATTCTTGTGAGTAGTTCCTTTCGGACAAATGTCAGTAGTGCTATCGAAATCAATTGTATTTTCTCCAAGATTTGTGCTTTGTGGAAACATTGAGATGAATTCCATATGCCGTTATGCAATTTTTGTGAATTTCTGCTAGACATATTGTCTTGGTTTTTTCATATCTTCATATTATTGTTATATGTGTTGTTGTCATATACCTATTTAAAGTTGACTGTATCATTCCTTTTAATATGGATTTGTGGTTTTAGGGTGTCCAACCAAGTATTGTTATAATCACCCCAACATTGGCTTTTCTCGCATGTGTTATGTCTTGTGCTAAAGACCGTCCTTTTGATGGAGTCATAGGATAGTCAGGATCAGATAGTTCATTGTGAGATCAGGTTGGAAGAGGTGCATTCTAACGGCTACCAAATATAGTTCGAGTATTTTTTACCAGGTTATACTTGTGGTAATAGACATACATTTGATGGGTATGTGATTTTCCCAGTTTCCCATTACATTAATTTCCTTCATAATATATTGGTTTGGATATAGTGGTATGCATGCACCTTTTTCTTAATGGGTTTATTTCATTTTAGAATTTCACTACCATGGAGATGTGTGCATGTTTATAGGTATATAATAAATGCTTCCCATGTTAGTGATATGCCTTCTCGGTGCAAGTCGCCGACACCTAGCCTATTGGAGCTAGACATGGGGAGTTTTGACATGGTCCCCACTAGGAAATGTCCTTAAGGAGTGGTATGAGAGAAGTCAGTTATACATTAGGACCTAGAGTCAATGGGATTGGTTTGGGGAAACATTTTGAAGTTTTTTGAGTTCAGATTTCATTCTAGGGACTCTATTGTTTTTTTGGTGGTCATTAAATCCATACGCAATGAAATTGCTAACCTTATTTTTGACTCGTCACATGAGAGCATTGGTTTCATGGAAAATAATTGTACATATATAATATAGTAATTGTTGTGGTTTCCATGTCCTTCTTGGGTCATCCTTCTATATAAACTCTTGGACTATGGTATATCTTGTTTTATTTTATGATTCCTCTGATAGGTATACCATCAAGGATTTAGTAGATCGATCATGAGAATCGCCCCCTTAGTGAAGAGGCTTCAATACAGGGATTGATTTCTTAGATGATACCTCCAAGTGGTTCACCATCCATACCACCACCTATAGAGAAGCATGGGGTACCCGCAGTACCAGTCGATGAGGAGTGAAGGATGAGTGTGATTTAAGAGTTTCAGAGATAAACACCCCCTAATTATTTGTGGGAAAACCAAACCTATGTTGGTAGTGGAATGGATTGAGTTAGTGAAGTGAGTTTTCTGACATGTCAGGACACCATATGATGATATGGTGGTCCACGACGTAAGAATTCTACATGGATCAGTGGGATGATGGGGGGAGTTCAGATATCAAAACTCATGATGAGATTTCTATTTTAGTGATTGAGTTAAAGAGCCTATTTATATTGGATTTATCCCCAGTTATGTTGATGGATGTGCATGTTTAGGAGTTTGTTCTCCTCCTGTCAGGAAACATGACTGTAGCTGATTATTCACTGAAGATCACAAACCTTTCCAAGCACTCAATGGATATGGTCATAGATCAGTACATCAAGTATTTTACCATTAATAGTGCTCTGTGTAGATACATTTGAGCTAGTATAATCTCACTGAGAATTAATATTTATGTTGGGGTGTATGGGAATGATTTTTTGGATGAAAGATTCTTGGATAAGGAGAAACTACTGATGATGGTCCATAGTGGGATAACATGAGTAGAGACCATGGAAACAATGATCCATCATCAGTATTAGGAAACTTGTCTTTGGATATTTTTCTGGAGGAGTTCCCACAATAAGTGATATATAGTGCGGTATTCACAGGGTGGATCCATTCATCCTAGAGAGAGGTGATTCAATTAATGTTAACGGTGAGGAAATCACTCTCAAGATTGTCCAACCCATCATACTTCTAATAGGGAGACAATATATGCATCACTAAGGAAGAGAAAATAACATGAGTGGGTATATCCATAGGGTGGTGAATGTGTCCGAGGAGATGGGAGAGAAGAATGAGGTGGTCAACATTTAGACTTGTTTGCATCCGCACCCCGAAGTGTTCCATGCCTAGGTAAGGGTGTTGGAGGATAGTGGCATGGTCACATCAAGGTGCTTGAGGCTTTTAAATTTGGGGATCTATGAAATATATGAGGTATTATCTGTTTCTATTATAAATTGGCTTTCATAATGAAGGAAATTGGTGTCAGTCATTATTTTCTCACAACATAACTTGTTCTAGACCTATGGATTCTAATTCAACTATTGACTTGAAAATTACAATTGGAGACACCTTCTAGAGATGACATGATGATAACACACATATTCCAACAGTGTGACATGAACCACAGAGGAACAAGTTTCTGTTGGAACATCATGGTTTCATCGTCATGGCCTTAAAATTCCATGCTTGATATGGATTGTTTATATGTAGTACATTCTCATATATACTATTTTAGAAAATGTGTAATGTTTTTCTACAGTGATGGGATGAGGTTTTAATTTTTTTCAATGAAATGGGAAACTAGGTTTCCTTAGATGGACTCATTGATAGAACGGTGTAGCTGGTTACTCTAAGATTGAATAGCATGACCCTCGGTGTAGTATATGGCAGTGGCTTCTAGTTTCCAGTAGTGGTGGTGGAGTATGAGGGTGTATTTCTTGAAAATGTTCCAAGATTACCTCACCAAAAGTTGATAGACATATTCCTTTATTTTCACCCTAGAATGGCACTAATATATGCACCAACATATCTGATAGCTCTCGTAGAGCATCGCAAGCTTCACGAGCTGAGTGTGTGGTTTGAGAACTTGCAGAGGAAGGGCTTTGTGAGACCCTGTGTCTCAAATTAGGTGTCCCTAGTTTTGTTTTATAAAAAGTAATATGGGATCATAAGGTTTTGTGTGGACTAAAGTGTCTTGAACTAGGTGACTATTAAGAATATGTATCCACTAACGAAGATTGATGACATATTTGATATGTTTAGAGGGTAATGGTGGATCATGAAGGTTGAAATCGGATCCGATTGTCAGTAGCTACCAGTGCAGGATCAGGATTTACCAAAAAACGATTTAATATGCCATTATAGTAATCAAATGTACATGGTGAAGAACTTTGGAATGAAATAAAACCCTAGTAGTATTCATGGAACCCAGTGACTAGAACATTGAACCTTACATAGACTGGTTCAATGTAGTCATCATCGAGGATATCCTTTTGTTTAGTCTCCAAAGAGGAGCACATGGGACACTTTAGGATAGTTCAAAATGTACTCCTAGAGTATCAGCTATATGGAAATCTATCGATGTTCCTGTTATAGATTTAGGTAGTCTATCTTCTGGGACACATTATCTCAGCTGATAGAGTGGTATTGGATCCGACCAAGGTTGAGGCAGTGTTAGAATGGTATCCCACTAATATCATGATTGAGGTGCGAAGCTTCTATGGGCTAGAAGTATATTATCATAGATTAATACCTGATTTATCTAAGATATCAAAACCCATGATAGGTTTTTCTTGAACAAGGAAACATTTTTGTGGATAGATAAGTGTAAAAAAGATTTTCAGTAGTTGTGGAAGAGTATGATGAGCACTACGATCTTGAGATTACCAGAGGAGGGTGTCATTATCATCTTGTTATGAGATACATCATGAATTGGAGTTTCTTTTATTTAATGTGGATTAAATAGTTGATTTCCAATGGTTATCCCATGTTGATAACACAAGAATAGAACTATGTGACCCACAATATTGAGTTACCAATGGTATTATTCCCGTTAATTATGTCATGATGCTACATGATGGGAGAGTGGTTTATCATCTACTACAATAATAAAAGTCTCATGTATATATTCTCTCAGAGGAATCTCAAATTTATATGGAGGTGATGGATAGATTTCACTTAGGATTATGAATTTGAGATTGTCAATACTCCTGGTAAGGGTAACATGGTGGTAGATGATCTTAGTTATAGATCTTGTATGCAGTTGATGGATGAGGCACTAGGGTAGTTAGCCTCATTTTAGTTATCCTTTGGGGATGATTATGGGGATTATTATCTCTATTCATTCATTGTTTCCCCTCCACACATATAGAGATTTAGGGAGGTACAACTTGGGGTACAGACTACGAGACTCTATGTGCTCAGATATCCACAGGGCATGCTGCTGATGGATATTTGAAACATAGGGATGACGTAATTATTATTAGAGGATTCACAATAATGCCAGCGACCTTAAGGGATGAGGTTATGATAGAGTTTCATGCATCCCCATAGGAGGTATATACAGGTGTGGTGAAGATGTACCCAGAACTCAAATGTATGTTTTGGGGGCCATGAATAAATATGGGAGTTGCAGAGTTTGTCTCTCGATGCCTTATATGTCAACATGTGAAGACAACGCACCAAGATCGATCGTGTTTAGCATAACCATTGAAGTTACTTAATGTATGTGGTATGAGATATCGATGGACATCATGATGGGTTTACCATGTCTATCCTAGGGACATGGTTCTATCTGGGATATCTTAATGAAAATCCTGATGTCGTCCCACATCCTAGATATCAGAGTATATTTTATAAGATAGCTTGGGATTCCACTACATGATGAATATACTTTGACATCATGAAGTTAAATTGATTATAGTTTCAGATCAGGGTTATTCTTTTACATCCTTGTTGTGGAAGGGATTGTAGGAGGTGGTCGAGACCCTGTTACACTTGAGTATATCCCTTCACCCACAGATGGATAGCCAGACTGAGCATACCAGTTAGGTTCTAGAGGAAAAGCTATTGGCATGCACGTTGGACTTTGGCCACAATTGAGAGTACCACCTACCAATAGTGGAGTTAATGAACATCACCAACTACCCGTACACCATTGGTATAGAACAATTCAATGATTTTTACTGGAGACCATGCAAGTCACCTCTTTACTAGGATAAATCATGAGTGTTAGAATTAATTGGCCTTGAGTTTGTGGGATCTAATACAGGGAAAGGGAAGGGTGAATACTACACAATGTAATTAGAAATCTTATTCTGAAAGGAAACATATGAATTTTTAGTTCAATGTTGGATACCACATGTTCCTTTTGGTTTCAACTTGATGAGGATTATAGAGACTTGGTAGGGGAGAAAATTTATCTCTATGGTTTATCATCCCTTTAAGGATACATAAAAGGGTTGGAGAGGTGGCTTACACATTAGTTCTACCCCAACATTTGGACTGGGTACACAACTTCTTCCATGTGTCTCATATAAGTATGTACATGCAAGACCAATCACACAACATTGACTAGGGTGAGAAGGAAATTTAGAATGAGATGACTTTAGGTGAGTCCCTAGTAAAGATTTTGGATCACCCAGATAAGATTATTCATGGGTAATCGATTCATTTGGTGTGTTTCCAATGGTACCATTGGAATATTTAGTAGAGCACATCGGAGCAGGGGGCTCAAATTTATACTCATCACCCTAATTTTTTTAGTCGACGGTTTTTTTATTTTTGAGGTTGTAATGACCTAAAGTGGGAATAATGTAATGACTAGGATTTGTAGTGTCATATTTTTAAATACTATATCGATTAATTTCTAAACTACATGTGGAGACAATGTGAAATTCCAAGGGCTGGTGTGGCTAGAATAAATGGCTAAAATATATTAAATAAATTAAATATCACACACACAATGTTTTTGAAAAAAAATTAAAATAAATTCTAAATAGGTGCCTAGATCATAAATCTTAGGGCATCGTTACATTCAAAACATTGACTTTTCCAATGGCACAACCTAACATTGGTCAGCATGGGACGATTGTGGAATGTTTTCATGGGAATTTTAAAATGAATAAAACAAATTGATGAAATATTTTTTATTAAATTTTTGAAGACACAATGATAAAAATATAGTTTTTCTACTAAATTATTCCCTCAATAAATATCTAGCAGTTGATTCCTAACCCTGGAATCCTATGGAGGCCCTGAAGAGAAAAATTGGAGAATCCTGCCGATAGGCGACGTTATAATTGTAGATCAAATATCAATGAATGATGTTCTTGGTATATATCACGAACATCAATGACGCATAAAATGATCTTTTTTAGTGAGGGATTAAAAATCATGGTAGGATGTATTATTTTGATTCTCTTTCCCAGTTCTTGAAATCAATGACAATCGCACACCAATAAAGAAATAGATTGGTATGCAGTTTGACCACACATTGTGGGATGGGTTACATATATATGGTTTATTGGGATTTGTTCATAGATTTTGATTTATTGATTCGATTATCATTATTTTGGGAAATGATCAAGGCCATAATTAGCAACAATTAAGTTTCCTTCCATGGGGTTTTCTCCTTATTCTTTTCCCTGAAATCTTTCAATTCTTGATGTGTGTTCTTCATTATTCGTTCGGTTTTGAATGATCGATCATTAAACCTTAATTTCATGGTGAAAAAATCTGATATAGGATACCCAAAATGATAATGAATCAATATAGGTGTCAGGAAGATGAATAATGAAGAATCAATGTTATTGGAAAGGAATTATTCTTTAGGCAGGTTATGTCAGATTTGATCAAATCAAATTTCTTAGGTGATTGGAAGCTCAAACCACATCGATTCAGCATTAGTGTGGAGAAAAAAACCAATATCATGAGTTTTGATGTGAAAAGACTATAGAAATGGGATCTGGGACATTAGTCGAGGTGCCTGGAAGAAGAAAATGACTATATAGAAAATCCTAAACACAATGAATGTAGTCTTATATACACGGCAGGTCCTCATCATTGGACCACTTGGTATGTCCCCAAGGATGTATAAGAACACTTTCTAGAGTACACAGGTGCCTAATTTTCATGTAATACAATACATGATTTGGCTTGGACCATGGAGATGGGATAACCCATGTACTGGTACACAGGCAGGTATATAGGTGCTGATGTTGTGTAATGGAACACGACCAGAGTACACGAGTAGACCCCAAATTGATGGACACAATGTGTGACCCCTTCTAAAAGAGGTGTAACACATTTTCAATATGAAATGTTCAATATACACTTGTTGTTGTACATGGTCAGTACTAAAGGTCAATGGACAAGGTGTGTGACCCTAATATTTGTTGTGTACCCATTTTCTACATAGCATGATTTTCATTAGCACAGTATCTTTGAAGATTTGTGTTAGGGTTAGTTTCATTTTAGTTTCCATGATGGTTGGTTAGTATCATTTCATACTAATAGGAGTATGATCCCTTCAACAAGGATTCTTCAACAGAGGGTTGGAGTAGTCTCCACTATTTGTTCTTCATACCCCTGGTGGAGTTCACGGTATTGACTTGACTGACACTATAAAGGAACTTAGCTTATATGTAGAAGGTTAATCCAAAAGGATTTGTTGGAATCACCCCAAAAACCAAGATATGATCCTAATATATTTTATCACATATATCTTTAGATATATAAACGTATCACTCTCATGACAGTTCCCAACAATCAGTACATCTCATAAAGACATCATCAGAGATATCAAACATAGGAATTCATTCTCTCATATGATTGTTGTGTTGATTCATTGAGGTGAATTCCTATTGTTTCTATAAAGTGGTTGTGACTTTTCGTGAGACTGTGTTCCCTAATTTGAGTATATTTTGATATTTTTGTTATATATGCGATGGAAATATTCCTCTATAGATAAAACTATATCAAACATTTGTATATTTCATTGTGATATCGTGGTGTCCTAATGAGTATTCTTATACTCACCCTTACATGGGATTTCCCCGAAAATGTAAGGAATTATGATGATAATAACCATTTTGACGGAGTCCTAGAGAAACCCAGACCAGATTGTGATTTTTCAGATATGGTAGGCCGAGGTGTGTACTGACGACCATAAACAGTTGTCCCAATAGTTTTTTATAAGTTGGACTTGTGGTTAGATACTTCATTTATTAATCATGTTTGGAAAAGATTCACTTCACTTTAGTTCAACTCGCACTCTGTTTGATGGGATATAGTGGTAGGCATGCACTTGGTTGTTAAGGTTTTTTTACATTTCAGCATTATGTGAGCTTAGAAATGTAAGCCTGAGTACACATACATAGGAAATGCCTCATATAATAGAGTTATGCATACTCAGTGATGGTCACTAGCCCTACGATAATTAGTGTTGAGCTTGTAATTTTGTGACATAGGCTCCCCGGGGATGGGTAATGACACACTATCTTATCATTTGGCACATCAACAGATCCTCTCTCAAGTTCCAGATGTGTTCTATGTACATATAATGTTGATTTACATACCGAATCTATCGCATGTACCGAAATAAAAGGCCACACCACAAGAAATGATTATTTTTATGATGAAAAAGTTGTATAGATATTTTAACATAGACATAATGTGCAACATAACAAGATTACTTACATGGTGAAGGTTCTTTGGAAGAATCATAATTTCAAAGTAGCTACTTGGGTACTCGAGGATATAATGATTCATATGTATCTTCATTTTTTATCAAAGTGTTGAATTTAAAGGGAAAAATTAATTTTATAGATGTATAATATAACAACATCATATTTTATTAGACTAATTTTTCAAAAAATATTCATTAATTTGATAACATTTATTCCACAAAACACAACGGTTAAAAAACACAAGATACTGTAAAAATATTATTATTTGATAGTTATATCATAGATATTGGATTGAAATGAATGAATAAGAATACATAATTTTTGAAACATTTATGTTAATATATGTATAAGTTAATTTTATGGGTATCAATCAATTTGAAATCTAAATAAATAACATTTGAATGTAAAATTTATATTTTTTTTGATAAATTATTTTTAGCTACATAGTTATTTTTTATATTAATTAAATTATTAACTATTGGTGAATTAATTTAATTTAATAAATATATTATATAGTTAATCAAATATTTTAGCATTCCTTTAATATTAATCTAGGAATGAGATTAGAATAATAATTCCTTTGCATAAAATGTATTTTTTGAAAAATCAATTTTCATCAGGGGTTGCATTTTTATATTAAAATATATTTCTAAATAATTTATAAATTCAAATTGATAAAATATTATAAATATTTTCAATCATTATTTTAAATTTTTTAAAAGAGGCCATTTTAATTTTTTTCCATATGAATAGTAACATTTTAAATTTTATCACATCTATAAAGGGTAGTTTAGGTTAATATAAGATAAATATAAGTGACAAAAACATAATTTTTTATCATAATTAATATTTTTGGAATTATATGATAACTTTAGAACATTGGGATAAAAATTTATTTGTTTAATGGAATCATTTTCAAGAAAATTTTCTAATTGAATATTTAAAGGAAAAAGGATACCAAATGACACATCGTTAGTTGTAAATACATCTTATTTTTTCACAAATAGAGAAAAATAAATTTATGCAAGAATATAAAATTATATTTTGAGATTAATAAAATTAATTTCATCTTAGAATTTATTTTATTTTTTTCTAATAATATTACTACAATAAATTCTTATGAAATTCTAACACATTATTTACCCAATTACTGTAAAAAAATAAATGATTTTGGAAATATTAAAAGTAATATAATTTGATTTTTTACAGTTTTCAATGAATTTTAATGATTAATAGGAAATATTTGTTTTTTTAAAGATTATATACAAAATATAACTTTTTATTTGTGTTATTTGAGTTAAGATAACTGAATAGTAGAAAAATTGACATTGATGATATTTTATCAAAATAATATATTATTAAATTATTAAAAAACCATATAAATAATTTTTAAGGAAAATGAGGATAATATATGGTCTAAAATTTTAACCCTCTTTCATTTAGTAGAATTTTTTTCTTATATGTAATATTATAGACCATAAAAAATGGAAACGTTGTTTTCGTGGTTTATGTTAAAATGGGCTAACCAAGTCGTTAACCCAAATTATACATTTTTAAACACCACATAAACCAATGGATTTTTTATTTTTGTATTTGGACCCCATCGTATAATATCATAAAATAAATATCTTTTTGGAGGCATTTGGTCTAGATATTGACTTTATTACATTTTAATATTTCAATAATTCCAAAGAGTTTCCTTCATCTCAATTAAAAAAGGGTATATATCCTTTCTCTTCAACTTAAAATTTTGAGTATTTTAACTCTAATAAACCATAAATAATCCCATAAAACATTACAATAAAGATTATATAGGTTATTCATTTCCCAAAATATATACTGTAGAATCCTTAAGTGGAGATCTAAAGTAGTTATTTCAAATAAGATATAAACACATTAATTGATCACTTTGTTTCTATGTATTAATTGACATCATATGAATATATTATGAACTATGTAAAATAGTAAATTTATTATATGATATATTATAAAATTTATTTAGGGTTTTAAAACACCCTTTATTCACTATATTACTATAAAATATAATGTTAAAGATTCACTCATGTGTTGGTACAACGTACTATCTTCACATAGAGATGCAATTTAATTTTCACCATTATATTTCATATAAGGTTACTATAAGAGGAATAATATTTTTATAATATATTTAGGAATTAATTATAAATATTCAATTATAGTACTATATATACATGATTACCTTTGAAACTATTGGAAAATGATAACTTCACTCATGTATACGTGTGGACTACCACCTCAACGAAGGAATGCAATTCGTTTTTCATGTAAATATTAGATGGATGTTAATAAGAATGTATTTAGTGAATATATATGATATAATAATCTTCATATAAGGATTATTTTTTCTAAAACTATCTTATGTATCATCCTTAAAAAATTAAAACAATGTTCATTTATACGTACGACATATTGTCTCCATGAACGATGTAATTCAATTTTCTATATATAATTTTTTAAATGACTGTAAAAATTTATATTATGATTAAATATTTATATTTATATCTTTATTAAAATTATGGATAAGATGGAACTGTGATCAATGTAAAATGAACAAAACTACCAACCCCAAACATACATGAATAACAAAGCTGATATCACCCGTAACAGTGAGTTTTACAAAAACAAATTATGAATTGGGTAATACATAGAAATATAAAAATAATATATTGTATGTTACATATGATTATGGTTATATAAAATATTTATAATAAAACAATATTTTCTCAAAAGGAGGATCCAATGGGTATGAAAGAAGTCAAACGGAAGGTAAAGTATTTTTATCTCACATTTATTTCTATGAGACTCGTTCTATATTCAACAAATATTATTTTATGTGGTGTATATACTCTCCCTAAAATTAATTTTTGATGAATAATATTACTATTATGGAGATATAAATACTTATTTAAGGTTATTAAATTCACCTGATTTATGATTCAAATGACACAAAATTATTATCGGTTTTATTTCAATATAATTGTTTATTAGTTTTGTTTTATTTTAAGTTCTGATGATGAAATATTATGATATATCTCTCAATAAAATCATGATTGTTTATAAAATTTCATTACCTCTTGAAAATACATTTTCTTCCTTTCATTTACCAAATATTATGTACTCAATGGAATAAAAATTTTATTCTAATGAAAATAAACATTTATCTTTCTTCAGTCGAAATTAAATTTTAATTTCATATCCATACTTTCTAAAAATGTTTTAAAAATGCCTTAAATATATTTTATATGAATTTTTAAATTCAATTTTATCCATATATAAATTTTTACAAAATTTCTAAATAGGAATGTTTTTATCATTTTCTGAATGAGCTGCATTTTGGATTTTTCTACAAAAGTGTGAAAGGAATGATTTATATTATCATATACAACATAAAAAATAGTTCACTATCATGATAGGTCAATCATTTGAATATTACATAAAAATATTCCGAGTTGATTTTCAATGATAAAGTTTTCCATAATAATTTGGAAATTTTTATGTTCTAAAAATGTTATTTCAAAAGGAAAAAATTATTTCCCTTAAGAAGTTTTCAATTGACACATTAAAGTAAATTTTTATCTAGGATAATATCTTTTGATATTACTGAAACTTTACTAGAGATTTTATCCATGGATACCATCATTATTCATTCTCTGAATTGTTTATGTTTATTTTTGAAAATATGTTTGTGGAACCCATTACTTTTCCATGGGTTATGTGGTGATGAAATAATGAAATGTTAATGTAAACCATTTTATCTCAACTGGTTCTGATATAACAAATTTTTTATGAAACCCAATTATTACGCTTGTTTGATTATGATGAATGTTTTATGATTTTTGGTACAAATATGTATTTTTTTTATTATGTAATGGTTGGTTCCCATATATCCCTCCAATACAATTGGTAATGGTTGATATCAGTTGTGATAAGAAAGACTGGAATGTGGAGTGAACCCTATTCAGTAAGGAACTATATCATCTATGATAAACATAGGCGTGAACATTGACTACTATGATAGTTTTGACATTGAAGACAATACAATATTTTTGTATTGGGAGTTTACCTTGACTAGTACAATGGTTTGGCTCTATTCTCGATCATTAGTCATCAATATGGTCCCACTTCGAATGCATCGAGAGTCCTTTCCCTCCCTCTGATGTCTCATGGCTGGAAAGGTTTCTAAAAACATGGTACACTGGTCTCCCCCACAAGGAAACTATGTATAATGTCTTTTTAATATTGGTGGTATCATGTTGAATATTGATCGGTCATACATCAGCAGTAACATGATTAGGGGAGGATTTTCTTACAAACATGATGGCTCTATCCTTTTTATCTTATGTGATTCCTTCATTCATGTGTTGTCTTTCTTGAAAGAAGCTTCAACCATGCTCAGGGTGATAAAATTAGGCATCTCTCATGATATCTCACTTGATGGGGTGGAAACTGATTCATCTATTATTAATAGATTCATTACGTAGTCAATATAAATTATTTAGGAAATCAATAATCCAGGTCATAGATACATGAGTCTTGTCGCCAATTACATTGTAATTACTCACACATAGCGGGAAGGGAATATGGTTGTGGACTTCCTCGCCTCATGAAAGTCCCCTAATAACTCTTGTACTGTCTTTAATACCATAGAGTCCATCCTACATAGTGTTTTAATATAGTGAGAGCTAATTCTCTTGGACTGCATTATTTTAGGCCTCCCATGACTGTAGTAGGGCATCCCCCCTCTATTTTCTATAAAAATTGTTAATCTTGGATGGACTCTGACAGTCTTCTTTGTAAATCCTTTACTTTAAATGGAAAAAAGTTTCTATTCTTATGTGTATGATAAAAAATCATGTATTATTTAAATTTTACACTCTCATAGATCATTTTCATTGATTAATTTATGAATCTGGTCTTATTAACTAGTAATTGATATGAAATGACTCATGATTTGGATATATGATATCCATGGTATTCTTTTTAAAATGATACAGTCATGTTCTCATACCCATATCCTCATATTATGTTTCTATCCCCCTTCTTTTCCCTTAATATGAATATGAGTTCACATATTTCTTATGTTTTGTTTCCTTAGGTTTTGAAGAAAGTTATTAAGAATGATATGTCTTAGAAGGGTTCTATAAATTTTGAAAAAACATGCAGATGATGTAGATCTCGTATCATCTAGTTGTTTATGTATCCATGTTTCCAAAGGCACTAGGACTATAAAATTATAGTGTTGATCGTTATGATATATAATTAATATTATTCTATAAAGATGAAATATCTATGTATAAAATGTAACATCCTTGCCCAACTCACTATCAAACTGGTTGCTGGATAGGTCACCACATGGCCTCAAGCACGTCTCCCCATACGTCAGAGGCTGCCAACTAGCAGCGAGGGTCTCATGAGATGATAGTGGGGAGACTATACCCTCTTACCAGAGTGGAACAATAGTATCTCATATTAAATAACATTCAATTGCAGAAGTACTAATAGATAAACAATGAACAAACTTCAGTGGAAGACAAAATGTAATTATTTTTATAAAAGGTTTCCAAAGCCAGTTTATAATGCATGTATATACAGATTATGATACTGTTATGAAAGCAGGAAACAATACAGAATGCTTATAATACAATGTAAAAGAATAAAGAAAAGATAGGAAAGCCCTATGGGCAATCTCCTAAGCATCTTGAGCTCCCGCTCCATCCTTTTCTTCTATCTCCACGTGCAAGCAACATGACAACCAACCTAGGTATTCAAAACAAGATAGGTCTACTCGGTTACCCCAGTGAATTGGCGGGCCGATTAGGGTGTGAGATATAAATCTCAGTAGGTCAGAACCACTTGTGTCAAACCCAAACCAGACAGTGTATAATAATTAAACAGTGAGAAGGTATGGAGAAATAAGTAAGAAGAATTACATAAGTAAATGACACCCATCCAGGTTCCCAAGGGACACCTGACAGTTATACCAACTTCGTCTCATTGCCATTAAATTAACCTGATCATGTCACTATATATATATATATATATATATATGCAATTAGATCATTTCTAGAGTGGGGTAATAATTCCTCTCACCCATTAATCGAGATTAGTGGGAACGAGGTAAGAATACTTCCCGTCCCTATAGGTCAACTGGCAAGGGGTAAGAATGCCTCCCTTCCATACATGTATCGAGATTAGCAGTCACGAGGTAAGAACACCTCTCGTCCCTATAGGTCCACTGGAAAGGGGTAAGAATGCATCCCTTCCATCATGATCATTCAACCAGCATGGGGTATAACTGCCTCCCATCCAACCATGCAAATCATTACTAGAAGTCAACTGTAAATGGGTAAGAATTCCTACCTTCAAGACACATAATCATCAACACGAGTCAACTTGAAAGGGGTAATAATACCTACCTTCCATCATGTACTGTCTCACTGGCATGAGGTATAACTACCACCCATCCAACCACGTATCTGTCACACTCATAACTTTGGCATGGGGTATAAATGCCTCCCATCTGGACACACAATCATCATCGGGGGGCATCAGCATGTGCACACTCACATTACAACCATGTTTATATTATATAACTTATGGCATTACCTCACAAGCATTCAAAAGTCATATCACAATAAAAAACAATCATACATCCCATATCCACGTAAATGGTTATAATCATGTTCATACAAATATACGAAAGGTAAACCATCTCAAGTATCATTATCACATTTATACTTAAGGGAACTCCTCTTAAGTATCAATTTCAATACATTAATCGTGCTTATTCCATTATCCTAAGGCATGGTATCACCACCCTAATAGATTTCCTTAAAGTTTAACCATTTCATCAAAAGAGCACAACTATCATGCTTTAACCATTTGGTACAATTCAGAGGAAACATGACATCATCAATTATATCCAAAGCATAAAAAGAATTTAGCAGGAAAGAATAAGAGTTTACTTACTACTTTTATCTTTAAGACATCGCACCTCTGATTGAGGGGTTTTGTTATTAAATAATAAGTTTAGTGACCAAACAAACTCTTTTACCTTATTCCTGCAATCCACATGATTTTCATAGATGCATTTAATCGACTAAACCCGCATAATTAAAATACTAAAACAATGAAGTATTAAACTATTTAAATGCTTCACATTAAATTAAAGGGAAATGAGAGTTACCCTACCTCAAGGTGGATCCATCGGTCCACTTCGGCTCTTAGAGATTTCTAACTAAATCTGCTGCTGCTGCTCTCCCACTAGGCATAACACCCTATGAACCTTCAAAATCTACCCGGTGGGCTGAAACTACCGCAAACTGCCTTGCCTTCGGAGGCGGACACTGAATCTCACCCAAAGGATTCCTAATGGACCCATTGCATCAACCAAGAACAAGAGAAACAAGGAAGAATGCGAAATCAAAAACTCATCCTAACCCTATGGTTAAGCCAAATGAAAAATAGGGCAAGGGGAAGCCCTAAAATCGGCCAATAGGGGAGGAGGAAGGAGGGAGGAGCTTACCATGTAGATTTGAAGGAGGAACTGCCATTAATATAGGAGAAACGAAGGAGGAAAGAGGTGCGGCCGAGGGGGCTTACGCGCAAGGTCGTGGCTCCAAGGGGGAGTGGATTCATGCGGGTTCTGTGAGGAAGAGGGGTGAAGTGTGTTTAGTTTAGGTTTTATTTTTTATTTATTTTAAATATTTTAAAAACCCGATACACGGCACGATGCACGGATTGGGCTGCACGGTTTGGAAACCCGTGCGCCAACTGTGCATCCCCCACTAGACACCCAAGACACCTAGCACGGGTTGGCCGCACGGTTAGGGAAAACCATGCACAGGCCGTTCAGATTCCTCTGTCTCCCTAATTTAAGCCATGCGGTTTGGGCCGCACGGTTTGGGAAGTCGTGCGCCAACCGTGCACCATTTTCTGTTCTTTAAAAACCAGCCTCCTTTACGTACGATGCACCTGAAACACCTCGAGACACTTGGGAGACTTCTCAGGCCTTTGACCAACCCCAAAAACATTAAAAAGAAGGGTTCAAACCTTCAGAACCTTGTTCTGATGCCCGATTCTAAAAACGATTGGTTCGGTATTTGAAAAAGTTCAATTTCCCCCACTTTTTAACCCAATTCAAAACACGGGTCCCTAAAACCTTCCCACCATAGAAATTCTCGTCCCCGAGAAGCCGTCGGGAACAACACACACCTCACTCGACCTAGAAGGGTCGTGAAGCTTCGTTCAAATGATAGTGTTATGTTTCCAAACGTCCCACGCACCAATGAACATCCACATAAGCACACAACACTTAAGTCTTGAACACCCGATCCAACACACGTTTTCCAACTGAAACACCCAGACAACTCTTACCCGAGCCTGTCATACCAGAGTCACAATCTCATCGTCGTGTCTCCAGGAAACCAATCAAAGGTACATCCATCCTTAGGTTTTAACGCCAAGAAACCATCTGCAAACTGTAGTTCGGACCACCGTGGAACTAACATTCAAAGCACGCCCCAAGTGTTCCCACGACGCTCCTAGCATGATTTGAAACAGATCGAATGGTCGATTCCCCATCGACCTCAAGGCCCAAGTAGAGCCAGTTGCTCATCATAGGCACTAGCCGACACAAATCGCACTCACCTTTTCCTGATGACGTTCTTGAGAACGGTATGTCACCGAACGCAGACATTAAACAAGAACCCCGAGTCAAGCCATCTCCGGCTGACTATCCAAGAAGGAGACCGACTTAAATGACTGATGTTTTGTATGCTTAACCGTGACTTTATTTTCCGAGGCATCACACATTTACCACGAGGACGTTCACTGAAGCTCATACCCAACTTCCGGTGACATCCCTAAGATCAGGCAATGATGGTAACCACACATCCTTCATGAAATGCCGAAATAGAACAACCAAACGACTCAATAGATTTTAAAAACATTAGCACGGTGTACGACTGATGCTCTCTTAGTGCATCCTGGACGAAAACAAGATAGGGGACATGCTCGTCACATAACAGAGTACACTAAGAGGATTTTAAAAAGTATTCTAGTCAATCATACCAGACTCCTAGAAGGAAGAAGGGTCGAACCACCACTAGTCGACTTTAAAGACAAGACTCGGCTTCACCCGCCGACACAAAAATATTTCTATACCTATCACAATGCCTTTTTCCTGCACAAGGAATTCTGTTGTCATTCATTATTTACCACCGAAGTCCTCCCTGACCAACGCTGTTTCGTAAAATGGGTTACATACACCGCAACCAGATCAAAGTCATGATGTCGAGAAAACATCGACGCATAACGACACCCGCAAGACTCAAAGGAATTCAAACAAACTCGATCATTCCCAAATGGTGTTTCTTGACATGTTCCTTCTACCCAGAAGAACACACTTCACTAAACTGACACAACGCTTCCCACCTTAAATGTGTCGGTATCACTGAAAGAATAAAATACCATCTTCTCATAAGAGAACTAGTTCATAACTATTAAATAGACGTGTGTTTCTCCTCTGATCCATTATCACCAAGTCAAAACGCACAAGAAAACCAAAGCAACAAAATTGGCGTGTCCACCACCCGAGTTTTCCGAAAATCATCCCGAGCATTGGGACAACTTGATTATCAAACGCTCAGGTCACTCTACAACAGAGATTACCCAAGACCGTACACAACATCCCAAGAGATTTAACCGAATGTCGTTCCACCTTAGACGACCATTCCCATGGACGAGGACTTACCAAAACATCCATCACAAAAGGAGTCAAACAACCAACAAGCAACCAACCATTCTGGAGTCATGTCTACGGAGCCTTACCTGATGCTCAATCCCAAAACAAGATGAAAGGAAGACTGTCCACCCATCCGAACAAGGGTGTCATTGGACACCAAAAGTCCTACGAGGGACTACGGCACCCGAACGGTACCCAACGTCAGAAAGTTCACCGCACAAGCAAGGCCCTGAATAACTATGGTTTTTACCTTCCACAAGTCATCCCATGATGTAAAACAAGTATCGACCCATGCACTTGGTCACACCCAAAAAAATCATCAGGGTCAATGTTAGAATTCAAGTCATTTTCTAAAAGAAAAAAAACTCCCATGGAAATCACCTACGATTCCATCTCAAGGCTCTCGCAAGAAAGACATAACATACCCTCACATGAGGTTTCAACAGAGGACACCACTGTAGGTTCCCTTTCCAAGCCCTTTATATCTAATCACATTTATTATTTTAATCACTTTAAAAGGTTCAATTCAAAACTTCAAAAACAATTTCAAAACCAAAAATCACTAGGCACTTGATCATTTTTAACAAATAGATCAATGCAAAGAAGGCAAGTCCCAACAAAAATTATTTTATCCACTAAACACTTATCATACATCCCATCTTCTTCCGACAATTTATCATAATACAATAATTTTAAACAATTCAGGTGACCTACGAGGGTCTCAACAAGCCAATTCACATCAGATAAAAATCAAACATCTTTTACACAAATAAGTATTTCACAAAGCATGCTGCCATCACATTCTTTATGGGTTTCCATTTTCCAACTCATGATGCACCTATACACTCCATGGTTTGAAAGTTGGCTCCGATTAGATGATACAAATTTCATTCCAGAATTAAACAAGCACAATGAAATCATCCAGTCATATGGGTGGCCGCCTACAAATCTATAAAGCACCCATACACATTACAATTTGGCATTTGGCTACCTTCAATCAAAACCAAACTCATTTTACAATTTCACTTTAGTAGCCCATGTTTTTTTCTAGAATTTCTATCACACATGTTACCCTTTCCCAACTATAAGGCGCCCATAAATGTTACAACTGAAAATCGGCTGCCATCTTAATTGCAATCATTTAATTTGGTCAAAGAAACCAATTCCATATTAACTGAACCTAGCATATTATCGAATGAAGTAACATAGAAACATGCTATATCACATAATCATGGAATAACTACCACAACACCTATCATAATAGCAGGAATCAGCTAATACATCCTAGATGGCATGGAATATTGCAAGGAATGTGATTTTTAACAAAGTGTATATATGATGCATGAAATGGCATACCCTCGTATCATCGGGCTGCAACAGAAATAGAGCCCACAATTGTATCAACGGTATCAAAAGAAACCACGTGCATCACCCAATGGTGAAATCAAACCAACCGTAATAATCAAAATCATAAAAATTACAATTTCATTTCAGGCAATTTGGATTTTCTTTGTACATGGGTTAGCTACTCCCGAGCACAACTTATTACCAAATTCCATCTTCTTCATATCCCTGTCTTATGTCGCTAAATAGTAAAACAAAGAAGAAAAAAATAAACTCCTCTGATACAACTTTGTAACGTCCTGGACCGACTCTCCATCAAACCGGTGGCCGGACCGGTCGCCACATGGCCTTAAGCGCGTCTCCCTGTACTCTAGAGGCTTCCAACTAGCAGCGAGGGTCTTGAGATATGATAGTGGGGAGAATATACACAAATATCATAGTTGAACAATGATATCTTAGAGTAAATAACATTCAATAGCGGAAGCATTAATAGATAAACAGTGAACAGACATTAGTGGAAGACAAATAATCATTATTTTTATAAAAGGTGTCCAAAGACAGTTTACAATGCATGTATGTATAGATGACGATATAGTTATGAAAGAAAGAAACAATATAGCATGCTTACAATACAATGTAAAAGAATAATAAAAAGATAGCAAAGCCCAATGGGAGATCTCTTGAGCATCCCGAGTTCCCACTCCGTCCTTGGATCCTATCTCCAGGTACATGCAACACAACATCCATCCTAGGTCCTGCAAACAAAAAAGGTCTACTCAGGTACCCATGTGCAATGGGGGACCAAGTAGGGTGTGAGATATAAATCTCAGTAGGCCGGCACCACCAGTGTCAAACCTAATCCAGACAGTGTATAATAATTAAATAGTGACCAGGTATAGAGAAATAATTAAGAAGAATTATGTATGTAAATGAAACCCGTCCAGGTTCCCAAGGGACACCAGACGGTTATACCAGCTTCAGATCATTGCTGGTAAAGTAACATGATCATGTCACCATATATTTATATATATATAAATAAATATAAATTTAATTATATCATAGATGGTGTGGGATAAGAACGCCTCCCACCCATTAATCAAGATTAGCTGGCACAAGGTAAGAATGCTTCCCATCCCTATAAGGTCAACTAGAAAGGGGTAAGAATGCCTCCCTTCCATAAAAGTATGGAGATTAGTGGGAACGAGGTAAGAATGCCTCTGGTACCTCTAGTTCAATTGGAAAGGGGTAAAAATGCATCCCCACCATCATGTTTATTCAACGAGCATGGGGTATAACTGCTTCCCATCCAACCATGTAAATCATCACTATAAGTCAACTGGAATGGGTTAAGAATGCCTCCCTTCTAGACATGTAATCATCAACATGAGTAAACTGGCATGGGGTAAGAATGCCTCCCTTCCATCACATACTGTCACAATGGCATGGGGTATAACTTCCTCCCATCTTACAACATATTTGTCACACTCATCACTCTGGTATGGGGTATAACTGCCTCTCATCCAGACATGCAATCATCACCAGGTGGCATCAACATGTGCACACTCACATTACAACCATGTTTATATTATACTACTTATGGAATTACCTCATAATAATTCAAAAGTTATATCACAATCACAATCATACAACCCATATCCTCATAAATAGTTATAATCACGACCATACAAATATACCTAAGGTAAACCATCTCAAGTATCATTACCACATTTATACTTAAGGAAACTCCTCTTAAGTATCCATTTCAATACATTAACCATGCCTATTCCATTATCCTAAGTCATGGTATCACCACCCTAATCCATTTTATTCATGTTTTACCATTTCATCAAAAAAACACAACTGTCATTCATTAACCATTTGGTAAAATTCAGAGGAAACATGAAATCATCAATTATCACCAAAGAATAACATGAATTTAGCAGGCAGGAATAAAAATCTACTCCCTACATTTATATTGAAGACAGTGCACCTCTAATCGAGGGGTTTTGTTATAAAATTGTTAGTTTAGTGAACAAACAACCCCTTTATCTTATTCCTGTAATCCACATGATTTTCACAGATGAATTTGATTGAAAAAACGTACATAATTAAAATACCAAAACAATGGAGTATTATACTCTTTAAATGATTCACATTAAATTAAAGGGACATGAGAGGGACCTTACCACATGGTGGATCTATCTGTCCACTCCGGCTCTTGGCACGCTCTAACTAAAGCTTCCGCTGATGCTCCCCCACTAGGGATAACAAACTATGAACCCTCAAAATCAACCTGGTGGACGGAAACTATCGAAAACTGCCTCGCCTTCAGTGGAAGACACCGAATATCTCCCAAAGGAGTCCCAGCGGACCCTTTGCCTCAACGAAGAACAAAAAAAACAAGGAACAACATAAAATAAAAAAACCATCCTGACCACAGGGTTCGGCCAAACGAAAAATAGGGAAAGGGGATTCCCTAAAATTGGCCAATAAGGGTGGGGGAAGGAGGGAGGAGATTACCATGGAGATTTGAAGGATGAATCACCAAGAACAAAGGGGAAACGAAGGTGGATGGAGGTGCGGCTGAGGGGGCTTGTGCCCATGTCCGGCGGCTCCAAGGGGGAGTGGATTCGTGCAGGTTCTGTGAGGAAGTGGGGAGAAGTGTGTTTAGTTTAGGTTTTAATTTTAATTTATTTTTAATATTATAAAACCCCAAATTCGTGCACGATGCATGGCTTGGGCTGCACGGTTCGGCAACCCGTGTGCCAACCGTGCATCCCCCAATGGACACCCAAGACACCCCGCACGGGCTGGCCGCACGGTTTGGGAAAATCGTGCGCAGGCCGTGCGGACTCCTCTGTCTCCCTGATTTGAGCCACGTGGTTTGGGAAGCACAGTTTGGGAAGCCATTCCCAACCCTGTTCCATCTTTTGTTCTTTAAAAACCAGCCTCCTTCAGGTACGATGCACCCAAAACACCTCAAGACACTCGGGAGACTTCTCAGGCCTTCTCCCAACCACAAAAAAAATTAAAAAGAAGGGTTCAAACCTTCAGAACCTCGTTCCCAAGCCCGATTCTAAAAACAACCAGTTCAATTTTGCCTACTTTTTATCCCAGTTCAAAATGTGGGTCACTACATAAAAACAATGGGTCTCTATATAAGGACTGAAAATTATAAAATTTATCTTTTAAGGAAATTGAAATTATGTACTTAATCATTTAAGAATCTATTTATTACATGACCATATTATCTTTAAAATGTTATTAGAGAATGTTTTCCTGTTAAAAATATTTTATTAAAGTATTTTAATCCAATATTTTCTTTTTATTAATGGTTTAAAAGGAATATTCATGTTATTTGTTGAATAAAATGCTTTTTAATATGGGTGTGAACATAAAATTTTGTTTAATGTATACTATTTGAATTAATTTTTCCATGGTGTTGACTAATATTTTAGGTGAATTTTACATTACCAGTTTCCATGTTTAGTATCAATGAAAAGTTGTTTAATAATATTTGTTTTTTTAGATTTTGTATATTTTATTTCAAAATGAAAATATTATTTTCCAAATGGAAAATTTTAGTGATATATTAAATGTATTTTCATCTTTGAAATCATATATTGAATTTATTTATGTTTCACTAGGGATATATTCCAATGATACAATATATACTCATTATAAAATTGATTATGTTTATGATACTGAAATATTTAGGAAAATCATTTTCATTATTGCAAGATAATATAAGATGAAATATTAAATGTTTTAATGATATTATTTCATAAATTTTAATGGTATTTAATTATGTGATGGTTTGTACCATTATAGACCTCTAATGAAGATGTTAATGTTTAATTTAAAAGAGATCAAAAGATTTGGGATAGTCATCCAAAGCCCGAAATTGCGTACATGATATGTTATCCCATTCCTAAAGAGGGTACATTGGTGGTTATATCTATCCAAAAAAGAGATGAATGTTTTCTTATGTAGCCTTGGAAATTTATTTCAATGAATATGGTTATGAAAAACAGTTCAAATCTTATTATGACAAGTACTTATGAAAAATTTATATTCCTATGGAAAATGATTACAGATTATTTTATTATTCATGTCTTAGTATGTTCTATTGATTTATTCCAAAATTCATGTTTATCATCTTTGAATTTTTATCTATTAGTTTATAATTATAAGATCATGCTATCATACCATAAATTTTATGTTATTCTAACTTATTATCATGCTGTCATATATTTGTTCATCACTTAGATTGAGTATTTTAGATCACCCATTTTTATGTTTCCTTTTCACATGTTATGGAGAATTATTTTATGTAGGGTATTTGTAAGAAGTTTACTGTGTGATAATAACATTATTGGATATGTTAAATATCATTCATGAAATAATATTATTATGTATCTAGTACATAATTACACTTAACAATTAACTTTCTGAAGTGTGAACTATTAAGAATTGTATCGAATATTCATCTATATTTACATAAAATATATGTATGTTATGGTGGATTTTTTACATGATGATGAGATGGCCAAGAACACTGTTGCTACAACATCATGAGTCACAACGGTAATCGATCTACTCTACCACTAAATATTGATTAAAAATGATGGATTTGATACCGTTTTTACTAAATTAACTTGCACCAACTCAAACCATTTCCTAATCCATACCATCACACAGAATAAAGTATGTTCTTAATTTCCATAGGATGGAGATAATAACTTGACCTAATGGAAACCAATATGGGAAAAGATCATCCCATGATAAATTGGTATGACCTATTCATGAAAGAATATATCCACACCAACATCATCCTAATAAAAAATTATAACAAATAACCATCCAGACCAGTATATTAAAGACTAAAAATATATAGAAATAAACAATATAAATCCTAAACAAAACATGCCATAATGGTCCATATACCTGGTATCTCATGTAAAATTTAAAAAATTGAAATAATTTTAACATGAAAAATCAATTCTTATACATACATCACAAGGTTAAAAAATCACAAATAAATCAACCAAGAAAAAAACTACTAAGGACTTGTCTCCTCTATCAATATAAGAGATGACAGTTATCAAGAAGAACCACTCACAAACATAGTTACCTTAGCTTTACATGTGTCGGGGAAATAAGATTCTACATATTAACAAAGGCTTGTACATGGTGTTAGGAAAAAATACCAATTGAAAACCAACAAGTATCCTTTTTAAGCCTTTTAAAATCATGAAAACCACTAAACTAATTTGAAAAAAATAATTCAAATATATAACACAGTAACAAAAACAATATTTTAAGTAATAATTTTAAATACCTTTGGATTACATCGAAAATAAAAAAATCACAGAAATAACTACCATCATGGATCAAATAAATAGATAATGATAATATAATTAAAGGACCAATATATAAAAAATGGAATAACAAATATGAGAAAAAAATCTTTATCAAATAGCTATATGAATGGGAATAAGAATACCACTTGATATCACATAAAAAAGGCACTAAAAGTACAAATAAAGACATAAATATATACAGAGAATGAGTAATGTGGATCATGGTCTCTAACAATAACTATTTAATGATAGTCTTGTATGATATGTTTTCCAACCATCTATTGAATTGAAATATCTCACGATCTTCTCTAGGCGAACCACTATGATGTCTAATTATATCCTAGAAAAATAAGTGGAAGCACTCACAATCTTTCTTACAATATCTCTCATGATCCTATGTAAAAAAAGTGGAAACCATCTCGATCATCCCAAAAAAGGCTCTCATGGTCCCATTAAAATACCCCTCTTACACCATAGTTGTTCCCATATGCTACTCAATTACAATCACAATCACATCACATGATCCATATAAAATAAATCTATTTCATATGGTATTTTTAACCAAAAACATTAATATTTAATAAAAAATTGTTCCATAACATAAAACCATTTCTAAAATTTAATTAGTAATAAATATTAAATCAAAAAATTCCACTGAGGTATTTTATCAAACATATAGGGTGAACTCAATCCACCCCATTTGATAAACCCACGTTAATTAGTCATTTTGCAAAAAAAATTCACAAATGTCCTCAACCATGTTATAATAATCAATGACAAATCATATAACAAGAAAAAAAGGAGATTTTTAGTTTATAGGTAATCAATGGAAAACACATTTAAATAGAGGTACCTACATTGGAAATGTTTCTAGGGTCACCACCTTCACTGATAACCACTCAAAATATGATGATTAAGTCCTCAAATGACATAAACACATGAAAATAACCCTAAATACAAATTTCACAAATTATGTTATGCCAACCCACCATCTTGGATTCCAAAAATCCAGGTAAGATGATGGTTAATCTTGAGAAGGTTAAGAGGATGAAGAAAACTCTATGTAAATGATTTATTATAAGACATGAAAATATGAATCCCCGAATAATTCAAAAATATGATTTGGTAAAAGATTCAATGCTATGGTAGATGGGTTGTGCTTTAATGGGAGTCGAAAATAGGACAATGGATTATATAATTCGACAAGCTAAAAATAAAAAATAAAATTATATGAGATAGATAAATGGAATATTTTTACTTATAGGTTAGGAAAACCATGAAAAAATCACATGTGATCTAACACTGACCAAAAAAGGCCTCATAGTTTCTCTTAGGATTTTAATTGTTTCAAAAACCGTGTTCAAACCATGAAAATTTGCACTATCCCCAATAATTACACCCCAAAAAGCTAGCCACATTGTTAGGAATATCATGCACCTTGGTCTCTCTTCCGAGAAATAATCTATTTTGACCATTAGATTCTCATAATCCTAAACCAAAAAAATAAATATCAAGAATAAATGTATCATTGACTTGGAATGTGTCACAATGAGGTTAAAATATTGATGAAACCCCTTTTCTTTATCATTGGTTATTCTGTGATGAAATGATAAATGTTTTCCCGATCATAGAGAATATATATGAATTGATTATGATTATATAATGGGCGGGACTATTTTTGAACTCAAATGAATTTGATATGCTTCAAATTTTATGATCTCAATGGTTATATGAGATGATATCCTAATATTGAATATGTGTACATGATAGGCTTCCCCATCCCGAATATAGGGTACACATGATGCTATCCTAATCCAAAATATGGTACACGGGTGGTTTACCCAAGCCCAATATGTGCCGAATGTCTTCATACATATCCTTGATAACTTTTTTCTATAGTTTGGATTATGATACAAAATATACTAGTATATTGAAACATGGTATTTTTTTAACATAATATTCTCATGGATCAACATCTTTTGTTGAGTTATTATAAATGTAATATGAAATACAAAATATTTATTACATTATTAATGTTTATGATATATTATTTTTCGTTGTGACTTTATAATGCTAATATCATGATACCATACTATTAGGCTTATATTATTCACATTTGTGATAATTTAATGATATCTCCCATATTTAACCTTATTGATCATCTGATTTAACAATTTATTATGTTTCATATCCATAGGTTGTTATTAATGGTTTTGAGTAGGGTGTGATTGAGAAGTGTACTATGTGGGGATAACATTGTGATACGTGTTGAATATTTTTTATGAAATAAGATGATTATGTTTATAACATTGAAATTATCTAAACATTTATGATAATTTGGAATGTTTTATTATGAAATCAAATTCATATTCATATAAAATGATTTAATATATATTTATTTTATGATCTGGTCAACTCAGTGGATACAGTTGAATAAAATATAATCTTATATCATGAAGAGATATTTGGTTGCTTCATTATGGTTTTTAGTCATGTATATTAGCTATGTTGTCCTATGCCTATATTTTATTTTGAAATTTTTTAATTAATTAACCTTTTTATATTAATTTTATTATTGGTTATTTTAATTATATTGGTTATTTTAGGCCATTTAAAATAATATATAGTAAACTATTTGTTATTTACGAATGAACAATCCAACATATATAGTTTTTTATCCAATTCCTGAAAATGAACCCCCATTTATTATTTATTTTTTTTAATGAAAATTATTTCCCATAAATTTCATTGATTTATCTTGAACATTTACCATACTATGGAGTTTGGTTATTCTCCTTAGATATGCATCATATCAGTTTTGGTATGATGGCTAGATATTTGGGCTTTTAAGTTACATAATGGATTCAAATCAAGAGTGTGTAGTTGGGATGGTGGTATGTGAATGTAGGATTATTGGTACTTGATATGTAACTCATAAATATATCCAATACACCTAATTATGTAATAAGATCCCCAAGGTTGTCAATTTTTAAATCATACTATAAAACCCTTCAGTAAGTTTAATTTTCATTTATATTTATATGATGATGTGTATTGAATATTATTATTCATGATGATAAGTGATATTTTGAATTTCATGTATCATTAAGTGTTAAAATTAATTTCATGTATCCTATAAACATTATTTATTTCATTTAATGTTTATTATTGGTAATTTAACTAAATGAAACTTTTTTATATACATATTTTACTTTTTTTCTTTTTTAACATCATGTTTAGTCATTGACCAATTTATGGATTATGTGACAGACACAAATGAAAATATATATATATAATGAAGAATTATTTTTTTCTAAAATATATAATATAAAATGTTTACATATAGGTGTGTTACCTAATAATTAGAAATAAATAAATTTTTGGGATCTAAAATGAGATGAAATATTTAAAAACGATGTTTTTGTATTTTTTTGTTATAAATAATATGATTTCCTCATTTTTTGAATGTTTGGTAATGGAACTATTGTTTTTAAATTATATTTGGAATGAATGGTAAATTATATATCATAATAAGAAATAATAGTTAATATAAATTGAAATTTGGATATATGAATTTTTCTTGAAAAAAATTAAGTAATGAACTCTGTAAGTTTATATATTCCTTATAGTATTTTGGAACGGGAAATGTATATTTTTACCCAGATAAATGTGTTTCAATTATCATTCATATTATATAAATTTAATAACATTGTGTTTATTTTTAATTTTGTTATGTAAAAATATATAGCACCGTTATTATTCTAATGTTTTTACATGTGTATGGATTCACATAATTGTGATAATACAACAATAAATTTGAAATTCATTAAATAATTATAATAGTTAATTTTAAATTATTTATTTTTACAATGATCCAATTGGAAATTGTTTTTTGGTTCATTTTGTAGATTAATATGTATTTTTAATAATAATATTTTTTTTGTTTATCTACGTGAGTTCTCTATGGATATTGAGTACAACATATATTGAATTTTATTTATTTACATAACAATTTTTAAAATATTTATAATGTCAATTTTATTGGAATGAAGCAGAAACCTATTTTTGGAAGCAAAATATATTGAAAGGTTCTTTGTAAAAATATTGATTTTATTTGGTCAACTTTATACTTACCAACATATTTGTAATTCTTTTTAGTAATGAGTTTTCAGTTTTAGTTTTTATTATAGTAAAATTTATGTATTGTATTTAATGGGTTTTAGAGTTTACTTTGGGAAAAAAAATTTTTCTCAAAATTCATTGTGTATTTAAAAGGAACGATTGTTTTCACTTGGATTTTTTGGAAATGGTTTTAAAAAATTTATGCAATGATTTCCATTTATTATTACATTATTTATAGGCTATTACCAAGGATATGTATTCAATATTTAAAATTTTAACTTTCATAAGAATTGTTATTGAATTTTTTTATTTTTAATCGATAGGAGTAGGTTTTGGATAAATTTTATTTTAGGTGTAACTATTTATTAATGGTTTCTTTTTAATAATAATAAATGATTTGATAAGTATAACATTATATTTTTTTGGTGTAACTGAATCTTCTATTTTTAATGAAAGGAATCATTAAAAAACTATTACTGTTTATAGTAATGTATTATATTTTTTTAACTGGATGATTTAAATATGTAATTTAATGTTTTGAATAAGGTATTATGTTTTTTTCATTATTTTACTACATCTAGATCATCAATTTCGAATTTTTTAAGGTTTTATAAAAACTAGATATTGGATTACATCATTGGGATGGTTTGGAAATAAAATTGAATTTGATTTCTAACTATCATGAATATTTCTTTGATTTTGAAAGTGTTTGTAATAACTATTTGATTACTCTTGACACAATTGATGTATAATATCTTGGTCGACTGTGTTTGTGTGTTTTTATGTTTATTAAAAGTTATTTTTATATCATTATGTCTTTAATATCATTTTATTTTGGGAAAATTATATCCATTTTGAATCTTATGGTTTTGGGAAGGAGTTTTTGGGTGATTTACTATGAAAAGTCCAATAATGATAGTGATATTTATTATATTTTATTGAACATTGATATTTAAATGTGTTTTACAATTTTATTGAATAATAATATGGTAATTTTTTATTTTTTTCATGATATTTGAGGGGTCTGGTTTGGTTTTTGTAGAATTTGGATAAAAAATGATAATTCATATTTAAACCATGTGTAGTATACGTAAATACATACATTTTTTAGAATTTAGATTAATTTTTTATTAATTATGAATGAAATGTTTTATTTTGTTCCCAAAAAATACTATATAGCACATTAGAGTACATGTTAATATTAAAATAAATGAAAATAATCAAATATATTATCATATAATGATTTTAATTATGCATTTCATTAATGTGATAATATCATTGGGGTATTTATTACATCAAAAGGATATATTAGTTCCTCGATATGATGAAATCCTGGATGTACTATGAAATATTACTAAATATAATCACGTATTCAATAAATCATTCTATGAAGGGACACATAGTATGTTGACTGTCTGGTGTTTAGTACTCATAAGCAGTCTTATGAGGTTTCTACTTGCTAATATCCAAGATTGTATATTATGGGGACCAGACTGCATGTAATAATTCCACTTTCCATGATTCATTGGATATTTCTATCTATGAGCATGTGTATTGATAAATAGACTTGAGATTATTATTAACACAAATTAAGAGTCACATAAAATAATGTATTTAACAACAAAATGACACTCTTGGTTCACCAAGAAATATGATATATTTTTTACTTCACAACTGATACGACATTAATTAATGTTGAAAAATTATTTTTCTCTTCTATGACTAGAACAAGATATCTCATGCAATTATATTGGAATTGATCAGTAAAACTAATCCATGGAAATGGTTTATTAATGAATTCATTTTATATTGTCATATAATTTTAAATAAAGTGAAAAGGTGTTTCTATAATTGTTGAATATTCTTATTAAGATTCATCTAGAAAAATGGATTATAATAAAGAATCACAATTTATATCAATTATTTTCATTATGAAATTATCTTTTTTCTCTATGGGTGACATAATGAATTACAATACACTAATTATGCACAATAGATCCGATGACCATATTCCATAGAAAATGAAGTAGATAGGGCCATAAAAAAAATTTATCCATGATCTCAATTATATTCTATTTGAATATTAATATTTCTAATTTATAATATTTTCATGATTAAGGAATAATATATATTTTTTATTTTTATGATAAAACAATTCATCCACTAGTTTAAATTGAATTACAATATACATCTTTTTCAAATATGAAATAAATATTTTTTAAAAAGAACATCAAATAAATATTATTAATATCTTATTTTATATGAAAGATGGTAAAAAAATATTTATTTAGTTATTGTAATAGTAATCTAAATAATTTTTTGTAGACTAGAAATGTAATGTACACTTATTTATCCAATAAATAATATTTTTTATTCCTGGTTGGATAAATTGGTAGAAGTATAGTTGTGATAAGTCTAGAGCCTGGTTATGGGAATAATAACAGAGTTAGATTTCATTTCAATACATTTTATTTTATTTATTTTAGAGAAATAATATTTTATAATGAATAAGTTATCTTATTCTATGAAATAATAATATATTTATTATTTTTGGAATGGAGAATATTTTATTTTTATTAATTGATTAAGGGAATATGCAGTATTATTAAATATAAAATCATCTCTATATTTAATAAAACTCATATAATTTTTATGTTAAAAGGATTATTTTATTGTTTTTGAACCATTCATTTTGAAAAATGAGAAACTCAAAAGATTTCTCAAAAGAATGAAGAATGTCCTATGGTTTCATCTCTCAAGATTGTGATATATCCCACCTATTCAAACCCTCTCTTCATATCAGGAGATAAGGATACATGATCTTTATGATATAAGGATCACATGTTATGATAAATGTGAATAACACTGGTAATAATTACCTCCAACATAGCACATAAAGATCCATTGGTGACATTCTAAGAACAAGGAGAACATGTTGATATCTAATAGAAAGATTTTACTTTGTCTCATATCAGCACATTGATTGTATAACATTATTGATATTGGATCATTGATCCTATTAATAATATTAGTTTCTTAAATAAATGGTGTTTTATGATTATTAAATTAATTATATATTTTTTGTGAAAGATCCTCTCTCTAGTTCTATTATTCATTCATCTTGTTTATGAAAATATAATCATGTGACATGTCATTATTCATTATGTTCTTATGGTTTATCTGTCAGATACGATGAGAATCCATCATTTTACATAGACCCAAATGGTTTTCAATACTCCCAAAGCCTTCACGTTTTATCAGAGTGTTCATGTATATATTTATAGTAATCTAACTACCTGTTAAAAAATATTATAATTTACTTGTTAGTTTTCATTTTAGTTTTCTTTTTTAATCAATAATGTTGAGATAATATGATTATTCAAAATCATTTGACCAAAAAAATTACAAGGATCGATTAGGAATTCATTGAGATCATATCAATAGGTTCTTGAGATTTTGGAAGCATGACATGATTACAAACCATGTACCGAAATAATCATTGTGTAGTCTTGTTAAACCCCAGATGTCCATTGTTTTGGAAATCAAAAAATTCTTTAAGGGAGATAAATAGACGATGTATCACTGTATAATAATTACACTATGTTTTTCCCTCTTGGAAGTAGTAGGGTATATAGGGTTTCATTGAATATAGAAAATTTAGATGTTGTGTAATGCTATATGATGTAGTGGTTCTGTTGTCAGTGGAAGTAGTCTGTAATTAATACACACACCATACATTTACTACCATCTATGAAACCTGAGACAACCAATATTAAATGATGCATATCTAACATGAATTACATGTAATTTATTTTTTTCACACATATTAGACGTTGATTCCCTTGGAATGTAATGCTGGATGGTCAAAGAGTAGTTGAATACTATAAAGCCGATGTACATTTCATGTAAATATTTCCTGTTTATGTAGAGAACAGACTAATATTGGATTTATACTACATAAAACAAAATTATATTTAATAAAAATTAATTCCACATTAATAGAAGATATATAGAATATAGTTTGTTTGAATTCCATTTGAATGGGTTTTAAGTAAATTCAGAACCATATTAATTTATATTTAGATTTGATAACTACCTATTGTGTATTTTTTTAACATTACTTTTACTTATAATGATTTTAGAAAAGTTAAAATATTTTATTTTAATTCATATCATCTATCAGCATTACCAAGATTAATAATTGTATTGAGCCATAGAACCACACACATTGTGTTATCATGATATGTCATCTGAGTACATACTTCATGATAAGGACTATATGAGGCCTCTAGTTGTTCGGTTGGTTCCAAACTGTATTACCTCCTATAAATGTCATGTACTTAAGTAATTGAAATAAATTTAATTTATTTAAACTATTTAAAATTATAGAATCTGTAGATGATATTCATCTCTTGGACTACATGGAATAATAATTAATATAAATAATTCAATAATCAATTACACCAATAATTAATAAATCAATATAAATTTATCATAATGAAAAGAGTTATTTGAAATGTATTATATATTCTATGAAAAAAATAATTTAATTTATATAATTATTTGGGTCCTTTAATGACCAATATATGATTTGTTTATAAACTTAATGTAATATCATTACATGGGGTTTTTTGTAAAAAATTTTTGTTTAATTATATATGATGTCCTCTGTTTCATCTTTCTCACCATTATTCTATAGGATCTACATGACCATGTTTTAGTTAGGTACCAAATACCGCTTATTTCTAAAATTTTATGTGAGTATAACATGCATTGGATGAAGGTAAAAATAGATGAGGCAGTTCAGAATATGAGGCGAAGTAAAACTAAACTGGAAGATATAATGGATGATAGTCGAATGATACAAATTAATACAAGACTAGAAGAAGATGTTTTTCCATAGGGAAAATGATAGATTTATGGTTCGATCGATAAATAAATCATTATAAGAATCACAATAATTGTCACTTTATTTATTTTATTTTTTTAAAAGTGCATTGTTATTTTTTTATTGGTTTGATTGAAGCCTAAAATGTGATTGCATTAAATAAAAAAGTTAACTAACATGAACTTTGAATTAAAATAAATGTATTACACACATATATTTTATCAAGATATGGTTAATTAATTATATAAAATTTGCATAATATTAACAGGAAATTTAATATAGAAAATTATTAAATTTATACATAAAGTAAATGAAATACCTTAGGAATATTTTATGATATGTTTTTATTCCATTACATTATTTAGAATGATAGAATAGAAAGAATTGTTTGATTGATTCTTATAAGGGCAAATAATTTTATTTGGGGGGGGGGGTTCTTATGTGTGTTTTTGGATTACTTATCCATGTTAAAATCAAGTAGTGCATCCTTTTATATACTTGATATATCATTGAGGAATGTATTCAGACATATCGAGGCCGAATTTTAGGATTAGGGAGTGAAATCAACAGATCTAGGAGCCTCATACTAGTAGTCTGAATGAATAAAAACAAAAATTCTTATATGTATTTGAAAAGACCTATTTATTGGGTTATAATAAGGTAAACATTGATCCTTATCTATAAAAATAACATCTCATAACAAATTTTGAGTCTAATGGTGAATGATTTTAGGACCTAATAAAATACCTGGTGAATAAATATGTTTATAAAATTATTATATTTCATATATTATGGTAGTCAATATAAATTAATTAAAATATTACATGGTTTTGTAATATATAATTACATGTTCATGGACCAAAATATCTCTATGAAGATTTTTGAGAAATTGAATATCCACACTTATGTGACCTTCTAGGAGTGGTATAAGAACATGCACATTGTACAATGTCAGGAAAAGAATCTATAAGCAATAGAGTTGTCAATTCCAACTAATCTTATTATGTGGTCTAGTAAGGATGAGAATAATTATTTCTGAAGAATTTGGATAAATAATTCTACATCAAATGATTGATTTTATGATACGTATCAAGTGATCTCTATAGGCTATAAGAATAAATGAAATTATATGACATGATTTCTTATTTCTATGATCATTAACAATAGATATATAAACATGATAGGTATAAAATTCCCAAAAAAATTATTCCTAGGAAAGATTTTATAGGGGTCAGTAGAAGTCCCTCATTTAGTCATGAGTTTAACGCCCCGACCCCAGTTACCCAAATCCAGTGCATTATTTTAATACATTGGCACGATTACAAGGAATCAAGTCCCAAAGGACAGATCAGTTTAGCATTATTGGAAAAAATATTACATACATTAACTTTACATTACAATTTGATGCATAAGAAAAACCATAGATATTTTTTTAAGAATTCCATTTTTTCCTATATCTTAACCCTATATATCAATCATAATACACTTCTTGGAATACTGAGAAAATAAAACATAAGAAAGGGGTGAGCTCAGATGCTTAGAAAATATAAATAATTTAGCAAAAGCTGTAAACGTTTAAGGCAATATGTGTAATAAAAACAACAGCCTTTTAAACATATACTTGAACATAATATGGTAAAAATAAATGAATCATTACCATATAAACATGAACATGGATATTCTACTAGTCGAATAATCACATGTAATATCTAATTTCACAATGAGGGAATGCCTAATACCAAACATCATTACCACATCGTCAATGCCTCGTTCTAAGACTACAAAAAAACTATTCAAGACCTTGTGCCAAGACACTCGTTTGTCTTATGAGACCTACCAATGCATCGAGGTGCTATAGCGGGCTCCACCCGTCACATACTATGTCCACTGCATTCCTCATATGAAAAAGTTAAAACATAACATAATCATTCTTAATAAAACAAGCATAATAAATTTCAATACATTAACATTAGACCATGAATGGTATAAAAATAGAACATCCAAAGTCAAACATATCATAACTCATTCAATACAATATGGAAGATTGTATTTTAATAAATCAACCTCAATCAAAAATAATATCCAGTAAAGGAAGCTGACATAGTAGAAAATGATGAGTAAAACATTTTGAGAGAAATATCCTTTTTTTAAATCATTTAAAATTCTCACATTTATAATGGATGTAATTTAAAAGATATTTTTGAATCAAAGTGTCTCATACCACATCGATATTTTTGAAAAGAATTATCATTTCAAAACATTCATGTCCATATAAATAAATCCTTAAAATCATTTTGATAACATAGAAATTAATTAAAAAGATTTATAAAGATAAATCATTAAAATATTTAAAATTCTGATATTGATAAAGTTTACATTTAAAAAATCCCAAAAATATTCATTTCGAAATCATTTTTATGAAAAATGGACATAGATGATTAAAATGTCCCAGTAAATACTTAGACATAAACAATCTCGGATAATAATGTGATTGTGAAAAAAACCCTTACCAATTTCGTAACATACAAAACATATACCGCATGAAAGAAAGATCATACAATGAATATGTAAATAAACATAAATTAAATTGTATTACATAATTAATACAATTATGGGTAGTACATACACCACACAAAAGGTAATAGTGGCAACATGGTATGAATCTCACGGGAATAAAGAGTGAGAAGAAAACCCCCTACCTTGCACTTTTCATTAGTCAAGGGTACGTTTAACCTCCTGTATGAAGACAATAGTATGTTTTTAAATTATACCAGAACCATATTAATATTTATTATATCATTAATTATTCATCTAGGACTTTGAACTACCCATTTAATAATAATTTCCTTGTTATATTAATATTCCGGGTATTAATCGCTTTCTTTATTGTAAGTGTTTTAACATGTTACTCTTGATTGTGTCACTTAGATCATGATTTCAATTCTTCCAGAATATAAAAACCGATTTATATATCATAGATATTTAGAATATAAATATGTATAATAGAGGTATACATGAAATGGAAAACACCGATTATGGAGACAGTAGTCCGTATGTGCGCATAAACGTTGTTTCCATTTACATATAGTATTGAACGGTAGTAAGTGAATAAGATATATGTAAGTACATAAATACTTATATATATAAATATATATATCTCCAGTATCATTATTATATCATATATTACTGAATTATTATTAATGTATATTTTTATAATCATCGATGAATGTTGAACTTCTAAATGAATCTCATCGCGTCGTGGAGACGGTAATCCGTACATACGCACGAGCGAAAATATCATTCTTTTAATATTAAAATAATATATAATAGGATGGTATATCATATATAAAGAATCCTTATCCTTTTATATTTATTATTTACATCAAATACACATCATTATTATACCCATCCCAATAATAATGTATTGAATAACAATTTCACCCCGACGTGGAGACGGTAGGCCGTACGTACGCACGTATGGTGACCTGTCATTCAAATGGTGGATAGAATAATGAATTTGGTTGTATCATAATTATAATAACATAACAGTATATAGAAGATACTAGATTTATTATTTTATAATGGAAACAACAATTAAAATGGAAGTGGGAGAAGAAAGGAACTTGAAAGAGGGTGGTGAAATCATTTCCTCTTCTTTGGGTTCTTCCTTTTGATTTGATCAAAAGGGCTCCATAGGTTGCCTTTTTAATCAAAATAAGGCCTCTAGGATTAAGGGAGGATAGTTTATAGGGTATTTTGGAATGGTGTTTCCGAGACAAATGGCTTATAAGTTGTCAATTAAAGTGTGGGGGAGTTCCCTTTTATAAGAGGGGTGAGGGGCACCTTAGGAAAAACATAAAATATTATTTTATAATAAATTCATATTTGGTTAATAATGGATCTAATTTGATTTATTTAGAGTCTATGGTGGTTATGGATCTAAATAAACACAACCAACAGGTTTTATATAGGTTTGGGTCACATTATTATCCTTATCTTTTAGTTTTAACTCATAGTTAATTAGTTTGAAATTTAACATGTCTCTTTGTATTTTTATATTATATGGTTAAAAAACTTACTAAAAACATCCAATAGACCCCCCAAGTGGTACATTAATGATACACCTATCATGATATAAGTCCTTTTTCCGATCCATAGATTTTTAGTAATAAAATATCAATTAATAATATACTCTTTGTTTTTAAAACTCTTTTATGTCAATTTTGACACTATTGGGTAATTTGTTTTTGATAAATTCCTAAAATCATTATTACATTGAAAAAAATTCATATAACCAATCCCAATTTTTCTTAATAACCTAGATAAGTATTTAAATTCATAAATAGTATCAAATTTAATTTATTTGGATATTTATAATATCAATTATCTTAATCTTCCATTAATTCGGTAATTACTGCATCATCATTATGTCACAAATAAATTAAAATATTTAATGTCCAAAAAATATAAATATAATAAAATTATGAAGGAAATATTTTTATCTTTCTAATGAATATTTATTATCGAATTTATATTATGTATAACCCTATATTAAAAATGTTTTAGTTATTAACCATTGATTTTATCTCTTTAAACTCTTCTTTCAATTAAATAAAAACAAATGTCCTTATCTAATCCAAGTTGACCTAAATGATAATATTTCATTCCTAAGGTCTTTTTTTGGCTTAGATACACTTTTCCAATAGAATTAGTACATTTGTTAGGGTAATATTAATATCCTTTTTACCCTTAATTACCCAATTTATTTTTAACTGCGGTAAATAAAAGCAAAAAGTTACTATTCATCAAAAATTATTTTTATCTTATTGAACCACATTGAACTCCTTGATATTAACCGTGTATCTCGGATTTTCGAAATTCCACTCACAGAAGTGGTAAAATTATGTTTTATATGAATTTGAAAATTTTCCTAAGAGATGGGTAAAAGACCGTGAAAAGTTCAATAATATTTTTATATATCTAAAATTATTATAAACTGACTCCAATTTATTAAATTTAACTTATATAGGTATTATGTATCTATTTTGACCTAAAATACATTTAAATGAAATAAATAATTATTTAAATAATAAATTGGTTTTAAACTATAACTCAGTGTTTTTCACTGTTCATCAAAAATGGAATGTTTTCAAAAAAAATACCGAAAATTCACCCTAAGTTAATTTCAATATTTCAAATCCAAAAATGATGTCTATTTTATCAAGTTAGAAATATATAAGTTTTATTTATTAATTTAAAATTAATTATCATGGTCAAAACAAATAGCATGTTTTTATGAAGCAATAACTATCAAAAGATTGACACTTGTCTATGTTTAATTTCAGTGGGAAATTAATTACAATGACCAACATTGGATTAAAGGGTAAAAATATAATATAATTATTCTTCCAAAACATTCAAATGTATAATTCAAGACTATAAATTATTTTGATTAAAATGTTTGCTTTCATTTAAAATATAGTATTTTTCACAATTCACCCAAATATGAAAGTTTTCAGAAAAACACCAAAAATTTATTGAACCTAAATTATTATGTCCCTATTCTGAAGAAGAAGTTTATTTTGTCAAATTGAATATATAAAAGTTTCAAATATTGTATTTAAAAAATCTTCGCCATTAAAAGGTGGTAAAATTTCATTTTTTTTAAATATTTTTATCTGAAAAAATGAATTTGTTCTTACATTATGTCTAAGAAACTCATAATATAGATTCTAAAATTATAAATAATATATAATGTTTAAAAATAAGTTAACAATATTCATAACTACTTTTGAACGGTGAGTTTGTTAAGATGTGGAGTGCTTGAACTTGGTGTTGCGTGTAGTGCATGTTATTGAATTACGTAGACGAAATAACGTACTTTGAAATATTGGAGTGTTATATTCTTACCTCCTTCAATAAATTGCATCCTCGTAATTTTAAATTTTTCTTCACAAATAAAAGGTTGAAAATAGAAAATACCTTTGTGGGAAAACCCACATAGGAAATTGGGTTAATAAAATTTAGTCTTAATAAGAGGAAAAGGGAAATGAAAATGTTACCACTGAATTATGATCTCGATTAGGAGAACATTGGTGGCAATTGGAGACACATAATTGGAGGGAAAACGTAAATATTTATAGAGAGTGATTGAGGTCACTAATCGCAATATATAAATTAAATATATTTACATAACAAATCTATTATAAAAACCATTTTCAGTACAAAAATACTTAAAAAGAGTATATGGTATTTATTTTTGTTTTCATTAAAAAAACATTTTGTCTTCTTAAGGAATCCAAAGATCAAATAAAACTCAGGGCGGTGAAAAGTTCATTGTCACCGCTTACGTAAAAAAATTCTTTTTTTTATTTTATTAAAATGCTTCATAGAAAAATATTCCCCTTAAAATGAAAAGTCAAAGGTTTTTATACACCATATATAAGAAAGTCTTTTAGAAATCAAATGATGCCTCAATGAAAGGAGATTGTGACGAAGTCCCTTAATTAATGTTTAAGAATTAATTTAATCGTAGAATAAGAGGGAAATATATATATATATATATACTTGACAAGTAGAGTTACATCCATTAACTAATACCTACCAAAAACTCATCTTTCACTACAAAAGATTTTAAAAATATATATTTTATTTATCCAAATCATATAGGGTTCCAAAAATAATGAATTTATAATTCACCTATCAGAACTTTTAAAGAAAAACTACATTATACAATCCAGGACATCACGTGGGTCAGTTTTAGGAGATACACCCTTGCCTCCCATTTGGTTGCAGGTTTAAGTGTCATGGCCTTTCCAAAGGTGACAGGTTGCCGCCCGACCTCTGTGTTGTCCTTTTTGTGGAAATCCAAAAATAACCTTAACAATAGTATCTAATTTCAAACATAATCCATTTCAACCTTTAGAATTATCCAAAATACTTATATCCAAACTCTCAGTCCAATGTTTATAAAGATGTTAAACATAATGAGGGTCCTTTTTTCAGGTAATAACATTTGAATGCCTTCATCGTGTATTATTTTACAACGCCACAATATCATGAATTACCAAAATCAACCATCTCTTATTCCAAAAGTACTACCTTAGTATCAGGACAATATAAACTGAAATTCCCAATGAAATAGTACTTCAGTACAATCCTTTTTTATCTCAATAATTAATTTAACTAGTATACTGTTGATACAACACTCAAATGAAATAATTCTATAATAACAACATAAGAACACTAGTCATTCTTCTTTTAATGTGGTAGTATCATAACATGATTATTATCCAATAACATCATTTGCGGTAAACTCTTATGAATGGGACATTGATTTTTATAGTGTCTCAATGCCTTGCAGATGAAGCATTTTACATTTCAAAACATTTTCTTACCCTTGAAATCACGTACTTGGTTTCCTTTTTCTACACACATATAACAAACTCCCATTCCCTTCAAGAATTTACCAAGGTGATTCATTCTACATTTATCACATATTGGAAAATCCTTCTTTCACTTATTCCCTTTATCCATATTTCTTTCTACCATACTTTTCTTCTCTAGCTTCCCTTCAAAGCCATATGATTCAGAGAATTCTTTACTGATGTTTTTAACACATGATACTATTTATTCGTATGATGATAATACACGAGAGACTATTTACTTTCTAAATGTTGGCTTAATACCATGAATAATATGACCCTTCTTATTCTTTGGATCATACGTATTGCTGGAGTTCTCATTCCTTCTACTGGGCTCCATTTCTAAACAATGTAATACACTAGGTCAGTTTATGAATCACAATTCATAGTTCCAAACATGTGAAATACCTAACGTATGTTGAACAGTTTATGGATATAATCCATAATCACAAAAATTTCTTCTTTGAGGAGGTATATACTCATAAACCCATCATATTGGTTGGTAAAGAAAACTAGATTTATCCCTATCATATCCCCCAGGAGTGTCGTAACCAAGAGTGCAGCAAGGCCTGTTGTCGTGCACCAGTTCCCGTTCAAGTCTAGCTCAAAGCATTGTTTTCGTGTTTTACCCCTAGGTACATTTGTTCCAGATCCGCCTGTACCAACTCGTATCTAGCCAGGGATGTATTTTTGTGGAAAACTCACAAAATATTTACATTACCAACATTCTAGAAAGTTCTTCTATACAAGTCTTCAAAGACTATCTTAAGGTAATGTTCTCTAATCATAGTTTATCAAAATATATTTTCCAAGGTAATTGCTAAACTTCCTATGATACCAACTGTAACTCCCTGACCCCAGTTACACAGAGATGGTGCATTATATTAATACATTGACACGATTACAAGGAATCAATTCCCGATGGACGGATCAGTTTAGCAGTCCTGGAAAATAGATTACAAACATTAACATTACATTATAATTTGAAGCCTAAAATACAACATAGATATTTCTTTGAGAATTATATTTTTCCCTTTATATTAACCCTGCATATCAATCATAATACACTTCTTGGAATCCTGTGAAAATAAAACATAACAAAGGGGTGAGCTCAGATGCTTAGTAAGGGTAAATAATTTAGCAGAAACTCTAAACTTTTAAGGCGAGATGTGTAATAAAAAAACAGCCTTTTAAACAAAAACATGAACATAATATGGTAAAAATAAATGAAACATTACCATATAAACATGCACATGTATATTTTATTAGTTGAATAATCACATGTAATAACTAATTTCACAATATGGGAATTCCTCATACCGGAAATCATTACCACATAGTCAAGGCCTTGTGCCAAGACTACAAATAATTGTTTTGTCAAGGACTTGTGAGAAAACACTAGTTTGTCTCATCAGACCTACTGGTGCATCGAGGAGCTATAGTGGGCTCCACCCATCACTTACTAAGTCCACTACTTTCCTCATATGAAAAATTAGAAACATAAGTTAAACATTCGTATTAAAAATAGCATACGAAATGGAAATACATTAACCACAAACCATGAATGGAATAAAAATAGAACATCCACAGTCAAACATATCATAACTCATTCAATAAAATATGGATGATTAAATTATAATAAATCAACCTCAATCAAAAATAATATCCAGTAAATGATGCTGACATAGTTGAAAATGACGAGTAAAAGATTTTGAGAGAAAAATCATTTTTGTAAAATCATTTAAAAGTCACAAATTTATAAAGGAAGTAATTTAATAGATATTTTTGAATCAAAATGTCCCATAATACTTTGAAACTTTGGAAAATAATTGAAATTTCAAAACATTCTTGTCCATATAAATAAATACTTAAAATCATCTTGAAAACATGTACATTAATTAAAAATATTTAGAAAGATAAAACTTTAAATCATTTAAAATTATGATCTTGATAAAGCGTACCTTTCAAAAATCCTTAAAATATTAATTTTCACGATGATTTTAAGGATAAATAGTACCTTTCAAAAATCCGTAAAATATTCATTTTGAAATCATTTTTATGAAAAATGGATTTGGATGATAAAAAAGTTCCAGTAAATACTTACAGATAAACAAGCTCAGATAACAATGAGATTGTGAAAAAAAACCCTTACCAATTTCATAACATACGAAACATACACCCCATGAAAGAAGTATAATACAATGAATACATAAATACACAGAAATTAAATTTTATTACCCAATTAATACAATTATGGGTAGTACATACACCACAAAAAAGGTAATAGTGGCAATATGGCATGGATCTCACGGGAATAATGAGTGAGATGAAAACCCCTTACTGTGCACTTTCCTTTAATCGAGGGTAAGTTTAACCTCCTGCATGACGACTATTGTATGTTATTAAGTTATACCAGAACCATATTAATATTTATGATATGATACATTATTCATTAATGAATTTATACTACCCATTTAATAATAATTTCCATGTTATATTAATATTTCGGGTAATAATCGCTTTCTTTATCGTATGTGTTTTAACTTGTTACTCTTGATTGTATCACATAGATAATGATTTAAATACTTACAGAATATATACCATAATATATATATATAATAGATATTTAGAATATAAATATTTATAATAGAGTTATATATGAAATGGAAAACACCTTTTATGGAGACGGTAGTCCGTACGTACGCATAAACGTTGTTTCCGTTTTCATATAGTATTGAAGAGAAGTAAGTGAATACGATATATGTAAGTAAATAAATACTTATATATATAAATATATATATCTCCAGTAATATTATTATGTCATATATTACATACTTATTAGTAATATATATTTTTTATAATCGTCCATGAATGGTGAACTTGGAAATGAATCTCATCGTGTCGTGGAGACGGTAATCCGTACGTACGCATTAGCGAAAATATCATTATTTGATATTAAAATAATATATAATTGGATGGTATATAATATATACATAATAATTATCATGTTATATATATTACATACATCAAATATGCATCTTTATTATACCCATCCAAATAATAATGTATTAAATAACAATTACACCATGACGTGGAGACGGTAGGCCGTATGCACGCACGTATGGTGACATGTCATTCAAAGGGTGGATAGAATAATGAATTTGGTTGTACCATAATTATAATAACATCCAAGTATATATAAGATACTGGAGTTACTATTTTAGTATGTAAACAACAAATAAAAAGGAAGTGGAAGAAGAAAGGAACATGAATGAAGGTGGTGAAATCATTACCTCTTCTTTAGGTTATTCTTTTTGATTTAATCAAAAGGGATCCTTAGATTAGATTTTTTATCAAAGTAAGGCCTCTAGGCTTAAAGGAGGATAGTTTAGAGGGTATTTTGGCAGGTTTTGGCCGAGCCAAATGTCTTATAAGGTGTGAATTAGAGTGAAGGGGGAGTTCCCTTTTATAAGAGGGGTGAGGGGAACCTTAGGAAAAACATAAAATATTATTTTATAATAATTTTATATTCGGTTTATAATGGCTAAAAATTAATTTATTTAGAGGATAAGGTGTGGGTGGGTATAAATACACACAAACAATAGGTTTTAGATAATTTTGGGTCACTTTATTAACCTTATCTTATAGTTTTAACTCTTAGTTAATTAGTTTGACATTTACCATGTCTCATTGTTTTTTTATATTATAAGGTTAATAAACATACAATAAACGTCCAATAGACCCTCAAGTGGTCCATTAATGATACACCTAGCATGATATAAGTCCTTTGAACGAACCTTAGATTTTTAAGAATAGATTATCAATTAATAATATAGTATTTTTAAAAAAAACTATTTTATGTCAATTTTGACACTATTGGGTATTTTGTTTTTGATAAATTCATTAATGCATTATTACTTCTAAAACAATTCAAATAACAAATCCCAATATGTCATATTAACCTAGAGAATTATTGGAATTCATAAAAAGTCTCAAATTTCATTTATTTGGGTATTTATAATATCAATTATCATAATCATTCATTAATACGGTAATTACTGCATCATCATTGTGTCATAAATAAATTAAATTATTTAATTTCTAAACATTAGAAATAAAATACCATTACGTAGGAAAATTTTTTTATCTTTATAATGAATATTTATATTCAAATTTATATTATGTATAACCCTATATTAAAAATGTTTTAGTTATTAAACATTGATTTTAACTCTTTTAACTCTTCTTTGAAATAAACAATAATAAATGTCATAATCTAATCCAAGTGCACCTAAATGATAATATTTTATTCATATGGTTGTTTTTGGAATATATAGACTTATCCAATAGTATTAGTACATGTTATAGGGTAATATTAATATCATTATGACCCTTAATTACCCTATTTACTTATAACCGTGGTAAATAAATGTAAAAAGTTACTCTTCACCAAAAATTATTTTTATCTTATTGAAACACATTTTACTCCTTGATATTAACCATGTCTCTCGGATTTTCAAAATTCAACTCACAGAAGCGGTGAAATTATGTTTTATGTGAATTTACAAATTCTTCTAGGAGATGGGTAAAAGACGGTGAAAAGTTAAACAAAATTTTTATATATCTAAAATTATTATTAACTAAATCCAATGAATTAAATTTAACATATATAGGTATTATGTATCTATTTTGACCTAAACTAAATTTAAATAAAATAAATAATTATTTAAATAATAATTTGGTTTTAAACTATAACTCAGTGTTTTTCACTATTTATCAAAAATGGAAAGTTTTCAGAAAAATACCAAAAATTCACCCTAAGATAATTTTGATTTTCCAAATCCAAAAATGATCTCTATTTTACCAAATTCAATACATAGAAGTTGAATTTATTAATTTAAAATAAATTATCGTTGTCAAAACAAATAGAGTGTTTTTATGAAACAATATCTATCAAAAGATTGACATTTGTTTATGTTTAATTTCAATGTGAAATTAATTCAAATGACCATCATTGGATTAAAGGGTAACAATATAATATAATTATGCTTCCAAAACATTAAAAATGTATAATTCAAAACTATAAATTATTTTCATTAAAAAGGGTGCTTTCAGTAAAAATATAGTATTTTTCACTATTCATCAAAATATGAAAGTTATCAGAAAAAAACCAAATATTTATCGAAACTAAATTCTTATGTCCTGATTATAAATAAGATGTTTATTTTGTCCAATTGAATATAAAACTGTTTCAAATAGTGGATTTAAAAATGCTTCGCCATTAAAAGGCGGTAAAATTGCATTTTTTTAGAAATACTTTATCTGAAAAAATGTATTTGTTATTACATTGTCCCTAAGAAAGTCATAACTTGGATTCTAAAATTATAAGTCTTATATAAAGATTAAAATTAAGTTAATAGTATTCATAAATGCTTTTGAACAGCTAGTTTGGTATGTTGGGGAGCGCTTGAACATGGTGTTACGTGTAGTGAATGTTATTGAATTACTTTGAAGAAATAACGTACTTTGAAGTCTTGGTGTGTTACAATGAGGATTTAAAACATAGAGTGTTTGGATATCATTGGTTTTTATCTTCCAAAGGTGGTTTACGAAGATCACGTGATCAACTAGATATCATAGAGACTACTTGTATTTATTGTCAATTTTAATATAAATAACATAGAGAAATTTATATCGGATCACCTCATCCAAATTCACTAACATGATACTACTTCTAATAATGAAAATACATTTGTTATTATGGTGAATAATAGGAATGGAAAATCTAATATCGTCAAGAATAAATATATGACTAAAGCTGCTTAAAAATCCCTAAAATGAAGACTAATATAAAGGGTAAAATCAAGGTAGTATGAAACAGTAAAATTTTCAAGTGGTAATAAGGAAAATTAGAAGAAGAATCCCACTTCATCCATGAAGGGAGGTAATGATTCAGGTCAATTTATTATGACATGAAACTAATCCATTTATATAAATTGTATATTAGATACTACTTCTGGTTCTCACATTACTATAAAAATCTTGGAAAAAAGAAGAATATTGATGGTTTACAAGGGTGAGGTGGATCTATAATCCACTAGGGTAGAATTAAGTTCTATGATTTCCATTGGAGACTACCATATCATGTTACAGGAAAGAATTTTTCTTTCTATTAACAAATTTTATTCTATTTCAAATGTAAAAAAACATTTTATTTGTATTCATGTTTGGTGTGGATGGTTTTTTATGTTTAGTTATAAATTCTGATTCATCTACAAAAATAGTACATGCTATGTTATAACACATTAATTCAATGGAAATTAATATATAGAATATTATAATGTGGCATAGAAAATTGAATAAAAATATATTATTCCTGAATCATTTCACACCATACTATTGAATCACTTATTAGGTTATAAAAATAGAAATCTTTGGAAAATACTATATCAATATGGATATTTATATACTTAGTAACAATAACCATGAGGAAAAATCCAAGCATGTTAGTTGGGTATAATAACTAAATTTCTATTAAATAGAAAGGATATAATGTTCATAGAGCTTCTTGAATTGGTCAATTTAGATGTTTTTGGACTATTTGAAATTAATATAAGGGTTGAATAACAATTATACATAAATATTACTTATGACATAATTAGACATATATATGTTAATTTAATGACGTATAAGTCTTATTCCTTTGTCAAATTCATAGAATACATGAATGAAGATGAAAATAAAATTGATATGAAGATAAATAAAATTTACTAAAATTGAAGCTAGGAGTATCTTAAACAATATTTCATTGATTATATTTGGGAGTTTGATATATTTTCTAGACATACATATCCTTATTTCCCATAATGGAATTTTGTATGTTAAAGGGTAAATACACCTTACTGGACATGGTGATATCATTAGTTTTCCTAGAAAGTATACCATTACAAATTTTTGGGATACCCATTACAAATTTAAACAAACATAAAAAAAGTGAAAAATAATGTGGAAAATAGAATACCATTTGAGTTATGGTATTGAATGAAATCTATTTATTTAAAATTACATGTTTTTGGATGAGAAGTGTTTTTAAAAGAAGCTTTTGGAATCAATATTCCACAAAATAGGGACAAAGTGTATCTATATTGTTTTAAAAAAAGGAAACAATGGGATATTTTTAACAACATTGTCCCTTTTAACATATTTTAACATGATATTAAGAATAATTAACTAGCAAATACATTTAATGGATTTTAATGTATATTTTCTTGAAATATTTATGTACATTATTAAACCACATGAAATAAAAATTAAACCATATATTATTTTATATTTATAATTAGATCCTAAATTCATTTGATAAATTTAATCGATACTGGATAACCTATGGAATACATGAAAAAATGGACGAACTAAAAATCATTGAATGGGAATAAACATAAGAATAAATAAAAGCACATGACTTAGAAGGAATAATATAATTAAAAAAGGATTAGAACATGAATAAACATATAGAATCATAACATATAAATCATGTGATCATGTAATAATCGAATCATAGTAATTTGGAAACAATATAAAAAATAAAATAAGAATGATTCAATCCATATTACACTGGGAGGAGAGCAAGATAAGACTAACCACCATGACCATTGAACATGGGGTATGATTTAAGGCTAACCACCAAGACCTTTTCACATGATATCTCATGAGACTAAAACTTACAGAATTAATTTAAGAACTATTTGTGCACACCCACCATATCTTGTTCTTGAATATGTGTTCCACCATTAGATTCATACATAATGTATCAAACATGATCCTAAAAGATACCCATGGAAAAAAGTGGGTATCAGAATCCTTTCAAAGGATTATCAAAAACGGAATATCACAATGGATTTCTTGAATGAATATATTTATTTAAAAAATGGTTATTAATAAGAGAAAATAGTCATATAATATGATATGTTTTGTCAAAATGATGTGGAAAAATGTAAAAATACTATTTAAAAAAATTTAGAAAAAAATCATTATAGTGTATATTAATGGAAAATTTTAATAACTCATTAAAACCAAAAAGGAGTAATGGTATGTATAAAATAAAAAATGAACCAATATAGTATTTCATGTTTAAATAATGGAAATTATAAAAATAATGGTTTATTAAAATGTATTATTGGGTGAACATAACTATGGGTTGGAAATCGGGCAGTTCCCTTTAATAAGAATTTCTTTTTAGTATGAATTGAGAAGGGGTCCTTTTAAAACACATGTACATTCCATCAAGATTATGAAATAATCTTGAAAAAAGATTTTATAAAATTTAAAAATAATTTTTAAGAATTATATAACAATATATATGAGTTACATTGGGTTAAGGATAAAGAATGTGTAACCCAAAGGGGAAATATAGGTTTGAAAAGAATACCTTAGCATCGGTTTGAAAGTGTTATACACTTGAAGTTAATTTCCAAAATAATAACATTAAATCAATTAATTTATTAATACATAAAATTATTTATGTATATTTTCTTTATAATATTTTTTTACGTTCCTTTCGATCTTTTTTATGAGTTTTAAGATACAATTTCATCGTTCGTGAGTGTCCATTTTATTGGGTTTCATGATTGGTTCACCCGAATACGTCTATGGAAGATCCAGTAAAATACCAAAGGTATTCCATAATTTAAATTACATTATATCATTGAATAATATTTAATATTTAATGGTCTTATATTTCATTTTTTACAGATGTGTGGATGATTCATAAAATAAAACATTAATGATGACTATTTAGATTATTTAGGCATTTTTTCTATCTTTACAAACTAATTTTCTTCTTTAAATTAATATTATGTATATATACTACTTATAGAAAATTATATAACATTTAATAAAGATATAATAACATTTTTTGACCTTAAAAATGGTGTTGTAAACATCCTTTATGGAAGAATTGAAAAGCAAAGACACATCATCCACAAAGGCACTAAATCGCCTTCTCTACATTGGTCTTTTCATTCTGTGAAAAAAAATGACTAGGGAAGAGAGGTGATGATGGGTTGTTCCAACTATCATAATCATTACAGGTTCACAAATAATCAAAAATAATTCTACTAACCAATATCATGTTTTTAAATATACAAAAACATATATTTCCATTACACAATCTAACAGAGCATCTAAGGGCATAACCCTGAGGTATAAAATAATTTATTGATAAAGGACAAGAATAGAAAACCCAACGTTACATTTCATTACAAAAATTCCATTTCAATATTTATTAAAAACTCAATATAAATAGGTTTCAAAAATCAAGAACCCTATGATCAAACATTATAATTATGTAGGAATCATCCCATTACATGGTTCCAGTTATACAATCTTATTATAGGAATTTTTTAAAGGATCACAATTTTATTAACATGCCTCTTCCATTTTTATTTTAATCAATCAATCCTTTTGTGTTTTAGAAAATTTCAAGGATATTATTTATTATAATAAACTAATTTATCAAAACAAATAGAAATCTAAATATGAATAAAAATTGAGGCATAAATAATATATAATCACTATAAGAGATCACAACACACTTCCTACTTAACTTGTAAATATGGTTATTATCAATATTAAAAAGATCCAAAATGTACAAAAATACTTAAAACATGATAATAAAACTCTTTTATAAAACAATCCATAAATTAATAATTCCACTATATCAATTAGATGATTAACATTCTGCATGAAATAATGGATGACCAAGGATCAACTACTAATGATATCAAATGAAACCCCTTTAAAATCTCACCACAATAAACCACTCCAATGAATCAATTGATTATCTAACCCAAAAATAGGGGAACCTATCCATAGTTAACCACTATAAATAATGGTAAAAACAAAATTAAATAGAATAGTATAATCTAGAGTTCTTTTATCTATAAGAAATTAATCCAACGATCTATGGGTTTATACACTCATGTGAAGTGAAGTAAGAGTGGTCATAAGTGTAAAGACCCAGAAATTTCAAGGGAAATTTTTTATTAATTTCTTTGGAATTTTACGAGACTGTGGCTTCTGACGGCACCTGATTACAAGGCCTAGTGTGCCCGAAATCAAGTTCTGAAGTTTATCTCGGGTACGTTCAGTGAATGAATGAACGGGTTTTTCTAAAGTTTGAACCGGTGCTCAGAATTGAAATCTTAGGGCACCGATGAAACCGCAGCGTCGGAAATTTCATAGGAGCACCTTCTTTGAAGGTGTGTTTTCTCGGGAGGAGTTTTTAATTTTGTGGTTTTAGTGTGGAATAAATAAAATTGTATTACAATTTTATTTATTTTCCTCCAGGTAGTTATAACCTAAGTAAGGGAGTTGGGGGTGGGACCCATATGATTTTAACCAACCATGCGAGGATAAAGGTGGGGTGGGGTGCACACGAGGCCAACCCCTCATATTCTGTAACTCCATAACCCCCCTTTAATGTGAGCCCACTCACCTCCCCCTCTCTCTTCTTTTATCATGTCAACTCACTTAATTAATTAATTAAGTTATGTGTTTGATTTTTAAAAATTGAAATTCTTGGCTTGATGTAATAAAATAAGATAAGTCTTATTTTATTTGAGAGGTTTGGTTGTTGTGTGAGGAGATTGGGGAGATAGAACTCTTTTCTCTAGGGAAGAACTTCATCCTCCCACGTAGAGCATTAATCCTTCCGCGAAGAATGTAATCTCTTCAACGAAGAATGACTCAGCCACTCTGGTATCTCCATTCCCTTTCCCCTCCGCGACAATCGAAGAGAAACCGATGCAGGATTTCTCTAACGACACGTAATCATCCTCTTCTCTCCATGATAAAGAAAAGACGACGTCTCCTCCGATGCTCTCCGTCGATGTCTACGGAACCATGCCTCACGACGCCACTTTCCGCGACGCTCTTCGAACATCAACTCGTTATCATGGAAGGGGTTAATTAATTTTTGTTTGTGAAATAACCTTTGTTGTTCATCATCTTTATTTTTGGGCCTCTTGATATCAACTTATTGGGAGGAGGTCAGACCGCATGAAGAGGACCGACTCTCCTCCCCCTTTTTTTGTGTTGTTGCGGTTCGAAAGAAGGCGGTGCGGTGCAACGACACAACGCAGAATCATGAAGGAATGCGAAAAAGATGCGCGGCGCCGTCGTGTTGCGCCGTTGAGGCCGAACAAACCCGTGGTCGGAGTTGGGCCGCAGAAAACGGGTGGGGCACCGTCACGCCGCGCCGGAGAACCACGAAGCCACCGCGGCGGAGGGGCACGGCGCCATCACGCCATGCCCGTCGGACAAGGCTACATCTCAAAGTCGTGGTGGTTCTTGGTAGGGCGGTCGGAACCACCGGCTGTCGGAACCTCGGAGGGAAGGACTACGGTGGGTCTCGCGGCAGCATCTCCGGCCGGCCAGACCGGGCCGACCGTTTTAGGGGGAGATCGGGGTTCATAACCCCCAGCTGCCCAAACGAGCACCCCCCCCCCACCTTCCGCTCAGCTCAGTGTGGCCGAGCTGGCCACGCAGGCCACGCGCGTGCACCGGGACGTGCCCTAATGGGCCGGACCCGGACCCGGTTCGGGTCGACCCAGTTCGGGCCCACACTACTGGAAATATGACTTTTACCAATGGTTTTGGCCAAACCGTTGGTATAGTTCATTAATTTGGACCTATACCAACGGTTTGGCCAAAACCGTTGGTATAGGTCACTTATATGGACCTATACCAACGGTTTTGGACAAACCGTTGGTATAGGGGGGGACATATAGGACCTATACCAAGAGTTTTGGCCAAACCGTTGGTATAGGTCCATTATAGAGACCTTATTCCAACAGTTTGGCCAAACCGTTGGTATAGGTCTATACCAACAGTTTTGAGAACCGTTGGTAAAGGTCCTTCAATTTTTAATTGAATCTTCTTACCGAGAACATTATATAAATCAAAATTTAAAATTATTAAAACAATAGATATATATATTTATGAAATTATGTTCACAAAAGTCATGTTAGGATAGTGGTTAAGTCATTCAATTATAAACTAGAGGTCCTAGGATCAAATCCCACCAAATGTTTTTTTTAAATACATATACCAACGGTTTTGATAACCGTTGGTATAGGTTTTCATATTACTTATACCAACGGTTTACCGTTGGTATGGGTCTATACCAACGGTTTTCCCAAAACCGTTGGTATAAACAGATTATCACGGCTTACTTTCCAACGGTCCTCCAAACCGTTGGTATAGCCTATACCAACGGTTTGAGGGCCTATACCAACGGTTCCAAACCGTTGGTATAGGGTATTTTTCCAGTAGTGCCGAAACCCCCTAAAAACGGATAGCTACGTTCTTTTGCCCATATCATGGGCTACGGACCTCCGATTGACACACTGTCAGTTGCGATGTGATCCTTGGATCAAGGCGGTCGTTTCAGTATATTACACTCAAGGTTTCGGAGAACTTTGAGTACGGCCGGGTTGGTTCGAACCCAAAACCAATCGGGCCCTCGGAGCGGAAACGCCTATAAATTGAGTTCCGGACGTCTTATTGACGTTCCGTCAACTTTGTTAGATTCCTATTACTAAGAAGGACCTTTTGGATTACTCCGCTCGAGGTTTGGATGCATTTGGAGTATGGCCGGGTTGGATTGTACCTGAAATCCAACTGGGCCCCTGGAACGGAAAAGCCGATAACATTCAGACCGGACGTCCGTTTGACGAAATGTCAGTGGCGTTGGTGATCGCGTTGACAAATAGTCCCTATGAGTATACCCTATGTGAGTTCGGGGTACAGTTGTGATACGGTTGGGTTGGTTCGTATATGAAACCAACTAGGCCCCTGGGACGAAAAGGCTAATAACTCACAGACCGGGCGTCCGATTGATGCGCTGTCTGTTGCGTTGAGACCCCTATGACGAGGCGGTCCTTTGAGATACTTCTTCATGGGATTTTGTGATACTTGGAGTATCGACCTGTAGCTCGTGGAGCGGACCCTCCCGGTGATGAGCGTACGGAGTACATAGACCGTGTAACCTGCTGAGACTTGACGACTGCTTGACCGAATCGACTTGGAGTGAGTCGACCAGCCCAGTGGACGGAGCACTACTGTGCTTGGGTGCAGACCCACAGCTGACGGAGCGCCTGGTAGCAGGAAGCAGACCGGCGGTACTCGACAGGAGGAGTACCTCTGTAGGCTATGAAGGGGATCACTACTGTGTGAAGTGGCCGGCCCATGGCAGAGGAGCACTACTTTGTGAGGTGGTAGACCCGCGATACTCGACAGGAGGAGTACCTCAGTAGTCTAAGGTTAGTGAGCAGCACCTCAGAGTCGTGACAGGATCACTGTACTCATCAGAGACGGGGCTCTTCAGCAGTTATGCTTTCGATAATGAAAATCCTGGTTTGAGCTGAGTCTCTATGAACTTTGTGTTTACCTCATGATAGAGATGGTTCACTTGATAAATTAGGGATATGTATGGGCATATACATAGGTTGTGTTTATCTGTCGATATCTTAACCTTTGTGTTTCTACATGATTGAGATGGGTTACTTGATAACTTAGGTATAAGTATGGGCTTATACTTAAGTAAAGGTTATCCGTTGAGAACATTCTTTGTGGTTATCCTTGTTGGATTTAGTGAGACCTTGAGGGTCTCGAGGTCCCTACTGAGTATCGTATACTCACCCCTGCATGGGCTATGCCCGCACCACGTTGTGTTGGTTGTAGACGACGGGAAGCGCTGACTGAGGCCAAGTGTTCGAGGACTGGACGGTACCCGGAGGTGGATCTCACGACGAGTCAGTATCCGGAGGTGGACTTCACGACGAGACGATACTCGGAGGAGGTTGACGGGAAAGATCGTTGTGGAAGATATTTGTACCTATCCTTCATGTTGGATCTGAGGTGGATGACCCAGGAGCTGCTTCTATTTTTCTTCCAGCTGTTTATCTTTCCTGTTGTACTTTCATTCTGTTATATATGTACTTTCAGTTGGGTTTGTATTCTGGCCCACTTTCTTTTCAGCACTTTCTTTTTTTACTTAGTGTATTACTTCCTCTTGTACTCTATGGTGTTTTTTTTTTACTTTTATATGGACAAATCCTTCCCAGTTATCGAGATTTACGCCTTTGGTGCTAGTCGCCAGCCCCTGGCCTATGGAAGGCGGGCTAGGCATAGTCACGGAACTGGCCCCGAGGACAGGTCGTGACAAATTGGTATCAGAGTCGGCTATAAGAATGATTTGAGTTATGGCCTATGTCTAATACGAGCGGCCATATCAATAGACATAGGTAGCAATCATTCCTTCCGTCCAAAAATCTTGTCCTAGACCTAGAGTTTCCGGTTAAAACCATTGACTTGACCCTCACGTTTGGAGATACCATTGAGAGGAGACTCAACATTCAAACTTATGCCGATAGTGTGATCTAACCCACGAGGCGAGAGTTTCGGTTGGAATCTCTTATTGGAAGCATTGAGGCCTTACGATGTTGGTCTGCGTATGGATTGGATCCATAGTTCTTACACTGATTGACTATATTAAGAAAAAAGGTAGTGGTTTATCTACAACATTGGGATGGGGTTTTCTTTGGTCGGTGAAAAGGAAAACCCAGGCAGCACTGGATGGAATCATGCATAAAAGGGTGAATTGGATCACTCATGAGATGGCCAAACTTACCTTTGTGCCAGGATTCTCTAGAGTTGCGGCACCACTTCTAGCAGAGCTGACAGGAGGCCTTTAGTGTTCGAGGATGACGACCACGTCCTTATATGGGTCTCACCTCAACGAGGTTTATGGAGATGTAGCCGAGGCGGCGAGATATCTCCGAGGTTCAATGGACCCTTCTAGGTCCTCATCAGGGTAGGCGAGGTGGTTTAACGCTTGACCTTTCCACCTCAGTTGCACAGGGTGCATGATGTCATCCTCGTATCTCAGCTAAAGAGATATGTGCATGAACCTTCACATATAGTCGAACGCATGGAGTAGGAAGTCGATGACCGGGTGACATTCACAGAGGTTCAAGTGGAGAAAGAGGATCAACAGGAGAAAGTCCTACGTGGATGGTCGATTCCTCAGGTGCGCTTTCACTGGAATCTCGAGAACCTCCAGGAGAGCACATGGGAGTGGGAGGCTCAGTTGCATGCTTATTATCACTATTGTTTCCCTAGTTTGTGTTATATCTTTATGGGGACATAAAGCCCTGAGGTGGGAGTATTTTAAAGACCCGGAAATTTCATGGCAAATTTTTTCTTAATTTCTTTGGAATTTTACGAGACTGCGGCTTCTGACGACACCTGATTCGGAGGCCCGGTGTGCCCGGAATCACATTCTGAAGATTAGCTCGGGTACGTTCAGTGAACGAATGAGCTGGTTTTTCTAACTTTTGAACTGGTGCACGGAATTGAAATCCGATGTAACGCCTTGACCTCAGTTACCTAGAGTTGTTGTGTTATTGCGTAACATTGGCATGATCACAAAAGATCAAGTCTCGAAATACCGATTAGTTTAGTAGCCTTGGAAACACTAGATATATTCATAAATGTTACATTACATCCTAAAGTGAAAAAACTACAATAACAAAGTCTCCATAGTTCACACTCATATCCTCTTATGACTATCCCTACAGGTCATTCATAAAATACTTCTTCACATCCTGTAAAATATTAAAACATTGAAAGGGGTGAGCTCAGATGCTCAGTAAGGATAACAATATTGCAGAAGATTTCGTAAATAAACATTAACATTTAAGGCAATGTATAACTAAAACAAAAGCTTTTTTAAACTTTAACTTCAGCATAATATGGAAAAAATAAAATAAAATAATGTCATTTACTTACTCACATGGATATTCTACTAGTCGAATAATCACATGCAATATCAATAACCAGTTTCATAATGATGGAATGCATAATGCCAGTCTATCATAACCACGTAGCCAAGGCCTTGTGCCAAGACCACAAATAAGATTTTGTCAAGGCCTCGTGCCAAGACACTAGTTTGTCTCATGAGACCTATTGATTCATCGAGGAGCTATAGTGGGCTCCACCCGTCACTTATTAAGTCCAATGCATTCTTCATGTGAACAGATTTAAATATATCATAAACCATAACATAATTGTATCACATAAAACATGCATAAAGGAAACATAAGATTTCCACACTTCAGTCACAAGATATCAACACAACACATTGATATAATAAAACTTTATCAAAACCATTTTCAATACCAAAATAAAAGATAATTAAAACATTGTATTTATTTTTCATTTAAAAAATTATGGCTTATAGAGGAAGCCGAAACTCAAATAATAGTCACGGTGGCGGAGAAGTCGTTGTCACCGCATACGTAAGAAAAAAACATTCCTTTTGTTGTTTAGTAAAAATGCTTCGTATAAAAATATTCCTTTTGAATAAAAGTAAAAGTCAAAGGGGTTTATACACCATATAAAATAAAGTTGTGTATAAAATAAAATATGCCTCAATGAAAGGAGATTGAGACGAAGACCCTTACAAAGATCATTTTTTTAAATAAAGTAGATATCTTATGTGTATTCACTATAAGTACACATAAATAAATTAAAAATAAAAGATAGGACACAATAATATCATGACATAATTTGAAAGTAGGAGATTAACCCAAAAAATCGAAATTGGGTTAAGAAGTTCCCTTACTTCATGTCCGACTTGACTCGGTCGTTCTTTAACCTCCTGAATAATACACTAGAGTTAATTTCTATTTACTTAAGAACCTTTTTATTGTTCATTATTCCTTTTATATCACTTATTACCATGTTATGAACATTATGTAACTATTTAAGTTAATAACGGTCATTTTTTCGATCTTTGATACTTGAGTCAAAAATAAACTTCTTATAATTACAAGTTGTTCATGTGGTGAAATATCCATTATATTCAGAACTATATTCATGATGTAGATATAATATATATCATATATATCCAGTATATACATTCATTTATAATATTACATAACATTTAGAGGTAAGAAATAAAATGCATCGTTCATGGAGATCGTAAGCCGTACGTACGCTTGAACGCTACTTTCATTTCTATTTCGTATTTAATGGAATGAAATCATAATATTATAAAGGTGTATTATAATTCCAGTATAATATAATATATAATATCATTTAATCCATCCTTTATACATCCCACATATGGCATTAACGATTCAAATCACTTTGAGGGGGCGGTGGTCCGCACTTCCTAAAATGAAAATATCGCATTTACCCATAATGGAAACCATAAAGGTATGCCATAAATGAAAAATACAGAAGCTTAAGTAAAAACTAAACATATTAGATATCATACATAAACATAGTGACATCTTAATGTCCACCTTTTAAGGTGTTATATGAGTGTTGAACAATCATCGTTTCGTGAGGCAGAAATTCTCCATCCACAGAAACAGTATGTTCTTTAACCATTAAGATGTAGGTGTGTGTAAGTGTAGCTCGAATAATCATTATAACAACATCCCAGTATATTGATGATATTTTTTTGTTACAAAATAAATGAATAAAAAGATTTTATGGGGTTGGAGAAGAAAAATAAAACAAAAGAACACAATAGAAAACACTATCTTTAAAACGGGTAACTCTTTTTGATTTGAGCCAAAGGCTTCCTTGGGAAGAATTATGCCCAAAGTGAGGCTTCTATGAGTAAGAGAGGGAAGTTGGGAGATTATTTTGGCAGAGTTTGGCCGAGCCAAATGGCTTGAATGTGTGAATAAGGTTGTAGTGGTGGGGGCCTTTTATAAGAGGAGAGAAGGGGCACTCTTGGAAAGATTGAAATGTTACTTTATTATGAAATGCCTTTCGGATTATAAAGGTCCCACAATGATATAGTTATAGGATAAGGTGATAAGGGTTCGAAATATATTCATACAATAGGTTTTTGACATGTTTAAGCCTTGGATTTTACATTATCTTTTCATTTTATTTAAATCGTTAATTAATGAGGTAATCGCTGCATCATCATGGTGTCATAAATAATTTAATTTATTTAATGTCTAAAAATTATAAAAGAAATATCATTATATAGTAAATCTTTTTAACTTTCTAATTAATATTTATAGTAAATAATATGACTTGTATAACCCCATTTAAAAATTGTTTTAGAAAAATAACTCATGTTTGTGACATTTTTATTTTAACATTAAATAAAAAGTTTTTAATGTCATTTCCCTACCAAAGTGCCTCCATGGGGTCCCCAAGTTGACCCATGGTTTTTCTCGGTCGTCCATGACTCATACAATAGTGTTAGTACAAGTTTCAAGGTCATTTAATATTATTATAACATTATATTTACCTTAAATTTCACTAATTACCTTTAATCGTGATTAATTAAACATAAAAGTTACAATTCAAAAAAACAATTATTTTAATCCCATTGAACCACATTTTACTTCCTAATAACAACCATGTATGTCAGATTTTTGAAAATAAAATCACAGAAGTGGTAATGTTTCATTTAAACGAAAAATCAGTTTTTTAATTACCACTTAGTGGTTTCACTATTCATCAAAAATTGATGTTTTTCAGAACAATGCCAAAATTTTACCCTAAGATATAATTGATATTCCAAATCCAAAAATGATTTCTATTTTACAAAATTCCAAACATATAAGTTGCATTAATTAATTTTATAATTAATTCCCGCTGTCACAACAAATAGCGTGTTTTTAAGAAACAATATATATCAAATGATTGACAATTGTTTATGTCCAATTTCAAAGTGAAATTAATTCTAATGACCACCATTGGATAAAATAGTAAAAATATATTCTAATTATACATTAAAACCACTCAATTGTATAATTTAACACTATAAAATATTTTGATTAAAAAAGTTGTTTTTATGTATTTTTCACTATTCATAAAAAATTGGAAGTTCTCAGAAAATTACAAAAAATTCATCTTTTGATAATTTCGATATTCAAAATACAAAAATGAAGACCATTTTGAAATTTAAAATTTATATAATTTCAAATAGTGGGTATTACTATTCATAACTGCTACTTTTATTGGTCGCGGCGTGTTAGAATCTCGAACTTGCATACAATGCAAGTTATTGCATTATTTAAAGAGAAGTGTATCGTGAAAGCTTGGGTTGTTACATTCTCACCTCCTTCAATAAATTGCGTCCTTGCAATTTGAAAATGTTCTTCGAAAATAAAAGGTTGAAAATAGAAAATACCTTTGTGGAAAACCCACATCAGAAATAGGGTTAATAAGAATATAACATTAAAAGAAAGAAAGAGAGGTACAAAGGTCACCCAAAATAGCCCGTACTAGGATTATATGAAAATATGGATATGGAAGAAAAACAAACCATCAAGGTCTGATGGAGAGTTGTATAAAATAGGATTAGGAGAAAGTTAACCATAAGAAAATCACAAACTTGTGATTGGTTAAACGGTCATTGAATCCCCAGTTGGAAAAGTTAACCGAAAATGTTTTTGTTTTAAGTTACCTTTCATAAAGTTGAGGAATTTATTTAAGAGATTTACTAATAATGTAAGTATATATACTTACTTGTCATGTAGACTTTCATTCTTTAATAAATTTTTACCACAAACCCATCTTTCACTCAAAATGGTAACAAAACTCAAAAATATTCTATTTATCCTAATTGTATAAGGTTCTAAATATTACCACATACCATTTAGAATAGGAAAACTATTTTTTTAATAACCAAGGACTTCCTGTAGGATAGTGGTAAGTAATAAAGGCATGTCTCACTATGGTTGTGGGTTCGATTCCTGCAGCTTTGTCCGACGCGACGGGTTATGCCCCACCCTGCAGGTTGTCCTTTTCCTAAAACTATAGTATTATAATATTCCAAAAATAATCTTCAAAAATGTTTTAACCATAAACAAGACTATCTAAAGATCAACTTAATCCATTCCAACCTTTATAGTTATCCAAAATACCACTGTCCAGACATTCTCTAAAAGGTCTCTAAATTCCAAAATCAATTGTAACATCAAATTTCCCAAACAATTTAAAGTTTCTTATTTTGTCACATACTAAAAATATGATTACCTTGATCATATTAAAACTTTAATGAATAAAACAAGTACTGCAGTACAATCCTTATATATATCACATTATTCTTATAACCAGAATATAATCCTTGAGTCCAAAAGCACCAATACATTATTTATTCCACTTAAACTGTAGTAATAGCATAATATTGCCCTTGATCCCTAGGCCTTTTATAAGGTAAGTTTCCCTGACACTTAGGGCATTCATTTGCATAATTCCCCATTTCCCTACAATTGTAGCATTCAACATTGATAGCCTCTTTCTTTCCCTTTCAATCACGAGCCTGGTGACCTTTTTCTCCACATTTATAACAAACTCCCATTCCTTTTAAGCAGGTACCGGGGTGATTATTCCCACAATTATCGCATAATGTAAAATCCTTCTTTCCCTTTTTCCCTTTATTTGTCACTTCTTCCACCGTTCTCTTCTTCCCTTGCTTTACTTTATTGTCATAAGATTTAGAAAAATTCCTTTTCTGTCTTGATAGCACATGAGACAATATCTTCGTATGACGAGAAGGATTGTGAGACTAAGGCTCTACGGAGAAACGATTTTAACCCATCAAAGAAACGATCAATCATACTTCTTGGGTTACGTATATAATCTGATGCATTCCTCGCCAACCATGTAAATTTAGACTCATACTTTGCGATATTGTCATCCTCATTCTGCCTTAGACTTAGAAATTGCCTTTCCATATCTGCTCTATGGTTACGGGGAAAGTAATTTTCTAAGAAAAGCTCTTTGAACTCACTCCATTACATATTCGATACTTCATCATCTTCCTTTGTATTTTGAATCAATGACCACCATTGATCAGCAACTCCAGTGAGGCGGTAAACTGCCATGATACCCTTTTCCCTTTCACTACTTCCCATGGTGTGGAATATTTTCTCTAAGGAGTTTATCCATTGCTCAGATACTAATGGATTTGTACCCCCATTAAATGTTGGTGGTTGTTGCCTCATGAAGCGGTCTAACATTGATCCTCCACGTAGCGGATCATGGTGCTCCATACAAGTTATGTTATTATTCATAACCTGAGTGAGTTGTCCCAGTATGGTAATAAGTTGATCAGCACCAGTTGTATCTCCAGATCCACAATAATTATCTCGGGAAGGAGGGAAATCCCTACACGGAGTGCGTGCATTGATATGGTTTCCATTCCTCCCACTAGGAGCCATTTCTAAACACTGGCATAAACTAGATTAGTTTATGAATTAAAATACATAATTCCATACTTGTAAAACACTTAACATAAATTGAACTATTTATGGATATAATCCATAATCATAAAAAGAAATGTTTTCTTTGAGGAAGTATATACTCATAAACCCTTCATAATGGTTTGTAAAGAAAATGAGAATTATCCTAAGCATATCCCCCAGGAGTGTCGTAACCAAGAGTATAGCAAGGCCCGTTGTCGTGCACCAGTTCCCATTCGAGTCTAGCTCATAGTGGTGTTTTCGAGATTTACCCCTTGGTACATATGTGCCAGAGCCACCTCTACCTACTCATATCCAGACAGGGATGTATTGCTCGGAAAACTCACAACATCTCTATAATACCAAAATTTTAGGAATTTATTCTATACTAATCCTCAAAGTCTATCTTTGGGCTATGTGCTCTAATCAGAGTTTATCTAAATATAGCTTTCAAGGTTAGTACTAAACTGCCTCTGATACCAACTGCAATGTCGCGACCCCAGTTACCCAGAGTCGGTGCGTTATTGCGTAACATTGGCATGATCACAAAAGATCAAGTCTCAAAAGACTGATTAGTTATGTAGCCTTGGAAACACTAGATACATTTATAAATGTTACATTACATCATAAAGTGAAAAACTACAATAACAAAGTCTCCATAGTCCACACCCATATCCTCTTTTGACTATCCCTGCAGTTCATTCATAAAATACTTCTACACATCCTGGAAAATAATAAAACATTGAATGTGTTGAGCTCAGATGCTCAGTAAGGATAACAATATTTCGGAAGCTTTCATAAATAAACATTAACATTTAAGGCAATGTATAACTAAAACAAAAGCCTTTTTAAACATTAACTTCAGCATAATATGGCAAAAATAAAATTAAATAATTCCATTTACTTACTCACATGGATATTCTACTAGTCGAGTAATCACATGCAATATCAATAACCACTTTCATAATGATGGAATGCATAATGCCATACAATCACAACCACGTAGCCAAGGCCTCGTTCCAAGACCACAAATAAGATTTTTTCAAGGCCTCGTGTCAAGACACTAGTTTGTCTCATGAGACCTACCGATGCATCGAGGAGCTATAGCGGGCTCCACCCATCACTTATTATGTCCAATGCATTCCTCATATGAATAGGTTTAAACATATCATAAACCATAACATAATTGTATCACATAAAACATGCATAAAGGAAACATAATATTTCCACACTTAAATCACAAGATATCAATACAACACATTTATATAATAAAACTTTATCAAAACCATTTTCAATACAAAAATAAAGGAAAATTAAAACTTTTTATTTATTTTTCATTTAAAAAAAATTATGGCTTATAGAGGAAGCCGAAACTCAAATAATAGTCACAGTGGTGGAGAAGTCGTTGTCACCACATACGTAAGAAAAAAACATTCCTTTTGTTGTTTAGTAAAAACGCTTCGTATAAAAAGTTTCCTTTTGAATAAAAGTAAAAGTCAAAGGGGTTTATACACTATATAAAAGAAAGTTGTGTATAAAACAAAATATGCCTCAGTGAAAGGAGATTGAGACGAAGACCCTTACAAATATCATTTTTTGTAAATAAAGTAGATCTATTATGTGTATTAACTATAACTACACATAAATAAAGTACAAATACAAGATAGGACATAATAATATCATGACATAATTTGAAAGTAGGAGATTAACCCAAAGAATAGTAATTGGTTTAAGAAGTTCCCTTACCTCGTGTCGGACTTGACTCGATCATTCTTTAACCTCCTTAATAATAAACTATAGTTAATTTATATTTACATAAGAACCTTTTTCATGTTCATTATTCATTTTATATCACTTATTACCGTGTTATGAACATTATGTAATTATTTAAGTTAATAACGGTCATTTTGTCGATCTTTGGTACTTGAGTCAAAAATAAACTTCTTATAATTACAAGTTGTTCATGTGGTGAAATATCGATTATATCCAGAATTATATTCATGATTTAGATACCATATATATAATTTATATCCAGTATATACATTCATTTATAATATTACATAATATTTAGAGGTAAGAAATGAAATGCGCCATTTATGGAGACGGTAAGCCGTACGCAGGCATGAACGCTACTTTCATTTCTATTTCATATTTAATGGAATTAAATCATAAAAGTATAAAGGTGTATTATAATTCCAGTATAATATCATATATAATATCATTTACTCCATCTTTTATACATCCCACATATGGCATTAACGATTCAAATCACGTTGAGGGGGCGGTAGTCAGCACTTCCTAAAATGAAAATATCACATTTACCCATAATGGAAACCATAAAGGTTTGCCATAAATGAAAAATACAGAAGATTAAGTAAAACATAAACATATCATATATCATATATAAATATAGTGTCATATTAATGGTCACCTTTAAAGGTGTTATATGAGTGTTGAACAATCATCGTTTCGTGAGGCAGAAATTCGCCATCCACAGAAACAGTATGTTCTTTAACCATTATATGTAGGTGTGTGTAATTGTAGCTCGAATAATCATTATAAAAACATCCTAGTATATTGAGGATACTGGTTTTGTTACAAAATAAATTAATAAAAAGAGTTTAAGGGGTTGGAGAAGCAAAATAATACAAAAGAACACATGAGAAAACACTACCTTTAAAACGGGTAACTCTATTTGATTTGAGCCAAAGGCTTCCTTGGGAAGAATTCTGCCCAAATTGAGGCTTCTAGGAGTAAGAGAGGGAACATGGGAGAGTCTTTTGGCAGAGTTTGGACGAGCCAAATGTCTTGAAAGTGTGAATAAGGTGGTAGTGGTGGGGGACTTTTATAAGAGGAGAGAAGGGGCACTCTTGGAAAGATTGAAATTTTACTTTATTATGAAATTCTTTTCGGATTATAAAAGTCCCAAAATTATATAGTTCTAGGATAAGGTGATAAGGGTTTTAAATATACTCATACAATTGGTTTTTGACAAGTGTAAGCCTTGGATTTTACATTATCTTTTCATTTTATTTAAATCGTTAATTAATGAGGTAATCACTGCATCATCATGGTGTCATAAATAATTTAATTTATTTAATGTCTAAAAATTATAAAAAAAATGTCATGATGTAGGAAATATTTTTATATTTCTAATGAATCTTTATAGTCAAAAATATGACTTGTATTACCCCATTTAAAAATTGTTTTAGTAAAACAACTCATGTTTGTGACATTTTTCTTTTAACATTAAATGAAAAGTTTTTAATGTCATTTCCCTACCAAAGTGGATCCATGGGGTCACCAAGTTGACCCATGGGTTTTCTTGGTAGTCCATGACTCATCCAACAGTGGTAGGACAAGTGTGAAGGTCATTTCCTATTATTATAACATTATATTTACCTTAAATTTCACTAATTACCTTTAAGAGCGATTAATTAAACTTAAAAGATACTATTCACCAAAAAATTATTTTAATCCCATTGAACCACATTTTACTTCATAATGGAAACCATGTATGTCGGATTTTGGAAAATCAAATCACAGAAGTGGTAATGTTTCATTTAAAAGAAAAATCAGTTTTTTAACTACCACTTAGTGGTTTCACTATTCATCAAAAATTGAAGTTTTTTAGAACAATGCCAAAATTTCACCATAAGCTATAATTGATATTCTGAATCCAAAAATGATGTCTATTTTACTGAATTCCAAACATATAAGTTTCATTAATTAATTTTATAATTAATTCCCACTGTCACAACAAATAGCGTGTTTTTAAGAAACAATATATATCAAAAGATTGACAATTGTTTATATCCAATTTCAAAGTAAAATTAATTCTAATGACCACAATTTGATAAAATAGTAAAAATATATTCTAATTATACTTTAAAACCACTCAATATTATAATCTATCACTATAAAATATTTTGATTAAAAAAGTTTTTTTAAGTATTTTTAACTATTCATAAAAAATTGGAAGTTCTCAGAAAATTACAAAAAATTCAACTTTGGATAATTTTGATATTCTGAATACAAAAATGAAGTCCATTTTGAAATATAAAATGTATATAATTTCAAAAAGTGGGTATTACTATTCATAACTGCTACTTTGATTGGTCGCGGCGTGTTAGAATCTCGAACTTGCGTACAATGCAAGCTACTGCATTATTGAAAGAGAAGTGTATCGTGAAAGCTTGGGGTGTTATATCCGAGGGCACTGATGAAACCGCAGCGTCGGTAATTTCTTAGGAGCCCCTTTTTCAAAGGGGCATTTTCTTGGGAGTAGTTGTTAATTTTTTGTTTTTAGTAAAGAATAAATAAAATTATATTCGAATTTTATTTATTTTCCTCTAGTTTGTTATAACCTAAGTAAGGGAGTTGGGGGTGGGACCCACATGTTGTTAACCAACTGTGAGAGGATAAAGGTGGGTGGGGCCCGCACGATCCCAACCCCTCATATTCCTTAACTCCATAACCCCCCTTTAATGTGAGATGACTCACCTCCCCCCCTCTCTTTTTTAATCATGCTAACTCACTTAATTAATTAAGTGAGTTATGTGTTTGATTTTTAAATATTGAAATGCTTGGCTTGATGTAATAAAATAAGATAATTCTTATTTTATTTGAGAGGGTTGGTTGTTGTGTGAGGAGATTGGGGAGATAGAACTCTTTTCTCTGGGGAAGAACTTCATCCTCCCGTGAAGAGCTTCAGTACTTCCACGAAGAACATCATCTCTTCAACGAAGAACGACTCAGCGACTCTGGTATCTTCATTCCCTTTCTCCTCTGTGACAAGGGAAGAGACAGCGACGAGGGAGTTCTCCAACGACACATAATCATCCTCTTCTCTCTGTGATAAAGAGAAGACGACATCTCCTCAGACGCTCTCCGTCGACGTCTACGAAACCACGCTCCGCGACGCCGCTTTCCACGACGCTCTTCGAACATCAACTCATTATCAAGGTAGGGGTTAATTACTTTTTGTCCGTGAAATATCATTTTCTGTTATTCACCTTTATATTTGGGCTGCTTGATATCAACTTATCGGTAGGAGGTCGGACTACACGAACACGGACGACTCTCCTCCCCCTTTTTTGTTGTGTTGTTGTGGTTCGAAAGAAGGTGGCGCGGTGCAACGACACCACGCAGAATCATGGAGAAATGCGGAAAAGATGCGATGTGTCATCGCGCCGCGCCGTTGAGGCCGAACGAACCCGCGACCGGAGTCGGGCCACAGCAAAGGGGCGTGGCTCCATCGCGCCGCGCCGGAGAACACGAAGACACTGCGGCGGAGGGGCGCGGCGCCATCACGCCGTGCCCGTCGGACAAGGTCGCGGCTCAAAGCCGCGATGGTGCAAGGCGGGGTGGCTGGAACTGTCAGCCGCCAGCACCTCGGAGGGCGGGACCGCGGTGGTTCTCGCGACGGCATCACCGGTCGACCAGACAGGGCTGGCCGTTTTAGGGGGAGACCGGGGTTCGTAACCCTCGGCTGGCCAAAGGAGAACCCCCCCCCCCCCCATGTGGGGGCCACAGTTACTCAAACAGGGGGGGCAGCGCCCCCCCCCCCCCCCCTTCTGCTCAGCTCGTCGTGGCCGAGCTGGCCACGCTCGCCGCGTGGGCGCACTGGGCCATGTCGGCCGGGCCGGGCCGTTTCCTAATGGGCCGGACCTAGGCCCGGTTCGGGTCGACCCAGTTCGGGTCGACCCAGGGGGGTCTCAGGCCGGGTCGATCCGGGCCCAAAACCCCCTAAAAACGTACAGGTACGTTATTTTTCCCATATCCTGGGATACGGACCTCTGATTGATGCACCGTCAGTTTCGATGCGGTCCTTGGATCGAGATGGTCGTTTCGCTATATTACACTCAAGGTTTCAGAGAACTTTGAGTACGGCGGGGTTGGTTCGAACCCGAAACCAACCGAGCCTTCGGAGCGGAAATGCCTATAACTTGAGTTTTAGATGTCTGATTGATGTGTCGTCGACTTTCTTAGATTCCTCTTACTAAGACGGACCTTTTGGATTACTCCACTTGAAGTTTGGATGCATTTGAAGTATGGCCGGGTTGGATTGTACCAGAAATCCAACCAGGCCCCTCAAATGGAAAAACCGATAACATTCAGACCGGACGTCCGTTTGACGAACAGTCAGCGGTGTTGGTGATCATGTTGAGAAATGGTCCCTATGAGTATACCCTATGTGAGTTCAGGGTATAGTTGTCATACAGTTTGGTTGGTTCGTAAATGAAACCAACCGGGGCCCCAGGACGAAAAGGCTAATAACTCACAGACCGGGCATCCGATTGACGTGCTGTCTGTTGCGTTGAGACCCCTATGATGAGGCAGTCCTTTGAGATACTTATTCATGGGATTTTTTGATACTTGGAGTATCAACCTGTAGCTCGTGGATAAGACCCTCCTAGAGACGAGCGTACGGAGTATGAAGACCGTGTAACCGTCTAAGACCTGACGACTGCTTGACTGACTCGACTTGGAGTGTGTCGACCAGCCTAGTGGATGGAGGACTACTGTGTTTGGGTGCAGACCCACGGTGGAGGGAGCGCTTGGTAGCAGGAAGCAAGCCTGCGGTACTCGACAGGAGGAGTACCTCTGTAGGCTGTGAGGGGGAGCACTACTGTGTGAGGTGGCGGACCCATGGCGGAGGAGAACTACTTTGTGAGGTAGAAGACCCACAGTACTCGACAGGAGGAGTACCTCAGAAGTCTAAGGTTAGTGATCAGTACCTCGGAGTCGTGACAGGATCACTATACTTGTCAGAGACGGGCCTCTTCAGCAGTTACAATTTCGATAATGAAAATCCTGGTTTGAGCTGAGTCTATGACCTTTGTGTTTACCTCATGATTGAGATGGGTCACTTGATAACTTAGGTATATGTATGGGCATATAACTAGGTAGTGGTTATCCATTGATATCATAAACTTTGTGTTTCCTCATTATTGATATGGGTTACATGATAACATAGGTATAAGTATGGGCATATACCTAAGTATGGGTTATCCGTTGAGATCCTTCATTGTGGTTATCCTTGTTGGATTTAGTGAGACATTGAGGGTCTCGGGGTCCCTAATGAGTATCGTATACTCACCCTTTCATGGGCTATGCCCGCACCTCGTTTTGATTGTTGAAGATGACAGACAACGCTGATAGAGGCCTAGTGTTCGAGGAGTGGACGGTACCCGGTGGTGGACCTCACGACGAGTCAGTATCCGGAGGTGGACTTCACAACGAGACGATACTCGGAGGAGGTTGATGGGAAAGAGCGTTGTGGAGGCTATCTGTACCTACCCTTCAGGTAGGATCCGAGGTGGATGACCCAGGAGCTACTTCTATTTTTCTTCCAGCTGTTTATCTTTCTTGTTGTACTTTCATTCAGTTGTAGTCGTACTTTGAGTTGGGTTTGTATTCTGGCCCACTTTCATTTCAGCACTTTCATTTGTACTTAGTGTATTACTTCCTCTTGTACTCTGTGATGTTTGTTTACAATTATAAAGGAAATTCTTTCCCATTTATCGAGATTTATGCCTTTGGTGCTAGTCGCCAGCCCCTGGCCTATGGAAGGCAGGCTTGGGGTAGTCACGGCATGGGCCCTGAGGACGGGTCGTGACAATAAGGATATGTTCTAGCTAGGGTTTGAATGAAGAAGTGAAATAATTAAACCATGGAAAATATGACCAACTAATTATATATGAATATTATAAGGATTACACCATGAAATTGTGAGACCCACTACACCCAAGGTGTGTTTAGTGAAAGGGTGTTTTGGAAACTTAGGCATTAGAAACTTCATATCTCTGCAAATCTCAAATTTCATAAAATTGAATATAATCTTCATTGACCATCACAAAACATTAATATATGACATGGTGAAATGTATATCAGATTCCTAACTGGATATGATATCTTCTTCTATGAAATAAGTATAATTACCAATGATTTTAGACATTCCATTCCATTTACATTAAAATAGAAATATCACCCTTTTCTTTACAACTTCTTCATATGAAACTCTAGAATAAACGACTAAGAAACACAATTCATGAACCTTGTGTGTTTCCAAAATTCCTATTTATAATAAGTAGAACCACCAATTCCATAAATGACACCACAACAACTATTATCGATGGGAGGTCCATCCCATTTCTCAATGATGGGTTCTTCAGTTAAAATACTCTCCAAAACAAACACCCTTGTCATTTTAGGGGGGGGGGGTTTACATAGGTGACCCTTGTCATATTAATTACACAATAAAATGACCTCCCTTTCCATTTAAATATATATGGTGTTACAAAAAAATAGTTTAAAAATACTAATGTTATTAACATTACCCACAAATGTAAATGAATTCATTCATTATATCTAATAAAACTCACCATGACTAACACCGCACACATTACATTAACTTTGCGACACTCAAGGTGGCTAGAAATCATGTCAATATTCTATAACACATATGAAATCCCTCTTGGATCCTCCAAACCCCATGCAATAACAATGGAATCGATCAAGAAATATGATCCCGTACAACATAAATGATCAATAGATAAAGAAGCTCACCATTCATGTGAAACCTTATCGAAGATGTTGTTACTTTTTTGAGACATGTTGAAAATAATAAGGGAGGTAACTGGGTTTACATGAAACCACCCTAAAAATAGATTTAATTTAAATATTTATGTTTCTGACAAGATTATGAACATTTGGTTCTAATAGACAATATATGTTTTTTGTGGTGTCTATAACAATAAAATTTACATCTACTTATAGTGTTTTTTATCCACTTATTATTAAATCATAGGAACTTCTCAGTGGACTTCCATTTTTAGTGATAAAAAATATACCAATACCTCATGTGGAATTGGTCTCGACATTAGTATTTAACAACATGACCACACAAACTATATACTAATGGTCTGTTGAATATACATTTAGGTGGTGCAATAGTATGATTTATCCTAACAAAAATATTCAACACATCTGTTCTGAGTGAAGCATAAGAAAGATATAATTTCATCATAGGATGACACAACCATGATAATCATGGATTTATCATTCATTAGATCCCTTTAAAAATTACATAATTGAGTTTTATGAAGAGATCCATTATGTTTTAATTATTAATGAACTGATAATTATAACATCCAGTCATCCAACACTTATCTTCTATAATACATATATTTAATTGAGTAAGGAATTTATGTTTTACACAATCAATTCAAATAAAGTTTCATCCATATTCCTTTCAAAAACTAAAATATAAAAACTATTTTATCCATTATCAAAACTAATTATAAGTAGTCTATTTTTTTAAAACAAATTCACATGTATAAAATCATGATCTATTTTAAAATTGATGCTTGAATTCACATCCCATTATACACCACTTCAGTTGTAGAAACTTATAGGGAACAACAATAATACATACTAATATAAATAATTTGATTAAAATACATTGTATAACTCCTTTAAAATTATATTTTTAATATAAATATATTTTCTATTAATTTTTTTCTATACCTATTGAGTCCCAACATTCTCGTAATTGAAACTAATTTGGCTTCCCATGACTCAATTTTATATTTTGGATCGAATACCTTCACTTGATGTTTAAAAATATATTACAAATCTCAAGTGTTATTTTATGAAATTATATTTATGATGGAAAGACAATATAGGATTGTTATTTTATGACAGATATTGTATCAAAACACTAAATATGTAGGGACTATCCATAATTTGAATGGTAAAATAATATGATAATCTACTCAGGTTTTTGAATAAATAAGAATAACGCTACTTATTTTTGAGCATCCGATAACAACAGTGGAATTTAGATCTAATGCTCATGTAAAATAATCATTCTAAACCTAATAAAAACTACTTTTTACAACATTTTTTCATGAATATGAGATTCTAGATAATGGGTTGATTTATGTCATATGACTATTGGATTAGAAATTCTATCTGTAATGGTAGAGAATCGAACCCTTTGTTATTTATCACAATGGATAATTAAATAAATAATGAAATGTACATATGTTAAGGATTTTTTTATGTAGAATTAAATTTGAAATAATTTTATTTTGGTGTTTATAGAAATACTCAAAACTGATTGTTTAGATTCTACAATTTACTTTAGAAACAATCCAATTGTGTTTGGAATTTTTCTAATAATTTCCAAAAAAAATATAACATTTTTATAATGTGACATAATGTGATTGAGAATCCTTAGACACATTTGATGAGACTCTCTGGTGTTATACAAATGGTCTCTTCCAAAAATGTGAAGTCTAAAATTATTATGATGAGGGTAAATTTTTTTCTAAGACATATTCTGAATGTTTTTTGAAGTACCATACAAGAATTTGTTTTTAGTCTATAATAATTTGGTAGTATTTCCTATGAACTTGTGAAAAACATAGTTCTTTATCTTTAGATTCAGAAAATTAGAATATTATAGAAGGTATATGACTTTCAGGAGATGATTTAAGAATTTAAGTGTCTATTCATAAGACACTATGAATTGTTTCATACTTATTGTTGGCACATCATAATTTTGAGTTATAAAAATTTTATATTTTGGTTAAAATTATATTATATGTGATACTATATGTGTATCTGCATATGAATTTCTTATTGCATGTATGACTATGGGTAGCCATCATATAATTTTTAAATATTGTTAGAGCCTTGTTTTAGAACTTTTCATTATTAATTATAATATTGTATAAAATTAAATTTTATCTACCATTGTAATACTTTATACGTAACGTAATTATGAGAATAATTTTCAATTAAAAATTAAATTCAATAATTATTTCTCTTTAGGGAAAAATACATATAATGATTCTTGTAGAATTCCATCATGATTAAAACATCATGATGATTTTTAAGCCATTATTCAAGATGGGAGTTAAAGAGAATGAATAACACAAAATATTAGAGGATCATAATTCCATTATATCATATTATAAATTGATAATATTTTTCAATCAATATTTCAAACAAAAAATTAAATTAAATCTCAATATTATTTCCCTGTTAGTCAAATTATTAAAACAAAACATTTAGAATGTCATTAATGCTAAATAAATTGTGGAACTGATGTTCATGTTTATAATAAGAAGATAAAAGTTGAGTTAATTTCATACATATTAAATAAGTATAAATTGTAGAATTCTTTATTAATTAAACTTTTAAAGTAAATGTGAATGTACATATGATATGACTATGTGAATTTATATAACACAAAAATGTCATGATTATAGATATATAGAAATAACTATGTGAGTGATTTATATATATAGTTTGTAGATTCAATATTGAAGTTCATATAATTTTAATTGAATATCTGACACTGCAATGAAAATATGCACACTATTGAGATGATTTTTTAGGGATTTTATTATTTCTAGTTGATTGTATATTTTTAGAATCTGTGGAATGTTTTTTATAAAAAGTGTTATATTTTATAATGTAATAGTTAATGGAATATTTTTTCATTCTAATGGAAATTAGAAAGTGTATTCGTTATATTATTATTGGGATAATTTATCATGAAAAATAGAATAACTAAGAATATAGTGATACACAAACATGGAAATGAATGAATATGTAAATGGAGATGATGGAAGATAGAAATATGTAAGACCATCTGTAAAAACCGAATGTGGAAAATGAAATTATATAATTTTGATGTATATATTTTTTTTTATAGAAGATAAAAAGATCCAACAGATTTACACAATATGTAAAGAATTAGAAGGTATTTGTATGAGGATACTGAAGCTGAGATGGTTAGAAATCAAGAATGAAAAAGTTATTGATATAGAAGAATAAGAATAAGGAGAAGAATATGATGATAAAGAATAATAAGTTGACACTATAGTGTAAATCAAGAAACACTATCGAATTATCATAGATGGAGTATAGAAAAAAGACATAGTAATGATCATTAGTCCATATCGAATAATAATAGGTGAAGAAAAACATAATCAAATAAAAACTATTTTAGATGATGTGTGGGAAGAAGAATGAGATTTATTATTTATAAGGTCTAAAACAATTTCTTATAATTTAAAATTATGACTAAATGTGATTAAATATTATTTATGATCCTCTTGGTATTTGATGATCACATGATCTCATGATCGATTAAATCCTTTGAGTGGATTCTGAGGGAGATCCTAATGTTTACTATCTCTACTGAGGTTCCACATGAATATTCCCTTATCTAGATTGTTATGTGATGTTAAGAGTGAATCCTCATATATGAGAGGATGTCGACATGAAGTTGGGGTCTAGTATATAATGTCAGGAGACAATAACTTCATTATAAAAGTGTGATCAAAATTTAAATAAGTATAAAAATATCTAAATTATAATAAATTAAAACTAATATAAAAATATAATTAGTATGTTGTAGTGCATCACATGAATACATACAAAACACAGAAAATGACCATAAAAAATCAATAGATATGTCACATAATATATGTGTCATGCTTTGAATGAAATCACAAAATTAAAAAAAATGGAAAATCTCATATGAATCTTGACATCATATCTATTTCCCTCATTCATTCTCCATATCAGATCTCAACTCAGCCATTGAACATAGGTCCCTTTCTCTTGTCTCGTCCAGAAAACATAATGTCTATTCAGGTACTGATTAGCAAGCCTGAGTAGGGTGTGAGTATAAATTAGTAGGCCACCACCAATAGAGTGTAATAAAATATACGTTCTATATGTATATATATCAGGGTCATTGAATATATATTTGGAACCTCATGGGTGTTTCGGGCCTCATTTCTCATCCTACACCACATTTTTTACATCCATGAATCGAGAGCCTAGAGCACATGTCGGGCACCACTTGGTTATTTTGGGCATTAGTCTAAAACCCACACCTCATTGATCATTCACATATATCAGAATATAATAATCAAGGTTCAATATCATTTACTATATTATAAATCATTCAAATATAAGTGAAAAATTGTATTTATCAACTATAACAAAGGTTATTTCATTCAATGACTAAGAGAACAAGAAAAATTCATCAATTATTCCATTTATCATCATTTATTTCAAAAGCCATTAACTCATCAATGTTATTCTAATAAAACCATTAAACACCATTATCAACAATTCAATTATAAATTCATATCAATTACATAAACCCCATATTTCATCATTTTATATCATTATTGACCATTTTGAGGAAATCTGAACACCCCATGGTTTCCATCATGCAATGTCTCATTAATTCAAATGTACTCAATGGGATTTTAGAGGTTTCCCCAATTTCATTGAATTTAAATCACCATTTTAATTTAATGTAAATTAAATTTCACTACATGGAAATATAACTACACAATTAAATACATATTATGATAATCAAGACTATGGGAATTAGAAGTTTCAACACATACATCAAGATCATTGACAAATTCTCTCCAAACTATAACTATCAATTCAATGTAGAATAGCCTAATTCAAAATAGTAAGGAAGACATAGGATAAAAACCTAGGATCAAGAACCAAGGAATCAAGATCCATTGAAACCAATATTTAACCCATAAGTGGTGGAGTAAAAAACATCCATCTCTAAAAGGGAAGACATATGAGAGAGAGAGAGAGACAAGAATTTAAACAAGGAATAAATCACCTACAAAGAGGAGTTGATCCTTTCACTAGATCATTAATTTACAAATGGAGATGTTCAATAATTCTTTTATCACTCTTCTAAGATGAAAAAATATTTTTAAATCATGTTATATTGATATTGTGTGATTATGGATTAAAATATAGGGTTTAAATAATTTGAAATAAATATTATAGAGTTTAAAATCGAACAAGTACAATTTCTTGGGAGGGGTGCAGAGTTTTAAAAACAATGTATCCTACCCATGAACTCCTCATTTCTAGGTTTAATTTTTTGATAAACCATGTACCAACTATTAAAAAACCCTATTTCTAAGGGTAAATACTTTTCTATTTTTGGGTGAACCATTTGGTCAAAACATGCACCAACCATTCACTACCCAAACCCCAAACGAATACCTTAAAACACTCATAAAAAACCCCACGAATATCATCAAACAAGTTACAACTAAAAAATGGTTAAAAAGTACCCAAATATGAGAACATGAAATCAATAGGAAGGTTGGTATCCTATAATCATCCAACCTTATAATAGTTCACCCACAAGTAGTACTCCCAAGCATCAAAAATATTCTGAGGTAAATAAATTGTTTCCATTAGGCCTATATATTTGATTCCCTATCCCATGTTTCCACCTGGACACATCGATGAAGCCACACCACTCAGACCAATTATACGACATTTCCTTACAACACTTTCTCACTATGATACCCAACATGATTCAAATGATCCTCAAAGGACACATCCACTACAAGATAAAAAATATCAAAAAGATCACTTGAGAAGGGTTAGGGTGATACATCTAGAACTGTGACACATGAAAAAAAATGTGAATAATACTATGCATTTTTTTAATATCCAATGGATATTCCACTGGCCCAATCCTCCCCACATGATCAAAATATCCAAAAAACTGGGGTTCTAAATTTCCCAACATATAAATTATATAGTGTCCCAATCATGGTGAAACCTGAATAAATAAATTGTATCCCAAAATAAATTAAATTGGTTTTTCAATAATGATGAACATGATAATTTTGTAGACTCTACATTATAGCCTTACATTTTTTGATCAACTGAACCATCTATGATATCTCCATTATGATAGTCAGTCCCAGGAATTCTTACACACATACCTCCTTCTAGAAAAGGGGTGATCTACCTATTATACCATGAAGTGACCCATATGGTTCCAATTTAATTGTATCCTAATAGCTATTTTTATAGAATAATTAATTAACACAATTTATTATCCAATGATTGAAAAAATCAAGAATTTTATTCTATAAGCTGTTCTAAAATAGATGAATACTACGCTCTAATTTCCAATCCATCAGTGGGTGAATAATTGTATTTAGAGTCTCTTATATACCAAGATACTTATTTACTCATTTCTTGAAGCATAATGTAAATTTTGAATCATGAACTAATAATATAGTTCACAGCACTCAATAAAATTTGAATTTATCACAAACAATGAAATCCCCCAATAGGCGAACTATTAATGTCTCCTAGATGTGATAAATTTTTCATTCATCCATAGTTACCCATATAACACTATTCATCTGAAGCATCCTAACAAGAACCTAGATGATGTCTATGGAAACATCATTTCACTTCAATTATGGAATAGTAAATTGATATATCGAACCACCTTGTCATTATTGGATAGACTTCTTGTGAAGATAGGTGTAACATCGTGTCATGAAACCTAAAATCACTCTTTTTTGTTCCAATTATAGGGTGATTACCCACCAATAAGTGTTTTCCATAATAGAGAACACTCTCGATCCTCATACGTGATCTCTTGATCTTACATAGATGTGAAGAATATATGGATATGTATTATAGGGAAATCTATTCTTTTCTATCTAAAAAATCAATATACCTTTTATCCAACAAGGTCAACATATTACTCTCAGAACTAGACTCATGAACTACCTTAATATGTGTCTTCCTGCTCAATGTACCATCATAACATCTTACCATCCCAAGTGGGTAGGATTTCTAAAAATCTATCAATTGTAAATAATGAACCAATCTTTGTTTTAAAAGAGTCAAATATCATTTCAAAGATATATACATTAATACTTAGTGGTTGGTAAAAAAATAATATGTTCTCCCAAGAGGTCATGTCACCGACACATCAAATCATAAACCATAGGGGCCAACTCAAGAGAAAGAATATGATAAATTAATTCATGTGGCATAAACAATCATTATTCATATCCCATGACTAAATCTCCCACCTTCAACACTATTCCATGTTTGATCCCTAAGACATTATAAAACATTATATACTCCACAACTAGATAAGGTAGAATCAAAATTTGTGTCTTTGTTAAATGGTTCTACTACTCATGGAAACCATTCTCACATGATCTATAATATTCAAACATTAAAACCTTCTCAATCAAGCCCCAATGTGGTTCCTCCAAATGAGAGATGTCCTATATGATAATTTTATAATATCCTACTAAACTTAAAACATTTTGAATATAAAAAACATTCTTCAGATAAACCAATGAAAAAAAACTATGTGAACATTTTCTAGGTCCACTGACACACCTTTCTCAGTGATTATGTTTAATACAAAACCATCCATGCCAATCATGAATTGAATCTTTAATATATTTGTGTATATCCAATGATCAGTCAGTGTACTAAGAAAAATGTCAAGATGTTGGGAATTAACATCATGTGTCATGGATTACATGATTATTTCATCCCCAAAAAAACCATAATCATATCCATATATCATTAAATGACTCAATTCATCAAGTCCATAAAAATATAAGGGGAATTTGATAGCTAGAATGAAATAATGATGAAATCATGTTGCCTATACATGATTCTGGAAGTAGTTTGTGGTATATCAGAATGTATAATTATCTACTAAATAATCCTGAACTCATGTCAATATTGAAGAACACACAATATCCTCTCCACTTGTCAAAGATATCATGAACGTGTAGAACATGATACTAGTTCTTCACTATCTTCTAGTTCAACTTCTAGCATCAACTGATTAATCTCAAACTCATGATTAAAATAACTATTACCCTTAGGTGAATTAAAGGTTATTCTCTTATTATTACAATCGATGTTGGATCATAATGACACTATCCAGTCCATAGCCAAAATGAATTTAAATCCTAAAATTTTATGTACATAAAGATAACAAGGAAATGATGCTAACCAGCCTCAAGAAAAAAAACATTCATAGATAGATATCAGTTAACCTCACTCACAATGGTGTGTAGATCATCAAACCCAATCAAAAACTCCATATTCAATTTCAAACTATTCAAAAATTGAGATGATATAAAAGGGTGAAAGAATCATATATCCAATAAGGTTTTAGAATGAAATAATGTTATATGAATAGTACCTCTAACTATTTATTACCCAAGCCCACTATCCACAAGTTCATGCTGAACATAATTCAACTAATACATCCCTCTTCCATATCTTCCAATATATGTTCCATATGTCACAATACATTGCTAATAAACACTCTCCCATCCCTACCCATGTGTCCTAACTTCTTGTTTAATCAATGTAGATTTCCCATGTCGCCTCATGATCAACAAAGTACTGAGGGGCAGGGATACATATTACGATAGTGATCCAACCTCCCGCACTAATGACAATGTGATTGAGTATTTCATTGGTTAATTGATCCTTCACTCAAGATACTATTTTTTCAACTTCTCTGGTTAATATTCTCATAGAAACTATTCTTACACCTAAAAGACATTCCTCCTATTTTTCTAAATGAAACTACTTATCCTCCACTGAAATCCTCCTCCATGTTCCCCTCAAAAAACAAGATCTTGGTTCTATAATTCAAAAAACCTATTTTATTGAGTCCTATTTACATGTGGATTAATCTTATATTTAGTTCCTTCTTGAATGAATTTATCCATAACTTCTGCATCCCCTTCTATTTTCGGTATTATGAAATCTATGTTGATGAAGTGATTAGAATAGTCCATCGCTAACATCCTCGCATGGTTTAATAGTGTAAACTCTACTACCCTCTCATATATTAGTGTCTCTAGGTAAAATTGTTCTAGGAACATATCCATGAAATACTTCAATTCCATTCATCCCTTATCATCACAACATATTAGAAAACGACATAACCATATTATCAACAAAAGTCTCTAAATGTTCATAAATTTTCTAGATATACTCAATCTAGATTTCAACAACTTTACGTGTCCCATATCTGTTGATTTTTAGATGGTGTTGAAAGTGGAACCCCCATTTAAGATTTGACATGTTCTGCACAACCTTCCCTAAGTATCTTTCTGTGAACAAAATAAAGTGATAAATATTCTTAGATATATTCTCTCCCAGATCTCCATCCAAAATTACTGTGGCTTCCTGTATCACTATTGGATGATCATTTCCTACCATTTCCAGTACTCATCTTATCAAAAAACATCCTTATGGAGGAATATCTCTATAATGAAATTCACACATCTTAAGACATAGAAATGTTTTTAAAGTTTACATTTTATGGACTCACATAAAGTAAAAACAAGTCACCCCTTAGACACTCCCCCATGGTGAACAATGAGGCATTATAACTACCCTCAACCATCTATCATCTGGGTTATGAGTACTATATTGTTAAACACTACATAATTTAATGTTACTCAATAAAATCCAATTATTTTCATTTCCAAATACCATATTTTACATCTTTTAAAATTTATCAATTTTTTCATAAGAACTTTTTAATTTTCAATTACTAAAATAATCATAAACCAAGGAAAAAATATATCTCATTATATATAAGTTTAATTTATAAGATGAAAACACAAAATAAATACACACATAAAAATACATTGTGGGTATTAAAATATTTTCCTATTCCCTTATAAATGATCTATCTCGAATCCTAACTCATCCATCAAATTCTGGTCTTCTGCAATTTTTGATTCCTGCAAACATGAATTCTATTCGAGTGTCGATCAGAAAACCTTAGTTGGGTGTGAGATGAACTCAGTAGGCTGCCACCAAAATAGTTTAAGGAAATATCTAGTATATAAAAATATATGAAATTATATAAATAGTAATGATTATAAGACAATGTAAAAAACATATACATTTATTATTCATTAATCTACCTCATCATGCCTATTTTGGTCCATGCCTAAGTCTGAATTATATACCAATGGAATATCACAATTCATTATTTCAAAATATTTCATTATTTAAATTTCTATAATTTTTTATCTTGTACCATGGTGTATCATTCAAGATACCATATCACAATCATAGATTGGGGTACTAGATAATTAGACTTACACCTTGTGGGTATCTATAGAATCAGTTTTTTCACGAGCACCTCATTTTCAGTATTCTTATATATATATATATATATAATGAGCCTAGAACAATAGTCTCAAACCCCCTGGGTTTTGCAACATCAGTCCCTATCTGACACATCATTGTTAACAAGCATGAATAGGGGGTAGGGGTGGGGAGAGAGTTAGTTTGGAACCCCGTTGGTATTCGGAGAATCAGCCTTTGACCCACACCTCATTGATCATTCACATATATAAAAAAATATAAACCGAGGATTAATATAATTAACCTTCTTAAAAATTATTCACATCATGGTGCACTATTTAATTTATCAACCATAATCAGGGTTCATTAAATTAATTACAAGTAGCAACAAAAACAATTCAGCAGCTACTCCATTTATCATTATTTTTTTTCAAAACACATCATCTCCTTAAATTTAAGACTATAAAAACATTAAATACCTTAATAAACTACAAAAAAAATTAATTTAGTTCAAGTATATAAAAACAGTATTTCCTATATTTATATTAAAAATTATCATATCAATGAAATTGTCACACACCATGACTTGATATCAAATATAGTATCGTAATATCAATGGGGTCCAATGGTGTCTGTGAAGGGTTTCTTAACATCAGAGAACATAATTCACCAATTTAAATTTAATTAAATTAAATTTCACAAAATGTAAACAAAGTAGGTAAATTACATACACATTATCATCACCCTGACTATGGGAATATACAATTAGACCACCTACCTCATGACTGTTGATGAATGGCTTCCAATCTCTAAAGCTCAATTTGATGTAGAAAGTTCAAATTCCCAATTTCCAATTATGATATAGGATCAAAACATATGATCAATATATAATGAAATGAGCTCCATAAAAACCTATATCTATATCATAAATAATACGGGACGTTTCAACCCACTCTAAAGGGGATGAAATAAGGGAGATAGAGAAAAATAAACAAGAAGAAATCACTTATCAAATAGGATTTGACCATTCAACCGAATCTACAATTCAAATATGAAGATGTTCAAGGAGCCTTGAAACCCTCTAAGAATTATCCAAAATCATTCATAATCTGGTTAGGTCAAAATATGAGGACTAGGGATATAAATGGGTAATAAGAGAAATTTTAATAAATAATTGGGGGTTTAAATTCAAGCCTACATGGTTTCCTATGTTGGGATACACCGAATTCAATAATATGCACCCTATGCACATGACCCTACTTTCTGGGGTGAAATTTTTTTCCTAATTAGGGGAATAGTTTCATAAACCATTTTTCAAGTATAAAAACAACATCTATCTAAGGGTCTATAGTTTTTTGTGGGAGGGTGCATAGTTTGGGAAAACAGTGCACCAACCATGGACATTCAAACCCCCCAATCCCCCAAAACAAAACCAATCACACACAATACAAGACTCAAATAGTGTAATATTAAAACATTGGTAATATAAAAAAATGAAAACAAGGGAGATATATCTCTATAATGTATCAGATCATACATGAATCTATTAGTCAAGTAGGGACCGAGTTACATGATATTTTTCATTAATATACAATAGAATTTGAAGCATTATTGCTAAATAAGAACGTATGTTTATGATTATGAAATGAAATCTAGTGCAAAGAGAAGATTTAATTTTGTATTTATAATTAAAAATTATATCCTAGGTAGGAGGATAAAGTCTAATGGTCTATTATAAATGGAAAATATTATGGGATTCCATTTAGTTAAAGGATTTGGATAAAAAAATAATTATGTAGTGTTAGGAAAATATTTGGATATATGATAATTACTGTATATTCCAATTTTAATTGATCACATGGTTATAGATTCAATACTTTACTCATGAATTATTATCATAACAAGGAGTATATTTACCACTAGGGGCCAAAACGTATAAAACACATATTATATACTTTATTTCATTTCTATATTTCAAGGGTTGTATGAAATAAGGTAGAGAAAGAAGATCAATTTAAATTTTAATAGTGTGATGGGGATCATATAGAAATGGTGTTAATAAGATTAAGATAATATTTTGAAATTTTGAAAAATATTTAGCAGCACCATATTATCTCTATATAATGTGTTTGTGAATAGATGCTACAACCATTAAATGTTTTTTAGAGAAATGTTTCATTTTATTTAATTTAATTTTCCTTATTAATAAGTTCATTATACAGAAATATATAGTTTGTAAATTTTAAATGGAACAACCTATAATGAAAAAAAATTCATATCCTCCTAGTGAAAATTATAGGTTTAATAGAATACATAGACAAACTAGAAGAAATGAGTGAAAAAAGTAGAGAAAATGTATAAGTAATGAAAATGATCAATGACTATATGAAGTAAAATAGAGTTGATTTTATTTAATTAAATATATTATTACCATATACATTGATTATTCGTGTTAATTATCTATATAATATAAAGTGTATTTATACGATAAATCACATAGTGTTTTTTTACAATGAATTTAAGGAGTACCTTGAAATTGTCCCCAACTGTATTTTCCTATACATACATTCATATTTCAAGGGAATATAAGACGAAAAATAACACCAAGAATAAGATTCTAAAATAATGGAAGTTACATTGGTCAAGAAAGTAATAATATGAAGAACCATCATAGAACTAGTTATTGATAAAGAAGAATATGTCTCATTTTATTGTAAATTAATTTTTATTATTTATTATGAAAGGTAATGCCTTGTTTGTGAGATAAATATATTTGAGAATGTTTTTTATTATTTGATCACTGAATTGAATAAATTTCATAAACTCTTCATTAATTTATAATATTATTAACATGAGTAAAAATCCAAGTGGAAAGAGAGCTATATATTTATTTACAAGTAACATCTACGATTCATTGGAGTAGGAAATGAAGTTGAGAATATATTGTATATAATGAGTAAAAAACTATATAATACAAATACATTCTAGATATGAAATATCATGAGTTTTTTGTAATGCTAGTAACTATTTAAATTACCCATGGTGAATAATGAAAATTTATTAAGAGATGAATAAATTCCACACAAAAAAATAAAGATGTTTTCAATAATAGAAATAATATTATTGTTTGAAGAAGGACCAGTTAATCATCTCATGACCAATCAGCACCACACTCATGGTAGAAGGAAACCATTATTCATAAAAAATGCTTTTTTAAAATTTATTTTGATGAATATTATAGAATAAAATTTATAAAATATATTGATTTAGAGTGATATAAACATTTATAATACCATGATATAAAAAACGATGGAGATATTAATATTCATGAATGAATTCCTAAAAATGGATCCCAACAGATTGGTTAAACCATTTAAAAATATTTATAAAAACATTTTTCAAGAATACTCTTAAAGAGAAAGTATATGGTTTTAGGATAGTATTTTTTATGATGAATGTTTAAAAATATGTACATTGAATACTATAAAAATATTACATTAAATTGACGCTATAATAGGACCAATGTAATTTGTAGAAGACCTGAACTAATTGAAAAAAATGTAAATTTTAAACAACATTCATAGAAGATACAAATATTTTTTATGATGAATAAAAATGATTGTGTAGAGAATGTATATTTATATTTAAATAAATATGATCATGGTTTTAAGGAGTGATGTTATTCAATAATAAAGTGAATTCATTATTCTGGTTAAAGGAGAAGAAAACAAATGAATTCATGAAAAAAATAAAATAATTAATATCCTTGAGGTGTATTAATAAATAGAATTGTGTTAAATTAAAAACTCCCTTGAAGATAGAAAAATTAAGTTAAAAGTGTTTTGAATACGATAATAAATAGATTCTTCAACAATTTCATGAAATTCCACACCATGAACCATTTTAATGTGTCTTTGAATATTAATAAATAAGAGGTAATGTTGGAATTAAGAAGTAGATTGTTAATCATATAATAAAATAAAAATATTATCTTGGGTGAAGATATCCCCAATGATGAATTCAAATTTCAATATTGGTTTACATATAATATAATTATAAATAATTTTGATGTTGCATATTTTAATGCTTGGACACCAAAGTCCTGAATAGTTTAGAATTTTCAGAAAACAAGATCTCTTATTTGACACCCATGTTATATTTGCTGATTTTAATGAAACATAGTACATAAAAACCAAATAAAATTTATCCTTGAACACTCATTCAATGGTTATTTCTTAATAACATGGGTAAAGGAAATAAAATAAGGGAGATGTAAAATGATCAGTAAGTGAAATTAAAATGGAATATATAATTAATCAATTAGAATATATTAATATGTAAAGGTAAATAAATATAAACACATTCCATTTAAATAACATTATAAGGTATCATCAATATAGAAAGTAAAATAACTGAAACACGTTCCATTTAATCAATAAGCTGAGAATGAAATGCATCCATAGATAATGTCATAGTGAAGCACTAATTATTGGATAACAATATTAAAAAATAATTCCCTATGAATAAATTTTTTAATTATTGGAAATAATATTTGAGACACGTGAAAACATATACTGTCAATTCCTTTCACAAGACAGTTAAAACCTATAGATAAAAAACTATTTAATTTTTCCAAATAATTTTTCTCATGAGAACCTACTGATGCATAGAGGGGATATATAATTGTTTATCCACAACCATCACTTACAATCAAAACAATTCATCATATCAAGTGATTGACATAATTAAGAAACAATATTCTTTTTGAAATATCCATATCGAATAAATAATACATAATTATCAATATTTCAGTAGTTAATCAAATAAATTTCATACTGAACATCATATGTAAAAATTGTATAGAGTTTTTGAAATAATTATTTCCTTTTCATTTGAATATGTAAATTTAAAATATATTTATTTTACATTAAATATTTTCATAATGAATTTATTATTTTAAGAGAAGGTGAATAAAAAAGGAATGTGATATTGCAAAAAAACTTTTACCATAATGAAATATTCAGGTCAAACCCCCTGAATTAGAATGTTTAACGAGAAACATAAAATAAAATATTGTATCATTGAATTGTTTTATTTAATTAAAAATGTGGTTTATATAATCTAAAATTAATATGAATTGGTTTTAAATAACAAATATGTCAAAATGAAATGTAAATTGAGATGAAATCCCAAACCATGTGTTTCCTTTTTGGTGATAATTATTTAACTACATGTATAATGGTTTTATGCATGTTATTTATTTATACTATAGTCATACTCTTATTTATAAATTAATATACTAACTTCTTATAATATCATATGACCAGTTTATTAATAATCAATCATTATTTTCACTATTTAGTGTGTTAATTTCCTAGTTTTTTATTATGTTTTGACATATTTCTTATTGTTACTATTAATCATACAACACTTTAATCATATCAAGAAATTACATAATGATTTAAATATCATATATAGAAAATAAATACGATTATAATAAAATATTTAGTTCAGGGATAAGAAATTAATTGCACCATTTATTGATATAGTACGTCGTACGTACACAAAACTATACTTTAATTTATTTTTTATATTAAAATAATGTAAAATAAATTAAATATATTTACTTATAATTATTTTATAATATTTATTTCATATATGTCACATTTTTATTAAAATAAAACATAATACTTTCCATGTATAGCATAAATGGATCACATCACTTTGAGAAAGAAGTGGTCCACATGTCCACAAACGATGTATTTGTATTCCCAAAAATGGAAATTATAAAGGTATGTGTTATATAAACATTAAAATAAGTATACAGACATCATAAATATCATAAATATTCTAAATAAACTATAAAATCGTCAGTATTCAAACCATGAATGGTGATATTGGAATAACAAACGACATCGATTAAGGAGGCGGTAGTCCTTCGTACAAGTGAACAATGAATCCACATATTATTTGATTGACATATGTGAATGTATTAGGAGAAATATAAGAATAAAAATATCTAAGTATATATGAGATTCTATGTTTTATATATAATATTGATATAAAAATAATTTCAGGGTTGGATATTTAAATGAATGAAATGTGATTGTTTAATAATGTTACCTCTTATTCAGGTCACTCCTTTTGGATAATATCAAAATACCTCATTAGTTTGATTAATTACAATTATTTAAATTATAGGATGATGGGATTGATTTTAGAATATTATATGGGTAGGGTTATTATTATCCATTGGGCTTGAAAGGTGTGAATAAATAGGAGGGGTGAGTGACGTTCTATAGTAGAGGGGGAGTGGCGTTATTGTTAATATAAAGACATAAACACTATTAAGATTCCTACCATATATAATGTTCCTAAAATTATGAAAATAATTTTACAAAAGGGAGCATATATTTGAAATATATCCTTATATTGGAACATTGACATGTTTATTGGTCATTTATGCCCATAAGTCTAATGATTAATCCCTTATAAAGCTAATTTTTCTCATAATGGTTTTAACTAATTTTAAATACGTTGACTATTTTTTTGGTCAAAAAATATGTTGAACTAATTATAAATTTCAAATTATGATTATTATAAATATGAAATCCATTTTCAAAATTCTTAATGCATAAGATAAATAAATTAATTTAAAATTAATCCCCCATACAGGACGACAAAGTGGGGTTTTAAACTAGAAAGGTTCAATATTTTGAGATTTTTTTATATCCAATTTCATTTTTAAATTGATTAAAATTAAAAAAAAAATTAATTTATATATAATTTAAATAATTAAAAAATATAGAAAAATTTTGACATATAATTTAACATAATAGATTATATAGATGAAAATGTAGTTTCAAATAAAATTCCTGAATTTTTCTGTACTCATCAAAAAATGAAATTTCACAAAACAATATGGAAAATAAAACATTGTATAAATATGAAATTTCTCTTAATGTAATTAATTTTTTAACATATACAATTTTAAAAAATTTCTTGATTTAGTTTTAAAATAATTTTTCCATTAAAAGGCGTCATAACAACCTTTTTAGAATAAGGCAATATTTATGCATAAAATTATATTTTTTATCATGTACCTATCATATCTCTGTATGAATGTAAATTTTTTTTGAATATATAATATATATATTAGAATAACCCAATTCACTTATATTAATTAATTTAATATAGTAATATGATACTCATTTGGAGAATAAAATTAGTTTTTTTATAAAATCATTCCCTTTATATTCATTTTGTTTCAATATTACATACTAATTAACTGGTAACCAATGAAATCAAATATTTATTTTCATTTGATATTTAATAGTATTCATAACCACTTATTTAAAATCTATGAAATATCTTATTATATTAAATAATTATATTTTTAATATTATGTTTTTATTCGTTAATGCTCGGTCTTTCTTGTCACGCAAACTATTAATGAAAGTAATTTGTGTGTGAAAGCTAGATTGACAAGGTATTACATATAGATAAATACAAAACTAATGTCTTCTGTAACATAATATAAACTTTTAATTTGAAATAAACTAAATTATGAAAAAAAATATTCTAAAAGTAAAATATTATAAATTCTTGTGGTGATAGATTCTCTTTACCTTAAATAAACTATGTCCTCACAATTCAAACATGGACTTAGTAATTTTGGGATTGATATTTGAAAAAAATTTATTCTTATATATTAAACCTCACAAAATGGTATAATAACATATTTTCTTAAAAATAGGTATGGTTAATTTTGAATGTAACAAAAACACTTGGCTTTTGAATTTGAGAACAATAGTGAAAATGTTGATATAGAAATGAAATATTAATATTATGTTATAATTAACAGTGATAGAGAACATGTTAATGAGAATGTTTTTGACCACAAAACCATAAACTAGAGGTGTGAATAAAGGTAATTGATATGATAAAAATTATTATAATAGGGAATTTTTTTTTCAAGAATTTTTTAATAGAGTTGAGAAATTCCTTCACCCTAGAAGAATGTAAACAAATATAATTACTTGTTGTATTTATAATTGATAAGAATAATCATATCCTTTGGTTGTATCTTGAATTATTTCTACATTATCTATTATCACAACATGAATCATAAACCACATCTAATGTTTAACGTAAACAATTTTATTAATGGTTAAACTTTTCGAAATATTATGAATTAATACATTAGAATAATTTATATGGTAGTTAGTTGTGTCCAATTTAGATCATCAATATCCATCACATCATTATCCAAACATCCTTATCACAACATCAAGAATATATTAATGGTTATCTTTCCATCAATAATGTGTTTTCCAAAAAGTACAACATTCAATAAAATCATATTTCATTGTACAATTCAATATATAATATTAAATATTTAATGTAAAAGTATTATAGTAAAATCCTTATATATTATCTCAATCAGATTATGTGAACATTATAAATAAAAATACATAATTTATAAAACCAAATAAAAAATTAAACTAATCATTCCACTTCAGTTGTGTTAAAAAAAGATTGACATTAATCTCTTAGGTTCATTTGATGTATATACTTTCGAGACATTGGGATTTAGTTTTCATTTTTCCCATCTCATTATAGTTATAAATGTAAATAAAAAAAATTTCATTCTTGAATTTTAATTATTTTCCCTATTGAAACTTTTCTCCTCACATATAAAAACACATAATGCTTTAATTAATTTCCTAGGGTGATTCTTTCCAAATTTATAATATATTAGAAAACATCATTTCCCTTCTTCTTCATTAACTAATTCACTATTCTAGGGTTTCAAGAGAACTGTTATTCTCTTGGATTCCTTTGAATATATATAATCCTGAATGTTAATTTTATATATTTTTGGCACATAAAAAATATCTTCACGTGATGAAAAAGACATAAAAATCATCACCCTTCAATGATTTTCCATAAGACAGTCAACGAATTGGTTGATAATGCACTCAGTATTGAGAATGTAATCCATATCATAACTGGATTATATTGTAATGGTATTTTTGTAATATATAACACTCACATATACATTTTAATTTTAGATAAGTAACTACCCCTTTATCTTAGTTTATTTCTCAAAAGGTAAATATTTTCAAAAAATATTAATTATCATCCTTCAAATCCATGTGTTTTTTTCATATACCCCTTCCAATTATTCTATATCAATGACCACCATCGATAAACATCACCATTTAGATAATAAATTTTAATTGTTCACTATAATTTTTAGTGACATCACAATTTCATGAATATCTTCTCAAAATACTTAATCCATTTATCTTCCACCATTGGATAAGTATTCCTACTATATTATGGGGCCCCCCATCGCATAAATAAACCCAACATCAAAGAATAAAATTAAGGAATATGTTTCTCCATCTGAGAAAGGTTAAATGTATAACCTGATTATACTACATAAATATACGCATAACATTCATTGTTCTAATACAATAAATATCTTCATTATCAATATGGAATCCTCTTTATTGTCTACGAGTATTGATATTATTCATCCTTTGAGTCTCCATTTCAAAAAAATTGAATTTAAAATATTATCTTATAAAATTAATTACATTATATAATTCGATATAAGATTTAACACATAATAACATTAGATGTGTTTATTCATAACAAATATCATAATCGTTAACACTTTTCTTTGGGGATATAATAATATTCAAATACTACATAATGATTTGTAAATAAATTGTGAATTATCCTAAAAATATCACTGGTGAGTGTAAAATCATGTGTTTTGTAAGGATCAATGTCTTGTACCAGGTTACACTCGAGTTAGACATGACAAGCCATGATGGAGTTTTTACCCCAACATACATCTACTCTAGAACCACTTCAACTTGTTGTATCCAGACATGGATATATTTTAAAGAAGACACTCATAATCTATACCATAGAAAAATTATGTGACATACATCTATACATATCCTAAATTTATATATTGGGGTTATATTCCTTAATATATGTTTCATAAATCTAGTATCCATGGTTTCTAATAATATTCCATTGATACCAATAGTAATTCCCCATCCTAGAAGCCTGAAACAACAACTTTACACTATTACATAGACATGATTACTAGAAATTAAATCCCAAAGGACTGAATATTTTATTAGTTTTGGAAAACAAGATAACATAATGACAACCATTTTACACTAGTAAATATAGAAAGAGAAATTATACATGAAAAAATATTATAATTTTAATCCTTTAATACTCAATCAAATGTAATTTCATCACAACCTAGGGAAAAGAAAGAAAAATAAGGGTGATATAAAGTTCACTGTTAGGGAAAGTATAGAGGGGTAACAAATTAATAAATGAAAATAAATTTGAATGAAATGGTAAATGACTAGGAACACATACAATTCAAATAACCTGATAAGGAATAATCAATATGGAATGGTAAATAATTGAAACACATTCCATTTAATAAATAAGTTGGGAATATAACACATCCATATATAATGGAAGTGAGAAAATATAATGGATAAATAATAATAATATTACCAAAATTCTAAATGTCTTAAATTATTAATTATTGGACATCATATCTAAAGCACAACAAATCATATATACTCAAAAAAAATTTGAAGACATTTTAAGACTATAGTTGAAAACCCATTTAATTTGGAAAACTAAATAGTCTTATGACCACCTCTCGATGCATCATGGGGATATATAATGTTTGGGACCCACCCATCACTACCAGTGAAAATAATACCTCATATAGAGTAATCAATTTATATAATAAAAAATATTCCTTATCAAATATGCATATTTATTAAAGAATATGTATTTATCAATATTTCCAGAATAAATCAGATATATGTAAAAGTGAGCACTACATGTAAAAATTGTTCATGGCTTAGGAAATAAAATAATCCATCACATTATAATATCTAAATTGGAGTTAAATTTAATTTACAATATAAATTATGTTAATGATGTGATTGTTTCATGAAAAAGATAACAATCACAAATGTATGTGATATTGCCAAGATAACTTTTACCACTAGTTAATTTCCATGTGATAACACCTTGAATAAAAGAGATTAATTTTAAATAAAAAATTATTTAAAGTATGATAGAATAATGATATTAAATAAAAAGTGTATTTATATATACCGCATTAATGTGAATTAGTGTATAATAATGAATAGGTCACAATAGAATGTAAATTGAGACGAAATCCATTACCTTGAATTTCATTTTGGGTTAACATCATTCAAAATCATGTATAACGGTTATATGAAGGTTATTAAACAATATAATAACCATAATAATTATTATAATATATCATATTTTGTTTGTATAATTACAATTTATCTGTTTGTAATCAGTATTTCATTATTTTCACTATGTCTGGTGTCAGTTTCCTAGTTTTTCATTTATGTATGACTTGTTATTTACTATTCCTATTTAGAAGATAAACATTTAATAATAACTGTATTTCAAACCATGATTTAAAAATATTATATATTCATTATATATGTATATATAATAATCCACCAAATTAGAGATAGAAAATGAAAGGCTTTGTTCTTGGAGATAGTTGTCCATACATACATAAGAGTGATATTCAATTTATTTTTCAAATTAAAATAATTAAAATTAAAGGATGTATATATATATATTATAATTATAGTATAATATTAACTTCATATATTTCGCATTTTTTATTAAAATTATCCATAATACATTCTATATAGAGCGAGAATGAATCACATTGATTTAGGGATGCTATATTCCAGATGTTCACAAATGATGTTTTTGTATCCCAAAAAATAAAAAGTAATAATTTTATGTATTAAATAAAAAATATAGATTCATAAATACATAATAAATTTAAAATATATCCAATTTAAACTATAAATCCCTCATTATTCAAATATTTAAAAAATTTATGGAAGAAAAAATGACCTCAGTTCTTGAGACGATAATCCACCGTACACAAGAACAATGATTATGTATCTCATTTGATCAATGCGTGAGAGAGTTTCGTCATAACTCTTTGAATAAACAAATTTCTGTATATTTATGATACTGATGATATTAAATAATAATTATATGAAAATAATTGAAGTGGTTGAGATGTAAATGAAACAAAAGTGTTTGTTGAAGAACGTAACCTCTTCATTGGGTAAATTATTTTGGTTTATAAAAATATTCCATGGATTGATTTGTACTAATTTTTATGCTACCAGTATAAGAGTGTATATTTCGATAGCTTATATTTTCATATTTAATAGGATACATTGTTTTTTATTTGTGTTAATAAATTGGATGATTGAGTTAATTTTTTTAGTGGAGGGGGAGTGGCATTCTAATAAATATAAAAAGGTAAAAAATATTAAGAGACCTCCATTAAACTAAAATTTTAATATAATGATACATATTATACCCATGGGAGTATATGGTATAACTATGGATTTCCAATGTCTTTTTCACAAGTTTATAAGTCATTTTGGGCCTTTTGTTAATTGTTTAGTCCCTTTTTAAGCTAATTTTTCTCTAAATCACTTAATTTTAATTACTTTCAGAAATATTTTTTGATAAAAATATGTCATAATTATAAAAATTTATAAATTATTATTATTCCAAATCATGAATCCATTTTTCTGAAATCAAATCTTATATGTGGGAGAAATTATTTTAAAATTAATCTACAAGACATTATTACAAACATGTTTTAAAATTGAAAATTTTCTATAGATTGAGATGTCTTTAGATCTAACTTATTTTTTAAATTGATTACAATGAAAAAAATTGGATTAATATATTTAAAATTAAATTAAGTAATCAATAAAATGAATTTAAAATGTTATTTAACATTAAATATTATATACAATGAAAAGAGGTTGTCAATTAAAATTCAATTTTTTTCTATTCATCAAAACACAAACATGACATAATAATTACAAAAAATCCTCATAAGATAATTTTTATATTAATATTTCAAAAACTATGTTTATTTTGACATATAAAATTTATAAAGTTTTTAAAAATAATTTTCAAAATTTTTTCTCCATTAAAAGGAAGAAAAATTGATTTTTTTGAAAAATACAATTTTTAAGCATGAAACAAGATTTATTCCAATTTTATGCCTATAAATTCTATTTTATGAATGTTAAAAATATTTAATTGTATATATATATATATATTACAACAATAAATTTAAATAATTTTAATTATTTTAGCTTATTATGATAAAACAAATTGGAGTATAAAATCAGATTTTTTATAGAATCATTGTCTTTATATTCCTTTAGATTCAACAATCATCTATAATTAGTTGAAAACAATTAATTAAACTATATATTTTCATTATTTAGTTAATCATATTCAAAACCACCAATTTAATGGCTAGTATATGTCTTATTATACTAATTAACAATATATTTAATAATATATTATTTTCTTGTTAAAACTCGACCTTGCATGTTACGCAAGAAATCAAAGAATGTAAGTGTTTTTTGTAACATAAGAAAAACTTAGTGTTCCTTATAAATAATTCTAATGATTATATTTCATGTCACATAGTCATAACACTGTGATTCCTATAATGAAAAATTGGATCAATACTATTCTAAATGATAAATACTATGAAGTATTGGGGTGTTACATTTACAAAATCTCTAAGAAGGATAAAAAAAATTATATATGGTATGGAATAATAAATAATATATTACATTGAATTTTATAATGAAATAATCAATGAATCCATGTACTATGAAAACATCCTAAAATAGGGATTCAATTCAATAAAATGGATGGTAATGTAAAAAAAATTATTATTATTAAGGGAATCCAAATTAGAAGAGGAATGGAAAGTGGAAAAAGAAGATAAATATTATTGCTTCATTATAGCTTAATAAGTGATTCCCAATAAAAATAACTAGAAATATGATCATAAATGATAAACCATTTTACCCAAATAGGAATGGGTTTTAGAAGTCACGAGTGGAGAAAACACATGGGAGACTCAAATAAAAGAGAATCTGAGTTGAGAAATAAGAATCAGCTTTGTTTCTAACATTAATAAGATGTTGAATGTCATCCTTTTTGTTATGTTCTATCAATTGTGTATCATGGATGATTTAATTATTGGTGATGAATAAAATAATATAACTAATGTTGGTTTTTAATTCTATACAACTTTCTTTATCAATCCATTTTGTGTAAGAGAAATATTTCAATATGTATCCATCATCAACTACTATCAAAAATGAATAGATATTATTTCTACATAAAATCAATAATAATGATATATGAAGATCATTCCTTGAAGAAGATCTTTGATATAAGATAAATTAATTTTTTTTAAAAAAAATTGTATCTAAATTTAGAATATTCATTGCCCTTTCCTAATTCTATTGATGAGGTTTAGGTTTACATCCCAATATGGATATTGATTTATATTTAGTATTATTATCAAGAGTGACTTCTAAACTATATAGATGAGAAAAATAATCATTTACATGAATTTTTTTGAAGTGACTGTTAATTTTTGTATAGGTTCATTAAATTTCATGAAAATCTATATAACTAGGCTCCAAATTTATGGGCTCATTGTTGATATGATTTGTTTGTTTTTTAATAGATAACATTATTTTATTAATTAATCATTGTTTTTTTCTACATCTACCTATCCCAATTAGTCATTGATTTTATATTTATAAGTCACATTTTATATAATAATGTTTTAATTCCATTATTCCTTGGAAGTAACTAAGAATATATAAAGTACAAGAACAAAATGGAAGAAAATTACTGTTAAATACAAATAAGTATTGGGGAAAACAATTTCCCTTTAACGAACTTAACATCACTATTGTTGAAATAATATATAGAAGAAATATCCTCTTTTAAATTTATTTTAAAAAATTTGTACAATTATTTCAATGAATTTAATAGTAAATTGGTAGTGGAAAAATATCTAAAGGGGAATATTAGAGATCCCAAATTGATTTTAGAGGTGAGGTTGAATTTTTTCAATAGATTTATCCATATATTTTTGGAGGGACAATGTTTGGTTTTTATTAGGTTATAGAGTGATTATCCCCCAAATGATATGAAGTACCTAACTATACTCAAAATAGGAAATTTGAATTAGTGATCTCATGTTTTTGGGTGAATAAGAAACAATTTTTCTCATAGTGAGCATACCATAAAATTATACTAATAGATATCTTATCATCATATTAAATAAACATTCATAAATTGAGTAGATTATAGTCTACAATAATTTTACAACTAGATGAAGCGGAATATAATTAGTAGAATGAAGACCTTAGATTACTTAAGTAAAAAATATAGTTGGAATTATAGATAAACTATCTCTATTTCATTGAGCATAAAGGATACTACAAATAGTCTTGAACTGAATATGGATAAAGGAGTTTGAATTATCATGTCAAGAGAATATGAAATACTATTTGAGGTATATAAAAATACTCTACCATGAGTATATAAATTTTATAATGTAAATTGAAAACTAGTAATATATGTTTCTAATTATTGATACAATTTCAATAAATATTTGATGATTTTATGAGGATACATGAAGTGTTTGTGATACCCTAGTTAAATTTGATGTTACTCAAATGTGATCTACTAATTTTTTTCACTTAATTAGGGATTTATATATTTTTTTTGTGAAGCTATAAATTTGAAGATATCTCATTCTATTAAGGAGTTTAAAATATGCATAAGGATTTTTTTATAATACCATTATACTTTAGTGGTATTATATATGAATTTGGGAAGAAAATTAGTCATTTTCTTTAGAGATAGAAAAATATATAAGTAGAGAACATGTAAAACTTTTATGAAATCTTGTTTTATTTTAAGAGTTTTTTAGAAGACATTATGGTGGAAGTAACTATTCTACTAAGTGAATCATACCATTCAGTTAACTGAATTTTATAATTTTAGACGATTTTTTGCTATTGCGAATAATTTATATATTCTCTCATAATACATTCACGATGGTGTTAAGACATTGAGTATCCCTCATATGACATTTTTTAAATCCATGTAAGAATTATATTTAAACATTATAACAATTAAAATTTATTTTAAAATTTTGTATCTTTTATTTTTGTAAGAAATGAGACATAACCTGATTTTGATAATATAGTTGAATAAAAACCAAGTTTAAAGAATTAATTTTTTTAATATAAAATACCTTTGGCGATGATTATGTTTTTCATTAATGACAAATATATCAAGATGTTTTTTCATACAATTAGTCTAGATGGGATATAAAAATTCAGAATGGAGGAAAATATATGAGGATCATTATTCCATTATATCATTGTTTTCCAATGAGAATATATAAAAATATTTTTTTGATCAGAATAGAGACTAATATAATTATTCTTATATTCTATATATAATGATTAAAACATGAAATTTAAAATAGTATTATAGTATAATGAAATTAAAAAATAATATTCAATATAAGAATGAGATCATAAGATCTAAATTGTTTTAGATAAATTAAAGATTACTAAAATGATGAATTTAAAAATTAATTAAATATAGAAATGAAATGTAAAGAAACATGAGTTGTTAATCAATGGATTTAAATACTAAAAAATATGATTAAATATGGGGATGGAGATAGATGTTTGATTAACATAGGGATACAGTTTACATTTTAAATCTTGTCATTTGTATTGTATTTATTGAAGATATCATACTATAATGGAAGGATAATCACTACATAAATAATTTTTTATATGATTTTAATTCTGTCACATTTTTTTTAAAGATTATATAATGTTATCTAGATAATAAGAGTCTCAAAGTATATTTGAAGAGTTAAATGAAGATTTACATCAGTAGAATGAACATGATAAGAAAAATATGAAGGGTATTTTCCAAATTAGAGTTGTGAAAAATCATTGATGGAAAATCAATAACAATGAACATAGAGACACACCCACATAGAGAAGAATAAGAAATGAAATATTGATATTAAGAGACACCAACATACCAGAGATTATGGAAAATATTAGCGAATATAATGTATCAAATGATTATGTAATAATTTAGATTTTTCTAATATACAGAATAAATTTATACAACATAATTGAAAAAGATGAAAATAATTAAAAGGTATCATTACATTGAGTATGAAATTGAGTTATAGAGAAACTATGAATGAAAAATATAGATCTCTAGAAAATAAATAATTGGGAAATACTATAGTGAAAAATAAATTTTTTTTTTTGAGATTTGAAGAGGAAAAAGAAAAAGCTGACCTCGTTCTACTAAATAATCCCAGGCGTGTATGAAGTTAATAAAAGGTTCTTCCAATAATATAGTGTATTGTTGATGGAGGGAGAAAACTAGAAATTTATGTGAGAAAGGATTGCACATTTTATTGTATTAATCATTTATCTATCAAATCACATTAATATTATTGAGGAGAATCTTAATAATTTAATATTAAAGGATCTTATGGGTGAGTAATTATTGAGATAATATTCTAAGAATGATCTAGATGTAGTGATGAAATCATCGATGGTGTTACATTATATTGTTCATAAAGATAAAAAATTATTCAAAATCATTGTGTCAAATTACGATATCATTATATTTTTATATATTTAAATCCAATTATATTATGATATCCACTCGAATAGGTTGTAAGTAAATTTATATTCTAGTCATGATAATGAAGTTGAATTGGAAGCTAGAAAAGTTTTTCAAAGTGGGATACTGTGTAACTGAAGAATTTAGATTATATTAAATCATATAGATGGTTTGTGGTAAATAATTGGGTAGAAAATAATACCTACCCACTCAAATGTTAATTGATCATAAGCTTATAATGGAAAATACTTAACATAAACATCCCAATCACAGTAAGTAATAGGTTTCCCACACCAATTTCGATCCCTTTAAAACACATGTGCATTACTTCACTTGTTTCATTAATTTATTATAGGGATTGTGATTAGGTATAGTTAATATAATCCATTTATTTCATAACATGTTTAATTTTTTCAAATACCAAAGGGGTTAAAGTGATTAAAAGAAAATTTGTTATTTGGTAAAATAATTTCCAACACCAAATTCATCCCCTAATTATGTGTCTATGAAAGGATCCAATGGGAATTTTAATTTATAGCACCATGAAATATATAACCAGTCCCCATAAATTTATATATGATTAAAAAATGACCCCAAACACATTACCTAATTACCATTGGATGAAAAATAATAGTGATGGATATTACATAAAAATGTATGGTTAATAATTTTCCCGCAAATAGTTAATTGTTTTATAAAAAAATATAATTTTTTTAAAAAACATACCTACTATATTTTTTTATTAAAAATATAGAAAAAAAATTATAACATAGAAAATGAAAACTTATATTTGTACATGGTATAATAAAACCAAAGATAAATGACTAAAAATAATCAATTATTTATAAATGAACTTATCTTCTTATATATAGATGTTATACCCACTCAGGTGGGGATGAATCTTAATTAAAAAAATACAATAACCTCTAATTAAATATGATGATAATTATGAATTTTCATTCAACTTATAGAATATGTTATGTAAGATAAAATATATCATATAATTCAATTAAATTTAGTTATCAATCTATTTAAATGAATATAATGCACAATGAGAAAAATACATTTGAAAATAAAAACCATCTTACTAAAGTAATTGGAATAATGTAATTTAAACAAAAACTAGAAGTATTGATTAAAAAACCAAATAATTCTTTAGTGGATATAATACAACCACGCTTTTAATCCATAGTTTTAGGAGGATGAATAAACCAAAACTAATGTATTAATGTTACCTCCTATTATTCCATAAACTATAAAAAACTAAAAAATTTATTATAACTTACTATACTTTGAATACCTCGATTATTAATATTTCAAATGTTTCTATTTATTCCTAGTAATAGACTCCCTCAATCAACCTGGTCAAAGCTAACACTATCAGCCATATAGTATCCCTTGATGCCAAATGACCATAAAACCCATTTATGTTTCATGTGAAAACCCTCAACAAAATAGTTGGAAAATATGGATTGAAACCTAGAAACATATATAAATTATAATAAAGTCCCAAAAATAAAATATCTATGTATAAAAACTCATAAAATGAATCTACTACAATCATAATTGAACTAATCTATAATATATTAAAACCTTCAAAATGAAATGTATCTTTTTTAAAGGAATTTGGTATTTTCTACTATAGGAATCCTAAGGTCCTATTTATTTATGATGTTGTAACTAACTATAGAATTCATATTATATGATCTTTTGGTATTGTTTTAATTATTTCTATGGAATATATTCATGATATTTTGAAATATTTGAATCTTCGTACTTGCTTTATCTCATCATTATAGTGTACGAGTAATTTCCAATTAATTGAGATAGAGGACACAAACCGAATAAAAAATAGATTTATAGAAATTATAAATATAAAAGAATTAAATTCAATGAACATGATCATGTTAAATAAAATTATACATTTATTATATTTTTATTTTAAAAAAACTATAAATTCAGAAAATTACTAAAGAATCTCTATATTTTGAGAACTACAAATTATAATTACTAATTATTATTGATGTTATTAAAAATAATCATATAATAATTTTTTTTATAAAATTAATGAATGTCTCAAACATGCAATATTACATTGAATTTGTCATATTTTCTATACATGATAATGAAATAATTTTCTCTCCCTTTTATATGAACAAAATGAAACATTCAATATGTACATAGTGAACAATAATGTGAAAAAAAATTATTCCAAAATTATACACTTCGTGATTTTCAAAAAGAAAAACAATTAATATATAATCATTCATTTATGATAGACATTTATAGATTAAAATATAATGAATATATTGATATTTAATAATTTGGGAAAAATATACACACTCAGTTATTGATATAAAAAATACAATTTCTATAAAAAACATATCACGTGATAAATAGAAATTAGGAAATTTATGATAAAAATAAAAAAACATCCAAATTTGATATTTATAATCCAATTATTTTTAATATGATATTTATAATCATGATTATAAATGATGTAAATTATATATTTATAACATCATCAAAATTTTGAAATTAAATATTTTTTTGAAGATTTTTTAACTATATTATTGGGAATTAATTTCCTCCAATTAATATTCGATATATTTGTTCTCAAATACCCCAAATTATTCATTTTCACAAAATCTATTAAAGAAAAAATTTTAATTCAGAATATTTTTTCTTCTATCCATCCCCCTTATATTCATTTCATTTTTCATAACTCTTATATATTGAGGACCTATAGAAATATTATTTTTATCAATATATAATATCATAAAAGATTTTTTATCCATCCAATATTTATAAAATTGTCTTAAATACTATTAATATTAATAAATTTTAAATTATTTTTGAAATGACATTGATGTGACTCATTTAAAATAACTTGATTGGTTATTAATTACACATGTTAATGACATAAATGTCATTAAATTTTATAATCTTGAATTTCTTTCATACTATTATTTATTTGATTCATCTATGACTTATATAGTGGAAGGATGAAAATGTTGTTACACATCCTATTCAATTTAATAATTATGAATTCAAGATGTGTAAATGACTTTCACATTTAGTTGTATGTTCTGAATAAAATTTTCATGAAAAATCTTCTTCATATTTTATAGAATTTTATTGTATATTTACATTTTATGTTGTGGAACAATCAATAACATTAATTGAATTTGATGGTATAAAATAATGAAAAATTCAATCCTTTGATTCATTAATATTATTAAATAAATTTATTTATCCTATTACACATTCAATAAATAAATTCAAACTATTTCAAAAAATTATATGATATTGTTTTATCATATTTGGTAGAACCAAGAGACTTCAAAGACTTCAAAAAAATATTGAAGAAGGAAATTTTCACCCTGAATGTTGTAAAATTCATGATATATAGTGGGTTTGTGATAAAAATGTACCATCACCTCATCCATGTTAGGTTTATCCGGTGGAGGAAAAATCCCCTATATATATAGTGTAATAACATATGATTCATTATATTTTCTTTTTAAGGTAAAAACACAAAAAATACAACCTCTTTTACAAATGTAACAAAAAATTTATTGAACCCATTATAGTGGGAGATGAAAGAGATTCTTTAAATAATTTTTACTAAAATAATGTTTAATTATCTTCAAAATTTATTCATACTCATCACCCTCCATCATTATTGAGATTCATGATAATCATACACCCATATAAAGTGATTTAAATTCATTCCTTGTAATCTTTATTTGAGAATATTTAAGGTGTAACCAAATAATAAAATATATAATTACATAATTGAAAACATGAATTGAGTTAATATGATATTAAATAACTTTTATGTTTATATATATAGTGAATTGGGAAAACAAATTAACTAAAAAATAAAAATCATTATCACCCAATGCTCATTTTTTCCTCTATAAAAATATCTTCTTATTTTAAAAAAATATCTTGTACATTTCCCACATAATACCAAACACATGCTATCATTATAGGAATATCAAACATAATACTCTTCATCACACCATGGGGAGGTGTGAGAAAAAATTAAGGGTTGAATTAAAATGATTATTAAGGGTTAGCATTTAATAGATGCTATCATAAAATATCTAGGAATGGATAATAAGGAAGGAATATATAATTTATGATTTCTTCCATATAAAAAATTAAATGAGTATAAAATATATCCATGGATAATATAAAAATAAAAATAATCTCATGTATAACACCAAATAATTTCATTTTGTTGGAATAGATAAGGTTTAACATCATAATCTTAGCATCAAAAGATAATTCATAGAAGTCCTTCATATATATGTAAGGAATACAACCCATGCCTACAATAGATTTTTCTCATAGGATGTACTAATCATCAATGAGAAATATAATTCTAGGCCCCACTCATTACTAGATAAGCCTAATGCATTAATAATATGATTTTATGGAATTAATATTACATAACGAACATTCATTAATAATTAATAAAATTTGTATTAGAATAAAATGGTAATGGAATATCTTATTTTATAATAAATAAAAATATTAGTGTATAGTTTAACAACATTATATCAAAATAAATAAATACATGGTATTCATGATTTAAAATAATAAAATTTATTTTCATTTTTTGTAAATGGATGATTATGAATGATAATGGTAGTATTGATAAATTTCTTTAATATAAATTCCATACCGGTAAATCCATAGATATGTAAGAATATGTATAATGACTCAAATTATTATTATTTACATAAATGATAGTTATTATTTATGATATTGGTTAAATAAAATATTAAAATGGAATTAAATAATAATAGATCAGGTGTTATATATTTTGATACCATAAGACCTATGTTTTGTAATCAAGTATGTAAAATATATAATACATATTCTCAATAGATTCAAAATAAGTGTGTAGTTTTGACTCTTATTTGTTCATCCATTGATGGACAAGTTAATTCCAAAATAAATTATTTATGATTACTACCTCTTAGTACATCTTACCCACATTTTTGATCCATTTATTTATGTCCATACAATGGTGTTATAGTTAGGATATTTGTAATGCCCTTACCCCAGAATCATAGAGCCAAAGAGTTACTTTATTACATTTTCATGATTACAAGGAATATAATCCTAAATGATTTCTGAGTTTATTAGTTTTTTAAAACTATATTTCATACATGATAACAATATAAAATTATTAAATATAAAATAAATCATGATACGTTAGAAAATATAATGAAATTCATTCCCAAAACTCATTTTAAAAATTCATATTCATATCATGAGGAAAGGAAACAAAGTAAGGGTGTGCTAAAATAATCAATGATGATATTAATTTAATGAAATTAATCATGAATTAATAATAATAATCTATATAAAATGTTATATAAATAATCACATTTCCATTTAAGCAACTAGATAGGTATAATCCATAAGGAATGTATTCAATTGAAGACACATTCCATTTAATCAATAAAATTATAATGAAATGCATCAGTAGGTAATTTTAGAGAAAAAATATCATGTATAACAATAATAATAACATAATTACTAATAAATGAAATTATTAATTATTATACTCCATTTTTTTCTAGTACATTATACCTTTACAATCAAGAAGTTTCAGAAGGTAGTTTAGTATATCTTGTAAAAACCCTATCTAATTAGGCTAACTGATTCTTATCATGATACTACCGATGCATATTGGGGATTACATTAAATGTTCCCAAAACCATTTCATACTTGTCCAAATAAATACCTATATATTTAATAATTTTGTAAAATATTAATAAAAAATTTTCCTTATCATAAAATATACATATAGAATAAATAACAAGGATTTATCAATATTTCCATATTAGTAAAATTGCTGTTAAGGTGAATACTATAAGAAAAATGGAATATGGTTTATAAAATAAAATTATAATTTTCAATAGATTATTTATATTTCACATACATTTACTTTAAAAAAAATTATTGGAGTGAAGGGAGTGTTTCTATGGAATGTTATCAAGTACACAATAATTTTATATTTCAAAGATAACTCCTACCACTTGGCTATTTTCAAGACAAAAAACCTTAGAGGATATAATTTAAAATGATACAAAAAATAAAATATATTTTTAGTTAATCAATATATAAAATTACTTAGTGAATGTACTTACACCACAAAAAATAATTAACAGTTGAATATATCATTTATCACATAGAAGTAAAAAGCGAGATGAAAATCCATTACATTACACATCATTTTGGTTGAATGTTTTTAAAAAATTATAATGGTTCTAACTATGTTATTTAATTAAAATTGGACTATATTTTTATATATGATATTCAATATAGTATTCTTATTACATAATTTATCCAACTTATTAATAATATTCTATCGTTTTCATTATTTCGTGTGTTATTTAGCTTTTTTTCATGTATGTTTGGACTTATTAATTAATGTTACTATTAATTATATCATGATTTAATTAAATAAAAAAATTAAAACATTAAGTAAATATCATATTTATTCAGTACACATGTATTGTTGAAAATAAAAAAAATTAATGATATTAAATTAAATGCACCGTGAATGGAGATGGTAGGCCATATGTACGCATGAACACTATGTTAATTTCATTTTCATATTAAAAGAATGGAAAGTAAATGATATATATATATATATTATAATTAAATTAACTTATTTATGTCATATTTTGTTTTATTTATACTGAAAAAATCTTCTGTACATTCCATGTATAGCGTGAATGAATCACATTGCTCTAAGGAGGCGGTAGTCAACACACCCACAAACAAAGTTATTGTATTCCCACAAGATGGAAATAAAAAATTTATGTGTTATAAAAAAATGAAATAATTATAATTAAATCATATATATATCATATATAATTTATAATTAAAATTATTATAACCATTAAAAGTTTTAATGGGAGAACAAACAACATTAGTTCACGGGGATGTAGTCTGATATACACAAGACTATTGATTGGGTATCCCATTTGATTGAACTATGTGAAAGCCTATATTTTACTATTATAATAATAATATAGAATTAAACTTATTTCATGGAGGTTATTATATAATAATGGAATAGAAATTATTATGTGGGTGGAGATGTAATTGAATCAAAAGATTGTCCTGGAAGAAAGTTACCTCTAATTCGGGCAACAAATTATGGTTTATACCAAAATACATAGTTGGTTGGATTGATGACAAAATTTTTGTATTATATTAGTACTCTAGTTATTTTTAATGATTATTTGGGTATTGTTTGGGTGATCCAATAGGTGTAAAAAATAGGAAGGGTTTAGTTCCTTTTTATAGTGGAGGAGGAGTGGTATTCTTATAAATTTTTAAAAAGGGAATTCCACTATAAAGGTTTTATTTAGTGTTGCAAACTTATTATAAAAATACTATAAATTGATTTATATTATTGATATATGGCCATAAAATGGATTTTAGACAAGTTCATATGTCATTTTGGTCCTTAATTATAAGGATTAGTCCATTGTTATGATTATTTTTTACCTTATCATTGTAATTAATTTTAATCAGTTTCACAAATATTTTTGATAAATTACTAGGTTGAACATATTATAAATTAGAAATTATTATTTCATAAAAAATGGAGTCATTTTTTTCTAAATTTAAACAATATTTTTGGTGTTAATTAATTTAAATTTTATGCCACAGACAGAATGAGAAAACATGTTTTTTATGTAAATTTTATTCAAATGATTGAAATTATTTTATACAAAATTTCAAGGTAAAATTGATTCCAATCACTAAAATTTTATTAATAATTGTATAGTTTATATAATTGGAATTTAAAAAAAATTAAAAAAATAGTTTATCCATATAAATAAATTATATGAAAAATAAATGTTCCATTAAATTTCGGTATTTTTCACTATTCATCAAAACATTAGACTTCTCTAAAAATACAAAAATTTATTCTTAACATAGTTTTTAAATTTATAATTAAATAATTAGGTTTATATATTCATATTAAATTTAGAAAAATATCAAATTTAAAAATTTAAAATATGTTCTTTTTTAAAAGGTGGTAAAAATGCATTTATAAAAAAATAAAGGTTTTATGAGTAAAATTGGATTTTTCTTATCATTTTCTTAGAAAATCTATTGAATGAATATAAAAATATTTGATTTAATATATATTATATTTATTTCATTAATAAAATTTTATAGTAGTAATTAATTTAATTTATTAGGAAACAATTCCTTTAAAAGCATAAAAATATCCTTTAGAAAAACATTTCATTTATTTTCAATTGGTATTGATATTCATGTCTATTCAATTATTACCCAATTAATTAAGAATTATATTTCCATAATATTGATAATATTATTCATAAATTTCAATTTTATATTTAGATTTTATATTATTAGATAAAATAATAATATTTTAATAATATATTATTGTTCGGTAATACTATGTCTTGCGTGAAAAGAAAAAAAATCAAAAAATTAATTCTTGCGTTTAACAAAAGATATCTAATATTTGGTCCTTTAAAACAGTATAATGTATTAACATAAATAATATAACATATATTAATGTATAGTAATTTTATATTCCTTTCTATGCTTAGTTTACTTTGTCGTAGTTGATATTATACATAATGTTCATACATTATAATTTTCTGGTGTTTGATTCTCCCCATCGTAATTAAATCGCATCCTCACAATTTAAAAAAATGATCTTTTTAATATATTGTTTTTTAGTTTTAAATACTATTTTTGAAAAAACCACATATTAAATACGGTTAATAACACATATTCTTAATAAACATTAGAGGGTAATGTGAATATCCCCACAAAACAAGGCTTTAGAATCAGATACCACTCAAGAATACATGGATATGTAATATAAATATAAATATCATGTTATGGTTGATATTAATATATAAAACATTCATGAGAATTTTTTCGACCAAAAATCTATAAACTAGATGTGTTGAAAAGTTCATTGACATCATAAAAAATGATTATAATAAGACAACATTTTTCAATAATGACCATTTTCATTGAGGTCTGGAATTAATTAGCTTTTTTTTTAATATATGTAAATACAAATTTATATTTCTTAATATTATCCTTTTAATGTCCCTTTAACTCCCTCTAATTTATTTCTTATATCAATTTTCCTCCTAAGGTGCTGATATCTAACAATATTTGAATCCACTTCTAATATCTATCATAAACAATTTCAAAAATGTTTAACCTTTCCAATAGATTCTGATACAACAATTTAGATTCTTCCCAATTGTAGTTAGAGATATCCAATTAACAGTACCCAAATAAACTATACATTTATCCAAAATAATTATGATTATAAATATTTTAATGTTTATCTTACCTTCAGCCTTATGTTTCTAAAAATCGTAACTTCCTACCGAATTACTTTTCATTGTAATATTCAACATATGATCTCAAATATTTAATTAAAAAGTAATAAATTACAATCCTTATATATTTAACAATTAAAATGATGATAAAATCATAAAAAAATTTCTATTAAAATATAATTCTCATATCCAAATATAATATCACATTAATCATTCTAATTTAATTGCAGCAATAACATATGATCAACCATGATCAGTTAGGTTCTTTTAAGGTACATTCCCCTGATGATTGGGTAATTTTTTTCTATATTTCCCAATCTCCCTATATTTTTAACACTAAATAATAGTGTTTTCCTTATACATTTTCATTCTATTCAATGTGACCATTTTCTCCATAGTTATAATAAACTCTTAATACTTTGAAGCATTTAGTAGAGAAATTCATTCCATAGTTATCACATGTGGGAAACACATTATTTCTCTTCTTCCATTAATACTTAATATAAATATCATTTCAATTATTATATTAGTTACCATTTAATATATAAGTCATATATATTTACATAATAACACATAAACTATTTCATCATACGATGAAATTTTTTGATTAACTAGTGTTGTTCAAGGATTTTGAAGAATACCTTCATAGAAGTGTCCAATCATGAATTCTATGTTTTATATGAAATCTATAAATAAACATGATATCCTTGTAAAATTACCTTCATTATATGTGACACTTTATTCCTAATTTAATTTTATATTATGTAAAAATATATTCATATCAATTTGTTTCTAAGTAGGGACATATTTTTTTAAAGAATATCTCCTTAAAAACATTCCATTACATGAGTTTTATTTCCTCATCCATTATAATATTCTCGATCAATGACCACCATTGATCAACATAAACTTTGAGATAATAAACTATGAGTGTAAAATTTTACTTTTCACTACATTACAATGCCTTGAATATCATCTTGAATTATCTAGTCCATTGCTCTGCCACCATTGGGGCAGTAGTGCTAATAAATTATGGGGACATTGTCATATAAAGAGATCCAAAATTGTAGAATCTCATTAAAGAATGGTTTTCTTCATATAATAAAGTTTATTAATCATAACCTAATTAATACACTATAATATATCCAAATTATTCTTAGTTCCAAAATAAACTATATCATCTTTCTTAGTAGGGAAACTTGTTCATTTTTCATGAGTACTTACACACTTTTTTCTTTCTAGGATCCACATAAAAACACTGTATACAATATTTTATCATAATATCATGACATTTTTACAGTTATCAATATGGAATTACAATTAAAAAAATTAAAATTTGATGAATAAAAAATCTCATAAAATTATAAATACTTTCATTAAGGATATCATTACATTCAAATCCTTCATAATTATTTGTAAAGGATATAATAATTATCCAAAGCATATCCCTTAGGTGTGTTAAAATGGGTCTATAGTAAGGCATGTTTTTGGGCAATAGGTTATACACAAGTGATGATTGATTCACCTTTTCAGAGTTGTTACCCCTTGGTATATTTGTTCGAGAACCACGCCCACTTATAGTATCCATATTGAGATGTGTATCAAGGAAGAACCAAATAATATCTACAATTCCAAAATATTAGGATGTTCTTATATACATATCATCATTTTATATTTTATTGTTAAATTCCTACACTAAATTTTATAAATCTAGTTCCTAAGGATTATACTAAATTTCCTTAGATACTAAATATAACACCCAAACACCAAAGTCACAGAGCCAGTGTTTTAGTTTATTATATTAGCATGATTATAGAGAATCAAATCTTGAAGGACTCAATAGTTTAATAGTTTTGGAAACCCAAAATAAATACATGATACCCTTTTTAAATTGGGATACAGAAAATAACACATGTTACATATCAAGTGATAAAAAACCACATCGTTGAAACTCATTATAAGAATTCATATTAAAATCCTGTGGAAGAGAAACAAAATATGGGTGATTTAAAAATATTAGTAATGTTAATACTAAAAAGGAAGTAATAATGAATATATAATACTATAAAAAAATTAAAGGTACATAAATGAACACATATTTCATTTAAGCAATAGGATAAGGAATAATTAATATGGAAATGTAGATAACTAAAGAATCATATGAGTTAATATATAATCTGAGAATCAGATGCATCCATATATATTTTTAAAGAAAAAATATCATGTATATTAATAATACCATGAATATCAATAATATATTTTATTAATTATTGGAAACATGTTTCATAAGTAAATGTTAACTTCAACATCATGACCATTCACATGATGGTATAACTGATCGGGTTTAAATCTATCAGATAATGCCAAATGAATTATCTCTAATTACAACCAATGCGTCGATGGGATTAAAATAAACTGTACTAAAACCATGTCATACCTGTAAAAATAATTCCTTATATTTCAATTAAAAAAATTATTTAATAAAAAAATGACTTATTATAAAATATCAACATTTAATTAATAATACGGTTTAATAAGTATATCCCCAATTAATCAGATAAATGTCAAAATGAACTCCATTTGGAAAATTGGAATATGGTTTAGGAAATAATATCATATATAACATAAAAATATTTATATTTAATATAAGTTAAATGTATAAAAATTATCATAAGAATGTGAATGTTTTAAGATAAATTTAGCAATCCCAAAAGAAATTGTTATTTCAATGAAAAAATTTACCACTTGTAAATTTTGTAGTTAGACCCCATGAATGTGATCATTCAATGTAAAACATATAATGTCCATAATTTTTAGTATATCTTGATATTAAATTAAAAAAATTAGTATGTTAATCCCCCATGATAATTAAGTTGTGAATATGACATTTATCACACAGATGTAAAAATGGGTTGGAAATCCATTACATTAGGATTCTGTTTGGTTGAACATTATTTAAATCTTGTATAATGCCGATAATAATTTTTTAAATTAAAATATCAAAATATTATTTTATATGGTATTTTATGATTTCCTATTATAGTATATTATTACCCATTCATTAATAATATTTTATCTTTTTCATGATTTTTGATGTTAGTTTCCTTGTTATTCGGGTATTTTTTGACTTGTTACTTATTATTAATATGAATTAGATCATTAATAATCATATCTAAAATTTATATAATTATATAAATATAATATATATTCACTATATTTTTTTGATACTAATTTATCATATTTTGATATTGGAAATGAAATCCACTATTCGTCGAGAAGGTAGGACGTACATACGGATGAACACTCAATAAATTTTTGGTCATATTAAACGAATAAAAAATAAAAAATTATATGTATATAAAAACTATTATATAGAATTTATTTAATATATTTTATAATGTTTTATTAAAATTTTCCATCATAAACTCTATATACAGTGTGAATGAATCACATCGATTTAATGTGGTGGTAGTCCACATGCCCTCAAAAGAAGTTATTGTATTCCCACAAAATGTAAATCATATATGTGTATCATATATTATAATTAAAGAAAAAAAAATAAAATCAAATATATCACAAATATCATATATAATCTATATATAAATAATTATTCCAATCGTGAAATGTGATTTTTGATGAACAAACGTCCTCAGTTCGTGAGGTGGTAGTCCATAGTACACACAAAGGGTGATTGTGTATCCCATTTAATGGATGTTTGTGATAGTGTTGGTCAAAATGTAAGAATAAAAACATATATGTATATTTAGGATATTAATTTTATTATATAATCTTGATATGAAAATAATGGAAGGGGTAGAGAAGTAATAGAAACCAAAGATGGTCATTGAAGAATACTACCTCTTATTCGGGAAGCTCCTTTTTGTTTATACCAACAGACATAATTTGATGGATTTATACCCAAATTGAGGATTCTAGAAAGTGGGTATGTATTTTTGGAGATTAATTGGGCTGGTATTGGGTGACCCAAATATCTTCATAGGTTTGAATATGTTGGATGGTTGATTTACTTTTTATAGAGGAATAGTGAAATTATTGTATAATTTTGAAAAAGGAAAAAACCATTAATATTTCTAGGTCAGGTGGCATAAATAATGTTCAAAACCCAATAAAATCGATTATTTGGCCTATATATGTCCATCCAATGTATTTTCGATAATTTTATAGGTCATTTTGGCTTCTATATGTAAGGCTTTGTCCAGTGTTATGCTAATATTTCTCTTAATCATTATAATTAATTTTATGAAATGTCACAAGTATTTTTTACAAAAACTACGCGGAACTTATTAGAAACTATAAATTATTTTGATTCCATATATGAAATCAATTATTACAAATTCCAATCAAATAATTGCCAAAAATTAATTTAAAATTCATCCCGTAGACCGGACAATAATATGAGTTTTTAAATTAAAGATGTTCAAACATTTTAAATGATTTTGTATACAATTTCAATGTGAAATTAATTCAAATGAGAAAAATTTAATTAATTAATTTTTAAATATTCTAATTTTTTTTAATATAAATAAAAAATATATTTTATCCATATAAATAAATTACTCAAAATGAATATTTTAATTAAAAATTATTATTTTTAACTATTATTCTAAAAAATTAATCATCACAAAAGAAATTAAAAAAATTAACCCTAACATAATTTTGAAGTTTCTATTAAAAAATTAAATCCTATGATTCTATATTAAATATATAAAAGTGTCAAAATTTAGATTTAAAATACGTTCAACATTAAAAGGCGGTAAAATATCATTTCACTAAATACAGTATTTTATTAGTAAAATTCGATTTGTTCTTATATTATGCCAATAAAATCTATTTTATGAATACATAAATTCTTTCACTGAATATATAATATAAAAATTTCTTTACTATCATTCACATAGAGATTTTTTTATTTTATTAATATAAATTTCATTTTGAAGTAAAAATTAGTTCTTTATCAAACATTTCCATTATTTTCAATTTATTTTGATATTATTTTATATTTAATTTTTAACCAATTAATTAAAAAATATAATTACATAAATTAGTCAATATTATTCATAACATTAAATTTAATGATTTGGTTATATATAATTATGTTAAATAATAAAAATTTAATAATATATTGTTGTTTGGAAAAACTCGATCTTTCGATTTTGGAAAACTATCTAACAATTTCATTCATGCTTATAACATTATAAAGAATTGTGTTGCCTGATATATAATATATTGAATATACTTATTTAAAATATTTAATCATTGATAATTACTTTGGACTTTATCTCCCTTTATATGTTTGGTATTGCTTGTTATACCCAATATTAAATACAATGTACTTACTTTTGAATGTAGGATTGTTAAACTGTCACACAAACATTACATTATTAACGTATAAATTATTTTTCCTATATTTAGATTTATCCCACAGGTTTTCAATAATTTATAATTATACAAAATTATATTAATTATTTAAACATGAAGATAAATAATGATAATAGTAATAAATATAGAGTGGAAGATAAAAACATATGTCGAATGAAATATATTTACATATTCATTTGAAATATTAACTAGTATTTTTGGAATTAAAGATATCATAGAATTTGGGAATAATTATTTTCTTTAAAAAATGTAAAAAATGAAATATTTCATAATAACAAAGAATAATCATGATGGGTGGAAAATAATGTTGAGTGGTAGATGATAAAAAACATTATTTTCAAACTGTTATGAAGAATGTTGAATGTTACTGATAAATAAATTAATAACAATATTAATTTTAAACCATTCTAAAAAAAGTAAAAAGTTGTTTAAAATGATCATAAGAAATATTTTTAATATATAAAAGAATATAATTGATTCAAAATGATGAATATGGACATAGAAGAAAATGGTTCGTGTAAAAAAATTGAAACATTAAAGGTAAATGTTTTAAAGATAAACACCTTAGAGAATTTTTAAAATATCAATTAAATCATCTTTAAAAAGTGTATTTGAAAATGAAATTATTTATAATAAACCGATATAAAATATTGATAAATATTTTCTAGAATGCAGTATAAAGACCCTATAATATAGAAAATGTGCAAGAAACAAAACATGTCTTAAAGAATGAAATAATGAGGCATGAAACAGTACGGCTAAAAAATTTATGAATTGAAGCCCATTAAAAGGAAAAAAATTAATAGAATTGAGATTAAAAATAATAATAAATTATTTAATATAAATTAAATCAATATGTTATTATGTTCACCAATCATTAAATAATAGGGATATAGATTAATATATGTCTCAATGAATTGAAATTGATTCCATGAAAACATTACATTGAATGCAAACTTGATAGAAAATATTTTAAATTCATATATATAAACTATGATTTAGTAGTAATTTTTTAAAAAATAATTATTAATTTTATATTCTTTTATATTAATATTTTACATCCATTTATTACATTTTTATTACTTATTTCCAATTTATATTGACCATTAGTTGTCGGAAGTCTAGTGGTTTATTATATTTTTAAATACAAAAAAATTTTGTCAAAACTTTAGGAATATTAATTCATCATTTCCAAAATTATATTTTTGCATACTATTTATCATTCTATTCCCAAAATATTATACATCTCAAAATATTGTATAAAATATATTCAAATTATGAAAATGACTCAGAATTAATTTTTATTTAGTAAAAACTCAATACAATACTTTATTGTTTAAATTATTATTTTAATGGAAAATTTATCAATAAAAAATATTAATCATATAATATATATCATATTTATTTATGAATTTATTTATAAAACCATTCATGTAATGTGGTGATGAAAAATAAAATAAGCTTTCAATAGAGGTGGTATTTCACATGTAACACTGGCGATATGCTTACTATTATAATGAATGGGGGGAAATGATAAGGGTTATTATATAAATATAATAAAATTTCATTATATTAATGATGTTTTTATAATTATTTTGGAATGGTTAGAATAAATTTTGAGTGGTTAGTAGAAAAAATTATAAATTAAAAAATGATTTATATCTCTCACCTTACTTCTTGGGATGACTCCTTTACTAACAGGATAGAACAATCAAAGGGTCATTTTATTGATGATAGTAGAGCCTCTAGGATGATTATAAGAGTGTTGGGGAAGTTATTTTAATGATATCTTTTGAGATAAAAGGATTATAATTTTATGATAAATTGGGTTGTGGGGGTTGTTTTTTTGGTTAATGGATATTATGTTTTATAAATATCTATTTCATAATTTACATAGCATTGTTGTATTCAAGTAAACTAGATAAAAACTCATATATAAAGAGGATAATTTATGTACTTACATTTAAATCAGTCATCCATGAATTATATATGACAATATTTTGGATTTTACAGAAATTGTTTCCCATTTATCATATTTAATATTTTTTATAGTGACTGACTACCACCTTACATATCTTAGTTTTATGACGAAAAATAAAATTTGACATGTCATATAATTTGGAAATTTAAATTTAAAATATGGAAAGAAATATTTTATATTCAAATAATAAAATTGGGAAAAATACTAACTTTAATTTAATTAATGTAAAAACTATATTTGATTATTCACTAAAATATATTTTTTATAAAAACCCCAAAATTCCCCATAATGAAATTTTTTTTATAAAAAATTCAAAATTTGTATAAATTTTGGTAAAATTAAGATTCTGAAATTTATTAATTTTGAAATTTTAATTAAATATATAATATAATGAGAAATGATTTGAAATGTAATTGACATTTTAAACGATAATATTTCATATTTCTCATAAATTAATAATTAAATGGGTGTTAATATATTAGTATTTATGTAGATTTTATTAGAAAAATGAAATATTAATTCACAATTTAATTTATTAAGATAAAAATAAAAATATATATAATTCATCAAAAAATAGTACATTAAAAACTAAACTATTTTACATTAACATTCTAAAATTAAATACTTATTTCAAAGTAACTATTCAACCTATTTTTATAAAATAAAACCGTTTAGTATTATAATACTAAAATAATTTTATTTTATATTATTGAGAACATATAATTACAAGTTCATATCATGAAATTATCAAATTTCAAAACACCTTAAGACCTACATATAATATCTAAGGGTAAGATAATTAGTGATAACTATTAAAGGTGGTGAATTAGTTTTCATGGATATCATTTTAATTACCAGGAGTTCTAACTTCTCCCATTGAAGATTCCTTTAAAATGATTATTATTGAAAGTCAGATTTGGATTTCTCATGGGTGAATCCTCATAATGTAACTACATTTCTATTCTCAGAAAAATTAGCCTCTTAAGGCAGACACATATTATTATATTACCATAGTTCTCCGTTAAAAATAGAATACATAATTTTGTTCATTTTATTTTGGGTTTTCTTGTTTTACAATCTATCCGAAATATTCATAATTTGATATAATACATATAATAATATCAAAGTTGGTTACTTCCCATGCTTCTTAAACAAATTGCACATTTGTATTTTTAATTTTTTCTTATCAATGAAAAATTATGATAGTGTTATTAATATAATCATCACTCAAGGTAAAATTTCTAATGAGATATCATTCTCAATATCATTGATATGACTATGAAACTCTACATTTTTACTTAATAATCTAATTTCATAAATATATAATTTTTAAGTTTCGGTAAAACATTATAGTGTCAAGATACATAACTCTCATGTCTTCATTTTAATTATCCTATTTTCAAATAAATTATAAATCCAAAAATTTTATTATAATTAAAAAATCAATATGAAAATCAATAATATGTGAATTATCATTCGACACAATCATTTCATCCTAGTATGGAATAAACTATGTATCCTTTTGTTAAATAAATGTGTAAATAAATATCATATTCCAAATTATAACTAACCCATAAGTATTAGGATCCTTCTCACTATACTATAAACACAAAAAATATTGAATAATATTCTCCCAAAATTCAACTTATAATTTTTCATCAAAAAACAATAACCAACATCTAAATAATATATAAAACACAATCACATATAATCTAAATATTTATTAATATAATACCATCAAAACACAAAATATCCATGAAATAAAATTAATTTTCAATCATTTAGGATATCACATTTTATAATCCAAATTTAGTTAATAAATTTTCACAACTAGGTCTAATTATATCAATATTATACCACATAATAACCCTAAGTGTTATGTAAAACTCAACTATGTATTTTTCATAAAACCTAAAAAAATATCCATGAATAGAATTAATCACCTTAAAATCCCATCACATAAAACCAAAATAATGTATGTATGTATTTATATGTATGATAATTTTTAAAATAATTAAACCATGTTAGTATCTATAACTCTTAAATTATCCCCAAAAAATAAGATCCAAATCAATAATTTTTTCAATTCCCTGGTATTATAACTACTACGATGTCACAAACCTATTCATTAGGTTACCATGTTAAAAAAAATCTTTACCTTATGGATTTAACACCAACAGCAATTCTCTATACAAGTACACATGAATCTGGTTCTATGAAATTATTCATTATTAATGGATTTGATACCAACCGAGACAAACCCGATTGTTTCAATCCATAATTAGATTTTCAATAAAAAACAATGAGTCACTTATATAGGAAAAAACTTTTAGTTTTTGTGTTATATATAATTAAAAAAGTTATGTAACCAAACACATATCCTTATCACCCATAATTAATTTTTTCCAATATACCAAGAACTTATTATTTCACAAAAACATGATGGAATATATAAAATAATTCCTCCCACATTATACCCTTCTATGAATTTCAAAAATTTATAATATTCATAATAACCAAATTAAATGGAGGTTGAAATAATGGGATGAGAATAAATTCTCAATAAAAGGTGACATACATCGAAATCTATAAAAAACAAACAGGGAATGAATAATATCCCTATAATAAATAATGCAAAATTAAAAATAAATAACTATTAATCTTATCATAAAACATATCTTTTAATAAAATTAAAATTAAATAACAACACGGTTTAAAATAACCTATTTCATTGTATTTTAATACATAATATCATACATCGTTATCTTAAATTCAATTCCTCAAGTGAAGACATCATTCATAAATAGGTATGGTATAAACATATAACAAATTTTCTCATACTAATTAATAATATTTCCAAGTGATATATTATTTATATCCCTAACCATCACAAAATAATTCTAAAGAATTCATGATATTTAAGGGTAGATCAAACATTACATAATCATATTATCATAGGAATTAATAAACATTCATATTAAATTAAATATATAAATAACATTATAATTTTATTGTTAATAAAGGTATGATTATCTATATGAAGTCATGTGTTTTAAAATAATGTAATATTGGTTATTCATGGGGAAAATGAATTAGATGAAAATTTATTTTTATGTACAATGGATGACTAGGAATGATAAATGATTTGGTGGGTAAATTCACTTATAGAAAAATCATATTCATCAATTGGGACAAATTTATGATATTTTATTGGGATTAAAATTATTACTATTTTTATAAAGATTAGATAAACATTTATTAAATTATGTTTTACTTGATATGTTCAAGTGGTATAACATAAGAATAGTTCGTGAGTTGGATCTTTATATACCAGATGTGTAATAGTTCATAAACAAGTATATAAAATATCAAAATCAGATCCCCAGAGAGTTTTTAAATAGGTAAAGAGTTTATCATATTTATTGTGAACTATATGAATATTGAGTTAATACCCAACCATCATGTTTTATGGTTATTAACTGTCGGTGCATCTATTTTTATTCATATATTCAATTATTAGTGTACAGACGGGGATTTCATTACTATAATTTCACATAGACATTACATTATTAAAATTTTTCTTGTTTTCCAATATTTATTATAAATATTTTATTTCTTTAAATTTATTATATTTATCATATCTTAAGAAATTAAATCAATAAATGAAATAATATTAATATTATGAAATGTGTATTTGAAGGTAAAAACATATGTGGAATGAATCCCCTTTATTGATTCCATTAAATATTAACCTTTATTTTGGAATTGATAATTTTACCAGATAATGGAAATATTATATTATTTTACAAACAATTTAAATTAGAAAATAAATATTACGAATGAAGAATTATCATGATAGGAAAAATAGACTCCTTCTTTAAATATTAAAACGCGTTATTTTCAAATAATTGTAAAAAATTAACATGTATCAAATTTGAAAAAATAATAGAATATTCATATTAAAACATTATAAATAAAGAAAATGGATGTATAAATAAAAATAAGAACAATTTCAATATTATATAAGAATATTATGTATTAAAAATAAGTAATATGGATCTAGAAGAGAAAAATCCATGTAAACAATTAAAAATTTATAAATTTAATTTTTTTAAGAAAAAACAACTATGTATTTTTTAACATTTAAATTAAAACACTTGAATGTGGTAATTTGAAATAAAACATTACATAACCTGAAAAAATATAAATATATTTTATAAAGTGTAAATTTGTTAGTATATACACTATATAAAATAAAAGATGTGAATAAAATAAAACATGTATCAAAGAAGGAAATTATTTTAAGCGAATCCGTATAGTTATGAAAATGAATGAATCAAAGGCCATAAAAGGGTAATATTAAATTGAATTGAAATAATAATTATTAAAAGAATATTTAATATTTACAATATCAATAGGTTATTCTATACACCATTCCATTGAATAATAATTTCCTAACATAGAAAATGTCTCAATAAATTGAAATTGAAACTGAGAAACTATTATCATGAAACCCTACATTACGAAAAATATATTTAAATACTATATATTATAATATTTTTCAATAATAAAACAATTTAAAACCTTAATCATGTTTAACACCATTTATATTAATATTTTATTTTTTATTATATAGTTTTTCATTTTTTTCAGATAATATTGATCATCAGTGTTAACATTTCAACTATTCACTATTTGTTTTAGAGTAATGTTTTACTACTTAGATCATTTATAAAATTTAATTAAAAACATTATTATATAGTTATAGAAAATTAATTATTATATTATTATAGAGTGATATATCCCAAATTATTATCCAAAGTAGGAGAAAATTATGGAAATATATTATTATTCACTTTTTGTGAAGTTAAGAATAAAAATGATAATTTATTTTCATTAAAATAATTATAGATGATAATTGAAATATTCTTAATATTAATCATTTAATAAATATATTGTATACTCATTGAATTAATTGATAAACCCATCCATGTATGGATGTGATGAATAATAAAACACATCATTGATGGTAGTAGTAGTAGTAACCATGTTCATATTACTCTATTAAATCTAGAATATCCCATAACATAATTCATATTATGCTTCACGGATTCTTGAAAAAAAATAAGGGTTATCCCAAATTCTCAATTAGTGTAAGGTATAAAACAATCAATAATGAATTAATGATTATAAAAATTATGGGATGGTAAATAACTGAACAAAAATACAATTTAATCAATAAACTTATAATAATGTGCATAAACAATATGGAAATTTAATAACTGATAACACATGCTATTCAAATAAATTTATAAAGAAAATCAATATTTCATGACAATAAACTGAAATCACATTCCAAGAAATAAATTAACTGTAATTAAATGAATCCATATATATTTAAATGAAAAATTCCATGTAAGTATATTAACTAGAACTAAATAAGAAAAATGTTTAATTATTGAACATTATGTCTAAGGAACATGAAAAAATATACCATAAATACGATTCATACAATGTTTTAAAACCACATATAAAAACACATTTAATTTGTTCAACTAGTTTGGCTCGGGAGAATCAGTTGATGAATCGAGGGGTTTATAATGTCCAGGACCTACCATCAATTGCCTATCCGAAGACTTCCTCATATTGAATAATCAAAATAAAAAATAATCATCATCAAATATCTTTATTTATTATTTATGTAATACATACATTTCAAAAATTCAATAGTGGGGGATAACTAACAATAATTTTTTTATGTTGATGAATGGAAATAATAAATAAAGATATTACATATTTCTTGTTGAAAATAATCATTAAAAAATACAAGACATCACGTACCACTCTAAATCATTTAAAAAATTAATTTAAAATTAATTAATAACATATAATGATACATAGTGTTTCATTATAATAATGATAGTCAGGATATATATTTTTAAAGGGTTCCAAATATAAGTGAATTGGTTAATAAAAAAATAAGTCTTAATGGAATTTAAATTGAGATGAAATCAATTAGATATGAATCATATGTCCCAAAAATAATAACCATAAAATAAAATATTTTCAAGAAAAACTAACCTTTTTATCCTGAAGAAAATAGCTTATACGAAATAAAGATTGGCAAATTAACACATGCCTTATGAGGTAAAAGGAACATTCATTTTATAGCAGTGGAATGGATGGTAAATTCCTCATTGGGAAAGAGGAAAGAAGATTCCTTTGAAAAGATTGGAAAAATAAAAAAGGGTAAAATATACTTTAATAAATCATTTTTAAAGTGTTGATATTTTTTGAAAATATTTTAATTAAACACGATTTTTAAAAGAAAACAATTTCTATGACTAATGATATATATGATGTTACGTTATATTAAAAATATTTTATAAAACATTTTGAGTAACAATGAGTGAAAAATGGAAATATTGAATGAAAAGGGTCAGGAAAAGTGGAGGTGAAAAATGAAATGGTTTATTATACAATGATCAAATAATATCCTCTGATGGAAATTCAAGTTCAAACAATCCCAAACAAAATGAGATTGTGAAGTAAATGCTTGAAAGGACCATAACGTTGACATGAAAATAAATCAATGAATTGATTATGTGTATCAAATGTAAATCCACATAAAATAATTTTATATAAAATAAAATATAGTAAAATGGATATTATACCCAAAAATATATAATTTTAAGAAAGATGGGGATGTCGTATAACCCATTTCAAAGAATTTGTGCTATGGAGTTCTTTTCCCTGGGTATATTTTAATTCAACTACCCTTAGAATAAATAAATAAAATTGACACATAAAATACTATGAATATAAAATAATTCAGGGATTGATATATTAAAATGGTAACTAGATTCCTACAAAAAAATTAAGTGGTGAACAAGAAATTTATTTCACAAATGTAAAAAGTGAGATGCAAATCCCTTAAATTGAATATAACATCACTTTTATGTATTTATATATCTCAATAAAAAACATATGTTATTTATTTAACTAATTTTGATCCTTTTTAATGAGTATCATGAATTTTATTTCCCTTATTATCATATAATATAAAACTATATAAACAATTAATTTTATGTCGGGAGTTTCGATCAAATTTTATTTTTGTGCCAAAAATAACTCTGGTCGGTTAAATATGGTAAAAGGGGAAATTATATAACATATTTATAATTATAATAATAAATTAATTATAATTTTTACACATCCATTATAGTTTTAAAACCAATCATTAATTATGGTTATGAATATCAATAAATGTTACAATCATAGAGATGGTATACCGTACATACTCATGAGTAACATTCCCATTTTACAATTATTATTATGGAAAGAAAGTAAGTAACATTATATCATTTCAAAATGATCATTATATAATTAATTAAATTTCACACCCAAACCTCAGATAATTTTTTATTTTATCGTTTTATTACTCACAGGTCATTTGGTCAAGGTTTGGATTTTAGACCCAGTCAAAATTTAAGGATTATGGATGTTTTATGGGTTTTACATAGTGACACATGGGTACTGCATAGTTAGGAAAAACCATGTGGTTCCAGTAGATAACCATGAATCCTGCCTAGAAATGGATATAACAAACCTCATGGTATATTAATCCCTTATGCTAACCCCAGATAAGCGTGTAACTACTTCCAGCATGGGTAGAGGCTTTTGTACAGTTACCGCACGGTCTGGAAAATCATGCATTGATGTCAGGTCATTAAAATCATAAACTCTAGTTCCTCTCTCTCATCTTTTTATCCAATTTTGGGGATTAACCTTCTTCTCCCAACCTATATGCCCCAGGGGGTATTCATAAACCCCTCTCCCTTTATATCTATCATCTCTTGATGGAATTTTAAGGTTCTTAGGTATGATTCCTTGGATTTTCTTTTTGAAATTTTCCCCCTCTTCTTCCATTTCTCTTCTATTTTCAAGGGATTAATTTTTGGGATTCTCTCTTGGTTAAACCCTAGGGTTAGGGTTTTCTAAAATTTAGGTTATTTCATGATGGTTAGGGTACGTGGATCATTTGTGAGTCTCTGTTCTTCATGCTATGGGAGTTCTATTCCATTTTAACACCCACAACATAGGGATTACCATGTTCTTCATTCCTAATAAATTTCCATTGATGACTGTGATTTTAAATAAATTTATAAACCTGATTTTCACCTCAAGGGAACCCTTTTAAAACATATTGTAAAAAATTTTAATTGGATTGATTTTTCAACAATAGGTTTTCAATGTAATTTTCGAAACATTTATATTTTCTTTTTCACTTATGGTTTTTTCCAAATTTCCATATATTCATTAATGTTAAATTTTGAATTTCAAAAAATGTTTATCCTTATATGGGTTTTGGTTGGAATGTTTAATTGTGAGTTTTATGTTGTATATGTTATTTAGTAGTCTTATGTCTTGAGGAATATGGTGAATTGTTCTGGAAATGTTCTCATGGTTATTAGAGGGATTTTTAGTGTTTTATGAAAATATTGGGTTGTTGTATTTGGTCTGAATGAAAATAGGTATTTTTTTAAAAATGGGGATTTTGGTGTTTCATTTAATTTAAGTGTGTGTCAGTAGATGTTGGCACATCCATGTGTTTATTAGGTAAACACATGGTTGTTACCTCATGTGAATATGTCAAATGAAAATTTTGTTCCTTCTTAAACCATGGTTCTTTGATTGATTTTTATTTCTAAATAGTATTGATTCCCTTGTGTGATTTATGGAGAATTCCATAAAGTGAAATCATAAAAATGTAGTCCCGCTTCGAATTTGGAGTATTTTTTGGTAAAACATGGGCTTAAGGGGTTGTTAGTCATGTTTCATATGAATGTATGTCTCACCAATGTTTTGAAAGGGTTTTTAAAAAATTCATTGGAAACATGATGTTTTAATTGAATGGTTTGAATGTATATATGTTATGATAGCCCTGTTGGAATATTGAATAATGAGGAATGTTAATGTATATAAATATATATATATATATAGACCCTCTATATAAGGGATTTTTATTTTAAGGGTTCTTGTATACTGTGTTCGTATTTGGGGAGGAAAGTTCAGAGCTGGATGATAAGGTGAATCACGCATGTGAGGGCGTCTTTCTTACATAGTACAACTACTACCTTGGGTTTCATGGTGTGTTTTAGACGATCAAGTGATGGTAGCTTTCAAAACATTATTATATGGGTTGAAATATTTTATTACTAAAATTCCAAAGGAACATATTAGTTTAGAGTTTTAGAAACCTAGAGAAACTCTTATATAATAATACACATGTCGTAAAGTGATCATTTTACCACCCTATATATAATTTTTTATTCCACATTAATTATTCAACATAATCTACAATAGTATTCACATATTAATCATATTAATACATTACTAATTTAATATCAATATTTATAACCTAGCGTAATGTAAAAAATAAGAATGGTGATCTCAAACAACCAGTTTGGTTAAACATAATCATTAATAACTTGATGTCATTAATTATTTTAAGAGAATCATTGGGGTATGATGTAATATTCATAGATAATGAGAATAAAATAATAGAAATAATATGTATAGACCAAGGATTTATATAATTTCACATGGATTAATGATTTAAAATAATCAATGAGTCATATAAGTCATCAATCATGATCAAATTGAAAACTATCACAGATAAAAGATCCATTATTAATTATAGAACTCATAGATAAACCACTTATGAAACATGGAACATAATTTTCATATCACTCATACTATCACACATGAAAATGGAATAACCTACCTCATAAATTCTAATAATTTACTATGATAATCCTATAACTGGTTAACTCCATCCCATTACCCTATACATTATTGTCCTAAATTTTAACCAAAAATTATTAATCCAAAAAATTTCCCTCTGGATTTCATTCACAACCCATTATTATTTGAGAAATAAATTCCATGAACTATATCATTAAATAAAAAACATTAATGCTTTAATTTCACGAAAACATTCAAATATTGATTTACCCATAAAAAAGAGAAGAGTTTCAACAAAATATCTTTAAAAATCACTATATAAAATTTATAGAAAGTAAGTGTATAGTATCATAAGGTCATATCCATAGTGAATAAAATATATCATTAAAGATTTATTTAATAGTTCAACCTAAATTAAAATTAACATTGAAACTTTTCTTTTCAAAGAGAGGAAAATACTATTTTATTTTGGTATCATTATAAATCAAAAATTCAAAAAATAATTAGAAAATAAATTTCCATCATAAAAAATGGAATATTTTGAAGGAGTATTAAATGAAAATAATTTTCATTATCGAGATAAAATCAATTTATATCATAAAAATTAAAAATATGCATTCCCTTAAAAAAATTAGAGAGATTTATAAGTGATCTATTTGAAAAGCATAACGAAATTTCCTCTAAAACCATTTTAAATAATATCAATGAATCTGTAAAATCAATTTCTGAAATCATTTGTTTTTAGAAAAGAATATAATTTAAATATGTTAAAATAACATGGTGGAATTTTTTGGTTAATATATATTAAAACTATTAAAGAATGTTTTCAAAAATTAACCTTTTAAACCCAAATATAAAAGAAAAAAAGCATAAAATTCATTAAAAATAACTATATTCATGATATTTTAATTCAAGGTGGATTATCTAAAAAATATAAATGAATATAGCTGAATAAATAAAAAATCTATCTAACAATTATTTTTCAAAATAAAAGTTTTTTCCACTTGGGAAATGAATAAGTCAAAAAAATGAATAAACATGAAATAATCCTGTAAAAAAACAAAATTTGAATGATATAATATTTGGATAAAAATTCATTGGGATGTAATTGCACATTTTATAAGAAATCAAGGTTCCTAATATGAATTACATCCTAATGAATGTTAATTGGGAACCTATAAACCATTGACCTTTTATAATATTTTAATCAATATATCATAAAAGTTAAAACAATATAGGAGATATAAATATCAGTACTGATGATTGATTCATGATATAATACCTCTACATGTATATTATATAACTTATTAACGTAATTTGATGCATAATACATGACATATATTAATGAAACAATATTAAGAATAATAATCCCAAAAAATATATTATAATTTATGCTTGAATTTTATCATTGAAGAAATTTTTTTTGTAATAATTAAATATCCAAAAAAACAAGTCAATATAAATCATAATACAATCCTTGATCATTTAACTCATAATAATTTCATAATATATCCAATGAAGTAAAAATTTTAGCCATTCATTTTGAATTATTTTATGAAACTCTTTAATATATTTGTAAAGTGATGAAACCATCCCAGAAAGATTATATCTCTTATGTTAGGAATGAATGAATGGGATGGTGACAACCTGTGTCTCTCCTCCAATAGGCCCTAGGTTGGAAACTTGTGGCAAGGGTATATCATTCATATAAATTGGTGGAATTAAAAACTAATATAACATTTAGAGGAGATATGAAAATACATAAATCAACAAACACTAGAATATGGTAGAAGAAATACCATCTGATTACAAGATATGTCATCAAATGCTAAAACAAATGAAAAATTGAATCTACATGTGCCCAAAAAGTAAACATGGTAGTTAGTACAAAGCCCAAATAGAACCAACACAACTACAAGGTCATAATATCCAACTTGATCTCAATTCAAATAGTGTTGACCAAGATATAAGAGTATATATACATATATACATAGTTTTAGAATAATTGTATAGTCATTATGATAATCCATAGAGGTTATCATGTAAATTATAAATAATTCATGTTAAGACATAGTGAAAAAGTAAAACTACTCCAAAACTCCAGGAACCAGTCAATACTAGACCTAATTAATTTATGAAAAAAAGGAAAGTGAGTTATACAAATAGGGTATTATTACAAAACTGATAGTGGATGACACCATGCATATCTGTTTCCACCATTGAGGAATAATAATTAGGGGTCGTAAATGGACACATAAAATCCATCACCAAAATCGCCCGCTTGGACATGGCATCTACCATCTAATTGGCCTTCTTTATAAGCTTGTGAGACTAAAAAATCTAATGCGGCCCCTTATTTAAAGCAATCAACCTAGTGAGGTTGCTCTCTCCAGGGCACGTTACATTTTCTTAAATAACAGGCATGAACCCTAAGCTAGTAATCTAATTATATCTAAAATAGGTTCCAATTATAATGAATAGAATACTGGACTGCATGAATTATCTCCCATAGCTCAACATCGTAGGCAACTCCCACACCAATAAAATGATATAACATTCCTTAAAAAAGACATGATATGTACAAGAAACACCACAACATATTGATGACCATGATGCACTAGAAGAAGCTCCATCCAAATTAACCATGATCTATGGGATGATCGAAGGTATCCAGCAAATATACTTATATGCTCAGGGTTTTTAAGGCTGACCAGAAACTCCATTTAGCCGAAGTATCTTTAACTCGGAAATACTATTATGCATCGTACATGTTTGAACCCTTTATGCATCATGGGAATCCTTATAAGGTGTCGTCGTTCCACTCTGTGTAGGGACACACCTGCTATCTAATAGCTTCACATCCTGAGCATCCCATATGGATGAAATCATAGCTTTTGTGGACACAATCACGAAGTTACGAACCTATTTGATACTAGAAACCTTGGGAAGCCTGGGAAGCTGGACCGATAGTATCATATTCCTATCAAAATACAGCCCAGACAATCCTCCAACATAATCTCATAGCCGCCTAACATAGGTGCACTACACAAATGGATGTTGAAAATTTTCCTCGGTATCCATGAATTGGTGAACATATGAAGAAAACTGTATTCCATACCACTTGATTTGATCATGGGTAGGCGTCCTATATTTCATGATTTTCCAAATTAGAAGAAATTTAGAAGGCTGAATGAATTGATTTTGAAAATTCATAAGCCCTAGAGGTGCATGTCAGGAACCTCTATAAACTAGCAGGTTGTTATCCTTGCTATTGAAAAAACCATTTATGTTATGCCTCCATGTCAGTGTATCACGTTCCATGAAGGTGTAGTTTTGAATTTCTAGCTCCACTTGAGATGGAATCGTGCTGCCAAAAATATGCATGTGAGAGTGCAAATCAGTAATGAAAAAATGATATACATTAGTAGGAGGAACAACCATGATGTCCTTAAGATGCATCTCAAGACATGTTATTCCTTAGTAGTTAAGATTATAGTCCCTACAAACTAGCCACTTGGTGTCTTGGGTGATGCACAAAAATGAGTACTTGAGGGATGTCGTAACAAATAATGTAAGACAGTATTTATATCCATTAAGAAACCTTCCTTTAAATTAGTTTTCTTAAAAATAAATAGTCTCATCCTTGGAAATCAGACCCCATGGGAATTTACTGATAAGACAACCATTAAATCCATGATTCCAATACCTCCCAATTCAACCATCTTAATACATTCCTTCATGAAAATAGTGACAAGATTCCTCTCATGGACTCGCCCTGTACAAATGAAATTTCATACCATGCTTTGAAGCTCCCTGATGAGACCCCTAGGCCATCGATAAAGAGAAAAGTAATAATTAAAATTAGAGTTTATCACTGAGTTAACAAAGAATACCCTCCCATCCATACCCATTACGTTCCCTTTCACAATATCAAGTTGATTCACTATGATAGAGTATATTCCCTCTGGATGTTTCATGTTCACCTTTCCCCAAAATAAGGGAACACCTAGCTATTAAAAGGGAAATGAACCCATTTTTACCCAAAGACATCTTAATATACTGTTCTTCTTACAATCCATTACTCCAATACCAAATACAATAAAGAACTTATCCTAGAAAATTTCTTGAGCATCCACCTCTTCGTAGTGTTTAAAGTGTTCCTTGATAGAATAAATGGTTCTCCTTGAAGATTTCCAAATCAAGATAATTTCATCCACCTAAAAGAAATTATATGGAGCCAAATCATTCTTACCAGCATTAATTTTCCTGAAGTTACCCATATGATAATGGTATATAATGCATCAGTTGAGTTAATCTTCAGCAATAGTAAATATAAAACTAGAGAGCATGTCACCTTACGACACACATCTAGTGCAGGAAAAAATACTTTTTATGTACCATTTATGAGGATGGATAACCTTGATGAACAATGAATTGTACTAATCAACATAATTAATACAATGGTGAAGTCAGACCTTTTATGTAAATATAGGAGAAAACACAATTTTAATGTGTCAACGGCCTTTGATATGTCAATTTTCAGTGTAATTTTTCCTTCCTTTGTCTTCCTACGCTTGAGATTGACACTTTCCGAGGTGGGGAATAGACAATACTAAATGTTTCTCCCTAGAAAAAATACAAATGGATTTTAATTTTTCATGTCACCAACCATTGATACCATTCTATTCATGAGTATCATGGTAATGAACATAGGAATAGTATTCCCCAGCGTAACTTTTTTGAAATCCTTGATATCAAGAGCATTACCTTCATTCGGAAATATAGAAATGAAGCAAGAATTCATCCCATGCAGAAGTTAATAGTGTGTAAAGTAATCTATTATTGCTCAGGAAATATCATCCTAGAGAACATCCAAATAATAATTGAAAAACTTTTTAGTAAATCCATCTGGACTAGGAGAACTATTCAAATTAGTTGATATAATAGATTCTCAAATTCCCTCTATAAGTGGAGGGGTGACAGGAGATTGATAATCACGATCCTCAATTCATGGAGATATTTTCTCTATCATTTTTTGAGTATTTACCTTCCCATAATTAGAATATATCCCCTTAATGTGCTCCACAACCTCAAATGAAATCTCATATTTAGATATATATAGATGACCATTGTTGCTGATTTCATTATCCCTTGCCCTGGATCATTTTTCTTTATGTAATCTGTTGAAAAATTTTGAGTTCCTATCTTCATATTTTAACCATATGACATTCAACTAATTTATAACAAGACTCTCATGGATAATTAGTATTTCATATAGCCTGTTATGAACCATGAATTACACTCGAGATGGAGTAGGTTGTTGCTGATCTCGAATCTGAATACAAGAAAGCACCTCCTCAGCAGCCTTAATGTCAAAGTTAATTTTAGAAAAATAATTTCTGCTCAATTTCTTGAGAAGTGTCTTGAGGTGTTTTAATTTCATAGCCATCCACTGAAGGGGGATATCAATAGGTTCATGTATCCAAGCTTCAAGCACATGTTCCTTGCATCAAGGATCCATAATCCACCCATTGTTAAACCGAAATGGGATGGGACCTGACCGTACATGTTGGGTAGTAATATCCACTACAATAGGTTTGAGATCAGAGTGGTTTTTGGGAAATGTAATACTATAAATCCCATGAGCGGAAACTTGATCATCCATTTGTAAAAAAAACAGTCATGTATTCTTGGTTACTTCCCATTAAATGTGTAACAAAACCATGTGAATTCAACTCCAGCTAGTGGGACCTCATCAAGATTGCACAGATTAAGGGATGCAGAAAAATCAGAAGCCGAAATCCTATTTAAATTACCTCTAGTTTATTCCTTTGGTATCAACACCATGTAAAAGTCATTATGAGATACCCATTATTGGTTCATCAAGCTAGAAACCTCTTTAAGATCCTACAATAATTCCCTTCTCCAAATATAAGAGATTGACACATTCACAAATGAGATTGATAATTCATGAACAGCTATGCTGCAAGAGATCATAATACAATGAGATCTATTCAGAAAGGAATTGATAAGAATGTATTCATGATGTAAATCCCACAAATGATCCATCTCAAAATCATGTATGTTTTTTACAGAAACTAGTACACAACAGAGCCCCAATTGAATTCTTTTCCAATTGTGAAAAACAATATTTTGTTCAGCAATACTAATAAGAAATTGCTTATGGGAAATAATGAAATGTATAATGGGAATGGAGATTCAAACATTTCCCAACCATTGATAGTTACAGTAAAATATCCTCATTAAATATGGGCATGACCCATGTCTGGGGCCACCCTTTGGTGCAATAGTCATCTAGCCCTTTACTTTCTTCCCTCTTCCATTCATCTATTTCCCTTTCTAGTTGTTATCTACCCCACATTCCTTAATTAGTGCAGCCAAAACCGCATTTCACTCAGTGTCCCAATGTGATATATTATCATCATGTTTGGGGTCACTAATCTATACATGATATGGGAGTGCTTGATCAGAAGAAACAACACCTTTAAAAGCGGGGATAGCCTGTTAACATGATATATACTTGGGAGAACCTGTCTCAGTCCCGAGTGAAATAATAGATGGGTCAGGTGGCTAGGAATCTTCAGCATCATCTGACCAAAAAATACCACTCAAAGTTTTAAACATATTTAGGTGTTTAATATGAGAAGTTTCACTTCTCACATGTAACTTCCTTCGAGTAGGATTGGAGGTGAGTTTTTGCATGAAGTACCCCCAGATCAGCTATAGACAAGGCCTTGACATGTACATATTCACCTCCACCATCATGGGAGGGTAGCACAGATCACTTATAATTATGGTTACAACCATGTGCATGGTGTTCTGCCCCTAGTAACTACGGTGTGTCCTACTCTACATAGGCTTTATCACAGCATAGAGTAGGGTCCACTATCTTGATTGGATCAGCCTGTGCTACATTCACTAGAGGTGCTATGTCATAAGGTTTAACTGTTTTATTAGTAGAAGCCCCCAAAGAAGTCCCTTCCATGTTTGGGACCCCAACACTTGAACTAGTGGTTGCATGTACCAGAACCATATTTTGAAAATATTTTACCTCTTTCTCCATTGGTGTCCTTCAAAAAAAAAGTGGAAGGCTGTCCAAAAACTGATCCTGCCTCATGATGCTCAAGAAATGATGACCCCTTAGACACCATGGTACTAACAGTCCCATCCATTCCCTGAGGACCATGGGGATTCTAATCCTTGACCCTCAACCTTCTACAAGTATCATCATTATGTCTTTTCACATTGCAAAAACTGCATCACTTATCTCTTTTTCATTCAATATCTAGGTGACAAAAAACATATAATTTAAACATAATTTCATCTTACTTTTATAAACAATTTCCAGCTTCATACTACAATACTTTTTTGTGAGGACAACTTCTTCAACAAGGAAGCATGACATATCCACTTCCTCCAATATCCAGGCATAATTTCCAAACCTCATATTCTTTTTCTACAGATCGAATCGAATGTGGCTGTGAATAGCTGAGGAAATATCCCATAAGATCCTTTGGTGCCAAGAGAGACAATTCAACCTACATATTTGAATTCATATCTTATAATGAATGTTCTGAACATTGATGGGGTCAAAATTCTAGTTCCATTCCAGATTATTCAAGAAGACAGGTTTCAGAGAGATTGTGCCTTTGCTCCATGCTATTCTATTGCATTCATCTATTGGGAGGAAAACATGGTTGTACCCCCTTCCCCTTATAGTCACTCTCCAATCATCAAATCCCCAAAATTCTACAATCCTTTTCATCAGATCATGGAATTTCAAATGATTCACACCTTTGGGAGTCAATACATGAGAATTAATTAGGAGGCGTGAGACTCTCATCCGTTCTTCAGCTGCCTCCTGATTATCTGACACATGAGAAATATTCCACTTCATTATCACCCATCTATGTGGAGGAACATCAATAGAGAAGGATGGCCCAGATGTTTCCTTCACTACATCTACAAAATTATGCCCCGGGCCAGTGGCTTTCGGAGGGGAGGATCCAAAAACACTGATATATTTTTTCAAAAATGCGAACATTTCATTATGAACAAGACATTCATCAAGTGATCCAGAATGATAATTTTTCTTTTAGGATAACTCCGAATTGTTCACCACACGATCTTTTTGATCCCCGGGTTTAGGAATTTTGCCACACGATCTCCTGAAACTAACTCATCATATAAATATGTATAATACTTTCACAACCTCGATATTAATATCTATCATGAGGTATCTCAAAAAATAGATCATATAATATAGTAATGAATCTTGAAGGTTCCCCTCTAAATTATCACATTGGTTTTCTTATATTCCCTAATGTCATACATCAGGATATATTTCTATCCAAATGTATGTCAATCCAAAAAATCCTAGGCTATGTTTTGCAACATTCACCTCATTAATCACTTCGTCACAATACCCCATGTGAAATCTCTATATATAAAATGAGTTTTTTCTAGGATCCACCATATAATGTAAGACATATGTACTAAATTTGGTGTCATATTTTAAGCCATCACAACCCATACATTGAGTATAGTACCTTTCACCACAATACCTTACATATTTCATACCTATAATATTCATTTAGATACATTATCTAATTATACATTTCATTGAAATCGAAACAGTCCATCATATCCCTTTAAAAAAATATATATAGGGATATTATCTTCTATTCATAACAACAAATTAATCAACCAAGAGAATTTAGCAGAGTTAGTGGGGTTTGTCAGTTGTTTATCCTCTCAATGCGATGTTAGAGAAAGGACCCTCTCATATCCCATTGGGTTTTATCCTCCCAAAATTACATAGGATTGGTAGCGTATGAAATCATAAAACATATTTAATATAAATTATCCCAAAACCATAATATAGGAATAACCTAGACTTAGACTCAACTACATATACAAATTTGAACTCCCAACTTCCACTTCATAGAAATAGATTTAAAATAAGAAAAAAATAATTTTAAAGATATATATTAAAATATATTATTTTCATTAAACTATTCACTATTTTATTATTAATTTATTATCATTTAATTAACATTATTCTTATTACATAACCTCAACCATCTGGACAAGTCCATTCCCTTAGAGAATAAGCTAATTCGAGTTAGTGGTTTTTCGAGAATATCATCTCATTTCCATGCAATAAATATGAACACCATTGGTTAAATAATTTATTAAAAATTATCAATCATTATTCAATAATTCTATGTATTCAAGGAAAATATCATAAGCTACCATTAATAAATAAACCAATAAAATCCACTTGTCTCAAGATGTGGGGAAATGAATTCATATAAAAAATAAAAAAATTACATCATCCATTAAAATAATATTTAAAAAAATAAATAATCCAAAATTATATCATCCATAGGTAAGCATCGCTACATCCTATTCCATACATATTAGTGTCATCCCTAATACTACCATGCTTAAAAAATGAATTACACCATTATAAGTGTCATCTTCTAAATCAACCTCAGGCCTCCCTTCCCATATCTAATAATATATGCTAGGATTAACCATCCTAGACTCATACCACCTCACAAGAAGTTTTCATATCGAGAGAAAATTAGAAGGAATCAATCAAACAATACAATATTAATGGAAATAGGCCCCCCAAAATGAAATTTTCCTTCATATGAAAACATTCCACTACACCAAAAACACTAAAAATCCATCCTAAATTATATAGAAGGAACTATAGGCCCCAAATATTTATCTTTTTCAAAATATTAATTTTTTATTTCATTTAGAACTAACCGATTCATTATTCACATGTTCCAACTATGAAAAATGTAATGAATAGCTATAACAAGTTATTTTTTTAACCATTCCCTATAGCGTAAATCTATTTTCAAGAAACTATATATTGAAAAATTTTAAAATCAAAATAGTTTTTTACCCTATTCAAAAAACATATCTATGATTCATTTTCTTTATCAATTTAAACAAGACAGTCAATAACATATTCAACAAATCATGCAATTTTAATCATTTTGATTAATATTAAATTATCAAAAACTCTATATTATTCAACATGACTGTTTTTTAATTCCCTATCTAACTAATATTATTTCCATATATATATTATTCTCTAATTTCATCAATTTGAATATGCTAATACAAGTATAAAAATATTCTTTAAAAAATATTCTTGAATGAATTATATCTTTCAAATTAGGAGGGAAAATTTGGTCATGTTATGAAATATAGTCTTGCAATGACTATCATATTTCATTAATTAATAAGGATAAATATTTATTAGGATAATTTCACTAACATATGAATGGATAATCCCTTTTTAAAATATGATTGGATACAAATTAAATAGAAGAATTGAATCCACATGAAAAGAATAATCACCATTCATTGCATGAGAACAGATCACTATCGTGGATATCCAAACACCACTCCCATATTATAATTCTTCCTTCCATGTACATTGCACCATAACTAGATAAAAAACCAAAAAGAAAAATCCATTATAATTATGAATATAATCTTCCATAAAATTAATGTTATAAATAAGAGGAAAAGATATCAAATGAAAATAAACTTCTTGAAATGATACATAGAGCACATCTCAGATGAATATAGAAAAATAATGTAAAAGTGCTGATTAATCACAATTGGATGAGGCATTAATGCCTTTGAAAAAAAATTGGAACATAAATTTCAATTTGAATATCTATGTTATAATCACGGTTCAGGGGACTCAGTGTATTTATTGTTATAGATTTTTTATGAAATCATAATTCACCTTTGAATATTCCACCACCTATTAAAAAAAGAGAATGAGTATAGCATAGTGGAAATAGTTGATGCCACAACCTCCATTGTCAATTAATTTAATAATATTAATGGGGAAATAAAATAAAAGTAGATCTAGGTGAAATGGTGTAGCCTTTAAGAGCACTATATTTCCACCCATCAAAAGGAAATATCCTTGAAAATACTCCACAAGAACTCTTATGTTATAGCTGGGTCCACCATAAGGTAGTCACCTACACTTTGGAAAATGCACATTTTCACATAACAATTATGCCATTTTTTAGTGGATCTCCCCTTTTCTAAATTTTACCTCCAAACTCCATAGAACCACATATGGGGACCTCTAAAATTTATTAACCATAAGGGTATGGGATACTATGATCTGATCCCATACACAAGGTACTACTAAAACTATTCTCATCCCCCATAATTCAAATCCCAAACTAGATTGGTTGAAGAGAAAGTGTTTTTTTAAAATATACACCCCACTAGACAACTCTCAAGGATCTCTTTATGATAGGAGATCAACCAACCCTATAGATGAATAAGTGAAAAACCACCAAATAGGGAAAAAATCTCCTAAACACATCCTAGGGAAATACATGTCAAATGAGAGTAATGAAATAAAAAGAAAAAAAGAGGAAAATGACTCAAATGATGGAAAAAGGTCTCAAAACCACCAAAATCCTTATAAAAATTAAATAATTATAATGATAAAGTCAGAGGTATTGAGTGTGTGTATGAGAATTAGGATAATAGGTACTCTCCCCCACACTACTTTTCCAGCCCAATATAAGGATTAAATGAATTTTATGGTCACAAAACACCTTAAAAATGTGGTTTTAAATCACTACATGATGCTCCATGAAGGTCACATCATCATCAACATTGATCCATCCAAACCATTAATTTAAGGCCACCATTGGTTTAATAGGGAGAATTGAAAAGTGAAAAACATCAAATATTAATCTCATCTATGGGGGAACTTTTATATGATATTCCACAAGCCCAACGAGATACACCAATACGAATCACACAAAAAATGGAGAAAGCATACTCTAACAATAAAACCTTCACTCCCTATGATGAGGAGACATCATCATGAATATATGATATCAAATTTAAAACACTATAGGTCTCCCCAAATGGTAGGAATAATACTACTATCAATCATCAACTACATTCATCCTCACCCATGTTACCTGAATTGTACCTTATTTATTCTATACTTTTTATGGCCATATAATTTTAGACTCTCTAACCCTAGTCAACAATGAATGTAAATGGAATGGTTGTTCATAAAAATATTCAAGTGGTTCTATCCCAACGGTGGAGTGAAATATAATATTTTAAGGAAAATCAACAAAGGGTATGTGCGACCACCACAATCTTCAAAAATATAGGTCATAAGAATGAAACATGTCTTGAAGAGTCTGGATAATACACTATATTTTAACATTCATATGTTGATATAATTTAGTTCTAAGGAAAAAATTAGAGCCAAAATCATTCCAGATACCTCTCCACAGCCTGGTGGTAAAATTTGTATCATAATTCTAGTTGATTTTAATCAGGACTCCCTAGAGTCTCACCAATTCCTACATATACATTAAAAAACATATAATAAAATAAAAATTGTGATCACTATTATGTGGGTTTATTTCATATGAAGAACCCCTACCAACCATATAAAAATAAAAAACTCTCCTAGATTGCGGAAAATTAGTTAAAAAACTCACCAAGATAAAATTTGACACTATTTTCAAAATTTTAAAATGAATTTTCTTAATATTTTTTATATAAGTAATTTTTGACTTTCTTTACAAAAGTTTGAAAAGAATCACTTTTTAATGTTTTACACTTGAACTAATTTTACCATCACTATGACCATTATTAATTATTCACCCCCCTTTCCATTTTTTTAGTTTTCCAAAGTAATATCTAGTCTCATTATTCTGGTATTTTTTTCATTTTCATTTTAAAATAAAAGTATATCTTTTTCTTAAAAGTTATTAAAGAGATTTCATTAACTTATGTATATTTTATCTTACACTTAGAATTTACCTACTTAAGAATGGTTTATTTTTATTATTTAATTATTTTAAATTATTTAAATTATTTTTTTGAAAATATCCTTTACATATTATGAAATTAATTCTAGAAGTGATTTATAACAACATTTTTACAATAACATTATAAATTTTAACGTTTCACTTCCATTTACCTCACTATTTTATAAAATATATGCCTTTACTGTAAAACCATTATTTATGATTAATTGATGGACCCCTTTTATCCTTCACTGATTTATGGTTTATACCTCATTTTTTTAATATAATTAATTATCATATCATTCACTTACTTGAATTTGTGTTCTATATTACTCTCCACCATTCGTTGACATTATTTTTCTTCTTTATATCTATGTTATTATTTACCATAGATATATTTATCATAATTTCAAGGCTCAAGAAAATTTATATACATTATTATACATGATGTGAATTGAAATAATATTACTAAGAACGTTATTCCATTGAATGGGTAAATATTGGCATTTTGTATACTTGATTCAATAAAAATATTTATTGATTATTAAGGATTATTGATTATATATTTTATTGATCATTTAGTATATGAATAATGAATTGGACATGTATAAGTGATGGTTTAGTCCTTTATAGTACTTAAATTTATTGGGAAAGGTATTATGAGACAAACTATAATGGGTATCACATGGTGTATTCCAACCCAAACAACGAAAATGTCTTTGTTGAGAGGCCTTGATGGTATATGATATTTCTTGGTTGAGGGTCATTGATGGTATGTAATATGTATTGGTAAATAGGCATTAACAGTATGTAATATGTCTTGGTTGAGAGGTATTGACGGTACTATTAGGATGCCCAATATTATGCATTCCATTATTATGAAATTAGTTATTATTTTCCATGTCATTATTTACATCATTGGATATATTTCATGATCATTTTGTTTATTATATATCATATTTATTGATTATTCACCCAACCATATTGATTATGAATTTTTTATTTATGATATCATCCACTGTACTCTTTACCTTACTGATCATTTGAGCTCATATTTTTTTTATTTAACCAAATTTTTTAGATATAAGTTTTTTAGAGCCTGTATTATCATAAATATTAAGATAAATTTTATATTTTGATGAAGGCAGTCATTATGAGAAGGAGAAGCACTATGGAATGTGAAATTTTTCCATTAAGGTATGATCATTTGAATCTAATCTCATTTATTAGATAATTATTGACCTTAAAATCCATTATCTTTGTAATGCTCGAAACTTGCACTTATAGATTTGGTTATAAGCATACATACTTTTACACATATAATAATTATTATGAAAAACTCCCAAGTTCATAATTTCAGTGCCTTAGAATCATTCATTGTATACCACTTATAAACCAATCTTAATCTCTTTAATAGCTATGATCACCTAGGGGAAAAGAGAAATATAAGAGAGTGTGTAGAAATTCTCAATAAGGGGTAAAACATTAACAATGAGGGATAAAAGAGTTATAAATATATTATAAAAGTTGAGATAAATGACCATAATATAAATAACATAATTAATGGAATAATATAATTAAATAATAATAATTTTGAACTTTTCATGATAACATAATCATAAATCATGGAATAATGTTCATAAATGAATGATCTTGAAAGGATGGATTATAACTACTAGGTCCTTTCATGGGTTGTTACACCTATTTGGTAAGACTCTTACCACTATAACTAGTGGCATCTATTTCTCACATGATATATAAAAGTGTGATAAACATAATTCATGTCATCATAAACATATGTCGAGTCTCACTATCAAGAAAACATAATATAATTTTCTAAGTTCACTACCTATGTGCTATACAATGATTCTTAGGTGATATAAGCATTACCCAATGCATTGGAGGGAAATATAATTCTGATCGTACCCTTTATATAATGATATATCCATACATATATATACCATATGAATATAGAAACAATCATAAATCCATCAAAATAATTGCATGATTAACTCGTATAAAAATGGTAATACAAATAAATAATATAGCAATCTTGGTTAATACCCTATAATAAATACAATAAATCTTAGTTATTTAAACCATATATATTAAAGGGTATAAGGCCAAGTTAATAATTTCCATAATCAATAAAATGTATGGATATAAAAGTGAACACCCTTTAATGGTATGTATAAAGTAAATATTATTATTGATGGGAAGGAATTTGAAAGAAGGATATTTTTATGATTAGTTGATAATAAGTAAATATAAAGGTAATTATGGATCATCATATAGAGATTTAATTTACACCACAAAAAATATATATTAGATCCTGGATAATGAATAAAATTTTTATTTTAACATAGGATCCATTTTTTAAAAGATCAATTCAGGGAAAAATATAATAAATTTTAAAGGAATATAATATAAAATATCATAGAAATAAATGAAAATTTATGAGTGGAATATAATAAATTGAATATTTTTTAAGAAAACAATAGCTTAGTTTTTATGCAGCATTAAAATAAAAAGGAAAATAGGATTTTTAAAGAAGGATGAAAATTTAAGAAAAATATTTTTTTTAAAAATGAAAATTTAAAAAAAAATTAACATAATGTAAGTATTTGTAAAATAACCTTGATATTAATTGAGATCTAAATAAAAGAGAAATATTTAAAATACTTTTCATAATGTTTGGTGAAGTATCCACAAAAGTAGATAAATAACTCAATTTCAAGAATCATTTTAAAATAGTGATAAAAAAGGGTTTAAGAAAATTATTTTAACAAAAAAATGTCTCAATAATGGAACCTATAAAATAAATAGAGTTAATTTAGATAAAACATATAAAGGAAGATAGATATTGGAATGTATTCCCATATAAACTTCATAGGTTTTGATTTAATGAAATAAAAGTAAGGGGAAAATTATTTCATTTATATAATACAAAAGAAATATGGAAAATTAATAATAAATAACAAAAATAATTCATATTATAAAGAGGTAAAAATGAAGATAGAGTTATATAAGATGATAGAGAACATAACTGAAAGAATGTGAAAAAACGAGAAAGAATCCTTATGGACAATATAATGTTAGAGATTTAAATATGTATGTTAGGTTAGGAGACTAGTAAATTAAGGTGGAATTTTAATACTTGGGTGATGAGACGTAAAATAGAGCATTGACAATAAGGAAACAACATTTGAAAAGAAAGTGGATTTGGAAGATAGAACCACTTACCTCGAGTACTGAATTTCATTGTATTCCCTCCAACATTCTAAATACTTAAATTATCTTTATTATATACTTTTATTATAAACTTATTCATTCGTAATTAATCATTATTATTACTTTTAGTTCATTTTTTACCATTTTTTACTTATTAGATGATTTTTTCTCACCAGGGTCATTTTGAGGTAGTTCAGTTCATGATTTAAAATATGAATTAATGTAATGAAAATAATTCATGTTAAATTTTACATAGTTCCATACACTCTAAATTTATCATTGAATAGTTTTAATTTCATTACATAATTAAAATATTTCAATACTTCTATATATTCAATAAACTAGATCCATATCAACAAGCAATTATTTTTAATGTTGTTCTAAATAGTTTAAAATGACATTGATTGTTAACTTTTAATATCATCATTATCATGGATATATTATCATTCCAAAATCATAACCATGATATAAATTTATTCTTAATCTTATATTCAATCATGAAATCAATTTTTAACAATATCCATAAAAGGAATAAGTGAAAATAAAAAATCATAACTCACTTAGGTAGAATAAAACCATCACAATGAATGGTGTTTTTATGAGTCTTGAAATGAAAAAACTAATATATATATATATATATATATTATTTTAATAAAATAAATAAATTTTATTTTAAATACTATATTTAAGTTATTTTTAATGATCATTTAAATTTTCGTAAGGGAAAAATGACAATCGTAGTGAAAATACATTGTTTTTGTAATATTTACATTGACGTAACTACGACTTATAAAAATGGATTGATGAGAGGGAATGGGTAATCTATAATCAATAATTGATCAAAATAATTGAAATTAAATGTAATTATAATAATTTAAGTATATAAATAGGATATTGAAAAGAGTTTCAAAAGAAAGGTGTAGGTAAGGAATCTTAACCTCACCCTTCGAGACACCTCCTTTGGTATTCACCATAAAGATTCTTAGAGTGATATTTTGATAATAACACACCTTCAAAACATGGTAATGATGTTTTCAAGGGATATTTTGGTATATATTAGTCTAAGTAAGGTATTTTTAAGTGAATAGTAATGAAAAAAAGTGGGGTGTATTTATAGGTAAAGGATAAATGATGTTTTGAATAAAATATTGATTAATTTGTTATTTTTGGTCAATTATATGGATAGTTTAGATTCTTATTACTAATAATAGTAGTTTATTATAAGATAAATTTTTTCCTGACATTTAATAATTTATAAAACTGAAATTCACCATTTTATAATTAATTTGAAGTAGAGAATCAGAAATTGTGTTTTATTTGAATAAAATGTAATTAAAATTTTGAAATTAATTTATAGGATTGAAAATTATGTTCATTATCCTGAAAAAAAATTCACACATTAAAAGAATTTAAAGTCATTTTTAATGATTTATAAATTTTTGAGTCATTTTGAAATCATTATGATTTCATAAAACTTATAGTATGCACAAAAATAGTTTTTTTACTATTCATAAAAAATTAACATTTGCAATAAAATATAAAAATCCACCCAAATATAATTTTGATGTGATGATTCTAAAAATTGGGTATATTGTATTAAAATAATTTTTTAATTTGGTAATTATAATATTTAAGTTTTGATATAAAAAATAATGTTTCACTAAATATGTAAAAATTATTTAACACAAATTTACACCTATATACAATTTCATTTATATAAATTTTTAAATAAATTAATGTTATTCAAAAAAAATATTTACCAATTTTATCCATGTTTAAATTTTTATTATTAGGTAATTTACTATTCCTAATTGTCAATTACAATTCTCAATGGCTAGTTACTATTCCCAATGGTCATATAATTTTTATACTCACTATATATACCACTCATTACCTTTGTTCATCATTCTCTAAAATTACTCTTAAGGTTCACTATTTTTAGTTTAAAAAATTATAATTATATTTCTAATGATTCTGAAGATCCAGTGGATTTCTTGATTGTATTGTAATTATTTTCAACCAATATATGTGAAATTAAATCTGATGATTGATTAAATGGTCTTAATTGATTCAAGAACATGTGATAATGGAGTTCAAATTTTCAAAAACATTTAAAAGAGAGAATACCATGAGATTTTTTATTTTCATGAAGGAATTATTTTGAAGAATTCTTTATTTTAGTATTCATACATAGTTTTTACTTTGTATAGGAATGGGAATTTAATAAAAAAAATGGGGGCAACCAAGATGCATAACTAGACCAACTCAATTCCACACATGTGGGAGCCGACTCAGCCATTTAGGGGAGCCATCAAGGAAATCCAACATAGAGGCATAGTAGAGTGCCTGCATGGAAAAGTAAGAGGGTTGTCACGTAGAACCCATATAGAGATCACAAGGATCAGTGGGTGCATAATACCCATTAAATTCTTGGAAGGCCATGATGGCATGGAACGACATGTAAGGGCATGTGTGAAGGTGTTTAGGGTGCTAACCCTAGTGTCAGATCGATAGGAGAATAGTGAGATAACTTATATTCTCAAGAAAATATACTCAAAGTACTGATGTGGGATGGGCGTTGTGTGCTACACAGTTCACACATTAAAAAATTACCCTTATAGCAAATTTTCCTAATAAAATGAATATTGACCATCTAAACATATCCAAAAAAAATTATTCTACCCCGGCTAGGTTATCCCGTCCTTGATGTCTGCACCACTGTTTGAGATCACTGATATATGACCATCACTATTATTCATGATCTCGATCATATCTATTAATCAAACTTTAGGGAAGTTAACATGTTCGACCACCCAAATCCACGCACACAATATTTATCTTGAATGAATGAATTTAATCAAATAACGAGATATTATTTCACTCTTCTTGATCGAATATAAGCTCATGATGCCATACACAATTTTGATGTTTTAAAATTCAGAGGTACACGATTTCTTTTCATTCAGGCGTGCATTATATCACAATGATACCATAATTATTAATTTCATGTGGTTATAAGGAAAATCACATAGTATTTTTTTTAAATGTAATGATCTTATAGAATTCAAAATTATAGGTTTTTTGAGTTCTTAAATGAGCTGCGACTCGACATGAAATCCGAAGGAGAGAACTTACCATAAGCTTTTCAAGACTTTGAATGGGTCTTGAAATGACATGAAATGAGAATATAATTTAGTTAAATGAAATTCCCAATAATATGGTCACTAAATATATAAATATCAATTCATTAAAAATGGTAAGATCTACGACCATTCAGATTTTTGATAACTCTCATTTTCTAGGAAGATAAATCTCTACGAACTCTAGAGTTTTTCAAAGGGAATACAATTCCATGAGCGTGTTTGGTTTTGAAGTATGAGAGGTTTGAGTTTCTACACATACACACTATTATGTGAAGAATATTAAGATATTATATGAATCTTCCTAATTGTGATAAATAATTACCATGACACTCTTGCATGAATCCTCAAACATCTTGCATCACGACATGGATGAAGAGGGAGAAACAAACTCATCTGCTTTTCATGAAAGAATAAGTACAACAGAGTAGTTATTATTCTCATTACTTGAACATTATTATTTTACATACATGAACTATAAAAATAATTTTTTATTCATGTTTTCATGAGATATGAAGGAAAATATTCATTTCAATCCATGCTATCATGCATGGGAAAACTATTTAAAAAAATTGTGAACAAAAATCAATGAGTTTAATATTGAAATAAAATTATTTTAGTGGTTGAAATATTATTTAGAGAAGATATTTATATTATATCTTGAAAAATAATATAAATCCAAGATGTTCTTATTCAACACCAAGTGTAAGGAGAATATTTTAGATAACTGGTCGTTCTAGTATAAATAGTTTCATTTTATCTTTTATAAGAAGTGTATATTACCTATCTAAAAATTGTGGAAAAACAATTCAAAAATTTTGATCACTAATATTAATAGTGAAAATAAAATCCATGAAATAATAATAGTTTATTCAGAAAATTGAGTAAGTTATCACATTAAGACCAAGCCTTTTAGAAATATCTTATGTTATGTTTGTCTTTATTGTCTTTTATATTAGAAAGGGTGTTTGAAAAAAGAGTTGATAATGACCTTAATAAGTCACATGGTTTTATTCAAAAAGAATAATTTTTTAAAAGAAAAAAGATAGGTACTACTAATTTACCCCCTCTTAGTGGTACCCTTATCAACTTGGGCTCTACAATTGGTATCATAAGAGGTTCCCCTGAGTTTCTATTCATTTAGAGTTCATTATAGAGATTTAGAATTCAATGAATAAAAAACGAGTTACCTTTTTTGATGGAAATAATTTTAATTGGTGGAAGAATATAATGTTTACTTATCTACTATTATAAGGGTCATAAGTAATTGATTCCATCAGTGTTTTTTATTTACTGATTGTAAGATATGGTGCCATGACTTTTTAATATAATGGAAATAATGAATTTGATGGGAAATAAATACATTATATATTATCATGTTTATCTAACAAGGTTTAAAATAATGTAATGGGGATATAAAATTCTAAAAAAATTTGAGATAGAATGGATAATATATATGAAGGAAGCATCAAAATCAAAAAAAAATTGAAAATATAGAGGGAAATTTTGAAGATATAAGAGTAGATCAAGATGAGAATGTTGATGACTACTTCACATGGGTAAATACGATTGTTATCGATATTAGAGTTTCTAGAGAAAAACTTAATGATTTATTTTTGGTCAAAAAAATTTATGAGAAACTTTATTAATAGATTTTATGAAAAGATATTGGATTTGGAAGAAATCCAAGATATATATCTTGATGAACTGCACAATAATATTTCAAATTATGAGATGAGAAAAGAATCAGTCATCAATAAAAAGTAAAATTAATAAATTAATTTCAATTAATTTTAATAAGATAATGATCAAGGAGAAATTCCTATTTGAATCCCCAATTTATTTTTAATAAGATCATGAGAGTGATTAAAATCATAATAAAATCATGGATCTTATACATAAAATTATTAAAAGGTGGTAAAGTAAGGTATAAAAGAAAGATACCACTTAAATTTTTTAATTATAGAGGCATTGAATATTTTGATATAGATTTTACACAGAATAATATAGCTTTAAAATCAGAAGAAGAAGAATACTATGATGGAAAAAACAAAATTGAATTCATAAAAAAAATATACAAAATGATATAATAAATTTTATGGAAGAAAAAATGAATAAATATTAAAGAAAAAATATGAACATTCTGAAAAAAAATGGATTAATATAGTTCTTACACACATGATTATTCAATGGATTTATGTTCTATAAAATGAAATAAATTTATGTAACATGTTGAAAGAAAATATTATAATTCCAAAAGGGAAGAAGTAGAATGAGATTTTATATGATTCACAAGCTAAAAATAGAACATGATGTTTGTGTGGAAAGAAAAACTAGGATGAAGATGGAAGATAAAGAATATAAAAATAAAGTTTAAAAACTAAGAAAACCAGAAAATGAGATTTAAAATAACTAAGATGAGTATATTAAAGAGATAAAACTTCTCAAGGTAAAATTGGATGAGTAAGAAAGAATTACAAGAGCATCAGAGAAGAAGATAACTACCCAGAAGGAATAACTAAAGAAGTATGATTCAAGGTTACTCAATATTAATAAAAATATTAGAAAGATCACTAATTATTATGTTAAGGATATTGAATTAAAGTAAGATTCATCTTAATGTGCATAGAGAATATTTATTGATTATCAGGTGTACCATCCCGACCCAGGATCCACTTAATTAGTGCCCTAAGTTGTTGGTTCACATGGCCTTAAGAGAGGATCCTCATTTTCCAAAGGATGTTGACTAGAAACAAGGGTGTAAGGTGGTACAATGTGGAGAATATACTCTCATATTAGAGTGTCAAAGTGGTAATAAAAAATATAGACAATAAAGGAAGAATAATATAAGAGATGGAATAATAGAAACAAATGAAATAATCAACTACAGAATCATAAAAAGTAAAAAACTATAATAATAATCAAAATCACATAGGATGAGTCATATACAGTGATTTTATGGTATGTTGATACACAAAAAGGGAAACATGGGACATGCATATATAACATGCTATAAAAAAATAAAAAAATCCAAAAGACTTGTACACTATAATCATGAGAATATGATTGATTTTCTGCTCCCATTCTCCATGTTATAAGTAAATAGATCAATAATTTATAGTAGAGTGATTTCCCTTATCCACACCTATAAACATAAGGTTTACTCAGGTACCAAAGGTGGACCAAGTTGGGTGCGTGTCACACCCGCCTCTTTTACATTATTTTATTTTATCAATTTTTCTTGGTATCGGGGAGTCTGGGTGAAACCCGACTGAATTTTTTTGAAATATTATTTTGAAACACACTCTTTGACCTTGACGGAATTCATCACGCTACTGTCAAAGCCACATGACCTCACTTGGGTCACCGCACGACCTTTCCCATTTCACTGCATGACCTTCCTGATGTTCAAAGCAGATGAAAATTATACGAATAATAATAAAATGAGAATACGGTGAAAATTGATACCGCGTGGTCTCGGGCAAGGCATGATTTTAAAATAGTGCGGCCTCTCCTAGTCCACAGAGTG